>CM066032.1:198165779-198765779 GCA_033557465.1 Ichthyophis bannanicus | reverse complement strand
TCTCTTCCTGGGGGAGTAGAAGTGTGTCTTTTAGTACTCTTGATCCTTTTCATAGCTGACTGCACCATGATGGAGTGGTGAGGGAGCTGAGTTTTTTGAAACCCAAGAGAAGGGGGGACACGATACATGGTGTCCAGACGACGAGAATGTGGAGATAGGGTGAGAGGAGTCTCCCACAAGTCCATCATGTGTTCTTGAAGAATTTCATGGATGGGCAAGGTGACTGCCTCTTTGGGAACCTTAGAGTATCCTAAAATGTCTAACTTTTTTGCTCTAGGTTCTTTTTCAGAGGATACAGAAATAGAAAGACCTTTAGCTACTTCAATGATGAAGTCTTGAAAGGATAAATCCTCTGGAGGAGACATTCTCCTCTTTGGAGAATAGGGCTCTTCAGGTAGAGTAAGGGATACTTCAGCAGAGTCATCTGATGAATCAGAATCATCAGAAGACTCAAAGTATCGTCTGTTTGCTTCCAGGTATCAATAAGCGTATCGACCGGTATTGACATCGGGGGTACCCGGAACCGGATCGGTATCGGGAAAAACCCCGGAACCGGGAACCGGAATCGGTATCCTGGTCGATGTGAATGGCCTGGGTACCAGTATCGGTTGTGCTACCGGAACCGGCGTCGGTACCGCAGGGTGCGGTACCGAGGGCGTCGCAGCCTTAATAAAAGAGAAAATGGCCTGCAGCATGGATTGAACTGTATGATCCATGGACGCCACGACTGTCTGGATGTCGATACCGGATGATTGAGCCGGTACCCCAGAACAGTCTAACAGGTGATCGATCGGTCGAGGCCGTGCCATCGATGTCAACCTGTAACCCCATAGGAGGAGCTTTGGAAGCCGGAGCTTCCCGCCGGGGTTGTTTGGCTGGGGCAGGGTCCTCAGGGTCAAGCCCAGGGGTATCTCAATACTTAGAGGGAGATTTGCCCTTTGAGGACCTGCCAGAGGAATGTTTGGTTACCTGAGATCCATCAGGAGAGGAAGACCTGGAAGATGTCGATGCTGGAGTATCTGTAGAAAACAGCATGTGAAACTTGGCTGCCCGGTTCTGTAAGCCACGTTTAGACATCAAAGAACAGGATGGGCAATCCGGAATGGAATGGTCAGGCCCCAAACATTTAAGACACCATTCATGGGTGTCTGACTGAAATAGTACCGCTGCACTTGGTGCATTTTTTAAACCCAGAGGCTTGTTTCTCCATGAGGGAGAATTAGTGAAGGCCTAAAGGCCTCACAGAACAAAGACACCAAGTGAGGGAAAAAAAAGATTTTTTTTTTTTTTTTTTTTTTTAAAGAAATAAAGGAAAAAAGACCGGCGGTACCGGTCTGGAATCGGGGAAGGCAGACACGCACCCAAAGAAATAAATTAAAATAACAACTTCTTCAGCGGTGACAGGAACACGACCTGCTGGCTCCGCGGAAAAAGAAGAACTGAGGAGAGTTGGTCAGGAAGGCGGGAAGGCAGCGCGCATGCGCAGTGGGAGGCCCCAAAAGCTTTCCTTCTGGGAAGCTGGGGAGCTTTCCCGCTCAGGCTCCGTCGGTACCAACGTACCCATATGTGAGGACTTATTCCTGCTTGTTCCTGGAGATTATGAAATACTGGAAATAGCAGTGGAAACCACACAGTTGGGCTTGACTAGGAGGTTGCAAATATAGTAATAACCAGAAAACCTAGAGAAAATGCAAGCACTCATGTGCTGAATGTCTGGCCAGGTATGCAGAGGATCTGAAAAGCCAGATGTCCGAGACAACAACCACATTAGCATAGGCAGCTATAGAAATTATTATTGCTAGGCGTCGACTAAGTGGGAGACTTTGTATCATTGTCAACATGAGATGGTCGAACAAATGAAGAGGGCACAAAACTCTTGGATAAGGAGAGAGATCTAACAAGGGGCTATACTCTATGACTGCCAGCTGGGATAAATCCAAAGGGGTGTGGATGGTATCAATTAAACAGACTAGATAGGTCTTTTTCAGATATTAATGTTGTTTAATAACAATGCATGCTAACCAGGATGTAATCAAGGGAGGGGCCATCAGGGTTCTGGACCATCCACTTTGGGGCTAAGACCCACCCCCACAGCCAGATCACTTAATTGCTGTCCCTTACAACTAAGGCTTCAGTCCTGCCGCAGGCAGAATGGCTGGAGCTCAGCAGCAGCGATCTGTTAGCTAAGATAGAACAGAAACTCAGCATATATGGACAGAAGGTCCACTACTTCCTAGTTTCCTGTCATGCAGACTGTGGAGTGGACAAGGACACACAGGCCTTCAAGTGTCCATGTGCTGAGGCCTTCCTTCTCTATCTCGCTTTAGCCAAAGGACTGACATGCTGAGTTCCCGCCATTCTGCCAAATGCAGGACTGAAACCTCAGCAGCAAGGAACGGCAATTGGGTGACTTGGCTGGGGGAGGGGGAAGGGGGAGGCGGAGGCTGAGCCAGAAGTGGATGGGCACAGATACCCCATGAATCCCAACCTTGGCTACATCACTGGTTTCCGGTTCAGTTTCTGCCGTAATGCAATAGCATAGTTACTGACCTGTAACAGGTGTTCTCCAGGGTCAGCAGTAATCAATCCTCACATATGGGTGACGACGGTGTCTATGGATCCCTGCGGAAGCATCTCCGCAGCTTTCAAAGAAAGCCTTTGGGAGATGACACCATGCATGCATGGTCCTTTCCCACCCAAGAGTGCCATCTTAGTCAGTCAGATGGCATAGCTAGAGCCAACAAAAGAAGATGTCAAAAATTGTACAGCAACTTCAAGGGGAGGAGGGAGGGTTGTGAGGACTGATTCCTGCTGTCCCAGGAGAACAACTGTTAAGATGAGTAACTATGCTTTCTCCAGGAACAAGCAGAAAGTCAGTCCTCACATATGGGATTCCCTAGCTACAGGCTACCAAGAACCTGTAGAAAAAAAAACAACACAGCTCAGCTGTGAGCAGCCACAAGCGAATCTGAGGAGACATTCTGGGTACCCCAGTATCCAGTGAGAACCACTGCCGCGGTAACCTTTACAAGAAGAGTCGGAAGGCAGGAGTTGCCGAACAGATTATGGAGTACGGCCTGGACGAGGGCACTGTCCCATTGGGACTCCCTCTCCAGGCAGTAGTGCGCTGCAAAGTTGTGAACTGAGGACCATGTGGCGGCCCGGCAGATGTCTGCCATAGGGACAGAGTGCAAGCTTGCTACCGAAATCACCATAGCCCACCACTCCAACGAAAGCCCAGCCTGATTGTGGGCAAAGGCGATGCAGTCTGCCATCCAGGTGGCAGGGTCCATTTGGTAACAGCCTCTCCTCAGTTGACTGGGGTCAAAGGAAACGAAAAGCTGCGCAGCTTTGCGGTGACTCTGGGTACTTGGCAGGTAGAAGGACAGGGCCCTCTTGCAGTCCAGAGTATGGAGAACAGCCGCTGCCTTGTCACCACAGGACCGTAGAAAGAAGGCGGGGAGCACCACCTCCTGATTGAGGTGGAAGGCGGATACCACCTTTGGAAGGAATTTAGGGTGTGTGCAGAGCACAACCCTGTTCTTGTAGAACCTGATGTAAGGTGGCTTGGCCACCAAAGCCTGAAGTTTGCTGACTCTGCGGGCGGAGGTGAGGGCCACCAGGAATTCCAGGATAGATAACACAAATGGCAAATAGCCAGAATTTTAAAAGGCGGCTTGGTGAGATGCATCAGAATCACATATGATCCCATTCTGCCGGGGGCGGGCGGATGGGAGGCTTACAGAGCAGAAGGCCCCGCATAAATCGGGTAATGAGGGGCTGCAGAGAAAAAGGTTTTCTGTCTATGGAGTGATAGTGCACCGAGAGCACGCTCAGGTGCACCCTGACGGAGATGGACTTGAGTCCGGTCCGCGAAAAGTGGAGCAAGTACTGCAGCACTGTGTACACCTAGCAAAAGAATGGGTCTACCTGTTGCTCCACACACCATACTGAGAATCAGTGCTATTTGAAGGCTCTTGGGAGGTTGAAGGGAGCTAAGGCTACCCGTTCAGCAACCATGTTGTTCACGACAAGGACACCAGATTGGGGTGAAGGAGGGAGCCCTCCTTCTGGGTCAGTAGCCCCGGGGCGTTCCCCAGAGGGACCGGGAGCTCTGTCAAGTAGTGGAGCAGCAGAGGGAACTAAGGCTGCCTAGGCCACCACGGAGGCCACCAGAATCATGGAGGCCTTGTCCCACAGGGCCTTGAAGAGGGTTCGGGCAATTAGTGGAATGGGAAGGAAGGCATACAGAAGGCCCTCCAGCCTCATGAGATGAGGAAGGCTATCCGGGATGGTGCGGTTGGCAACAGCAGAAGTGGGACAGTTGAACATTGGCTGGGCTGGCAAATAGGTCCAGTCTTGGGGTTCCCCAGAGTCAGAATAGCCACTCTGCAACCTTGGTGTCTAGATGTCATTCGTGCAGCTGGAGGACCCTGCTCTGCCTGTTTGCTAGGGTATTGTCTTGGCCTGGAAGATATACTGCTCTGAGGAATATTCCCTGACCGATTGCATACGAGCAAAGGGCTACTGCCTCCTGACAGAGGCGCTGAGGATTCTGTGCCTCCCTGCTTGTTCAGGCAGAACATCGCAACCTGGTTGTCTATTTGGACTTGCACAGACTGTTTCTGCAGGCAGTGGTGGAAGGTCTTGATCGCCAGAAAAATGGCCTTGAGCTCTAGCAGGTTGATCTGCTGCTGGCTCTCCGCTAGGAACCAATTGTCCTGCATGCGCAGTTCTTCGCAGTGGGCAACCCAGCCCAGTAGGGACAAGTCTTTAGTGAGAACTCTCTGGGGGTTTGGGGGCTGGAAGGGCATGTCCTTCTGCAGGTGCTGTGTGCTCTACCACCAATTGAGCGACTCTGCTAGTTGATGGGACACTAAGATCCTGTCTCGGAGCCTGCCTATGGCTTGTGTTCACTGTGATCGAAGACACCACTGAGCTGCCCACATGTGGAGGTGGGTGTTGGGGACTACATGGACTGTGGATGCCATGTGGCATAGTAGGCGGAGCATGGACCTTTCCGACACCACAGGACGACACTGCACCTCAATGGCCAGGGCTCTGAGGTGATCTGCCCTGTCCAGGGGGGAGGAAGGCCCTGGACTGGAGAGTGTCCAGACGAGCTCCTATGAACTCCAGATTCAGTGTCAGAGTGAGGTGAGATTTGGGGTGGTTTATCACAAACCCCAGATACTGCAGGACCTTGATGGTGCATGTTGTGGCCTGTTGCACCACTGTGGCCATGTTTCCTTTCATGAGTCAGTTGTCTAGGTATGGGAAGACAAAGGTCCCTTGGAGACGGAGGTAGGCAGCCACCACAGCCTGGCATTCGGCGAAGACTCTTGATGCAGAGGCTAGGCCAAAGGGTAGTACCGGTAGTGGTCGCCCCCAACCATGAACCTTAGGTACTGCCTGTGGCTGGGATTGATAAGGATGTGGTATAAACATCATTTAGGTCCAAGAAGCATAGCCAATCTCCCTGCACTGGAGGTAGGGTAGCAATGTTTCAAGGGAGAGCATTTTGAATTTCTCCCACACCAAGAACTTGTCCAGGTTTCGCAAGTCTAGAACGGGCCTTAGGTCTCCCATTCTCTTTGGGACCAGAAGGTACCTGGAGTAGAACCCCTTTCCCCTTAGGTGGTGGGGTACTGACTCCACGGCCCTGTCCCTGAGAAGGCCTGCGAGTTCCTGTAGTAGCAGGGCCTGATGCAGGAGAGTCTGAGGGGGCTCTCCTGGAAAGAAAGGAGCCGGTGCCTGGTCCAGGTGAAGGAGATAACCCAGGTGCCCAGGTGTCGGAGGCGATAGCAGGCCACCAGTGCCCAGGTGTCGGAGGCGATAGCAGGCCACCAATGGGCAAAACGAATCAGAAGCCCTCCTGTTGGCAGCTGCTCCCCCATGGGTGGAGAGGCTATGCTCAGAGAGTCAAAACCCTGACCCAGCCTAGGCTGGAGCCAGTATTTGGAGCCCTTAGGATTGCATTGGCCCTGGCCCATTCCTTTGCCCCGATGCCCCTGCTGTGGGGTCTGGGAGGCCTGGTATTGGGGGTATCCCTGATAAGGCTGCCTTTCCTGTGAAAAGGAGGCCTTTTCCCCAGCGTTTTTTTCCTTGGGAAAGGTGGAGGTCTTCCTGGAGAGCAAAGTCCTGGTAACATACTCTGTCTCGATCTCCCCTGCTTTGTCCTCCATCGGTTTGCTGAAGAGGTTTTCACCGAGGCAGGGGGTGTCGAGGAGATTTTCCTAGACCCACTGCTCGGTGTCTGATGCCTGGAGCCAGGCCTGGCATCGGACCCTGATGCCTGTGGCGTCCGTGCTCGCATTGGACTCAAAGTCGCTGTACACGGCTAGAGACATGTACTTCGAGCATTCCCTGACGCACTTCGTGAGGGTCTGGAATCACTGGAGGTGATCTCCACTGAGATCAGCTGAGAAACCTGAGAGTTTTTTTAGCTAGGTCTCAGAGATACATGCTGATATACAGCTAATACATTTGTATTTGGCAGGCCAACATCAAGCCCTGGTAGCATTTGCATCCAAGGGCGTCAACGGTACGGGACACTCTGTGCAGGGGCATGGAAAAGTGGGTCTTTGGGCTTTTATGTCAGTGCATGGTTGATTCCACCACCATGGAGGTGTGAGGAAGTTGCACCTTCCGGAAGCCGGGATCCCGCTGCACTTGGTACATGGTGTCTGTCAGCATACATCAGCATAACATTATGCCTAGCATAGGTGTCATGGCTTTTCCCAGACCTTGGATTACAAGCAGCTTTGTTACTCTGGTGATGTCAGTCTCCAAACTTAATGAGCGTAGTTTACAAGATGAGATTAGATTTGACCCCCTGGTGATGTCAGATAGGACGTCTCCAGGCCTGATGAGATTAGTATGCAGCCCCTCCTTGCTAATCAAATGATAGCAAACCTCAAACTGACCAAAATTATGACAAAGGGAGGTGCTGGAGATTTTCTCTATAAATACAGAAACACAAAGATAGTTCTGTCTCTGTTGATGGGACACTTCCTATTATGAGACTCTGACCCATACTTCTCTCTCTCTCTCTCTCCCCCCCCCCTTTGTTCTTTTCTTTCTCTATATATTCTTCTTGCTATGAGACTCTGACACACACTTCACACATGCACACACCCACAGACGCAGCTCTGTAACAACCTTATAACTCTGTTCTGTACCTATGTAATAAGCCTATTTCTATATAAAACTCTTTTTCCAAGCCACACCAGTTTTGGTTGTCTTATTTGTGCTGCTTACCCTACTGTCTCTGTGAAATGAACCCAGGACCAAACGGAGCACAACCAAATGTAGAGAGCGGCGAAAGATTTACAGTGTCCAGGCATCAGCTAACTCTCGGCACAGACACCAGTGTTTCCCACATTCAGAGGAGGAGTCAGCCGAAGCTGGCAGGTTCAGGGACCATCAAGGCCTCCTTAGGTAGGGCCTCATATTGGAGGATTTTGAAGTCCTCTTTGTGAGGATCCTCCTCAGACTCTGTGGTGAGGGACAATGCCTTCTCCATATACTGAAGAAACTCGAGGAACAAGGTGTCCTCAGGAGGGGAGTGATGTCTGGGGAGATGGATCAGAGGGGAGATCACGGTATGCATGCGTCTCCGGGGAAGCCTCATCCTCAGACTCCCAGTCCGAGTAGTCCGTTGAGGACTCGAGGCCTGATGGCTCATGAGGCGTCGGATTCAGATTGGGTCTACAATGACCCATAGCTTTCGCTTGGAAAGAGCCTGAAGCGCAAGCCAGGGAGGATCTTGCTCCCAAGAACCGGGATTGAGACCCTCGCCGAGGATCAGCTCAAGGCTCGCAGCTCTCAAGGATTGGTTCAGTGGCCCGGGGAGTCCTCGCTATTGAGGTCCCTGTGGTTTTGGTGTGAGCTTTGGCAGAGCCAGGCATCAACACTTGCTGTGAGGTAAAGAAGGCAGTACTGCTGCATTCCATTGCCATTATCCTGGCTTCACATTCAGGAGTTGTAGCCTTCGACACAGGCACCGGGGTGACCGGTTTCAGCGTCGTTGAGGAGAGGAAGTCTTCAATGGGATGAGCCTTGCGGGTCCATTCTCCGTCATCAGAGGCCTCAACGTCTGTACTGGGCACCTTTGCCAGCCACTCCTGCTCTGACTCCTCGGATACCTTCCAGGAACTGTGGGACCTCGCACAAGACTTGCTGTGCGTCTCCGATTCCCAGGAAGAAGTCCTCAATGATTTCTTCTTCTTCTTGCGCTCTCACTCTGGGGAACCCTTATCAGAGTGTCTGTTGGCCTGATCGGGGACTGCGGGAGCTTTACTCGACTCTGAGGATCCGTGCAGGACCTTAAAGTGCAAGGTCACCGGGGATACCAGGGCTGAATCTGACCTGTGGAAGATGTTGACCTGTTTCTGGCAACGACTTTGGATGGTCTTTGCAGACATCTTTTTATACAGAGCGCAAACCTTTGGGTCATGGTCGGCCCCTAGACACTGGAGGCAGAAGTTCTGTGTATCAGTCAGGGACATGTCCTTTGCGCACCAATCACACTTTTTGAACCCACTGGCTATTGGTGCAAAAAGGACCCCAGCAAGGTTGAAGATCCTTGACGTGGCCAGCAGTTAGAAAAGGGCGTGAAACCGCGCTGGAGAAAAAACTAAAATGGTTATGAGCCTCGAAGCCAAGGTGATGGGGCTCGGAGGTAGGAAAGGGACCGGTGCTAACCAGATGAAGAATGTACACAATGCACAAAAAATAGTATTTTTCTGAGGGAACGGACGTCTGTAGGGCTTCGCAGAAAAAGGGAGACTGACTAAGATGGCACCCTTGGGAAGGGGACCACGCATGCATGGTGGCATCTCTCAAAGGCTTTCTTTGAAAGCTGGGGAGATGCTTCCATGGGGCTCTGTCAGTGCCGACCTCACCCATATGTGAGGTCTGACTTTCTGCTTGTTCCTGGAAAATCTGTGGTTCCTTATTCGTTTTTGTCAGCCTGATAAGCACTTGCGACTGAGATGAGGTATTATGTTAGTGTGTAGTTTCTGTATAGAGATCTGTAGTATTCCAACTTGTTCTGTTTTCTCAGTAGGAGGCATGTTAGTGTTTTAAGGCCCAATGCAATATTTGCTGTGCTGCCTTTTCATTAGTAAGGTAGTTGCTTTTTGAGTTCTAAGAGTTAGTGCTGTTAAAAGAGTACAGTTGGAGTGTTTATTGCAATGTTTTGTTTTACTTTCACAATGTGGGGATTTATTTATTTATTTATATTATTTTAAATACTTTTAATTCCACACAATATCCTAGGCAGATTACAACAAAACAAGCATAAAACATACCTTGCATAACAAAAAAACAATACTCAACTCATGATAGAACATCCTCCTTTGTTATTCAATGTATAAAATACCTGAAGAAAACATGCTCAAAACCTAGATTGCAGTTATCTGAAAAAAGCCTGCAAAACCTATCTGCCAGAAAGAAAGCCTGCAAAAAGAAATGTGCCTTTGATTGTACGGAATGCCTCAATTAGCCTGAAGGAATATAGAAACATAGAAACATGATGGCAGAAAAAGACCACATGGCCTATCTAGTCTGCCCTTCCATAACACAGGTACACTAAAAAAAATTTTTTTTAAACTGCCTCTAATGTTTCGATTGATTTTTACGTTTTTTGGTGCGCTGAATCCAAATCTGGTAACCAATTTGCTCCATCACGTACAGATTTTTTGCTACATTGGGTTAGCAGTTTGAGGTGAAAGTTTCAGATTGAGTGCAATCGAGATAAAAGTTTCTTGGATGAATTCTTTATACTAATTGTTTAGTAGTTATTCAAATAAGAATAAAGAAAATTGTAACAAGGCAGCACATAAGAATAGAGTAATGTCAACAAAACACACTGTGATGGTAGCAAAATTGTCTGCACTTAAAACAGCCACATACATGTGCACAAACACTGAGCATATAAGAGCGAGGTTAGACACAAAGCAAAGCAAAGAAATGTGCAAAAAATGTTGTACAGGTATGTATGTAAGAATAGAAAACGCAAACCGCACCATTGCAATACATGAAGACAAACACCCGATGGTGTGAAAATAAAATTCTAATAAATGAGATCCGACACTGTGGTAATAACTAGCAAATTTTTATTTCAAAGTTTAGTAAAAACACGATATTTGTCAACACAGTTTAGATTTGAAAGTCATTCTTGGGTCAATCAATCTCCTGGTGGGCCCGTTTCTTCTTCCCCCGAATGCTTCTCTTGGTGCGCTGCTTGGCGTATTTTTCATCTGGGGTTTCCCGCAGCAGCAACCAGCAGAAATCTGCCATCATAGTGGTGTTTCATCTTCCTTGGTACCTTCTTCTCTGCGTCCTTGATGTCCTGGTGAAACCTTTCACCTTGTTCTTCACTGTACGCCCCCAAGTTTTCGGGAAAGTAGTTCACATGGGAGTGCAAGAAATGGACTTTCAGGCTCATGTTACAGCCTTATTCTTTGAAGGCATTGAGCATCCTGGCAACAATATCCTTATAGTTCTCATCCCGCCTGTTCCCCAAGAATTTGAGAACAACATCCTTGAAGGAATCCCAGGCTTCTTTTTCCTTCTCAGACATCGTTTCAGCGAATGCTCCATCTGAAATGAGTTTCCTTATATCAGGGCCAACAAACACTCCTTCCTTTAGCTTTGCTTCAGAAAGTCGGGAGAACTTTGAGCAAAGGTACCGAAAGCACTCACCATCTTTTGGAAGGGACTTGATGAATTGCTTAATGAGACCCAACTTAATGTGGAGAGGTGGTAATAGAATTTTATCACGAGGTATTAAGCTCTCATGAAGAACATTTTTCTCACCGGGTCTCAAATACTCCCGAATTGGCCAGTCTTTTTTCCCCCAGTGTAGGTCGCGGGCCCGGCTATCCCACAAGCAAAGGAAGCAGGGATATTTGGTGAAACCGGATTGCTGCCCTAATAGCATGGATAGAATTTTAAAGTCTCCACAAATCATCCACTTATGCTCATCATAACGAATCTTCTGAAGAATCAGGGCCAAATTCTCGTATTTTTCTTGGAGAATAACAGAGTGAGCAATAGGAACTGAAGCGAATGTGTTGCCATTATGAAGAAGAACACCTTTTATGCTGTCTTTTGACGAATCAATGAACAGCCGCCATTCAGCAGGATCATACTTGAGTTTAAACTTTTCCATCACTCCGTATATATCGTTGCAAAATACCAAATCTTCCTCTTTGCTGAAATACTTCAAAAATTGTGTCTCGCGGTTGCGGTACCAATAAAAAGTTGTTCCTGGTGACAATAGATTTTTCTGTTTAAGCCGAGAACCTAGCAGTTGGGCAGCATCTTTTGGGAGTCCTAAATCCCGGACTAAATCATTCAATTCAGCTTGAGAGAAAAGTTCAGGTTTCGGATCTGGTTCAGTTTCAAACTCGGAAGTACTGGACTCATCGGGAAAAGCCATCTGATGAGTCTCATCATGATCAGAACCGTCCACACAAATATGATCCAAAGATTTTGGTGGTTCAGGCACAGGTACTTCGTTGCTATGAGGCATAGGCCTAATTGCTGAGGGAAGGTTGGGGTAACTTATTACGTTCTTATTTTTTAAGTTGTATCCCTTCACAATGCAAGAGCAAAAATAGCAGTCACTGCTGTGGTCTCTTTGTTCACGCCACATCATAGGTATTCCGAAACGAAATGCTTGTTTTTTACCTTTCATCCATAAGCGTAGATCTTCCTCACATGTCTTGCACACTTTGTGAGGAGCCCACGGTTTGTCTTGATCGCCTAACTTCAAACCGAAATAGGCGAAATATACTTTTTTAATAAATGCAGAAATGTTCCTCTGCCGCTTTTTCACGGTATATTCCCCACAAATAAAACAAAAACTGTCCGGAGAGTTGACGCAACCTCTGGCTCTGTGAGCCATCACAAATACACAGCACTGCAAACTACAACTGTAGTGAACCACTTCGGAATAAAGCTGGATTACGACTGAGCAAACAAAAGGTAATAATGAACTTGCAAGAAACTGAAATTTGACAGGAACGTTCATGTCGCAACCACCGTGTTTGAGCGAGCGAACGAGGCGAGGCGAACAGGAAAGAACATGCGCCAGCGCGAGTACTGGATTTAGCCCCCCGCCTCCCAATTGTCCTGTTAATGTATAAAATGAATACAAAACACTCTAACTGCCTGGTCTATGCTGACGACGTCTTGATGTACATGCCAATTTCGACAGAACATCTTGAACTATCCCCACTTATCAGGTGCTTTGACGCTGTCACAGACTGGCTAAATGCACAAATGCTTAAGTTAAATTTCAAAAAGACAGAAGCCCTCTTCGTAACCAGGAATCCGGCTTTTACTCCACCCCTGTCTATCAAGGTTCGCGACGCAGAGATCATATGCAAGACTACAGTAAGATACCTAGGTGTAACGCTTGATCAGCAACTTAATATGAAGGCTCATATCAAAAACATAAAGTCGGTGTACCATAAAATCCGGACCCTCCGCAATCTGCGTCAACTGTTAGAACCTGATGACTTCCAAACTGTCTTTCAGGCCCTAATAATGCCTCACTTTGACTATGCCAATGCGATCTTGTATGGTCTACCTAAGTGCACGACTAACCCCTTACAACTTGCAATGAATTCAGCTGCAAGAATCCTTCATGGAGCCTCAAGAAGTTCTCATATTACCCCAATACTAAAACAATTGCACTGGCTACCCATACAAGCCAGAATTTCATTCAAGATCCTAATTATGACCCATAAAGCCATCAATAAATACCCTGCTACTGCCATTACTGATCTAATTTCAATCACACCTCCCAATCGAGCAAGGAGATCGAATGCCGCAAATACTCTCATATTACCTAAGGCTAGCACGAAGTGTTCTCAATTCACTAGATCCAGAGCCTTCTCCTTCTTTGCTCCATCCTGCTGGAACGCACTACCAGCAACTATCAGAACCATCAGTGAACTCTCCCAATTTAGGAAGGCACTGAAACGGCACCTCTTTCTTCATCACTACGATGTTGCAGTCTTCTCCCCACACTCACCCACTCTCACATCTCAATGCAGCACCTCAAACTCATGCACGTCACATTCCCAGACTGATCACTCGCAATCACACCTTCCCCTCCAACCACCATGAGAAACTTATGCAGTGCCGCATAACTCATTATATTGTTGCATAAAGTAGACTGTATTTATTCATCGCGTCTCCTTGTTAAGGGACTGGTTATTTATACCCTATTTTACCTGTTATACCTGCTTAATGCATACCCAAGTTTAATTTTCCTGTTTAATGTATACCCAAGTTATTATACCTGTTTCACTGTAAGCACAAATCACGAAATTGAGATGTGCAACTCTTATGTTCATTGTAAACCGCACTGATGTCGAATAGCGCGGTATAAAAGAGACTGCAAATAAATAAATAAATAAATAAATAAATAAAATATCATGAGGGAGTGTTTCTAGTTAGTTAACCATTACAACCTCTATTTTGGGCCAAGAAAATAAACTGCAGTCGGCTAAAAAGAAATTATGTGAACATTCCTTATATGGGTAAGAAATCTAATTTTGCAAGAAAACGTGACGTGATGGAACATTTTGGCTATTTTTCCTGGATTCAGCACCCCAAAATCTATAGGAATCAGTTGCAAAACTGGAGGCAGTTTTTTGGTAGTGTACCTGTGTAATCAACCACTACAACAGTCCCCTTTTTTCCTTTAGAGATCCTCTGTGTTTGTCCCATGCTTTTTTGCATTCAGATACTGTCCTCATCTCTACCAACCTCTATTGGGAGCCAATTCCATGCATCTACCACTCTTTCTGTAAAGAATTATATCCAGAGTCTATCTCCTTTCACCCTTGTCTTAAGTCCCCTCTTAGAGAGCTTGCTTTCAATCGAAAGAGGTTCTCCTCCCATGCATTTATGCCACAGAGGTATTTAAATGTCTCAATCATATCACCTTTATCCCGCCTTTCCTCTAAAGAATACATATTAAGCTCCTTAAGTCTGTCCTCATATGCTTTACAACAAAGACCACCAACCGTTTTAGTAGCAACCCTCTGAACAGGTTCTAACCTGTTTAACCTTTTAAAGGTGAGGTCTCCATAATTGCACACAATACTCCAAACGAGGTCGCACCAAAGACTTATATAGAGGCACTATCACCTCCTTTCTTCTGCTGGCCATTCCTCTCCCTATGCATCCAAGCATCCTTCTAGCTTTCAACGTCGCCTTTTCCACCTGTTTAGCTACTTTAAGATCATCAGAAACAATCACACCTAGGTCCCACTCTTCTTTTGTGGACAGAAGTACTTCAACCCTTATACCATATAGCTCCCTTGGATTGCTGCAGCCCAAATGCATGACCTTGCATTTTTTAATATTAAATTTCGGCTGCCAAATACTTGAAGCCTAGCTCACACCATCTGCTGGAAAAGCCAGCTAAAACAGATGCGCATTTAATTTTTAACAAAACACCAAGATGTCAGAGATGTTGTGTAATTCAACAGGTATCTCATTCCTAAGCCGTGGAGCAGCCATGGAGAACATTCTATTATGAAAGACTTGGAAGTGGACATGTCAAAACAAAGGAACAACCAACAATGAGGTTTCCTGAAAGCATAAAATGAGAGGAGGGCAGTAAACTCACTAGACAAATTGATTGGAGCCTTATGATTTAAAGATTTGAATACAAACATAATAATCTTATACAGAATTCATAGTTTAATGGGCAACCAATGCAGATTATATAAATCAGAGGAAATATGCTCATATCTCCCGCGATTGGTAATCAAACACACCACCATATTTTATAGATTGCAAAGGTTGAACATCATAAGACAGAAGCCCAAGAAAAAGACTATTACAGAAGTATTCTTATGATAAAAACAATGCTTGAACTACAGAACAAAGATTTTCAGATGATAAAAAAGGCTTAAGTATACAAATCATATTAAGCTTATATAAACTGGTTTTAGTGATTCTTTGAATATTGGTCTGTATAGTCAATCGAGTGTCTAAAACTCCTCCTAAATCACAAGTTCGAGATCCCACTGATAACACACAGTCCTCATTCCTAATGATAGTAGATATAGGATCAGACAAAGTCCAAGACGAAAATAAGACCATGGTTTTACCCATATTCAACGTTAATCTGTTATGTGACATCCAAGCTTTTAAAATACAGATACATAGTCATACATGTTCCAATGCAGCCTCCATAGATGGAGAAACAGGAACAACAAACTGAATGTCATCTGCATAACTCCTAAACATGCCCACTGAAAATCCTACAAATAGGACTGAGTATTGTCATTATCAAGGTGACATCAAAACTAGTATAATTTTTTTGTGTGCTGGTTTGCAAATTGAAACATCTTTTTTTTGCTCCCCATGCATTGTGTTTATGTTCTTATGAATATTATTGTTTTTGTGGTTATGTTGCTCTCTGCTTTGAACATTCTGGAAAAGGGACTTAAATAATGCATTAATATTTACTTTAGTACATGATTAATTAGCTATGATGTATCTGTAAAGTGCTCTTTGCCGTTTCCATACTAATCTTCTTATGTATTTATAAACTGAAAAAGATATAAAAAAGAAAAGGGGGAGGAGGCAAGATGGTATCAATAGCAGATGCAGAAGTGTGAGCTCTGAGGGCTAAGGCTCTTATATTCACCCAGCATTGTGTTGTCTTATCATGGATAAGCGCACTGAACCAATCCTGCTGGGACTGAGTCTTCTTGTCTAAGGCATCAGTCAATCTTTGATTCCTACATCTTGTCCACAGCCAAAGAGGTCTCCACTGGGGTATGCCTTTGGCTTGATGCTATTAGCAAGAGTACCTTTCAATGAGGACTGGAGAGAGCAACCTACAGACGATGTGGAAGGCTGGATTTATTGGACTGCCTGAGGCTCCCTTGAGCAAAAAGATTGTGAAAAAGGAGACTGACATTAAATGACAACGTGTGATCAAAGGGAAAAGAATGCAGAGAAATCAGAGAACAGACACTGGAGCATAAAGGCAGCCCACGCCAGACTTTGGATTCATTTCTGGACTTGGCTCCAATTTTGTTGATGGTTTAGTATGAGAGTGGAGTGGCAATGAGGAAGGGGATATGAGAGTAAGTAAATTCTGTGGTTGACAGAGATGCAATATGAAGTTCTGTCAGGGTTGGTGATGAGTGCTTACTCATAGAGGGCCAAGTGCAGGAGGATGCTTAGTCTACACATAATGCAGAGATGGGGGAGGGGAGAATGGGGGCTTGTATAATGAGTGGGGTAAGGTGGGATGGGGGAGATAAAACTGGCATCTTTCAATATGCAAGTTCTTAACTCACCATTTATGAGGCAGCTCTAATTTAGAGATGCTGCAATTAAAGGTGATATTGGAAAGGTTCAGGAAATGCACTGGCTGAATAAAGATGAATGCTTAGTATACCATAAAGCCTTTCTCACTATATTTTTTGTAGCCAACTGTTGCGGTAGAAAAAGTCCTAGATGTGGTGTACTTAGATTCCAATAAAGCCTTTAACACTGTTCCACACAGGCAACTTATTAATAAATTGAGCACCCTAGGTATGGAGTCTAAAGTGGCTGACTGGGTTAGAAATGGGTTCAGAGGGAGGCGACAAATGGTACAGGTAAATGAAGCTCACTCTGTGAAAGATGTTACCTGTTATGTGCTGCAAGAATCTGTCCTTGGTCAGATTTTTTATTTTTTGTTTTACATTTTTGTAAGTAATATCGCGGAAGGGCTGTTAGGTAAAGGTTTGCGGCTTTGCAGATAATATCAAAATATGCAAGAGGGTAGATGCCTAAGAAGGAATAGAAAACATGAAAAGGGCTCTAGCAAAGATTGAAGAATTATTGAGAATTTCACAGCTGAAATTTAAAGCTAAAAAATTCAGGGTCATGCATTTGGGCTGAAAAACTCCAGGAGAGCAATGCAGTATTGGAGGTGAATTGATTCTGTCCAAGAAAGAAGAGTGGGACTTGGGGGTGATTGTTTCTGATGATCTTAAGGCAGCTCAACGGGTAGAAAAAAAGTGATGGTGAAAGTCAACATACTTTGGTGCATAGGGAGAGGAATGGCCAGCAGGAAGGAGGAAGCAATAGCGCCTCTGTATAAGTCTTTGGTGAGACCTCATTATAAATATTCTGTGCAATTCTAGAGACCATATCTGAAAGTCATAAACAGAATGAAGTCAGTGCAGAGGGTGGCTATCAAAATGATCAGTGGGCTTCATCATAAGGCTTATGGGGACAGACGTAAAGATCCCAATATGCATACTTTGGAAGAAAGCTGGGAGAATGGAGGATATGATAGAGACAGTTTAGTTACTCACCTGTAACAGGTGATCTCCAGGAACAGCAGGAATCAGTCTTCACATGTGGGTGAACATCACCGAAGGAGTCCGCGTGGGAATGCACCCCAGCATTCAATAGGAAAGCCTTTGGGGCACTCCACTGTGCCTGCTTTCCCGCCTTCCCAACTCCTCTCCTCAGCTGAGTTTGTAGCTGAGAAGAATAAAATAAAAGAGCCCTATAACTCCTAGGGGAGGAGGGCAGGTTGTGAAGGCTGATTCCTGATGTTCCCAGAGTTCACCTGCTACAGGTGAGTAACTACACTATCTCCAGGAACAAGCAGAAATGCATCTTCACATATAGGACTCCCTAGCTCCCAGGTACCAGACTGATATGGGGAGGGGGGGGGGAGAGTAGTGCTATCCCTAAGGTTAAAAAAAATAGCCAAAGAGGGTGGAAGAGTTGTGGGCCATTGGACTCGATTTCAGGAGGCAACATGCTCCAAATAATAGTCTGGTATCTTGTAGTAATCCAGAACGGAAGATAGGAGTACAGCTTGACCAAAAACAGCATCCTGACAGGAGTCTCTATCCAGACAATAGTATGTAGCAAAAATATGAATGGAAGACCAGGTAGCTGCCCAGCAGATGTCCTCAATGGATACTGAATGGAGATTGGCTACGGAGGCTGACACAGCCCACACATTATGAGCAGTGACATGACCCTCCAAAGAGAGTCCTGCTTGTGCATAAGTAAAAGAAATGCAATCTACTATCCATCTAGATAGAGTATATTTCATCACCGGTCGACTGAGGTGACTAGTATCAAAAGAAATGAACAACAGAGGATCTTCTGTGATCTTTAGTTCTATCCAAGTAGTAGGCCTGCGCTCCCTTGCAGTCTAAGGTGCATAGCGCTGCTTCAGCCCGAGACGCATGTGGTCTAGGGAAGAAAAAGCATAGTTACTCACCTATAACAGGTGTTCTCCAGGAACAGAAGGAATCAGTCCTCACATATGGGTGACGTCAGCACCGACGGAGCACGTGTGGAGCAATTCCCCAGCTTTCAAAGAAAGACTTTGGGAATGCTGCCACACATGCGTGGTCTTCTTCCCGCCAAAGGGTGCCATCTTACTCAGTCAGGTCCCTTAGCTCGAGCCCTACCAAGCAGATGGCAAGGGAAGGACAAAAATTCAGTAACTCATCAGGTGAGTAACTACGCTTTCTCCAGGAACAAGAAGGAAGTCAGTCCTCACTTATGGGACTCCCTAGCTACAGGCTACTGAACCTATAACCAAAAAATGCCTCTGCAAGGCCGTGAGCAGAAGCTGAAGCCTGAAGGAGCCCAAGTCCTCGGGGTGAAGCCCTCAGTAGCCGTGAAGAAGGGTCGGAGGGCAGCTTATACCCCAAACAGGTTACGGAGTACAGCCTGGCCGAAGGCGCTGTCCCGGCAGGACTCCCTCTCCAGGCAGTAAAGAGCAGTGAAGGTGTTCGTGGAAGACCAGGTCGCCGCCCGGCTGATGTTCATCAGGGGCACGGAGTGCAGCAAGGCCACCGAGGCCGCTTTGGCTCGGACCCCGTGTACGGTGATCGACGATCCAGTGGGACGCCTGCCTTCGCAAGTTCCATGTAAAATATACAGAAGTATATTGATTTTTGTTCGATGTGAACCGCCCCTGATCTCTGGAAGGGGCGGTATATAAGAAACTGTTAAATAAAATAAAAATAAATAAATAAATGGGCGAAAATGATGCAGTCCGCCACCCAAACTGAGAGGTGACTGCTTGCCCCAGTCTATTGGGATCGTAGGTCACAAAGAGCCTGTCAGACTTGCGATAAGTCTGGGTACACTGCAAATAAAAGGCGAGAGCCCGTTTCCAGTCAAGGGTGTGGATAGCCGTCGATGCCTGGTTGGTGTGGGGCCTCAGGAAGAAAGTCAGCAGCACTATCTCTTGGTTGAGATGGAAGTCCAAAATGACAGGCAGGAATTTAGGGTGGGTACGGAGGACCACCCTGTTCCGATAAAACCTGGTGTAAGGGGCGACAGCCATGACAGCCTGGAGCTCACTGACTTGGCGGGCCGAGGTCAGCGACACCAGGAAAGTCACCTTCCAGGACAGGTGCCAAAGCGAACACTTCGCCATCAGCTCGAAGGGCAGACAGGTGAGCTGCATGAGTACCACATTTAAGTCCCATTCCGCCGGAGGACGACAGATGGGTGGCTTGGATAGCAGAAGACCCCCCATGAAGCGGGAGACTAACAGCTACCTCAAGAGGGGTTTTCCCTCGATAGGGAGATGATTAGCCGAGATGGCGCTCAAATGAACTCTGACAGAGTTAGACTTCAGCCCTTCCTTTGAGAGGTGGAGGAGGTACTGGAGGACCCACCGAACAGGACACGAGAAGGGGTAGATCTGGTGCTCCGAGCACCAGACAGGGAAGCGTTCCAACTTAAATGCGTAAGCTCGCCTAGTGGAGTCCTTCCTCGACCTCCTCCGGAAGGGCCACAGAGGCTAGGGAGACCTGTTCATCTGCCAGGCTGAGGGATAGGAAGGTTAGGTTCAGTGCAGCACCTGACCCTCCTCCTACATTAGCAGACCCCTGGCAGAGCCCAGGGGAACCAGAGGCTCTATCGACAGCTGGAGCAGGAGCGGGAAACCAAGGCTGCTGAGGCCACGAGTGGGCCACAAGAATCAACGATGCCCCGTCCCGCTGAGCCTTGAACAGAGTTCTCACAATGAGGGGGAAAGGAGGAAATGCATAGAGAAGACTGGAGGACCAGTCCAGGAGAAATGCATGGGAGGCACTCCCTGCTCGGGTGCGGCACCGGCCCGCAAAAGCAGGGGAGTTGCATGTTCTGGGGACTGGCGAAGAGGTCTATCGCTGGAGTCCCCCAGCGGAGAAACAGCCAGTCTGCTACTCTGGGATCCAGCCACCATTCGTGGGGGGTGAAGGATTCTGCTGAGTCTGTCCGCCAGGCCATTCTCCTGGCCCGGGAGGCCCGGATTTCGAGCAGGTTTATCTGCTGCTGGGACTCCTCAGGTGACCATTGCCACTGCGTGCAGAGTGGTCCGCAATGGGCTCCCCACCCCAACAGGGAAGCGTTTGTAGTTAGCACCGCATCGTGCGGCGGGGCCTGAAAGGACAATCCCCGCAGGAGGTTGTGGGGGTTTTGCCACCAACTCAGGGACAAGTAGAGAAGAACCCTGATGGTGTCCCTGAATTGTCCGGAGGACTGGCTCCATCAAGCACTGAGACATCACGGAGCCGTCCACATGTGCAGGTGGGCGTGAGGAACCACATGTAAAGTCGACGCTATGTGGCCCAGGAGATGTAGCATGGCCCAAGCGGTGACCTGGTGAGTGCTTTGGACGCGAGCCGCCAGAGCTCGGAGGCGGGTGGAGTGATCCACTGGCAAGAAGGCGATCACCTGCTGAGTATCGAGGCGCGCCCCGATGAACTTAAGAGCCTGCACTGGCTAGAGGTGAGACTTCAGTTAGTTGACCAAGAACCCCAAGCTCTCCAAGAGGAGGACAATGTGCGACATCGCTCGCAGAGTCTCCTTGGCCGAGGAGCCCGTAACGAGCCAGTCATCAAGGTAGGGAAAAACCGGCACGCCCTGGCGCCGAAGGTAAGCAGTGACCACAACGAGGCACTTTGTGAAGACCCTTGGAGCGGACGCAAGGCCAAAGGGGAGCACCCTGTACTGGAAGTGCTCTCCCTGCACCCTGAAACGCAGATACTGCCTGTGTAGGGGGTGAATTAAGATGTGGGCATAAGCATCCTTTAGATCCAAGAAGCATAGTCAGTAGCCCTGCCAGAGGAAAGGCAGCAGCACACCAAGAGATAACATCTTGAATTTCTCCCACACCAGGAACTTGTTTAGCCTGCGGAGGTCGAGGATGGGCCGCAGACCTCCCCCCCCCCCATCTTTTTGGGGATGAGGAAGTACCAGGAATAGAAGCCCTGACCTTCTCGACTGCCCGCTGGGTGAGGAGAGAGTGTAATTCCCGCTGCAGCAGAAGCAGGTGTGCAGGGAGACGAAGAGGCTCCGCTGGGGAGAAAGGAGGTGGAAGCCTGTCGAAGTAAAGGTGACAACCGTCCCGGAAGACTTGGAGGACCCAAGCGTCCGAGGTGATGGAAGCCCACGATGGGGCAAAGCAGGACAGGCATCCTCACACTGGCTGCTGCGTCGCCAGAAGGCAAGGGGCTATGCCAATGGCGTTAAAACCCCTGAGTGGGTTGCGGGGGAACCAGCGTTGGGGCCTTCGGTCCCTTTGGCTTACGATGCCCCTGGCCAGATTTTCCCTGCGCCGGAGTGGTCGGCGTGGGGGTAACCGGATAGCCCCAATACTTGAGACTCTTTCTAGGAAAGCGCTGCTCGCTGAGACAGGGCACGTCCAGGAGCTTCTCCTGCACCCACTGCTCCAAGTCTGAGGATTAGAGCCATGCCTGGCAGTGGGCCCGAATGCCCGCCACCGCCACCCGAGCTGATGTCTCGAAGCCATCATAGGAGGCTTGAGAGAGGTACTTGGAGCATTCGGCAAAGGACTTTAGCGGGGTATGGAATCTGTCGAGAGGCTCTCCCTCGAGGCCCATGGAGAGACCCACGAGTTCCTTAGCCAAATCATGCAGGAACATACCAATGTGCAGTTGATATGCCTGAATGTGACAAGAGAGCATGGAACCTTGGTAGGCCTTGCGGCCCAGGGCATCAAGGGCTCTCGACTCTCGGTCGGATGGTATCAATGAATGCGATTTCGGGCTCTTTTGCTTCCTCATGGCCGATTAAACCACTATCGATGTATGTGGGAGCTGTGTCTTTCGGAAGTCTGGCCCATGTTGCACCTTGTACATCGTGTCAAGGCACTTGCTCACGATGGGAACCGAAGCTGGGGCCTCCCACATGTGGAGCAGCAGCTGATATAGAATAGGCGGTACAGGCACAATGAGGGATTCCCTGGGCGGGGACTCGTACTGAAGAATGTTGAGTTCTTCAGCACGAGGGTCCTCCTCAGCCTGGGTGACCAGGTTAAGGGCCCATGCCATGTCCTGAATGAACACCAGGAAGGAGGTGTCTTTGGGTGGCGAGCGCCGCTGGAATGCAGGCAGCGAGGGGTCTGACGGAAGATCCCAGTGGGTACAGGTTTCCGGGGAGGTGTCCCCATCGGACTCCCACTCCGAGAAATCAGTCGATGAATCCGAGCCGGGCAGATCGCCCTGTCCAATGGCTGGTGGCCTGGTGCTGGAGGCCCTGGACGATCTCGCCTCCGAGGAACGGGAGGGCAAGAGATATAGACGTCGAGGACCCTCACGAGGCCCGCGGCTCTCGGGGGTTTCCTGGACGGATTTGGGTCTCCCACGCGAGTGACCCGTGATCTCTGGGCGCGAGTCAGCAAAGCTGGCCGTGAGCACCTGCTGGGAAGCAATGAACGCATTAACGCTGCATTCCAGCACCAGCATGCGGAACTCCCACGCGGGCATGGGGCCCGGCAACGCCGATACCAGGGTCACCAGATTGGGCATCAAGGAGGAGAGGGGTCCTCACTACTACGACCTTCAGGAGACTGGGCGTCTTCGCCAGAGGCCTCCGCTTCCATGCAGGGTACCTTGCGGGGCCGCTCCTTGTCCGACTCTTGGGAATGCCGAAGGGGGCTAAGCAATCGGGTGCAGGAGTGCTTGTCGGGAGCCCTGGACAGCGATTTCAAGGCTGCCTTCTTTTTGCACCGCCCCACTTCGGGGGACCCCTGGTCAGAGTACCACCAAGAGTGCGGGGCCGCGGGGGGGGAGGGGGGGAACCCACCGGAAGAGAGACGACCGAGGACGCCACTGGGGACTCTGAGGTGGCCTTTCGGAAAATATCTTCGGACTTCTGCTTACGGCTGAGCAGGGCCTTAGAGGACATTTTCTTACAGAGCGAACAGAGCTCTGGGTCATGGTCGGCTCTGAGGCACTGCAGACAACAGTCATGAGTGTTCGTAAGCGACATGTTCCTAGAGCATATATCACATTTTTTGAATCCAGTGGCCATCGGAGCAAAAATGGCCCCTGCAAGGTCGAAGACCCACGCGGCCAGCGATTAGAGAAGAAAAAAGGGCGCGAAGCCCGTAACAAAAAAAAAAAAATGAAGAAAAGGGAGTATCCCCGATAGCTCTGAAAAATAGAGCAGGGGAAGGATGGGTAAAGGACCGGTGCAACTGGAAAATAGAGAAGCCTGTTAAGGCGAAAAAATGAAACTTTTTCCGAGGGACAAGGACGTGCGTCCGTAGGGCTCCACGGAAAAAGGGAGACTGAGCCAGATGGCATCCTTGAGCGGGAAGAGGACCACGTATGCATGGCAGCAATCCCAAAGGCTCTCTTTGAAAGCTGGGCAATAGTTCCGCACGGGCTCAGTCGGTGCCGACGTCACCCATAAGTGAGGACTGACTTCCTGCTTGTTCCTGGAGAATCAGGAGGATTACAGACTGTTTTAGATGGAAAGAGGAAACCACCTTCGGGAGGAAATGTGGATGGGTATGGAGAACCACCTTGCCATGGTGGAACAGAGTGTAGGGGGTATCCACCACTAGAGCATGCAGCTCATTGAGGCGGCGAACTGAAGTGAGTGCAATAAGGAAGATGACCTTCCAAGATAGAAACTTCAGAAAAGTAGTGGCTAAAGGTTTGAAAGGTGGCTTTAGAAATTGTGCCAGAAACACATTCAGATCCCAGGCTACTGGAGGCGGCTTAATGGGTGGCTTGGATAGCAGGAGACCACGAATGAAGCAGACTACTAAGGTGTGTGAGGAGACAGGCTGTCTATCCACTGGTCTGTGAGAGGCCACAGTGGCACTAAGGTAAACTCTCACAGAGTTGGTTTTAAGTCCTGTTAAGAATAAGTGAAGGAGATATTGTAGAAGGGACTCCACTAGGCAAGAAAAGGAGTCAATGTCCTTTGGGGGAGCACCAGAGGGAAAACCTATGCCACTTGAAAGCATAAGATCTCCTGGTGGAATCTTTACATGATGCAAGGAGGATATTTTTGGCCTCCTGTGGCAGATAGAGGTCAGCAAGCACTAGCCCTTCAGGAGCCATGCTGTCAGGTGTAGGGAGTGAAGTTTGGAATGGAGGAGCATCCCGTGGTCCTGAGAGAGGAGTTCGGGCACACATCCCAGGCTGAGTTGAGTCTGCGCAAGGTGATGAAGCAGAGGAAACCACGTTTGATGGAGCCAAAAGAGGGCTATGAGAATCAGAGCCCTTGTTGGCCTATAGCATTTTGGGTATCAAGGGGATGAGTGGGAATGTAGTCCCTGTCCCCAATGTAGAGGGAAAGCATTCAGGGCCTGTCAGTGCAGCGACGAAACCCTGGAACAGAAGAGTGGAAACTGTGTGTTTTGAGAAGTGGCAAAAAGATCTATGAGCTTCCCCAGGTCTGGAAGTTCTGAGCAGCCATCTCCCAATTCAGGGTCCATTCGTGTGGATGAAGGATACGGCTTAGCCTGTCCACTAGGACATTGAGTTCACCCAGGAGGTACACCACTCCGAGGTGAATGTGATTACAGGCGAATCACTTCATCACAGAGGGGACAGGATCCAGTTCCCCGCTGTTTGTTCATGTAGAACATGGCAACTTGGTTGTCCGTCTTGACTAGAACAGGTTGTCCCAAAAGTTGGGGTTGAAAAACCCAAAGAGCATCTGTCAGTGCCCGTAGTTCTAGCAAGTTGATCTGCAGGGCAGATTCCTGTTGTGTCCACAGTCCCTGTGGTTAGGTCATTCAGATGTGCTCCCCAACCTAGCTTAGAAGCATCCATTGTCAGGGCACATCAAGGTGGAAGCATCTGAAAAGGTGACCCAGTGAGTAGATTTGGTGGGAACCACCACCACCGAACGGACTTGATCAGTTAAGGAATGATGTGGATCTTGTCTCTGAGATGCACCTTCGCTTGTGTCCATTGAGAAGACAGAACCCATTGTGCTTGTCGCATGTGTAAGCGGGCATAGGAGATGACATGAACCGTGAAGGTCATGTGTCCTAAGAGTCGTAGCATCTTTTGAGCTGTTACTCAGCTTTGCTTTTGCACCCCCTTTGCCACCTCAATGAGGTGGGCACAGCGATCCTGTGGGAGGAAAGCTCAGGCCTATTAAGTGAATAAGAATCCTCCAATGAACTCCAGTCATTGGGTTGCAGCGAGGTGAGACTTTGGGAATTTTATGACAAACCCCAGGTGATAGAGCACCGTGATGGAGTGATGAAGAGAAGAGTCTTATTTCTTGAGGGGATTCTCCCTTGATCAACCAATCGTCTAAGTAAGAAAAGACAAATACCCCCAAGGTGCGTAGGTAGGCAGTGACTACTGCCATGCATTTTGTGAAGACCCTTGGGGCAAAGGCTAGACTGAAGGGGAAAACCCGGTATTGATAATGGTTTCCATGAAACATGAGGCACAGATACTGTCTATGTGAGGGATGGATCCGTAAACATGTATACATGTCTTTTAGGTTGAGAGAACATAGCCAATCGTGTCTCTGGACGTATGGTAGAAGAGTTCCTAGGGAAATCATTTTGAATTTTTCTCGGACCATGAACTTGCTTAGGTCTCTGATATACAAATGGGCCTGAATCCTCCTGCTTTCTTTGAAATGAGAAAATATGGAGAGTAGAAGCCCATCCTTTCTTGAGGAGGAACTCTTTACTATGGCACCCTGGGATAACAGGGTGGTCACCTCTTCTTTTAAGAGAGTGCTTTGAAGGGGTTATGTGGGATAATCCCCTGTGAAGCAGGTGAGGGAGTAAGGTTTCGAAGTGAAGCTGATAACTTCCTTGGACAATCTGGGGAATCCACTGCTCTGATGTTATAAGGTGCTACCTGTGGGCATAGTAACACAGTTTGCCTGCTATGTGGAGGGGCTGGGGGCCCTCCAGCGGCAGATTGGCAATACTCTCTAGGAAGGAGTCAAAAATGAGGTGCAGGTTATGCCTATGCAGTTGGTTGGCATTTACGAGCCTTGGGCTTATTGGGTTGACGAGGGCCCTACTGTCTCAGTTGAGGTTGCTGAGGTTGATAGGCAGCAGAAGGCAGGTAAGAAGGATAACATCTCTTCTTCTTAGAAAAGAAAGATTTCTTGGAAAGGGCCTTCCTTTTAGATGGGTCAGCTGTTTTCCTAAAAAGGCGTTTTAGGGTGAGATCATCTATTTCAATCTCACCTGCTTTTTCCCTCCAATCCTTGCCAAAAAGGTTTTCTCAGTACATGGGATATTGGCCATTTTATCCTGGATCCATTGCTCGAAGTCTGATGCCTGCAAACAGGCCATCCTGTGAGCCCCAATGTAGACTGCTGAAACTTTGCTGGTGGATTCAAAGGCATCGAAAGAGGCCCTGGTAAGAAACTTAGAAGTGTTTTGGCCCTGTTTGATGAGTGTCTGGAAGGCACTCTTATCCCTAAGGAAGCATGGGGGCAAAATTCTCCAGATCCCTGGTGACATCCTTCAGAAACATGCCCATGTACAGCATGTAAGAGTTAATTCTGGAGGCCAATACACAGTACAAGCTTAGAAGCATTGACGCCCAAAAGCGTAAATAAAGTGTCCTCGCATCTCTGCCAGGTGCTGTGGAGGAATGGTTCTCTGAGTTCTTTTATTTGGTGCATCGCTGATTCCATCACCACTGAGTGGTGGGGGAGCTGCAGTTTATGGAAGCCTGGACATTCTGGTACTCAGTACCTGGCATTGAGTCTCTTGCTGACAGGGGGAACCGTGAGTGGAGCCTCCCACATGCAGAGCGTAGGATCCTGTAGGTAGTGTAGCTGCTTCTTTGGGCATGGGAGGGTATTGGAGTATCTCCAATTCCTCTGCTCTCGGTTCCTTCTCAGAGCCTACTGTGATGGAGAGTTCCACTGCCATGTCACAGATGAAGTCCTGAAAGGATATATCCTCTGGTGGGGACCAACGCCATTCCTTAGGCGGCAAAGGGTCTGAAGAGATGTCTGGAAATTCTTGGGAATCGAGTGATCTTCCGTCAGAATCTGATGAAGTTGAGCAAGAATCCAGTGAGAAATCAAAGTACCGGCAGTCCTGGGTTTGACATTGATGCTGCATGGACGTCAAAGTTCGAGGTCGATACTCTGAGGTATCGGAACCGAGAGCCATGGCGGTCCTAGTGTGCTGGATACTGGGGTCATCGAGAGGTTCCAACAAAGGTATCAACCTTGGGGGTTCCGACGATACCGGTTCAAGGGCCGGTATTAGGCCTGATACGCATGGCTGTAGGCTTGGTGCTGAAGCTCTCAATGTTATCGGTACCGAGGCTGCCTAACTCCTCTTGAGAGCCAGCATACGCAGGTCTAGGGAGATGTCTGATGTCTGAGTGGAGTCATCTACAGGGCTTTGAATCACTGTCCCAGAACATGGAACCGGTAGCTCTCCAGAGATTGATGCCTCTGGAGCATCCTGGAGCCCCACCTGTGCTTTTTGCAGGACAGATCCTCCCGCCGGGGCTGTTTGGTTGGCTGGTCTGCATCGGAAGCACCTCTAGGGGAGTTGCAGTGCTTGTTTTGGGACTTCTCTCTGGCCTCTGTATCGGTCTTCGATGCCGAAGATTTGAAAATTGCCAGCGACTTTGACTTACTCTTATGTTTTGACCTTGAAGAAGTCTGAGAGCTATGAGAAAAAGTCAATGCCCTCGAAGAGGTGGAAGCCACTGAGAGCTAGTCCAAAGCAAACAAAGACCCATACTGTCTGGCTCTGTTCTTGAGGCTCTTTTTGTCATTTGTTGGCACAAAGGACAAGAATTGGGCTGGTGATCAGGACCCAAACATTTTAGACACCAGTCATGTTTATCAGTGACCGAGATGATACTAGCATACTTGGTACATTTTTTAAAAACCACCGACTGTTTTTTCCATACCTTTAAAAATGTCTTTGAAATTGAAGAGAAGGCTATGAAGGCCTAGAAACATAGTCTAGCAGTGAAACCACAATGAAAAATTGAAAGTAAAGAAAAAGGAAAAATTGAAAATAAAAAAATGAAAGATTTATCTGGACCGGTGTCAGATTTGACAGGACCGGTGTTGATGGAAATGCAGAAGCACGATGTTCCACAAAACAGAAAAGTTTTTCAGCGGTGACAGGACGAAGTGTCCTGCTGGCTCCATGGAAAAAGAAGACATAAGGAGAGGAGTTGGGAAGGAAGGCAGGCCTGCAGATGCAGTGGAGTGCTCCAAAAGGCTTTCCTATTGGATGTTGGGGATAGTTCCTGCACGGGCTTAGTCGGTGACGTGCCCCCATATGTGACAACTGCATTCCTGCTTGTTACTGGAGATGTTTAAATACCTCCATGGCATAAATACACAGGAGGAGAGCCTCTTGACTAAAAGAACGCTCTGCAATGAGGTGGCATAGCATGAGGGTGAAAGGGGATAGACTCAAGAATAATTTGCAGAAATATTTTTTTTACGGAAAGAGTGGTAGATGGAAGTATCTTCAAGTGGCAGTACTACAGATGAGGATTGTATCCAAATTCAAGGAAGGATGGGGCAAACACAGATCCTTAAAGGAAAAAAAGAAACTATTGTTAGGAAATAATAATGTTTAGTTTAAGTGCATATACAGGAGGCCTGCACAAGGGAAATCAGAATCCTATATATGTGCCCTTTGTACATTTTGGTGTGGGTATGGAAAAGGAATGTGCTGTGCTAAGCTAAATTGATTGTTCTACTCAGAGATGACTCGTATTTGCATAGTTACTGATAAGCTATAGTGGGCCCCAGGAGATGGGTGGATGACGTATGAATATGTTTCTGATAATGTATAAAATACGGACAATCCCTCCACCCTATGGAATAAACTGCATACCACTTATGTGCAGGTGTGTGTGTGTGTTTGTTCCCCTGGATTCCAGAGAAAGAAGGTAAGGTGATTCCTCGACCCAGACAGACATCCCAAGGGTTAGTGATAAAAGGTGCTGGGAAAGGAATAAAGTACCCTTACAACTATAGCAGTTGGTATGGAAGGACCAACTAGATAGGGCATATGGTCTTTGTCGTCATGCTTCTATGTTTCAGTGGAGTGCAATCTTTTTTGTTAAGTACCTGAAGATTCAAATTTGAAACATTCAGCACAAAAGTGAAAGTAGATTTCTTCAGCTAGAAGTGGAGGTTAATAACTTCCTGGTTTGGAGTAGCAGCCTAGTGGTAAGAGCAACAGCCTAGTGACCAAAGAAACCAGGGTTTGAATCCCACTAATGCTCTTTGTGGCCTTGGGCAAGTCACTTAATCCTCCGTTGTCTAAGGTGAAAACAAATTGTAAGTCCTCTGGGAACAGGGAAACACCTACCATGCCTGAATGTAACTCACCTTGAACTACTACTGGGAAGGCGTGAGTTAAATAAATGCTAAAAAAAAGCTTACTGCAGCTAATCTTTATGATTCTAATTCACTAGAGGGGCAATTCTATGATGATCTAGAGAGGAAGGTGATAAAATTT
Source organism: Ichthyophis bannanicus (assembly GCA_033557465.1). Classification (NCBI taxonomy): domain Eukaryota; kingdom Metazoa; phylum Chordata; class Amphibia; order Gymnophiona; family Ichthyophiidae; genus Ichthyophis; species Ichthyophis bannanicus. The sequence goes on along the minus strand of CM066032.1, from coordinate 198,736,003 downwards.
CAAGTGTATCCCCCTGATGACGAGAGGAGATAATAATATGACTGTATCATTGATACTGGATTATTCCCATGGGGAAAGGGCTTGTATGGATGTAAACAAATAAGATGTTGTTGTTAGGAGCTCACCGCGGAGCATTCTGCGCGGATTCTTGATTTTTTGGCACTGGGAGCAGAAGCTCCGCCGACTATAGCGGATTTAAAGAAGAGGGTGGATCGGTTGGAGGCACCCCCGGACTATGCTCTGCTGGAAAGCCGATGGGCTCGAGAACTGGGCCATGAGATCGCCCCGGGCACTGCCAGGGAGGCACTGGGTCGGATTGCGCAGTTGGTGGAGGGCGCCAGGTGGCGCGAGATACAATTTAAGTGTATTCACCGAGCCTACTTTTCGCCGAGGCGGGCGTTTCGTAGCCACCTCACTTCAGATGGTAGCTGCCCCAAGTGCTCCTCCCCCTTAGCGGATTTAGGCCACATGTGGTGGTGCTGCCCATCTATTCGCCGATACTGGCTGCGCATTGCGGCGTACTTAGGTGGGTTGCTGGGGCAGCGACTTTGTTGGACGGGGCTATTAGTGGTGTTTGATCAGTTGGGACCACTCCGCCCTAAGGGAAGGTGGGAGAAATTGCTGGTGCGGAAGGCCTGTCTGGTGGGGAAGGGACCTATTCTTCGCCGGTGGAGGGAGCCAGAGGTCCCTACCTTTACTGAGTGGCGCAATAGCTTTCATCAGCTGTTGCTTATGGAGCGGAGGAGTGCGCTGGGACACCCTCGGCGATGGGCTATATTTTTGCTGATCTGGATGCCCTACATTCAGAGTTTGGGACCTAAAGCCCGCAGTGAGGTTTTGAAGGTCGGATAGTGGTTGCACATGCTTCGGTTGTGCTGCTCCACTGACTTTCTTGATATGTGTGCTTCCTGCTTGGGGGTTGGGGTGGGGGGTGGGGGGGGGGGAAGGGTGGAGGGGGAGGGGGAATTAATTCTGATATTGTATATTTGTTTTTTCCTTTGAACTGTTGTTTGCTCCCGTAGTGGTGGACAAGAGATAGCCCCACCGGGAGGACGTTATGTTGTATTTAGGACATTTCTGTGACGTGGTTGTTATTGGTTGTCTTTTTCTGTTCTTTCAATAAACAGACTTTAAAAAAAAATAAAAAAAAAAAGATGTTGTTGTTAAGTGCCATCAAGTCAGTGTCAACTCATGGCGACCCTCTGGACAGTTGTCCTAAACTGTGTTGGGTCTTCAGTCAAGTGGCTCATTGTTTTTTTTGTTTTTTTAAATAGTTTATTTATATTCCACCAAAAACAGTACAACACAGTACATATATACAGATAACCCAGGGGGGCGGGGTGAACTCTGATTCCCCCCCCCCCTTCGGGCAATGCAGCACAGATAAATAGGGGGTGGATTTTAACAATTTCCCCCCCCCCCAACATGCTCTCACCCTCCCCCCTCTCCCCGCCCCCGCCCACCTATCCCCCCCTCTGATACAGCCAGCGGTACCGCACCCCTCCCGGTCTCCCCTCATTGCCTTATTCGGGATGAGTCCTCAGCTACCTCCCTGTAAGATCTCATTCCGACTTCGGGCCCCCAGTTGTAGAATGTAGGGCTCCCAGACCGCCATAAAGGCCGGCCACCTTTTGACACTGCCTCGTGCCCAGCGATGTTCCATTTGCATCATTTGATGTAAGCTGTTTCTCCACTCCCCAAAGGTAGGGGGCTGGGGGTCCCTCCAAAGCCGAAGAATCGGCGCCTTCCCCACCAGACAGGCCTTACGAATCAACAACCGTTCCCCCTTCTTCCCTGGGCAAGGAGGGGGTATGCAGTCCAGCACGACCAGGGGGCCCGACCACCGGAGTCTCTGCTGAAGGAGACCCCCCAGAAAGGAGCAGATTTTAATACAATAGGGTTTCAAAGACGGGCAGTCCCACTACATGTGCAGGAGGGTCGCCAAAGGTTCCGAACAGCGAGGGCATCGGCCATCTGTAGTTAGTCGGCTCCGTAGCGCCCGCCTCGGAGAGAAATGGACTCTAGTGATACATTTAAATTGCACCTCTCTCCAACGCATCCCCTGTGCTAGGCTGACTATGCGGCGCAGCGCCGCACGCACCGTACCGGGGGGCACTTCGCTAGCCAGTTCTCCCGCCCAAGCCACCTCCACCTCCCGATAGTCCGGGGCAGGAATGAGGTTGGCCACACGAACTTTAAAGGCGGATATCGATACCGGGGTATCGCCCCCCGGTCCGAAGAAGTCCAGTATCCGCTCAGCCCTCTCACTCCGCAGTGCCGCACGCGGCAGAGAGGATATATAGTGGGCCACTTGGATATAGGCGTATCCGTGTCGGGGGGACAGATCATATTCCCGGCTCAGCGTCCTGAAGGATTTGCATTCTCCCGAGGGCTCCACCAGGTGTCCTAGGAGCTTCAACCCACGGCCGTCCCAGTCTTGGAAAAGCACTGATTCCGAGCCCGGAGTAAATGACAAGTTCCCTCGCAGTGGCAACCAGCTAGAGGTCTGCCAGGGTTCGCCCCACTGCGCATTAAGATATTGCCAGGTCCGTTTTGCCGAGTTTATCAGCACGCTCCGCACTAAATAACGGGGGAGGGCTGAATTTGCTCCATGCAGAACCCCTAATAAAGTAAGCGGGGCGACAAAACATTCTTCAAGGGTCCGGGGCGTAAAGAAGGCGGTGTCGCCAAGCCAATCCGCAACATGCCGAGCTTGACAAGCTAAGGCATAAGCCCGCAGGTCTGGGAATCCCATCCCCCCTTCACGCCACTTTCCCAACAGCCGGGTCCACGGGATGCGCGCCCGCCCCCCCCCCCCCCCTCCAGAGAAAGGAATGAAAGCAGGCCTCAATACGGCGCAGATCTTTGCGAAGCAACCATACTGGCAGAGTCTGGAGCCAATAAAGGAGTCGGGGCAGTACCACCATCTGTACCGCCACCACCTTGCCGGAGAGGGACAATGGGAGGGAGCCCCACGCCCGCAGCTGCGTTTGCAATCTCCTCAAGGTACGGTCCAGATTACGGCCATATAACCTAACGGGGTGGCTAGGCAAGACAATTCCTAGATATATGAACTCGTCTGTCGCCCATTTGAGCGGGAACTCTCCAGTCCACGCGCCCCGCAGAGTGCCCAGGACGTCAAGGGCCTCCGATTTCTCCTTGTTGATGCGCAATCCCGCCACCCTCCCAAACCTTTCAAATTCCGACATCAGACCCCGCAGGGACCGCTCTGGGGACTGCAAATGAACAAGTAGATCGTCGGCAAAGGCAGAGAGCTTAAATTCCTGTGTCCCGATGTGTATTCCGGATATCGCTCTGGAAGCCTCGATAGTCCTTATCAAGGGATCAAGGGAAAGAACGAACAACAAGGGGGAGAGCGGACAACCCTGCCGTGTCCCCCGGCCTAAGTCAAAGGCCTCCGAGGCGACACCGTTACAAACCACCCCCGCCATTGGATGGGCATAGAGTCTCCTTACCATCTGACAGAAGTGGGCACCCAGGCCATATTTTGGCAAAAGTGCCCACAGATATTCCCAGTTCACCCGGTCGAAAGCCTTTTCGGCATCGAAGCTAACCAACAAAGAAGGCAGTTGGCGATAGTGCACCCACTCCATGGAAACCAGAATTTTCCTCAAGTTCCGTACAGCAGAGCGGCCCTTAACGAAGCCCACCTGCGAGTCGTGTATGAGGGGGTCCAACACATCTGCCAGCCGAGTAGCCAAGACTTTGGCTAACAACTTCAGGTCAAAGTTAAGCAACGAAATAGGTCGATAGGAGCCTGTCGCTAAGGGATCTTTACCGGGCTTGGGGATCAGCACAATGTGGGCGTGATTATTCCCCCAGCGAAAGGCCCCCCGCTCAGTACGACGTTCGAAGACCGCCAACAACGCTGGGTTCACGGCTTCCCCTAAAATCTTGTAAAATTCAGCGCCCAAGCCATCTGGGCCAAGCGACTTATAGCAACAGGCGGACGAAATTACCGACTGGATCTCCTGAGCTGTCAGGGGTTGTTCCAAGGCCTCTCGTTGGTCTGCAGTAAGTTGGGGGAGGTCTAGTACCTCCAAATAGTCGCGGAGTTCGGCCTCTGGCACACTCTCGGTCTCAAAGAGATTGAAAAAAGGTCTGAAAAAGTTGTGCAATTTCTCCACTCTCTCTGCGGAGTCTGCCCGTGTCATCTCGTAGGGCCGCCACCAAGCGGGAGCCCCTTTGTCCCCGTAGACACCGGGTAAGCAGCCTTCCCGTTTTGTCACCATGACAATACATTTGGTATCGATAGTAAAGGAGGGATTTCTTGGCCCGTTGGTGGATTAACTCATTTAAATCCACTTGAGCTTCCCATAGCCGTTTTTTATTCGCCGCTAGTGGGGCACGAGCGCATAGCCGGCGCAGGCCAACAACCCGCCTTTCCAGGCGTATGATCCGGTCAGCGATCATCCGGCGTTTGCGAGCCGCAAAGCCAATAATATCGCCACGTAGCACCACTTTCGCCGTCTCCCAGACCAATTCTGGGTCCCCCTCATGGCACTGATGATCATTCAAAAATTCTTGCCAGCGCTGGCGAAGGAAGTGGTGGAATTGGGCATCATGATAGAGGTCGAGTGGGAAGCGCCAGAGCCGGGATCTAGGAGATTGTGTTTCTCCCCAATGTAGCTCCAACCACACCCATGCGTGGTCGGAGATTTCTAGTGGACCAATCTGAGTCCCTCCCACCCGGGCAAAGGTTTCCCCCGACAGCAGAATGTAATCAATACGGGCACTTGAGCCTTATGCCCGGGATTGGTGGGTATAGTCCCTCTCATGGGGATGGAGCAGTCTCCAGGGGTCCACCAAGTCCAACCGTCTCCTAAATCGCTGTAACATACGGGTCGTGGGGATTCTATCCCGGTTCTCCCCCTCCGTCGAGGTATCCAACTCGACATCCAGGATGCCATTGAAATCCCCCCCCCAAAAGCAAGGGACAGTCGGGGAGCTGCTCGACTTGGGAGGCCAAGTCACAAAAAAAATTGGGGACGGACGTGTTCGGCCCGTAAAGGTTTCCGATTGTCAGTAACTTCCCTTCAAGGTAGCCATGCAGAAGCAAATATCTGCCCGTATCATCTGCTTTAAGGGTGGTCAGCGAGAAGCGAACCCTTTTGTGGAACAAGATCACAACGCCCCCCTTCCGCCCATTCGCAGGAGAGCCCCAAACCTGACCCACCCAGGAACGGCATAGTTTATCGTGTTCTTCGGCTGTCTGGTGGGTTTCTTGTAGGAGGGCGATGTCGCACTTTTGGCGGGCAAGGGCTTGCAGCACCTTATATCGCTTGATCGGGTTCCCCAGCCCGCAGACATTCCAAGTGACAATCTTCAGGGCACGAGGCAGTGTCAAAGATCCACCAAAGGTCAAACTTCGCATATATTAGAGAGGTCCTCCCAGCCTGGGACCCCCCTCTCTCAGGATTTTTGAGGGTGCAGTACCACAGAGTCAGCCTTAAGAGCCCAATCGCCCCCCCTCCCCCCCCACCCCTCTCCCCCCTCCGCCTCTCCCCCCCCCACCCCCCCAAGTCCTACCAGTCCACCCACCCGGTCGGACAACTTCCACTGACATTCGGGTTAACCCCTCCCTTGGTCCTCCCATCCCACCCCTATGCGGACGGCTCCCCCCTCCCAGTGCCCCCCACAAAGACCTAGCCATTGCCTATTCATATAAAGGATCTCCCACTGATGGCCAAACTCTGCCAATTCCCCTCAACCCACCCAATCCCGAACACCGGGGGGCCGGGCGACTCCGCCCGGCTCCCTGCCAGTCCCTCCCCCCCCCCCTCCAACCCCGTAAGGGGCTGGACGGGCGTCTCATGGCCCGCTGTCCAGGGCTATCCTTATGGGATCCCCCGGTAGTACATTTTAAACCGCCCAGCCATGGGGGGGCGGGCCCCACTGCCACCCCACATTCGGGGGGGGGGGGTCCGCCCACCCCCCCACCGGCAATAAGCTGACTGCCCATCTCCCACCCCTGCCCCCCCCCCCCGTGCATGGGCCGGCCAGTCAGGCATCGCCAGGGCTAAATTATACAGGCCACAGTCTCCCCCAAGTTAAACGCATGCACATTGTCTAAGGCGCGTAGCTGGATTTGTGGCCCCCCCCTCCCCCGAGCCCCCACCAGCCGGAGGAGACGTCGGCGATCATCACATCAGCCCTGTGGGTGCTGTTTCCCCCCCCCCCCCGTCCAGACGTGTATTTAGGCCTCCAGGGGGGTGTCGGAGCAGCCCACTCCATAGCAAGGCCGAACCCCCTCCACGTCAGCGGGGGCAGGGTGGGAGAAGCCCCAAGAACCAGCCAGTCATCGGAGTCCCAGCTCGCCCCGGCCTGGAACCTCGCGTACCGGCCGGGGAGTCCCCCCGCCCGACCCCGCCCCCAATGATCGGGCCAGCGGCCGACCACCATCCCCGAGTTATCCGGTCCTACCTAATCACTAAGCTTACGGGAGGGGGAGGGGAAGGGGAGGGGAGAGGGGAGGAGACCAGCCTGACTATTCCCATCACTCCGTGTTGTAGAGGCCTCGGCACTACCCCAGGTGAACCCATCCTGCACACTTGCCAGCAATTGCATTCACAAACAAAAACAAAGTTACCATATAAACCCAACAGCATGGATTCAAAGTAACCCTGCTGGGGCTACATACTGCTGCTTTGTAGCCATGCTCTCGGTGCAGGTACCTTGAACTACCCATAGGAAGAGTTCCACAGGGTTCAATATAGGTCTAGAGCCCAGTCCAAGAAAGTCCAAGGCTGGAAGGAAATTGAAAAGATAAATAAATAAATAAATAAAAGAAATTAATAAAAAAAAAACGGGAAAGGGCAGAAAACTTGAACCCAACATACGAATCAGGAACTGGCAAACTTAAGAAAGAGATAAATAATAAAAATAATATACAAATATTAAAAGTAATAAACAAAGCTCTGGATCCTGGCCCTCAGTCTAGCCGCTACAAGGCAGTCTGCGGAGGCCTAAGGTCCTCTTAGTTGAGCGCTAAAGTCCCGTTACGCACAGAGCGTCGGCCCTCAGGAGGAATCATGACTTGGGGTGTTGAGGGAGTCCAAAAATATAGTTGCTTCGGCCGGCGTCGCTAGGAGTTTAGCACGGCCCTGATGTTCAACCCGTAAGCGGGCAGGGTACAGCAGCGAGAAGCGTATCCCTTTGGCGAAGAGCTGCGCGCAGACTGAAGAAAAGGCACGCCGTTGCTGACTTACTAGGACAGAATAATCCTGAAATACAAGGATTTGTTCAGCAGACGTTTGTTGGGGTACCCTGCGGCTGCGAGCAAGTCGCAGGACTTCCTCCTTCTGCCGGTACTCCTGGAACCGGGCGATGACTGCTCGGGGTCGCTGTGCCTGCTCTCTGCGGGGTCCCAGCCTGTGTACGCGGTCCAGTTTCACCCGGCTTCCCTCGGCACCTCCAACAAGCTGGTCGAGCCAGGATTGCAGATGGTTGAAGAGGGCTCCGTCCCACACGGATTCGGGGATCCCCACAAATCGTAAGTTTTTGCGGCGTCCCCTATTCTCTAGATCGTCCAGCTTTTCACTCTGCTGCTTAACGATGGATTCAAGGGCAGCCACCTTAGCTGTGAGGGAGTGTTGGGTGTCCTCGACCTCAGCTATACGTGTCTCCGCCTGCTCCATTCGTCCGGCAAATTCAGAGAAGTTCTGGTTAAGGGTCTGCAGGCTCCCTGCGAGGTCTTGAAATCGAGCCTCCAGTGCGCGCACTACCGCCGTGCTCACCTCAGCCACCAGGTCAGAGCCATCTCCAGATTTCGGGCTAGTGGGTGCCCCTTCGGCCATTTTGGCCTCTGTTGCACGTGGCTTCTCTCTCCTGAGAGATTTCGTTGCCATCGGGTTAGCGCTCTTGGACAGCCTCTCTTCGATCCCAGAACTGCTTAACTTGAAGCGCTCACCGAGGCGTTCTATCGGGTCGGCACTAGCAAAAGCAATCAGCGGCGTGGGATCGGATTTTTAGCAGGTTTGTGGGGTAACTACCCGGAGCTGGTCAGAACACGTCTGGTCAGCTCATTGCCAGACCGGAAGTCAAGTGGCTCATTGTTAATAGAGTGGGACCCACAGCTGCTGTCATTGTACTGATCCATCTCATTGCTGGTCTTCCTCTCTGGCGTTGACTTCTACTTTGCCAAGCATGATGTTTTTTTCTAACAATCTCTCTCTTCGCATGATGTGTCCAAAGTATGCAAGTCAAAGCCTTGTCATCTGAGCTTCTAAGGAAAGCTTAGATTTGATCTCCTCTAGTACTGACTGGTTTGTTCTTTGGGCAGTCCATGATATACACAGTATTCGTCGTCAGCACCATAATTCAAAGGCATCGATTTTCTTCCCGTCTTTCTGTTTCACTGTCCAACTTTCGCATCATATGACGTTACTGAAAATACCATGGCTTGAACAAGTCAAATCTTTGTATAGGGAGAGACATCTCTGCTCTTGAGAATCTTGTCTAGGTAAACACAGATATATAGAGGCAATATTGCATACGGTAGATTTCTAGCAGTGGAAGAAGTCCTGACAACATAACTATACCTTCTGTTCACATGTGTATGGGACTTACTCATGGATAGATATGATATGGGTGGATAAAATGTTATTGCAGAAGGTGGATGAGGTGTAAATTGGTTCAATAACTTGGTTGGACCATTCACCACTGACTGTGGTTTTGGGTAATCATGGTGGTGAACAGCAACAAAAATTTTGGACATTAAATGATAGTTTATTAAAGGATGAGCAAGTGAAATAAACTTCCTAAAGTTACTGTAAATATTTAGAGCATTACGATACAGGAGTGCGCTCTCCAAAAGTAGTATGGGATTGCTTAAAAGCAGTATTGCAAGGGGAATTTATTAAAATAGCCTCTTATAAGAAGAGAGAGCACAATAAGAAGAGAGAGCACAATAAAAAGAAGGAGCAATCACTGGAAGAGATCAGCAGTGTAGCACCATCATAAAGGTGGAAAATCTAGTAATGTAAAAAGGTAGCTACTCACCTGTAGCAGGTGTTTGTGGACAGCATCAATCAGTCCTCACGTATGGGTGATGTCTCCGATGGAGGACTGCATGGGAACGCTCCCCAGCTTCTATTGGAAGCTTTTGGGATGCTGCACCGCACCAGAGTGCCTGCTGCCACCGCTACACCATTTTCTCCAGTCTGATTACAAAACAGTAGCAGAATACAATTCCTCAAGGAGGCGGGAGTATTGCAAGAACTTACTTCTGCTGTCCATGGAGAACATCTGCTACAGGTGAGTAACTACTTTTACTCCGTGCACAAGCAAGAAATAAGCACATCCTAGAGGCTCCACAGAAAAAGAAGACCGGAGAAGATGGCGCCATGGCAGGCGGGAAGGCAAGCGCACAAGCACGGTTGAGCTTCCCTAAAGTTTCTAGTAAAAGCTGGGGAGCATTCCTGTGAGAGGCTCCATCGAGGACATCACCACATGTGCAAGGACTTACTTTCTGCTTATCCTTGGAGAAACCCCATGTCTTTTAGGGACTAGAAAGTACTTGGAGAAAAATCCGATCTGTTTCTGCGGCACAGGCTCGATGGCAAGATCAGCCAAAAGGTAGAGGTCAAGAGGCTATGTCCTCGGCAAGGCAATGTGGTAGCAGCTCAGCTAATTGCAACTTGTAACCATTTTGGACTATCTGCAGCACCTATGAGTCCGAAGTTATATAGGGCCACCTGTGGGAAAAAAGAGTGAGCCTTCCCCCTACCAGAGGGCTCCCTTCTGTGGACACTGGCAGAATGGCTATACTCTGGAGGAACCAGTTAAAACCCCGCTCTCAGCTTTGGTTGCGGACAGGCTGAGCTTTTTGAGGCTTTTCTTGATGCTATGGATGAGGAGCCTGAATCTTTTGCTGGAACCTTCACTTATGAAGGTAGTAAGCTGCCTTCTGGCCTCCATTTTGATACCATCAGTGATAGGCAGCTGGTTCGGATGTACGTCTCGAAAGTCTGGTGAGGGTGATGTGCTGCTTCTCTATGATGCCTGCCTTCTCCTCCATCTGCTCTTCAAAGAGGTTCTCTCCCCAGCAGGGCACATCCATAAGCTTTTTTTGCACCGACTGTTCTAGGCTGGAAGACTGAAGCCAAGCGAGCCTGCAGGCCCCAATGCCCACTGACACCATTCTAGACACCATCTCAAAGGCGCCGTAGGTTACCCGGACCAGAACTCTGAACAGTACTTGCCGTGGTCCACCAGTGCATGACAGTGCACCAATTTCTCCAGGGGAAGAAAATGGCACAAAGTCTGCGAGATCACGCATGATGTCCTTCAAGAATATGCTCATGTAGAGCAGGTGAGAATGTACTCGAACCACGAGCATGGAGCTTTGGAAGCACCTCCTTCCAAAGAAGTCCAATGTCTGAGCCTCCCTACTCCAGGGCATCGAGGAATGAGTCTTGGTGCTCTTGATCTTCTTAAGGGTGGATACCACTAAGAAGTGGTGTGGGAGCCGAGGCTTCTCAAACCCAGGAGCTTTTTGAACCCTTTTACTGACCCGCAGCACATTGAGAAGGTTCTCCCAGATCCTCATTTGCAGCTGCAACAGAATGCAGTGCACTGGCATCATCAATGCTTCCATAGGGGCTGAGGCGTATTAGAGGATCTCCAACTCCTCCACCCTGGGTTCATGCTTTGTTTCCAGTGAAAGTGGGATGGCCTTTGCCATATCCCTCACAAATTCCTGGAAGGACATTTCCTCCAGAAGAGACTTTCGACTTTTGTGCAGAGGGGAAGGGTCTGCCGGAGGCTGAGGAGACCTTCCCTCTGACAAATTATCTGATTCCACATTGGTCACCCAGCCATCAGAGTCAGACTCCAAAAGGAAGTCGAGGTACTTCTGAGACTCTGCCTGGAGCTCCCTCCTGCCTTGAGGGAAGTGAAAGCTTTGGCAGGATCAACGATGCATTGAGGGTTTCTAAGGTTTCATCAGGGCATCGGAACAGAGACATTCAAGGAGGAGATGGGCCCACTGGGAACCAGCATCGGTTCTCTTTGATGTCCCAATGTCGATGCTTCCGCAGACAGAGAGTGCATCTCGCAGATCAGCTGCACAATGCTTGATGACTATGCCATGGGTACAGAGCCAATGGCTAGCTGTTTCTTCAGCAATGACATGATGCAGATTTTAAGTGTCTGAATGAGGCACACCTCCATGGCTGCCGATTTCAAAGGCCTCAGAGCCAGAGCAGCTTCGACCAGTGTTTCTGGCATCCGTGCGGGAGTATCAGCATGGCCTCAGCTGTCGTGAGCCAGCCAGTAAGAACATAAGAACATAAGATATGCCATACTGGGTCAGACCAAGGTCCATCAAGCCCAGTATCCTGTTTCCAACAGTGGCCAATCTAGGTCATACGTACCTAGCAGTTTCCCCAAAAGACACAGGTACCGCAATGCTTGTACTGGGTCAAGCATTGATATCCTGGGTCCCTTATTAATAATTGGTTATGGACCTTTCCTCCAGGAACCTGTCCAAACCCTTTTTAAACCCAGCTACACTAACAGCCTTTATTACATCCTCCGGTAACAAATTCCAGAGCTTGATTACACGTTGAGTGAAAAAATATTTTCTTTTATTAGTCTTAAATAGTTTACCCTGTAGCTTCATTGCATGTCCCCTAATCTTTCTATATTCTGATAATGTATACAATCGATCTACGTTTACCCGTTCGACGCCGTTCATTAATTTATAGACTATCATATCTCCCCTCAGCCATCTCTTTTGCAGGTTAAAGAGCCCTAACCTTTTTAGCCTTTCTTCATAGGAGTATCCTTCCATCCCCTTTATCATTTTGGTGGCTCTTCTCTGAACCTTTTCTAATAACGCTATATCCTTTTTAAGATACGACGACCAGAATTGCACACAATATTCAAGGTGCGGTCTCACCATGGAACGATATAGAGGCATTATAATATCTTTTGTTTTATTTTCCATTCCTTTCCTTATGATACCTAGCATTCTATTTGCTCTCTTGGCTGCCACTGCACACTGGGCTGAGGGTTTGAACATGTTATCCACAATGACGCCTAAATCTTTTTCCTGGGTGGTGGTTCCTAATGTGGAACCTTGCATCGTGTAACCACAGTTTGGGTTGTTCTTCCCTAGGTGCATAACTTTGCACTTGTCCACATTAAATTTCATCTGCCATTTTGATGCCCACCCTTCCAATTTATCAAGATCCTCTTGCAATTTTCCACAATCCTCTTGGGTTTTAACAACTTTAAATAGTTTTGTGTCATCTGCAAATTTGATAACCTCACTCGTTATTCCACTTTCCAGGTCATTTATGAATATGTCAAAAAGCAGAGGACCCAGCACAGATCCCTGGGGTACACCACTATTCACCTTTCTCCATTGGGAAAATTGGCCATTTAGCCCAACCCTCTGCTTTCTATCTTTTAACCAGTTCCTGATCCACAGTAGTACACCTGCTCCTATCCCATGACTCTTTAGTTTTGCCAAAAGTCACTGATGAGGAACCTTGTCAAAGGCTTTCTGAAAGTCCAGATACACTATATCAATTGACTCACCTTTGTCCACCTGTTTATTCACACCTTCAAAAAAACATAACAGATTAGTAAGACAAGATCTTCCTTGTCTAAAGCCATGTTGGCTGTCTCCCATTAGGCCATGACTATTGTGATAAGGAAGCTTATCAAAGCTTAGGGAATAATGACAAAATAGGAGAATTTACTCTGATTAAGGGACCTGTGCTGGCAGGTTATAGAAATAAGACAGCTTGTTTCCCTAAAAGACTACATGTTCCAGAATGCACCTGTATGCAGAAAGTCCCTAGGGGAGCTAGAGTGGAAAAGCATGAGTCTAATCAGAGAAAGCATTATGTCATCCCTAATCAAACAGCCTCTAGAAGAATGCTTAATCCACAACACCTGAAGAATGCAAGGGTGGAGTTGCAATCTAAGCCCTTTAAAGCTAGAGGGGAATCTTCAGGAAGACAGAACTTTAAGGAGAAGGGGAATCAGGAGAACAGAAGGAAGAACAACCAGAACCTGAAGGAACAAGGACAAGGAAGCAGACGGTCCAAGAGGAGCTCAGAGAGGTACCTATGCCTGGAGAGATACCTGGGGAAAGGATCAGAGGACTGGAGAAAGCCCGAGGTTTGTAGATCCACAGCCAGGGACCCTCAAGCAACGCCTAGGAAGAGGACTGTTGCAGCTAAGGAAGAAAGGAGCCCAAATACCTCTTGGAGGACGTCTGGAGAAAAGATCCTAAGGTCCAGAGATACCAACTGGAGGACAGGACACAAAAGCTCTATTGCATACTGGCCAGAATACCAGAAGCAGCAGCCTGACGTTTGCCTGGATTCAGGTAGGAACTATGAACATTTCTCTAGCTGTGAGCAGTGCAAACAGCAGGGAAACAGTTTCTCTCCGTGTAGAGGTCAGTTCCTAAAGCCCTCTGAGTCAGACGGAGAAACAGAATCTATGCAATTTCAAGAGCAAGGTTCAATATCTGATACAGAGGATAATTATATGGACTGTTCTTTGAGTAAGTTGTTATTTTAGGAAAATCCTAAATATCAGAGCAAACATCAAAAGGAAACATTCTAAATGGTCCGACAACCACCTTATTACAACTTACCTACCAATACAAGCTCCAAAAAACACCACAAGCACACCTCCACATACATCACGATTCGCACACTTTAACAAGAATACATTCCTCAATGAAGTATTACCCAAACTCAACACAAACTCATCAGACATCAATTCAACCATAACACATTGGAATTCAACCATTCAAAATGCAGCTGTCCCCACACAAGTCTTACATAGACAAACAAAAAAGACCGAAAAGTGGTTCACGAAAGAGCTAGCAAAACTTCCAAAACTAAAAAAGCAACTAAGGAAACAGAAAAGAGATGGAGGAAAACAAAATCGGATGAAAACAAATCCCAATACATGTTAATACTTACTGGATACAAAAATGCAATCAACAAATCAAAAAGAGACTACCACTCTAAAGTACTAAACTCAGCCATCAACCGCCCGAGAGAACTATTTGCGATAGTAAAAACACTAACTAAAACTAATAACACCGAGCCTAAACAACCAGCAATAAATGTACAAACATTAGCAACACACTTTGCAGCGAAACTAAAAAACAAAACCACTACTCTGACACCAATATTTACAAGCACTAAACTCATAAACGAATGGACAAACTTCCACATAATAGACCGAAAACAACTCCTTAAAATCGTAACAATGATCAACACAACAACCTCCCCACTAGACCCATGCCCTGTATCATGGACTAAATGTGCAAAGGAGGAACTGGCGGAAAATCTACAACATATAGTGAACCAATCCCTCTCACAAGGCATAATGCCTGATGCCTTAAAACTCACAACACTTAGACCAATAATAAAGAACAACAAGCTTGACCCAAAAGACCCGAACTCATACAGACCCATAGCCAGCATCCCATTTATAGCTAAAATAATAGAAAAAACAATTCAAATACAGTTACAAGAACACACTGATGAACATAAACCACTTGACTCACACCAATTTGGGTTCCGCCCATTCCATGGAGTAGAAACTCTATTAATCACCCTAATGGATTTCCTCATCAGAGGTACAGATGACAACAACCAAGGCTTCCTACTTCTATTCATAGATATTTCTGCCGCCTTTGACAACATTAACCACTCCACACTGATCAACAGACTACAAAGCTTAGGAATAGGCGGGACTGCCCTTGATTGGTTCAAGTCCTACATATCAAACAGACTAATACGCGTACAAATTGACCAAGAAGCATCAGAACCATTCCCCCAAGGCCAAGGAATACCCCAAGGATCAGCCCTCTCCGCCCTCCTATTTAACCTGTATCTACAACCAATAACAAACATATTTTAAAAAACACAGGATTAACCACTTTATATACGCCGACGACATCATGCTCGCTATCCCTATAACCGCTAAAAACCCCTCATATGACACACTATCAGAATGTATGACTGAGACCTCCTCCTGGTTAGAATCTAGCTACCTCAGCATCAACCTCAAAAAAACGGAAGCAATGTTCGTAACAAGGTCATCAACCACAGAGAACACCTTCCCAGAAACAATCACAATTAACAGAACATCCATACCTGTTAGAAAAGAAGTAAAATATTTAGGTGTGATAATAGATCACACACTCACCATGCTACCACACATAAAACAAACCGTAAAAAACCATCTACTACAAACTAAAAACTATTCAGCACCTAAGGCCACTCCTAGAAACTCAAGATTTTAGATCTGTAGTAAATACACTAATCACCCCCCACTTTGACTACTGCAACAGTCTATTAATAGGCCTCCCTCAAAAAAGCACATACCTTCTTCAAAGAGCTCAGAACATCTGTGCAAAAGTAATAGCTAAAGCACGTCTAACAGACCACGTAACCCCAATACTGCTAGAATTACACTGGCTCCCAATCAATAGCCGAATCAGATACAAAACTATCCTAACAACCTTTAAACTCATAAAAGACATAGCCCCCTCACACCTATCCACACTACTGCAATCATCAAACAAAACTAGATCACACAGACAAAACGAAGCCCACTCCCTTATCACACCAAAAGCCTTCAGGAAGACAAAGAAAACCACTAGCTCCAGAGCATTCACATTCACTGCCCCTACGCTCTGGAATGACCTCCCAATAGACCTTCGCGTCATAAATGACCTCTATCAGTTCAGGAAAGAGCTAAAAACTTACCTCTTTACTGAACACTTTGAAATCCCATATACCCCCAAAACACCTCCATAACCATGGTATTACACACACAAACCCCCTTGCTCAAACTAAACAACTCACCCCCCCCCCGTCTGAAACCCCATACACACCCCCGATTTACGTCATAAAAGGAAATAAATTCCAAAATATACACAAAACACAACCACTGTAAATATCCAATGTAAATAATTTAATGGTTGTTTGTATTACTAATACATCTTGAAGTTGAAGTTTTGTTCAATGTAAATAGTTAAACTTAACCGTTCATTGTAAATAGTTGAATCTGATTGTTCAATGTAAATGTATACATCTGTGTACAATTGTTAAAATGTTCCTTGTAAACCGCCCTTGATCGCTGGAAGGGGCGGTATAGAAAAATATAGATAAATAAATAAATAAATAAATAAATATTAGCTTCCCATAAAGTTTTGTTGAATGAAAAAGCTTTTGGGAAAGTTTTGCACGTGTGCTAAAATCAAGCTACTGATTGCAGTTGTCACCTATTGGTGGGGGAGAGCCCAGCACAAGCCGTGCACATGTAGGATTAAAAAGTTCTTTTCTGTATGGAGAAAGTGAGCATTGCTTTTGTATAAAGAAGTTTCCCTCTTTGATTTGTTTTTCCCCAGCACTGTTAAGGAGTTTATTAGCAGTGGCTGAAAGAAGCCTTTCTGTTCTATAAAGGACTCTGATTCTTATTTGCATAAGATATTTCAGTTGCCTTATTTTGTGTTGAATAAAACCCTGGAGAAGTTATCTGGAAGGTGTTACCAAGCATATGTGTGTGTGGGATAATCACCCCATAAATAAACTCTAATTTTGTCTACACTCGACCAACTACAAGAGTTTTCATTATTCTAAAAAGGCAAGCTTTGTGTGAATGGACTTCAATAACCACAATCCTTTGCAAGACAGTTAATTTGCATACTTGCCAAGATGGTGGTACCTTCATAACAAGTACCCCCTTTTACACTATCTACATGCTGAATAATTTTATTCTTTATGATGGTTTCTACCATATTTCCCGGTACTGACGTGAGGCTCACTGGTCTGTAGTTTCCCGGATCACCCCTGGAACCCTTTTTAAAAATTGGTGTTACATTGGCGATCCTCCAGTCTTCATGTATTAGAGATGATTTTAATGATAGTTCACAGGTACCCCTCCAAAACCCTTGAGTTTGAGGGGTCATCTCTCCAGAGAATCTTAGCAGGCTGCTCACACCCATCACTCTCGACGTCTCACTTGGAAGGGATCCAATGCCGATGTACCCAGGCTTTCATCTGATGCTCGGCGGGATCCCCCTTTGACATCAACAGAGACAAGACCGAATCTTCTCTCAACTGGGCTGAGATTGGCCGATGCTCCAGGGCACTGCAAGTGCCTGGCTACCATTGAGTCCAAGAACTTCTTGATGTCGATGCACCGCTAGCAGATTCCTAGGAAGCCATCAAAACCAATGGCAGTGTTGAAACACTGAATCAGACCTTCTGCCAAAGAGGGATTCTCTGTTTCTCTCGATCCCTCAGGCCTCTCCTTGTCATTTGCAAATACAAATGCAAGATAAGGGCTGGTGATCGGGACCCAGGCACTGGAGGCACCAACTGTGCCTGTCGGTGACAGAGATGGTCCTGGCACGCCTGGTGCACTTCAGGAACCCGCTGGCCAGTTTCTGAGACATGTCCGGGAAGATGGCTGTGACAAAACCAAACGGCTCGATAGTAACTGCAGGCCTGTTGGCCACAGAGAATACAACCATAAAACTGAAAAGTTATTGAAAAGCGCCAGTGCCGAAGAACACACTGCAACAGACAAGATCAACAACAGACACTAAGATGAAACTTGCCAGGAAGGCCCCCAGAAGGGGGAATAAAACCACCGATGCTGGTGGAGGACAGAAACAACGTCCATGGGGCGCCATGGAAAAACAAAGACTGGAGAAGACGGCTCTGTGGCGGCAAGTGGGAAGGCAGGAACACAGGCGAGGTGCAGCCTCTCAAAAGTTTCCAAAAGAAGCTGGAAAGTGGTCTCACGTGGAGCTCCATTGGAGACATCATCCATACATGAAGACTTACTTCCTGCTTGTCCACGGAAAATCTTAAGAGAGCTGGGGGAGGAAAAAGCACAGTTACGGGCCTTATAGGTAGATGAAAAAGAGTAGTTACTCACCTGTAACAGGTGTTCTCCAGGAGCAGCAGGAATCAGTCCTTACATATGGGTGTCATCGGTGCAGATGAAGCCCCAGCAGAGCATTTCCCCAGCTTTCCATGAAAGCCTTTGGGAATGCTGGCACGCATGCGCGGTTCCCTTCCAGCCTAAAGGTGCCATCTTACCTCAGTCAAATGGCATAGCTAAGAACAGCACATAAAAATGAAAAAATAAACTATGTACTGTGGTGGAGAAGCAGGCTCAGAATGCAGAGAAAGAAAGAAAAAGCAGCCTTTTTTTTCTTTTCCCAAAGAAACTGCAGGTACAGGAAGGGTTAACACCCAAACTAAAGATAGAGATTCCCTGCAGAGGAGTGCAGACCTAGGGACACGCCCTGTTCCCATGGAGACAGAGGGAGGAGATGGGAGTGGTTTGGGGGCGGAGTCAACAGCCCCAAACATTTAGGCAGGGAAGTTGCACTCACAAACAGGTTGCACAGACACGGAGAGAGAAAGAGAAAGAGACACGGACACGAGAGAAACAAGAGACACAGAAGCAGCTTGCATAGAAGCAGTTTGAAAGCAGACACAGAGGCTCTGGGATAAGCAGAGTTGCTGCAGAGCCAGGGGAACGAAGAAAGCTGACCCAGGACAGGAACAGAGAGCTGAGAAGGTCAGTGGAGAGCTCAGGGGAGGATTCCTCTGAGGAGGAGATATTCTCCAGAAGTTCATGGTCTAGCCCTTCTCACTGTAAGGAGCCTACAGGAAGGAAGAGCACTACTAGCAAGGTGAGCCCTTTACAAGCTTTAAAAGAGCTGCTAAACAGGGAAACCTTTTCCTGCCCTTCCCCCACAAGCTCACGTTCTGCAAAGCGTGGCTGGGAGCAAGTCTTGAAGGCTTTACAACCTACAAAGGCTTCTCAGGCAGATACTAAGGAGAGAAGATATCTGAGGGAGCCTAGCGAGGAAGACATGGACCTGGGGGACAGTTTTGATGCAAGCAGTGTTTCAGACATGGAGATAGACTGTGCTATCTGTGCCAAGGAAGAGTAAAAGAACTGAATAGGGTTTTAATGAGCTGGAGGAAAACCCAGGAGTTCTTAATTACTGAATGTGCTACCTGTGCTAGAGGAATAAGAACTGAATAGGGTTTTGTTTAGCTGGAGAAAGCCCAGAAGTTCTTAACAAGGAATTTTATGAAAAGCCCATAACCTTTTAGCTAGGCTTTTAATGGTAGCTTGGCTGATAAAAGCTGCATGGATAAGAAAGCCAGGAAGAAGCTAAAAGTTCATATTGTAACTGGAAGAAATACTACTGCATTTGAAAAGTCTCTTGGTGGACCAGGGAATATTGCTATACCTGCTGTGATAGTAACAGTGGAGATTTATAGTGCCTCCTGGGGACCAGAAAACATACTGCTGTTGTAAAAAGAGTTTTTACATGTGGAACCAAGGTTTAAACTAAACCAAGCCAAGGACTGTTCAATAGGCTTGTGTTTATATGGGAGAGGTATCCCGAACTTTATGTTTTGTAAGCTTCAAACTATTCTTGCCAAAGAATTTAATTTGGTTAGGAAATTCTTATTTCTTAAATAAAAGAAATATTCCTGCGACCTTTGCACTTGGCTCTAATCCTTTAAAGGACACAACTACATGCTATTTGGGCTGAATTTATACAAAGGACAATCGGAACCCTCTCGTACCACTAGGCAACTGCCTGGCCACACGGGGGAGCTCCGACAGTACAACTGCAACTCCAAGGGGAGGAGGGAGGGTTGTGAGGACTGATTCCTGCTGCTCCTGGAGAACACCTGTTACAGATGAGTAACTACTCTTTCTCCAGGACCAAACAGGAAGTCAGTCCTCACATATGGGTGACTCCCTAGCTCTGGGCTACCGAGGAAGCCAGGCTGAACAAGAGAACTCCCTCAAGTCTCAGCAGCAAAGAAAGGCTTTTCAAGGACACAACCTCCACCGGTAGCCCAACAGAGGGCAGGAGGGCAGGAGTTGCCTAAACCTCAAAGAGATTCCGGAGTACTGCCTGGGCAAAAGCACTGTCCCTACGGGACTTCCTCTCCAGAGAGTAATGGGCCGCAAATGTCTGGCTTGAAGACCAAGTTGTAGCCCTGCAGATGTGTACCAAGGGCACAGAGCGGAGATGAGCCACTGAGGCAGCCATTGCCCTGACACGATGCGACGTGACCCGACCCTGCAAAGGAAAGTCAGCCGCCTTGTAAGCCCAGGTGATACAGTCAGCCACCCAGATGGACAAGGTACGCTTGGACACAGCCAACCCCAACTTATTAGGGTCAAAGGATACGAAGAACAGAGTAGCCCTCCTATGCCCCTGCGTACGGTCAAGGTAGAAGGATAAGGCCCTCCTACAGTCCAGGGTATGCAGGACTGCTTCAGCCTGGCTTGCATGAGGCCTAGGGAAGAATGTTGGAAGAACCACCTCTTGATTGAGGTGGAAAGAGGAGACAACCTTTGGGAGGAACTTGGGATGAGTCCTGAGGACTACCCTGTTCCTATAAATCCTGGTGTAAGGCCTATCACAGACCAGAGCCTGAAGCTCACTCATTCGCCTAGCCGAGGTAAGGGCTATCAGGAAGAGTGTCTTCCAGGAGAGGAAGCGTAGTGGACAAGTAGCCATCGGCTCAAAAGGTGGGCGAATCAGTTGCTGCAAGACCACATTCAACTCCCACTCAGGGGCAGGAGGACGGATTGGAGGCTTGAGTAAAAGCAAGCCCCTGAGAATGCGGGACACCAAGGTGTGACCTGACAGAGAATGTCCCTCCACCAGTGAGTGGTGAGCTGCTAGAGCTGAGAGGTGGACCCGAACAGAATTGGACTTAAGTCCCTGATTTGATAAGTGCAGTAAGTACTGAAGCACTACTGGCACAGTACAGGAGTAAGGATCCTCTGTACGTAGCTGACACCACACAGAAAACCTTTTCCATTTGAGAGCATAGGTTTTCCTAGTGGACTGTTTCCTAGAGGCTAGGACAACCTCCTCAACTTCCTGAGGCAGGCCCCAGGGAGCCAAGACTACTCTTGCAGCCTCCAGGCCATCAAATTGAGAGCTTTGAGATTGGGGTGCAGAAGGGAACCTGCTCCTGAGAGAGAAGGTCGGGTTGCAACCCCAGAGGCAGTGGGGGATCCACCGCCAGTTGAAGCAGAAGAGGAAACCAAGGCTGTCTCGGCCACCTGGGAGCCACCAGCAGGACCAAGGCCTTGTCCTGAAGAATTTTGAAAAGAGTTCGGGCCACCAAGGGCGTGGGAGGAAACGCATACAGGAGGCCCTGAGACCAGGACATCAGAAAAGCATCTGGTGCTATCCTCAAAGGATGCAGTTGCCTGGAGCAGAACTCGGGCAGTTGCTTGTTCAGTGGACTGGCAAAGAGATCTATCCAAGGGAGACCCCACTTCAGGAAGATCTTTTGAACGACCAAGGGATGCAGCTGCCACTCGTGGGGCTGTAGAATTCTGCTCAACCGGTCGGCCAGGCAGTTCTCCTGGCCTGGGAGGTACACCACCTTGAGAAGCATGCTGTGCTTCAGGGCAAAGGAACAAAGGTCCTGAGTCTCTCGACAAAGGATCTGGGACCCAGTCCCGCCCTGTTTGTTCACATAAAACATGGCTACCTGGTTGTCTGTTTGAATCAAGACTGAGCGGTGAGCCAGGGCTGGAGAAAAAGCTTTGAGAGCCAAGCGGATAGCCCGAAGTTCCAGCAGATTGATCTGTTGGGCTGCCTCCCAGGGAGACCAGAGGCCTTGGGTGCACTTGTCCAGACAATGAGCACCCCAGCCCTTTAGAGAGGCGTCGGTGGTGAGGACCACCAAGTATTCTGGCATTTGGAAGGGCATCCCCTTGAGTAGATTGGGTGGATGTAGCCACCAGCTGAGGGAGGCTAAGAGGGGATTGGACACCTTTATCTTGTCTCGTAAGTTGCCTGTGGCTTGAGACCACTGAGTCCGAAGGCACCACTGTGCAGCCCTCATATGGAGCCTGGCATTGGGAGTCACATGTACTGTTGAAGCCATGTGTCCTAGAAGCCTGAGGCAGAGTCTGGCGGAGACCAGGGACTTGTTCAGAAACGGTTTTGCCACGTCCATCAGTCTTTGGGCCCTGTCTCCTGGCAAGAATGCCTTTGCCAGTTGAGAATCCAACCTTGCCCCTATGAACTCCAATTTCTGGGAGGGGAGCAAAGTGGACTTTGCGAAGTTTATGACAAAACCCACGTTTTGAAGCAGAGCAATGGTTCTGAGGGTGGCTTGTCTGGCCTCCAGGGACGTTTGACCCATGATGAGCCAGTCGTCCAGATAGGGAAAGACAAAGATGCCCTGATTTCTCAGGTAGGCCGCCACAACTGCCAGGCACTTGGTAAAGACCCTGGGAGTGGAGGTTCAGGCCAAAAGGTAGTACTCAGTACTGATAATGGTTTCCTCCCACAACGAACCTGAAGTACTTTCTGTGGTCTGGATGAATGAGGATGTGAGTGTATGCATCCTTTAGATCTAAGGAGCACAGCCAATCTCCCTGCTGGAGGTAGGGCAGAAGGGTTCCAAGAGTAAGCATCTTGAACTTTTCTTTCTCTAGGAACTTGTTGAGGTTTCTGAGGTCCAGAATGGGTCGAAGGCCACCGGTTCATTTGGGTATCAGGAAATACCTGGAGTAGAATCCGTGACCTTGCAAGTGGGGAGGCAAAGGCTCCACTGCCCTGTCCACCAACAGAGCATGAAGCTCTTGTAGAAGAAGGTCTGTGTGCAGGGGAGGCCTTGGAGGCTCCCCTGGAAAATATGGCGGAGGCAGTTGGTGAAAATGGAGGGCATAGCCATTGTGGACTATGTCCAGCATCCAACTGTCCCTGGTGATAAGGGGCCACTGGTGGGCAAAGAGGGCGAGGCGACCTCCTGTGCAGGGTGGGGAGAGGAGAGGCTACACTCAAGGAGTCAAAAACCCCCACCCAGCTGAGTGGCAGCAGGGGCCTGAGGCTTGGGGGTCCTCTGCCTACGGGGCCCATGACCCTGGCCCTTGGCCTGCTGACCCTGGGGGGCAGCTTGGGCAGCCTGATACTGAGGGTAGTTTGTAGGCAGTGCCCTTCCTCAGGTAAAAGGACTTTTTACCCGAGCCCTTCTTCTTCTGTGAAGGGGCAGAGGTCTTCCTCGACAGCCTTGTCCGGGTAAGGTGCTCCGTCTCGAGCTGAGCGGCCTTCTCGGCCATGGGTTTGCCAAAAAGGTTCTCACCTCGGCAGGGGACATCGACCAACTTGTCCTGAACCCATGGCTCGAGGTCCGATGACTGCAGCCATGCCTGGCGTCGAGCCGCGATGCCGGCAGCCGCTATTCGGGCCGAAGCCTCAAAGTCATCGTAGGCGGCGCGGGAAATGAACTTTGAGCATTCCCGAATCCCCAAGGACAAGGTCTGAAATCTCTGCAAGGGTTCCCCGGAGAGACCAGCAGAGAATCCGGCCAATTCTTTGGCCAGGTCCCGCAAGTACATGCCCATGTACAGCTGGTAAGACTGGACACGGCAAGCAAGCATCGACCCCTGGAAACACTTCCTACCGACGCCATCGAGGTTGCGGGCCTCCCTGCCGGGGGGCACCACGGAGTGCAACTTCTGGCTCTTCAGACGATGCATGGCCGATTCCACAACCATGGAATGGTGTGGTATCTGTGCTTTCTGGAAACCAGGGCTTTGGCGGAGTCGATAAATGGAATCGACTCGCTTACTTAGAACCGGCGCCGAGGCCGGGGCCTCCCACATTCGGAAGAGGAGCCGTTCCAGCATCGGAGGAACCGGGACAGTAAAGACCTCCTTCGGAGTAGAGTCGTACTGTAGAGCATCAAGCTCCTCAGCTCAAGGCTCTTCCTCGGGATCGGCAGGGATAGCCAAGGCAACGGCCATATCCCGGACGAACTCCAAGAACCGGAGGGGATCTACTCCGGGGATCAGATTGCGGTGAGTCCGACGGGACGCATAGAGTCTTAAAAGTATCGGGAGGCTCCTCGTCCTCCGTCTCCCAGGCGGACTCGTCCGAGGAGGAGGCAGGGTCCGATCCCGCAGGGGCCCCGAGGCACCCGCCCCGACACCGGGGGCACCGGCGTCGACACCCTCTGTCCCGAACGGGAGGTCGAGGGAGACCTCGACCGAGGACGACTTCGAGCCACGAGGGTCTCGAGTATCGGCTCGGTCTCTGGGGTTGACTTCGAAGTCGACGTTCCGGTGGTCGGGGCAGATGCACCAGACAGGCTGGCCATCAGTGCCCGCTGCTGCTCCATGAAGGCAGACAGTCTGCACTCCAAGGCTGTCATCCTGAGACTCAGCTCGGGAGACGCAGCAGCCACCGACTCGGGCCCCGGCGGTGCCGGGCCCGACGTCGGCTCTCTGGGAGGAGAGTCCACGAGGACTACGGGGTTTACGTGTCCAGCAGACTCCGGCTCCACGCGAGGAACCTTTGCAGGCTTCTCTTGGTCCACGGGCCCGGGACGGCAGTCGGGGGTCTTAGACCGCCCTCGAGGGACCAGGGACCTCCTCCGACGCCGCCCTCACGAGCCGCTTCTTCCTCTTATGTTCCCGGTCGGGGGACCCCCTGTCCGAGGAGTTTCGATGGCGCTCGGGATCGGAATCCCGAGATGTCGAGGCCTCAGACGAGGTCCGGGCCCGGCCAGAGGCAGAGTCCGAGAAAAACCTTTCCTTCTGATGCTGTCGACTCTTTAGTGCCTTGGAAGACATCTTCCCACATGGCCCACATGACTTGGGGTCGTGGTCAGGGCCGAGGCACCGAAGGCAGCAGTCGTGTGTGTCGGTGAGAGACATAATTTTCTTACACCGGATCACACTTTTTGAAACCACTGGAAGCCATCGGGGAAAAAATAGCCGCAGCGAGGTCAAAAGACCGGCCTTCCAGTGAAAAAATGAAAAAAGGGCGCAAACGCCAGCCACGAAGGGCAAAAACCGAAAAATGAAGAAAACGGGCTCAATACCGGTGTACTGAACCTGGCGGGAGGGGAACCGGCGTCAAACCGGAGAAAAATAGCGAAAATCGCCGAAGAAAAAAATCACTTTTATCTGGGAGAACAGGACACACGTCCAATGGGCTTCTCGGAAAAAAAGAGACTGAGGTAAGATGTCACCTTTAGGCAGGAAGGGAACCGCGCATGCATGCCAGCATTCCCAATGGCTTTCATGGAAAGCTGGGGAAATGCTCCGCTGGGGCTTCATCGGCGCCGATGACACCCATATGTGAGGACTGACTTCCTGCTTGGTCCTGGAGAAATTTTGCTATAGATAAAAGACTCAATTTTTGAGAAGGGAAATAAAGCTAGACAGATCTTAGCATATCAACTGAAGAATGTGAAAAAAATCATATTCCCAAAATATGGAAGGAGCGGAAATTGGTTAAGGATGATCAAATTAAGAATGGCTTTGTTGTATATTCACTGGAACTAGAGGTTACTAGTCAGGAGATTAAGTAGTATTCGGGAGATGTTACCCTACCCCCCTGCATGAGTGAGACAGATAATCATCTTTTAAATAGGCCTATTTCATTGATGGAGGTTTTATCCACTATTAAAGATAAGAAGATTAATAGAGCTCCTGGGATTAATGGATATATTTTATAAGACTGTTTAAGGTGAATTAGTGGATCCTGTAATGAAGTTGTTCAATGTTATTTGGGGGAGGGAGGAAAATTGGTATCTAGCATGAATGTTGCAGGGATTACATTGATTCCTAAAGAAAGCATGGATCATGTTTCATGAGGGTCCTATCAACCCATATCACTATTGGGAATAGATTTTAAAATCTTGATGAAGTTCCTGGTAAATCATCTGCTCACTCTGCTTCCCACATTGATTGGCATGAACTAATCTGGGTTTATACCTGGACTGCATGCAGCAGATAATATTTGCAAAACTCTGTTTCCTAGGGGCTGCTAACAGTCCTTTTTTTCATTTTATATTTATACAATTTTACATATTAAGCCAAGAAGTTAACCTGTTATATGTAAACTCATTACAGTCTGTTGCGTGCAATGAGTATTCTGTTTAATGTAAACCGCGCTGACGAAAAAGAGTGCGGTATAAAAGAACTATAAATAAATAAATAAATAAATAAATAAATAAAAGGGCAGAACAGTAAAGTAAAAACCCAACAAGCAATTTTACAAACTAAAGCAAAGAAAGAAATCCCTGTCTGCCCTCAATAAACCAAAGGGGAAGGGGAAAATAAATTCAGCAGAAACAACTGATCAAAAGTCACGTGAAATGGAGCTAAGTAAATCTCCAGTAAACATTAAATCATGGTTCAACAGACATGCCTCATGCCTTGACAAAGGCTAGCAGCTGGGAGGGCTCATAAAAAATATAAGAAACAGCTTGGTATGTCACCAAGCATTTACACAGACATTTGAGGAAAAAAAGTCCACCCAGCTGCAATACCCCATGCCTCAGCAGAAGGAATTCTCTGCGGTGACGCTGGGTAACTCTAGCCAGGTCAAGAAAAATATTATCTCTAAATCCTTGAAATAAGAGATTCCTTTAATGGAAAAAGATCCTCAAGAGCCACTCTTTAACTGATAAAAGGGCAAACATTACCAATAATGTATCAGGTATCGCAGGTTCCTCTCTTGAAAATTCCAGAATATCTGTATGTCAATACAGAATGTTGAGCCTCAGTACCCCCTGAAGGGACTACTCTCTTCCCCTAGGCAAATAAAACATCTTCACAACAGGAGGAAGTGATTCCCGTGGAACTGCCAAGACGTTCATCAAATAATCGTTAAACATATCTCTCGCCAATATATTAATGACATGAGGAAAATTAGTAAGTCGAAGATTAGCAGCTCTGGACATGTTCTCCAAATGCTCCAGCTAAGAGTCCCACAGGTGCTCCTTTTGGTCTTGGGCAAGCCACTTAACCCTCCATAGCCCATGTTCCCTGTAAAATAGTTATTTCCAAGTTATAATGCCCTGTTCAATGTAATTTCAGTTTGTTCAATGTAAACCGCACTGATGCAGAATAGTGCGGTATATAAGAGAATGTAAATAAATAAATAAAATGGCTTCCCAAGCGACACAATAGCTGATCATATAGATTCTAAGGTAAAATTCGCTAACCTTTCAATCGCAAAGGATAAGACTTCACCAGTCTGGCCATCTAGCACCTCTGTTCCTGCTGGTATCATGGCTCCTCTGATTCCATAGCCGGATCCTCTGACTGGTTTCCGACTGAGTGTGCCGCAGTCTGAGCATGCTGAGGTTGTTCTGGTGCAAATGCACTCACCACCCTACTCGCTCCCATGCTTGGCTGCTCAAACAACCCCAACACTCCCGGAGAAAGTCACAGCACCAGGCATTCATCAGGAGACTGTTGACGGCACACTGCTTTCAGCGCCGGCCATGCCTCGGAGGAGAGAGATGAAGACTCCAAAGGAGAGATCGGGCTGCCCAGCCCCAAAGAATCTGCAAGTGGAGTTACCTCCTCTAACGCCGGAGACTGTGGCAGAATATTAAGGTATGCAACCAAAGGACCAACCATAGAAGAAACAGGCATCAAAACGTCATGGGTTTGGGAGAGCAACAAAACCCCCTTCGCTTTCCACTTTTTGCCCATAGAAATACAACTGCCTAGACAAACCTAGCCACCGCCATCTTGGTTAGACCCCTCCAACAGTCCTTTTATCTATCAATGCCAAAAATGCATTTGACAGATATGTTCAGGGTGCTGGAGAAAGCAGGTATAAGTCCTCAAATTTGGGTGTAGCATATCTATACCTCTCCCAAGACAATGCAATATTAATGGTGATACATGATAAAGAATTTCCACTGAGAAGAGGAACACAGCAAGGGTGCCCCCGTTCTTCCTTTCTGTTCACTTTAGTGATGAAGCTTTTGTTCAAAATATATGAGATAATAATCTCATTCAGGGGATAGAGGGTGAGAGCCTTCTTTTAAGATTATAAGCTTGTCAAACAGCAAAACAATCACCCCTACCCTACGGGTACCACAGTCAAACCACCTGCAACAGCTCCAACATCCACAGAAGAGCCATCGTAGTATCCACATGAGATACTGACTGGGCTTCAAATGAAATTCACGACTCACATGTTTTTAAATAAGTAGCAGCCATCCTGTAAATCAGTTAATAGCCAATACGTAAATAAGCTACATAGCCGATCTTGTCCAGTTCTAATCCCCTATTATCAACTGTTCTCATTTTAGTTATCTGTAAGACAGATCATGTATTCCATGGCTTTGTTCAATTGTACCTAGTTCATTGAAAACCACTTTGACTCTTAGAAAAGCAGTATAGAAAATGTGTCTAATGTAAATTGGCCCTATATGTACAGTGCTGTTAAAATAAATAAATACATACATTGTATGTATGTGGATGATGTGCTTCTCAAAGTGATGGATCAGATCCATTTGCTGCCAGTGGTGCTGGAGGAGACAGCCCAGTTTGAGGGGATTTGGGATTTTAAAGTTAATCAGGAGTGATCTGAGGTGTTGAATTTAAATATATAGGACAAAGCATTTCAGGCCATTAAAGACCAGTTTTGCTTTAAGAAAGGTAAGAGGGACAATGAGATACTTTAAGATAAATTTATCTCTGTGAGTGAGTCCTATTTTTTCAAAGTGAATTATCAGCCTGTGCTGGATAAATTAATCTTTGATTTGGACTGGTGAGATAAATTAATCACTTCCTGCCTTGGTCATATAATGCAGTGAAGATGGTGGTGCTGCCTTGTCTTTTATATTTGTTTGGGACCTTGCCAGTTCCAATATAAATCATTTTTTAGGGTATTAACTAAAATTATTTACCTATATATGGCAAGGGAAGACCCACTGCGCCCAGGTGGCATTAATAGTGCCATATTGGGCATGATGCGCTAGGGATTAGGAGTGACAAATTTCAAGAAATATTATATGGATGGGTAGATCAAGGCCTTGACAGACTAGGAGACTCCATAAAGAAGCAGTGGGTATTTACAGTATTTAACAATTCGAATATTCTTTCCGGTTTCATGTGCAGCTGTGGCTGTCTACCCAGCAGTGAAGCACGCTTAAAGCATCATATTCTTTTCTGGCACACATACTCCTAATTTGGGAAAGGATATAATGACAAATTCCTCCTGGGAAGGATGGATGCAGTTAAAACCTGGAGAACAGGGGAAGAGTTAACACATTTGGGCCAGTTTGATGAAGATGAGGAGCTGGTTAGATCTGCAGATGTACAGACAGAGTGAAATCGACAGAGCAGTTGCAAAAGATGAAATTAGACTTACCTGTTAATTGTTGTTCCTTAAGGAACTCCAGTCTAGTCCTGAAACCTCTGGGTTGTGCTCCTCTTCCAGCAGCTTGGAGACTGAGAAATGTCATCCTTTTGATGACACTGGTATAAATACCGAGGAACTGCCTCCTCACATCAGTAACCTATCGACAAAGCAAACTCACCGGAGCAACAATTAAGTAATAAATATTATTCAAACAACTGCAAGCTAACTGAACGAAGAATTATTAAGGGGAACTTCCTTCACTTTCAGAACCCCCTACGAAATCTGGTTAGAGCTGCATCCCTCCCTTTTATGGAGCAAAGTGACCCCTTTCTATATCCCCTGATCCAACACCAACCTTAAGGACCTGAACTCATACAGGATTATCTTCTTCTTACCTGTGATAACTTGCTTGCTTCAGGCACTAGTCCAAAAAATGAATCCTCGGGTGGGATACGGGACTAGACTGGAGTTCATTAAGGAACAACAATTAGCATGGTTAAGTCTAATTTCATCTTTCCTATAGTCCCTCCAGTCTAGTCACTCAGGGCCTAGCATCAGCAAAGTACTTTTAGCTTAAATTTAAAACACAGAAGAGAGCTTTCTGGTTAAATTTAGAACCCAGCAGAGAGCTTGTAGTTTAAATTTCATAAGAAGTTAGAGCCTAGCAGCAGCTAAGAGCTATAATTTAAATCAAATCAGAATTTAGCTTAGCACAAAAGGCAAAACAGGGTCTGTACTCTTTGAGCAACAAATAAAGTCTTCTAGAGACCTTTACAAAGAGGCCTTCTACCTAGGGAGCAAGAGACCTGTGAAACCTTTTCAATAGGTGTTAACACCAGGTGGCAGATCAAAAGGCCATTTTGAAAGACTCCTCCTATCCAAGCAAGGACTGTTAATTACCCAGGAAGTTGGTCACAGCTCACCTCAGCAGCACAGGCCTAAATAGCTCAACCAGAGCTCTGTGATCCTCTGTCTTGAAGGACTAGAAAAAGGGACTGTTACTTCTGGAGAGAGATCTGCAACTGTGAGTATATATTTCTGGTAATTTTCTAAAAGGAATTCTTTGTATTAAAGCTAATTAATCAGTGAACCCACTATTTTTTGTTAAATCAGTCAGGGCCTAGTAGCAGCAGTTTAAGTTTAAATTTAAAACACAGAGGAGAACTTTCTGGTTACACTTCATACCCAGCAGAGAGCTTGAAGTTTAAATTTAATAGTCACTCAGGGCCTAGCATCAGAAAAGTACTTTTAGTTTTAACACACAGAAGAGAGCTTTCTGGTTACATTTGGAACCCAGCAGAGAGCTTGTAGTCTAAATTTAATAGTCACTCAGGGCCTAGCATCAGAAAAGTACTTTTAGTTTTAAAACACAGAAGAGAGCTTTCTGGTTAAATTTAGAACCCAGCCGAGAGCTTGTAGTCTAAATTTCATAAGAAGTTAGAGCCTAGCAGCAGCTAAGAGCTATAATTTAAATCAAATCAGAATTTAGCTTACCTCAGCAGCACAAGACAGGGTACTGTGTAGCAGCGCTCTTTTACTAAGTGTTATTTCCCTCCCTCCCTACCCACACCCATCCACCCCTGGGATAATCGTAGCTTTATAGGTACTTACACATCTTAAAAGACAGGAGGTGCTTTCAGGTGAAGCTCATTACCCAAGTCAGTCATACACTAAGGACCTGAGATTACTTAAGCTTCAGGTGAAAAGGTATATTACACGTATTAGGTACAGTTTTATTAGTATAAATATCCATAGCAACCCTTAGTAAGTAAAGAACTTAGATCACTTAAAACTAAGATGCAGAAAGCAGTCCAACAGCGGGATGGGGGCTTTCCAGTCTTTTGCATTGAGTGTCACATGTATGATTTTCTCCCAGTCGGTGAGAGGTCTTACATGTACACTAGGTGCAAGGAGCTCTTTGCTCTCAGGGAACGAGTCCGTTCTCTAGAGGCTAGAGTAGCAGACTTGGAAAGCATAAGACAGACAGAGAGGTACATAGACGAGACCTACAGGGATATAGTCCTGAAGTCCCACCTCCAGTCTGACAGCATCCCTGTTGCCATGGAGGAGAGAGGTCACGTGACAGGAGAGCATCACCCTGGTGTGGCAGGAAGTGATCCTGTAACTAGGACCTGTCCTCCAGGTGATGTAAAACCCTCTCGCATCGAGGAGGTTTCTCCAGGGCCATGTGCCCATGAGGGAAGGGTTAGGACAGCCGTTATAGTTGGTGATTCGATCATTAGGCATGTAGATAGCTGGGTGGCTGGTGGACGTGAGGATCGCCTGGTAACATGCCTTCCTGGTGCGAAGGTAGCGGACCTCACGCGCCACCTAGATAAGGTCTTAGATAGTGCTGGGGAGGAGTCTGCTGTCTTGGTACATGTGGGTACCAATGACATAGGAAAATGTGGTAGGGAGGTTCTGGAGGCAAAATTTAGGCTTTTAGGTAGGAAGTTGAAATCCAGAACTTCCAGGGTAGCATTCTCCGAAATGCTTCCTGTTCCACGCGCAGGACCCAAAAGGCAGTCAGAGCTCCGGAGTCTCAAAGCGTGGATGAGACAATGGTGCAGAGATGAGGGTTTTGGATTTGTTAGGAACTGGGGAACATTCTGGGGAAAGGAGGGGCTCTTCCGAAGGGATGGGCTTCACCTTAACCGGGATGGAACCAGGCTGCTGGCATTAACCTTTAAAAAGGAGACAGAGCAGCTTTTAAACTAGATATTAGGGGAAAGCCGACAGTCGCCCAAGAGCGGATGGTTCGGAAGAATGTATCTTTGAAGGATACTACCAAAAGCAGAGAGGTTCCACAAAAGAGTAAAGTAGCCCAAATGCCCTCAAGTATGGAGCAGACAGAGCTTAATGATCCCATATTACCCATGTCTAACAATAGCCAAATTAATATGAATAAAATACATTCTCTAAAATGATTGTATGCAAATGCTGGAAATCTAAAAAATAAGATGGGAGAGTTAGAATATATAGCACTAAATGAAAGGTTAGATATGATTGGAATATCAGAGACATGGTGGAAGGAGGACAACCAGTGGGACACTGTGATACCTGGGTACAAACTATATCGTAATGATAGAGCTGATCAAATTGGTGGAGGGGTTGCTCTCTATGTTAGAGAAGGCATTGAGTCAGAAAGGATTAAAGTTTTGCAGGAAACAAAATCTGCTGTAGAATCTATATGGATTGAAATTCCATGTAAAGGGGGAAGGCAATGGCAGTGGGGGTGTACTATCGAGCGCCTGGCCATAATGACCAAATGGATGATGAAATGCTCAAAGAAATCAAGGAAGCTAACAAAAGTTACAGCACAGTAATAATAATGGGTGATTTCAATTACCCCGGTATCGACTGGGTCAGTGTCACATCAGGACATGCTAGGGAGATAAAGTTCCTAGATGAAATAAATGACTGCTTCTTGGAGCAGCTGGTTCTTGAACCGACCAGAAGGGAAGCCATATTAGACCTAGTCCTTAGTGGAACACCAGATCTAGTGCAAGAGATAAGGGTGTTGGGGCCACTTGGCAATAGTGATCATAGCATGATCGCCTTTGATTTAATTAGTGGAGGAGGGATAGTAAGGAAATCCACAGTTCTACCTTTTAACTTTCGAAAGGGAGACTATGATAAAATGAGGAAAACAGTTAAGAAAAAACTAAAAGGAGCAGTTGCAAAGGTTAAAGACGTACATCAAGCTTGGGTGTTGTTGAAAAATACTATCTTGGAAGCCCAGACCAGCTGTATTCCACGCTTTAAGAAAAGTGGAAGGAAGTCCAAAAAACTGCCAGCATGGTTTAAAGGTGAGGTCAGAGAGGCTGTTGTTGCCAAAAAAGCATCTTTCAGGAAATGGAAAAAAGAGCCAAACGACGAAACCTGGAAACCGCACAAGCACTGGCAAGTCAAATGCAAGGCATTGATAAGGCAGGCAAAGAGAGAATTTGAGAAGAAGCTTGCTACGGAAGCAAAAACGCGAAATAAAGACCTTTTCAAGTACATTCGTAGCAAAAAACCTGTGAGAGAGTCAGTTGGTCCATTAGATGATCAAGGGGTTAAAGAAGCACTAAGAGGCGACAAGGCGATAGCGGAGAGACTGAATGAATTCTTTGCTTCGGTCTTTACTGAGGAAGATGCAGGGATATTACCCATGACTGAAGTGATATTTAAAGGTGCGGAAGAATTGAAAGAAATATCGATACATCGGGAAGATGTATTACAACTATTAGATAAACTGAAGAGTAGCAAATCACCTGGGCCGGATGGTATACATCCAAGGGTGTTGAAAGAACTGAAATATGAGATTGCAGACCTGCTATTAGTAATCTGTGAACTATCATTAAAATCATCTCTAATACCTGAAGATTGGAGGATCGCCAATGTAACGCCAATTTTTAAAAAGGGTTCGAGGGGTGATCCGGGAAACTACAGACCGGTGAGCCTGACATCAGTACCGGGAAAAATGGTAGAAACCATCATAAAGAATAAAATTACTCAGCATGTAGATAGTCATGACCTAATGGGAGACAGCCAACATGTCTTTAGACAAGGAAGATCTTGTCTTACTAATCTGTTATGTTTTTTTGAATAAACAAGTGGACAAAGGTGAGTCGGTTGATATTGTGTATCTGGACTTTCAGAAAGCCTTTGACAAGGTCCCTCATCAGAGACTTTTGGCAAAACTAAAGAGTCATGGGATAGGAGGCAGTGTATTATTGTGGATCAGGAACTGGTTAAAAGATAGAAAGCAGAGGGTAGGGCTAAATGGCCAATTTTCCCAATGGAGAAAGGTGAATAGTGGTGTACCCCAGGGATCTGTGCTGGGTCCTCTGCTTTTTGACATATTCATAAATGACCTGGAAAGTGGAATAACGAGTGAGGTTATCAAATTTGCAGATGACACAAAACTATTTAAAGTTGTTAAAACCCAAGAGGATTGTGGAAAATTGCAAAAGGATCTTGATAAACTGGAAGACTGGGCATCAAAATGGCAGATGAAATTTAATGTGGACAAGTGCAAGGTTATGCACCTAGGGAAGAACAGCTCAAACTATGGTTACACGATGCAAGGTTCCACATTAGGCACCACCACCCAGGAAAAAGATTTAGGCGTCATTGTGGATACCATGTTAAAACCCTCGGCCCAGTGTGCAGCGGCGGCCAAGAGAGCAGACAGAATGCTAGGTATCATAAGGAAAGGAATGGAAAATAAAACAAAAGACATTATAATGCCTCTATATCGTTCCATGGTGAGACCGCACCTTGAATATTGTATGCAATTCTGGTCGCCGTATCTTAAAAAGGATATAGCGATTTTAGAAAAGGTTCAGAGAAGAGCCACCAAAATGGTAAAGGGGATGGAAGAATACTCCTATGAAGAAAGGCTAAAAAGGTTAGGGCTCTTTAACCTGGAAAAGAGACGGCTGAGGGGAGATATGATATTAGTCTATAAATTAATGAACGGAATGGAATGGGTAAACGGAGATCGATTGTTTACCTTATCAGAATATAGAAAGACTAGAGGACATGCAATGAAGCTACAAAAATGCAATGTGTGCCTTTGAGTCAGTCCTGACTCCTGGCGACCCAGAAGCTCCTGGGTTTTCTTGGCAGTGTCACCGGAAGTAGATTGCCAGGCCTTTCTTCCGAGGCAGTGGAGGGTTAAGTGACTTGCCCAAGGCCACAAGGAGTGCTAGTGGGAATTGAACCCTGGTTGCTTGGTTACCAAGCCAGTGTTCTAACCATTAGGCTACTCCTCCACTCCACAATGAAGCTACAGGGTAAACTATTTAAGACTAATAAAAGAAAATATTTTTTCACTCAACGTGTAATCAAACTCTGGAATTTGTTACCGGAGGATGTAGTAAAGGCCGTTAGTGTAGCTGGGTTTAAAAAAGGTTTGGACAAGTTCCTGGAGGAAAGGTCCATAAACCATTATTAAGAAGGGACCCAGGATATCAATGCTTGAACCAATACAAGCATTGTGGAACCTGTGTCTCTTGGGGAAACTGCTAGGTACATATGACCTAGATTGGCCACTGTTGGAAACAGAATACTGGGCTTGATGGACCTTGGTCTGACCCAGTATGGCATATCTTATGTTCTTATGTTCTAGTCCCAAAACCTCTGGGGATGTAACAGAACAATGAAACAAATCAACGGGAGGTACCTGATATCCCCGCCTTAAGCACTGCTGTACCAAAACAAGTATCACTTTTCGCCTGGACGTCCAGACGGTAGTGTCTCATAAATGAATTTAAAGACAACCAGGTCACTGCCTTACAAATTTCAATCGCTGGTACCAACTGGTACTCAGCCCATGAAGCCGCTTGCGCTCTAGTCGAATGAGCTTTGGTTCCAGAGGGACTGAATCTGCCCTTTAACAGATATGTCGACGCTATCGCCCCCTTAAATCCATCTGGCAATAGAAGCCTTTGACGCCGCTTCTCCCTTCTTTGGCCCCCCAAAAAGGACAAATAGCCTATCAGACTTCCGGAAGTCTGCCGTCCGATGAATATATTTCTTCAATGCCCGGCAAACATCCAAGAAATGCGACTGCCCAGTTGACGAAGTCTCAGGACTTCACCCGAAAACCGGTAAAGAAACTACCTGATTCATATGAAACAGAGATACCACCTTTAGTAAGGAGGATGGTACTGGCCTCAAGACCACCTTTGAGTCATAAAAAAACAGAAAAGTCTTTCTACAGGACAAAGCCTGCAATTCTGAAGTTCTCCTGGCTGAGCATATCGCTACCAGGAATACTACCCTGAGCGTAAGATCCTTCACAGATGACCTAGACAATGGCTCAAATGGTTCACGCCCCAACGCTTCCAAAACTAAAGCAAGATCCCATGTCAGAATTACCTGAAGACATGGCGGTCTCAAAAGCAACACCGCCCTTTAAAAAACGCTTTACATCTGGGTAAGTCCCCATGGCTTTCCCTTTTATTTTACCTCTGTAACAGGAAAGCGCTGCTAACTGCACCCTTAAGGACGAGGCCGCTAAACCTTTCTGAAATCCATCCTGCAAGAACACCAGAACTTGAGGAATAGACGCTCTTAAGGCTTCCAACCTTCTATCCGCACACTATGCTTCAAATATACGCCAAACTCGAACATACGCCAATGACGTAGAATTCCTTCGCACCTTCAGCAACGTAGCAATTACTGTTGTGAAATAACCCTTTGTTCTTAGCCTTGCCCTTTCAAGAGCTAAGCTGTAAATGAGAATTGATCCACCTGAGGCATATGTAGCGGACCCTGCGACAACAGATCTTTCCTGATGGGAAGATGCCAAGGTCGCTCCACCAACAACCTCCTGAGATCCACATACCAAGGTCTCCTCTGCCAATCCAGTGCTATCAATATCACCAATCCTTTGTGTCGTTCGATGCATTGCAGTACCCGTCCTATGAGTACCCAAGGTGGAAATACATACACTAGCTGCTCCACTGGCCAGTCCTGAATGAGAGCATCTAGGCCCTCCGACATTTGATCTCACCTTCTGCTGAAAAATCGACTGACTTATGCCAAGAGGAAAGTCGCCATGAGATCCATTACCAGTATCCCCCAGCGATGTACGATCATTTCGAACACTTCCGGATAAAGAATCCATTCTCCTGGATCCACCTTCACTCGACTCAAGAAGTCGGCTTCGACATTGTCTACCCCTGCTACATGCGCCGCTGACAGAGCCTCCAAGTGTAGTTCGACCCACTCGAACAACTGCTCGACCTCGGTCTCTAGAGCCACACTGCCGGTGCCTCCCTGCAGACTGATGTAGGCCACCGCTGTTGTGTTGTCTTAAAACACTCAAATCGCTTTCCCCTGTAAATACGGCTGAAACACCAGGAAGGCCAATGCTACTGCTCTGAGTTCCAACCTGTTGATTGACCAGAGCTTCTCCTGGACCAACCACTGTCCCTGCGCGAATTGTCCTTGGAAGTGCACTCCCCAGCCTATCAGACTGGCATCCGTTGTCAGGGCGCTCCAATCGGGCGCTTCTAAAGGCATTCCCTTCTCCAGACTTCCTGGACGCAACCACCACCGCAGCGCCTGCTGCGTCTCTATTGGACAGGGCAGTCTCCAGGATAGCGAGTTGCTCTGGTGAGACCATCACCTGAGCACAGCTTTCTACAGTGGTCTCATATAGGCTCTCGCCCACGGCAACAGCTCGATCGTTGCCGCCTGTGTCCCGAGCAACTGTAGATAATGCCACACCATGGGATACGACCTGCTCAGAAATTCGCGTACCAACTTCCTCAAACCTTCCGCTTGATGCTGAGGCAGGAAAACCCTGCCAACCCCCGTATCGAACCTTGCTCCCAGGTATTCCAGACTCTGCGACGAAGCCAACATGCTTTTTGCCATATTGACTACCCATCCCAGGCTTTGCAGACATGCGACCAACCTGGTCGTGGCCATCTCGCTCTCGGCTCTGGACTTTGCTCGAATTATCCAATCGTCCAAATAAGGATGTACCAGAATGCCGTCCTTTCTTAGTGACGCGGCTACCACCACCAACACCTTGGTGAACGTCCATGGTGCCGTAGCTAGCCCGAACAGTAATGCCCGGAACTGAAAGTGTCCCATTGGAACTGCAAACCTGAGAAATCTTTGGTGTTCCGGCTGAATGGGGATGTGCAGGTACACTTCCGACAAGTCCAAGGACGTAAGGAACTCCCTTTTTCGCATGGTCACAATGACTGACCTCAAAGTTTCCATGCGAAAATGAGACACTCGGATACAGCAATTTACTCTTTTGAGATCCAGAATTGGCCGATAAGTTCCATCCTTCTTCGGAACTACAAAATAAATGGAGTACCGACCTGAACCGCATTCATCTTGAGGAACCGGCACTATCGCCTCTAGAGCTACCAGTCTCTCTACTGTCTGTTTGATGGCATCGAACGAGTCGTGCTCTGCAAAGGGGACTGAACGAACGAGTCGGTGACCGTTTGGCGAAATTTCAAAGCATAACCTTCTATCACCTCCAGTACCCACTGGTCTGAAGTAATCTGGACCCAGGCAGGGTAAAACTCCCATAGCCGACCCCCTACAGGCACCAAGTCTGCCTGGGCCCTCCTCGCTTCATTGTGCCTTTCTAAGCTTGGAGGAGGAAGAGGCCCCACAAAACCTCTGCCCGCTCCCCTAAAACCCCTGGTTTCTATAGGGAAAATGCCCCCTTTGACCTTGGATAAACTTATGGGACC
Organism: Ichthyophis bannanicus; assembly: GCA_033557465.1. NCBI lineage: Eukaryota > Metazoa > Chordata > Amphibia > Gymnophiona > Ichthyophiidae > Ichthyophis > Ichthyophis bannanicus. Next base: position 198,697,573 of record CM066032.1, on the reverse strand, counting down.
AAAAACGGCGAAACTCCCTCTGAGGGATCTTCAAAGGAACATTAGAACATCCCAGCTTCTGTTTATCCTCCGGCAGCCATCCCCCTTTGGATTTGCCGAGGTCCTTCACCAGCTTATCTAAATCCTCTCCAAAATGAAGCTTGCCTCTAAAGGGTAGCTTGCTCAACCTAGCCTTAGACGAACTATCCGCTGCCCAGTTGCGCAGCCACAAATACCGCCGCGCCGCCACTACCAAAGCCATACTGTTCACTAATCCACGGATAAGGTCGTAGTGAATGTCGGCCAGATAAGCAGTCCCCGACTCTAGCCTGGACAAATTCATGATCTCTAGCTCCATCTGCTCCCCTTGAAGGCGCTGAGACCAATGCAGACAGGCTCTAGCTACCCATGCTCCACAAATCGTAGCCTGCATTGACAACGTGCTCACGTCAAAAACCTGCCTCAACAAGGCGTCCAACTTCCTATCCTGAGTATCCTTAAGTGCCGTGCTACCCTCAACCAGAATGGTAGTCTTTTTGGTAAAGAGTAGATACTCACCTGTAACAGGTGTTCTCCAAGAGCAGCAGGAATCAGTCCTCACATATGGGTGACGTCGGCGCCGACGGAGCCCCCGTGCAGAGCATTTCCCCAGCTTTCATAGAAAGCCTTTGAGAATGCAGCGCACATGCGCGGTCCCCTTCCTGCCCAAGGGTGCCATCTTGCTCAGTCTGATGACATAGCTAAAAGACAGCAAAAATAGCAAAAATAAACCATATGACTGCAACTCCAAGGGGAGGAGGGAGGGTTGTGAGGACTGATTCCTGCTGCTCCTGGAGAACACCTGTTACAGGTAAGTAACTACTCTTTCTCCAGGACCAAGCAGGAAGTCAGTCCTCACATATGGGACTCCCTAGCTCAGGGCTACCAGAGGCCCCAAACTGAAAAATTGAGCTCCCTCTAGAGCCTCAGCATGCAAGAACAGAATCTTCTCTGATAACGCCCCCGAAAGGTAGCCCAACACCAGGGCCGGAGGGTAGGAGTTGCCTAGACCCCAAAGAGATTATGGAGTACCGCTTGCCCGAAAGCACTGTCCCTGCGGGACTCCCTCTCAAGGCAGTAGTGGGCCGCAGAAGTCTAGCTTGAAGACCAAGTAGCGGCCCGGCAGATGTCTGCCAACGGAACAGAGCGGAGATGAGCCACTGACGCAGCCTTCGCCCTGACACGGTGAGCTGTCAGTTGACCCTGCAATGAGAGGCCGGCTGCCCTATAAGCCCAGGCGATGCAGTCAGCTACCCATATGGACAAAGTACGCTTGGAGACAGCCAACCCCAACTTATTGGGGTCATAAGAGACGAAGAGCTAAACCGCCCTCCGGTGCTCCCGCGTACGGTCACGGTAGAAGGACAACGCCCTCCTACAGTCCAGGGTATGCAAGACCATCTCAGCCCGGCTAGCATGAGGCCTGGGAAAGAAAGTCGGAAGAACCACCTCCTGATTGAGGTGGAAGGAGGAGACAAACTTTGGAAGGAACTTAGGGTGAGTCCGTAAGACTACCCTGTTCCTATAGAACCTAGTATAAGGTGCTTCTGAGACTAGGGCCGGAAGCTCACTCACTCGGCTTGCTGAGGTAAGGGCTACCAGAAATAGCGTTTTCCAGGACAGAAAACGCAGAGGGCAAGTAGCCATAGGTTCAAATGGTGGGCAAGTAAGCCGTTGCAAGACCACATTTAAATCCCATTCAGTGGCAGGTGGACGCACTGGAGGCTTAAGCAAAAGCAGGCCTCTGAGGAAGCGAGCCACCAAAGGATGACTGGAGAGAGACTGACCCTCCACCGGGGAGTGGTTTGCTGAAAGAGCACTAAGATGAACTCTAACAGAATTGGACTTAAGGCCTAGGTTGGACAGGTGAAGCAAATACTGCAGCACCACTGGTACCAGGCATGAGAAAGAATTCTCGTTGTGTTAAGTACACCAGGAAGAGAATCTACGCCACTTAAGGGCATAAGACTTTCTGGTGGACTGCCTCCTAGAGGCCAAGATTACGTCCTCCACTTCCCTAGGCAGTAGTAAAGGCGCTAGGACTACCCTTTCAGCAGCCAGGCCATCAAATTGAGGGACTGGAGATTGGGGTGCAAGAGGGATCCCTGCTCCTGAGACAGGAGATTGGGTTGCATCCCCAGAGGAAGAGGAGTGTCCACCGCCAGTTGCAACAGTAGTGGGAACCAGGGTTGTCTTGGCCACCTGGGGGCCACCAAAATCACTGAGGCCTTGTCCCGGGTCACCTTGAACAGTGTCTTGGACACTAGAGGCGTGGGAGGAAACGCATATAGTAGGCCTGTAGACCATGGAATGAAAAACGCATACGCTGCTACTATGAGAGGATGCGGTTGTCTGGAACAGAACCTGGGTAGTTGACGGTTCAGAGGACTGGCAAAGAGATCTATGGTTGGAAGACCCCATCTCAGGAAGATCTGTTGAACCACTAAAGGGTTCAACTGCCATTCGTGCAGCTGCAGAATCCTGCTCAATCTGTCCGCCAGGTAATTCTCCTGACCTGGGAGGTAGACTGCTGTGAGAAAAATGCCATGATTGACTGCCCAGGAGCACAGTTTCTGTGCTTCCTGACAGAGAAGGCGGGACGCTGTGCCCCCCTGTTTGTTCACATAGAACATAGCCACTTGATTGTCCGTCTGAACCAAGACGGACTGGTGAGAGATGAGAAGAGAGAAAGTTCTCAGGGCTAAGCGGATAGCTCTCAGTTCTAAGAGATTGATCTGCTGTGCGGACTCCCAAGGAGTCCAAAGGCCTTAAGTACATGCCCCTTGGCAATGTGCACCCCAACCTTGAAGAGAAGCATCGGTTGTCAGCACTTGAGAGTGTGGAGGTGCCTGAAAAGGCACCCCTTGCACTAGATTCGGAAGATGAAGCCACCATTGCAGAGAAGACTGTAGTAGGCTGGACACCCTCACTTTGTCCGTGAGGCTTCCTGTGGCCTGGTGCCACTGAGTCCTGAGGTCCCACTGAGCTGGTTTCATGTGTAGACGGGCATTTGGAGTCACATGGACCATGGATGCCATGTGGCCTAAGAGCCTCAGGAATTGTCTGGCGGAGACCAGAGAATTGCTGTAGAATAGCCTGGCTAGAGCCATCAATCTGTGGGCCCTGTCCACTGGTAGAAAGGCCTTTGCTTGAAAGGTGTCCAGTCGAGCTCCTATGAACTCCATGTTCTGGGAGGGATGCAAACTGGACTTTGTGAAGTTTATGACAAACCCCAGGTGCTGAAGCAGAGCGAGTGCAAAGGGTGGCTTGATTGGCCTCTTGCGGGGATTGACCCCTGATGAGCCAATCAGGAAGCCACCATTGGAGGAGTGGAGGAGTGGTCTAGTGGTTAGGACAAGGTACTACAGGCCAGAGGGCCGGGGGTTCAAGTCCCACCTGGGGACAGCAATCTCAGGCCGGAGAGACTGGGATTTCTAGTCCTGTAGGCACTCCTTGTGGTCTTGGGCAAGCCACTTAACCCTCCATTGCCCATGTTCCCTGTAAGTATTAGTGTCTCATATCCTCTCGTGTTAAATGTATCCCCCAATTGACCGCTTTGACCCGGTGAAAAGCGGGATATAAATACAGCTAAATAAATAAATAAATAAATCGTCCAGATATGGAAAGACAAAGAGGCCTTGAACCCTGAGGTAGGCCGCTACCACCGCCAGGCACGTGGTGAATACCCTGGGGGCGGATGTAAGGCCAAAAGGCAGTACTCTGTACTGATAATGGTTTCCTCCCACTACAAATCTGAGATATTGTCTGTGGTCTGGATGAATAAGGATGTGCATATAAGCATCCTTTAGATCTAAGGAGCATAGCCAATCTCCCTGCTGGAGGTAGGGCAGCAGGATTCCAAGGGTAAGCATCTTGAACTTTTCCCTCTCCAGGAACTTGTTCAGGTTTCGCAAGTCTAGGATGGGTCTGAGGTCTCCTGTTCTCTTTGGTACCAGGAAGCACCTGGAATAGAAGCCGTGACCTCTCAGTTGGTGGGGCACCGGATCCACTGCCTTTCCTTCAGAAGACCTGCCAACTCCTGCAGGAGTAAGTCCCTGTGCAGAGGGAGTCTGGGAGGCTCCCCTGGAAAATAGGAGGGGGGTACCTGGTGGAAGTGGAGGAGATAGCCCTTCTGGACTATACTTAGAACCCAGGTATCCCTTGTGACGGCTGACTACCTGTGGGCGAACAGGGCCAGCCTGCCTCCAGTGCTGATGGGGGCCAGCTAAGGAGGAGAGGCTATGCCAATGCAGTCAAAGTCCCCCTCCCTGCTGAGCAGGAGCCGGAGTAGGAGGCTTGGGGGCCTTCTGCCTACGGGGCCCATGACCTGCCCCTTGGCCTGCTGATCCTGTTGGGGAGCTACAGAGGCCTGATAATGAGGGTACTGTTTATAGGCAGATGACTTCCTCTGGTAAAAGGTCTTTTTTCCCTGAGCCCCCCTTTCTTCTGAGAAGGGGCAGAGGTTTTTCTGGACAGCCTTGTCCGGGTAAGAGTCTCGGTCTCGAGTTCGGCAGCCTTGTCAGCCATGGGCTTGCCAAAGAGGTTTTCACCTCGGCAGGGGACATCGACCAACCTGTCCTGCACCCATGGCTCGAGGTCCGATGACTGTAGCCAAGCCTGACGGCGTGCACCGATGCCGGCCGCGGCTACTCGAGCCGAAGCCTCGAAGCCATCATAGGCTGCTCGAGATATAAACTTCGAGCACTCACGAATACCCGAGGACAGAGCATTGAACCTCTGCAAAGGTTCCTCGGAGAGACCAGCAGAGAACCCGGCAATCACCTTTGCTAGGTCTCGAAGGTACATGCCCATGTACAGCTGGTAGGCCTGCCAAACAAAACAAGGAGCACAACTCTTGCAGATGACCACAGGATGCACAATAAGCAAGAGTCGAAGAACGTAAGGATAAATTCGAAGTTCTTTTATTGAAGTAGTCCCCAACGCGTTTCGGCATAAATTGCCTTCCTCAGGGGGTAACAGCTAAAACATCAAACATAAGAACTCATAACAATAATAATAAAACAAACATAATAAAAACTTTAATGACATTTAAAACTTTATAAAGATCAAAAATGAATGAACCTTCAACTGTAAATTACTTACTCCAAAATTAGATGTAAACACAGGACATGAAAGAATTCACATGAGGAAATATCAAAGAAACTTATGTATATAAAAACATATATATGTATAAAAATTATGCAACAAAGGATATGTATAAAATACCTTATATAGAAAAAGACAGACAACCAAAGAAAAAAAAGGGGACAGTATCAAAAGTCATTATGCATAAATAGATACTCACAGTAGACCAATTCTAAATTTCCTATTATATCATAGGCAAATGGTGAAGTCAAACTACAAGATAAAATAGACAAACTAATACAGTTGACCATAAATGGATAGACTAATACTAATGAACATAAAAGTTGTTACTACTAACATTATTGCATATAAAGCCATATCACATAAAAAATACTTGTCTAAAAATTGTTAGAGTTAATCCCATTGGGTCTAAGTTAATTAACATATTCCAAATATGTGGAATTGGAGATGACATAATAGAACACAGGACTATGTGATCCATGCCTACCATAAGGGCTTATAGCAAAATGTATATATGTAAGAAGTAAATTGGGCTGACCTGCTTCTGAGGTTCTAACGTAGTATAGCATCAACCATATATTCACAGGAGGTAGATCATCTTTATATGGCGAAAAACTAAAAAACATGTACATTTAAAACAATACTCTAAAATAGGACATTATCTAAAAGTAATATAATGAATTATAGTTTAAGACTACATTAGTGGTTCCTATGATAAAGGAGAAGGTAATAAGGTGATGAGAAACACAACCTATTTGGTCTTAGATAAATTAAATTAAACAACAATCGTGGAACTGCATTTCTGGAAGATGTAATTCGTATATTTAGTGATATAATGGTTCTGAAAAATGTAGTGAATAGGATTGAAAACTTAAATTACGCGGATCTATCGTATTCCATTATATTGCAAATGGTAAAATCCAGCAGATGGAAAGCACAGTTACTTACCTGTAACAGGTGATCTCTGGGAACAGCAGGAATTAGTCTTCACATATGGGTACGTCGGTACCGACGGAGCCTGCACGGGAACGCTGCCCAGCTTCCAATCAGAAAGCTTTTGGCAGCATCCCTCGCGCCTGCGCGCTGACTTCCCGCCTTCTCCAGAGCCTCTCTTCAGTTGAGTTTCAAAGCTGAGACAAAGGCGAGGAGAGGAAAGGAAGAAGAAGATAAGAGAAGCAACTCCTAGGGGAGGTAGGAGGGTTGTGAAGACTAATTCCTGCTGTTCCCAGAGATCACCTGTTACAGGTAAGTAACTGTGCTATCTCCAGGAACAAGCAAGAATGAGTCTTCACATATGGGGACTCCCGAGCTGGAGATGCCAGGGGGAGATCACATAAAAATGCAGGAGCCTGGACCAGGGGTGCATTTTGTCTCCAGGAATCCCCGGCATCTAAAGTGGGATGGAGGGTAGGAGTTGACAATAAAGGAACTGTGGGGAAAGGAACAGCATAGCCAAGGACTACAGGGCCCTAAAGACTACAGGAGTCCTTGGTATATATGATGAGTAGCATTAAAACACCTTTAATGTACACTTAAAATATGCAGCTTACCTACTGTATTGTAGGAAGTAGAGAGCATGATGGAGTCTACTGGATAAGCAGTGGCGGAATCTTCAAGGTGACCTCCCAGCAGTGAGGATGAAGGTCCAGACCTGGAGGTAGTAGACGATCCAGGTGTCAACTGGGGAGGATTAGACGTTAGGCCTTCAATGGAAGCTTTATGGGAAAAAGCTGAAAACTCCTTTAGGCATAAAGTCATTAACATTGAGGACTAAAGGAAGAAGACTGACGGAGTTGGAGAACTAGCCCAGTCCTGGCGGGAAGAGGGGGACTGGAAAAACCCCTATTCCCAAGGAGAACAGCTGTGTACTCAAGATAAAGATGTACACTATTTTTCCTAGCTGGCGAGAGGTAGGAAAAATATTGAAGCTTGATGCTTCAAGGACTTAAAGAAAAAATGGAAGATGTTAGCACCACAGTAGTTATAGGTGCATGACAGTTTCTGCATCGTAAAATGATATGCGAAGTAGGGCGATAGACTGTCTAAAACCTCTAGAAGGTAAAACATTTAGTATAGACAGTAAGGGTGATAGTGTGTAAGACATATCAACCCTTAAGAAGCCCCCCAACAAACACATATATAGACAGATATATATATGTGGATGGAATATATATATATAGATATATATATAGATATATATACATATATACACATATGTCCATATGTGTATATTAGGATATGGGTGGAGAAATGTATCCAAAAAAAAAAAATAAATAAATAAAAAAAAATATATATATATATAGATAGATAGATAGGTATAGATATATATAGATATAGATATATATATAGATAGATATAGATATGCTATACCGAAATATATATACATTTGTGGGGCATGGCTTTGCACCACCAGGGTAATGATATAGGTATGTAGACATATATGGAGATGCTACATACAAGATAACAAGATGAAGATACATGTCTACCACCCAGCCCCATAATTGTACATGGGGAATATAAAAGAAAAAGATTCTTCGCCCTACAAAAGGGTGAACCCACTTGGGATATGTATAGAGAATCTATTTCCGTGGATTGAGGGATACAAGAAGGCAATCCAACGAGATAACCGTGATGTTTGCGTGAGAACAGATGATCATATGAATCTGTAAGGAACAAGGCGGGAGTTCCACAGAACACTGACATGGCAGATGTGCAGAAACGCCGAAGAAGATACCAGAGGGACCTACTGGAGGGACCCAGAGATAGCATGCGTAAACATCAGCGTTGGATTTTCACGCAAAAGAACTGATATTTCATGTGAACACCCCAGGCCTGAGGGTGTGGAGAACCCTCACAGGCATGGGAAGGGATTATAAGCTTTTCCCTACTAATAGAGAAGCTTTAGAGACAAGGTCAATGCTCTATAGCAAGGCCCTCATAGTAGAAAGCTTCTCTGAAGACTGCAGAGAGCATTGTGCAGGAGAGATATGAGATAAACTGACTGAAGTCAGGTGTGTTGCCATATCCTAGGAGAGGAGATGGATAGAATAATGTGAGAAAGCCTAAAAGAGTAGGAGGATCCAAGATAGCTGACGAGTAGCTTGGAATCACTACTGAGGCTAGACAAAATTTTGAACAAGGGACTGGAACATGTAAAAAGTACCAGTAATACAAGCACTGTAACTCCTGCAGGCACAGCTGCTGACGGAAACAGCAGAGAGATTGTCCTGTGCCCAAGAAAGAAAAACAGACAAGAAAGGAGAGGAGATATCCCTTATCCATGTCTGAGGAATGAGCTTGCTAGAGAAGCCTTTCAGTGTGGCACCCCTCAGTTAGGGAAAAAGCCCGGTTGAGAGGGTAGAGCAAGTAATTGGAGGGCGACGTACCCATAGGGTAAGTCAACTGAAGGAAAAAATGTTCAGTTGGGACAGAACTATCAAGGGATAGTTGCAACTGCTCTTCTAGAGAGTAAGAAGAGGAGAAGTCTGTAGTCCCTGAACAAAAATTTACCGACAGCTTAGTACACTGAAAAAGAAAAGCACAGTGAATAAACTTCTAATGGGTAGAAGTGAACTGTAGAGTATAATTCCCAGCCCCTATGGTTGCTGGGAATGCTGAGACTGGCCAGAGCTGGAGGACTTCAGACTAGGCTGAGGTGTCCCTTGTTTAGGTACAGCCGAATGATGGGCAGGAGATGAATGAAACTTTCTTTTCTTAGGGAAAGAAGGTTTGGTAGGACATTTCCTACCTTTCGAAGAAGGAGGTGGCTTAGAATGGTCCTTAGTGGAAGGAGAGTCAGCGGAGCATTGAGCAACCTGACGTAAAGCCTCCTTATTGAAGAGACCTTCTCCAGTACAAGGAGAATGAGCCAATATAGTTTGTGCCCATCTGCTCAAGTCTGAAGCTTCGAGCCAGGCTCTGCGACGTGCTGCAATGGCAATAGCAGAAGATCTGCTAACAGACTCAAAAGAGTCTATAGAAGCACGAGAAAGGAACCAAGATATATTCCGGCTATGATTGAGTAGCAAGGAATAATTAGTAGCCTTGGGTTCTGGCATAAAAGGGGTCAAAAGAGACAATCTCTCTGTGACCTCCTGGAGTGTGAGACTCATGTGGAAAATATATGAAAGAATTCTGGAGGCCAGCATAGATGTTTGGAAGGCTTGACGACCAAACGCATCGAGTGTTCTTGAAGAACGACCTGGCGGATAAGAAGAATGCTTCTTCTTGCTCTTAACCTTCCTCCGTGCTGATTCCACTACAAGGGAACGATGAGGAAGTTGAGGCTTCTGAAATCCTGGGGAGGGAGGCACCCGGTACCGAATCTCAGTGGCTGTAGAAGATAGAGGAAGCCGTAAGGGTGATTTCCAGACTCTCAGAAGGAGATCCTGCAGAGCAGGATGTAAAGGAAGCATCATATTTTCCATTTGTGCCGGTGAGCCAGGAATAGCATCACAACCAGGGATAGAGATATTAAGAAAGGTTGCCATATCCAGGAGAAAAGCCTGAAAAGACTGATCTCCTATGGGAACCTTCCCTGGTAAGGCTAAAGAAAGAGGCTGAGCACCAGAGGACGTACCGTGGTGTGGGGAGAGAAACCTAGTAGATGGACAAGGATACTGGTATGGTAACTTAGAGGCACTGAGTACTGCATCAGCAACCTCAGGTATCGGTTCTAAACTAGGCATCGGTGCAAGAACAGGCACCGACATCGATACGGACACAGGGCCAGCAGTTGAAGTTGTCATCAGGAACTGCTGCAATGGTACCGAGATCATGCGAGATTTATGGCTAGGATCCTCGGAACTGCTTATCTGGAAACGACGGGAGTCGGTTCCAGGACGCGTCGGTACCCAGTCCTCGAGACTAGATATCGATTCAAGACTCGGCATCGAAGGAAGCGAGTCTATCGATGCATGTCTCGAGAGTACCGACGTCGGTGGTAGTATCGGCGATGCCGATACCGGTAAAGCAGCCTGGGTTACATCGATCGGTCCCGAAGGTACCGAGGATGCCCGATGACAACCTCTCGCCGGGAGAACGTTATTCCACACCGGTGCCGATGCCGGGGTATCGGAACCGATCGAAGCCGGTACCGTCCCGGAGCATGGCTGAGATATGGAAATGTCCATCGGTATCGTATTGCCCGGCCCCAAAAGTGCCGAGGATGCTAGAGGACGATTCCTGGTGAAGAGTGAAACACTCGACACCGAAGCCGATGCCGGGGAGTCGGTACCGCTGGAAGCGGATACCCGCACCGTGCACGGCTGGGATCGAGGGAAGTCAATTCGGAGCGTATCGATCGGTCCCGAAGGTACCGAGGATGCCCGATGGCGATCCCTGGTGAAGAGTGGAACACTCGACACCGGTGCCGATGCCGGGGGATCGGTACCGCTCGAAGCGGATACCACCCCCGGACATGGCTCAGGTATGTTCTGTGAGGGGTGAGCCCCAGGAACAACCTGAAACCCCTTTAATGCTTTGGAGCCCGCAGACTCCTGCAGGGGTAATGCCAATGGATTCTTGAGGGTAAGGCCAGAGCCGTCACCATGCTGGGCATGGGACATACCACTCAAGCATTGACTAGTCTTAACAGACTGTTTGTGGGTTACCTGATCCTGTGAAGAGGAGAAACCGGGTTCCCTCACTGCCGAATAAAAAACGGTATCGAGGGAAACTCTAAAAACTGAAGGTTTCCTCACAAAAGTATCCCCTGACAAGTCAGGGGAAAAAAGGGTCAGGACCCACACAATTGAGACACCAACTATTGGAGTCTAAAAGGAAACAGGTGTTTCCACATCGAATGCACTTCTTAGGAAAAGAAGGCTCCATGAGGAAGAGGCCTGGTAGGCCCAACAAGTTAAGGCAAAAAACTGAAGAAAAAGTTTCTCAGAATTTAGTCAAAAATCCACCGGCGGTACCGGTGGCGGCGGGAAATACAGCCGCGACCACAAGAAAACAAAAACTAAAGTAATCAAAGTAAGTAAAAAGAAAAGTTTCTGCGGTGACAGGAGGACGTCCTGCCGGCTCCGCGGAAAAACGAAAACTGAAGAGAGGCTCTGGAGAAGGCGAGAAGTCAGCGCACAGGTGCGAGGGATGCTGCCAAAAGCTTTCTGATTGGAAGCTGGGCAGCGTTCCCGTGCAGGCTCCGTCGGTACCGACGTACCCATATGTGAAGACTCATTCCTGCTTGTTCCTGGAGATTGCATTTCGTGCTGCGCTAATACTGGACTTCAAACTCAACTTATAATACAATGCGAGACCGATGCGTGACTACAAACTAGTAAGACTTTCTATTCAAAAAATATATAACTGCATAAACACCAAACAAATGTTGAATTAATATTATCAACATGAACTAAAACATGGAAAATTGCCAAGAGTCTACTTTAAATATGTCGTCATTTTGGCAAATATGTTCGTGAATTATTATTATATATTATTAATTAAAGATTTCAATATGTCACCTTAAAGGCTTCCTGTATTATAAGTTGGGTTAGAAGTCTATTACTAACGCAGCACGAAATGCATTTCATCTGCTGAATTTTTCAAAATTGTAATATGATAGAATGAGGTAGATCCGCGGAACTCAAGTTCGCAGTTTCATTCACTACATTTCTTCGGAACCATCATATCATTATGTATACGGATTACATTTTTCAGAAATATAGTTCATTGATTATTATGTAACATGATTCATTTAAGACCATAAAGGCAGTCTTTATTACCACTTTTATTATCTATCTTAGCAAATAAAATATAGTGTTATACCGGAGTTTCAATAAAAAGTCCACTGAGACAATCATAGTATCATCATGTTATTAATCATTAAGCTTTTTATAATAATGTTAACTAGGAAGCTTTTAAGGTGACATATTGAAATCTTTAATTAATAATACATACCGTATTTTTCGGACCATAAGACGCACTTTTTCTTCACCAGAAAGTGGGAGGAAAAGTGCCTGCGTCTTATGGTGCGAATATAAGAAGTTGCAGAGCGGCAGCGGGTCCCCCGGGACCTTCCGTGTCCCTGGGGACTGCATCATTCCTCCCCCGCCCCATGTCCAGGCTTCTCAGAGTGGCAGCGGGTCCCCCCCCGTGTCACCTTGCCCAGGCATTAGTGGCAGAGCAGCAGCGGGTCCCCCCTCACCTTACCTTGTCCTCGGGAAGCCGATCTGTGCAGGAGGTGCGATGCTGCTGCTGTGCTGTGTCACCGCCGTATGCTATTGGAGGATAGCATGTAGTAGGCGGTGTTACAGTACACAGCAGTGCGCATGCCCCTCACTCCAGTCATCGGCTTCTGAGGTACCGGTAAAATGTAAAATGTCACTACACACTACACTAAATGTAGTGTAGTGTGTAGTCCAACACCAAGCATGGTACGGTACTCAGAGGCGTAGCGTGGGGGGTGCAGGGGGGGCCGGCCGCACCGGGTGCAACATGGGGGGGGGGCGCGCTCGCACTCGCAGCGAATCCGATCCGAGCCCTCCCCACCGTCTCCCGGATTCCTCTTGCATCCTGTAGCTCCGCTCCCTCGCACAGCAGCGCCGGGCGCGTAAATCTCTTCCTCGCCTTTACAAGGAAGCGGACGAGAGCGCGTCGTTTTCCCGTCCAGCGGATCCAGGGAGGGCGAGAGACTCTGTGCAAGTGAGCCGCGGAGGGGGCATCTTTCCGTTAACATCCTCCTCCGCACCCCCTTCAGCTCTTATTGCCCACTGGTGGCCTAAGGGGTACCGGTATTTTTTTTTTTGCGTCTGAGGAATATACCGGTATGCGTCCAGTTCTGTGCTTTATTGCTTTGGAATATTTCCATGCCGCTGTGACTGGAGGCTGAGAGCGAGCCGCCCTTTCGCATCTCTGTGCCGCTGAACGTTTGATTTGATTTCTGTAGTGTGGCTCGGGGCTCTGGCCGGGGGACGACGGTCGGGCAGCCCTCCAACGGCACCCCGCTCTCCATCATGGGCTTGATGCCGCTCAGCGAGACGGTGGCGAAGGGAAGCATCGGCTGGGGCATCCTGCCCGCCGTGCAGCTGGCCATCGATCAGATCCGCAACGAGTCCCTGCTGCAGCCCTACTTCCTGGACCTGCGGCTCTACAACACCGCGGTAAGCTCGGCTTTGCTGCAGCTTTCTCTCTTTACTTTTATTCCCCTTGCAAAAAAATACCGTACCGTAATAAAAATGCTGCCACCTGTTACGGTATTTCCTGCCCTGCTTTCCCCTTTCCCGATTTCTTGCAACATGTTGGAATTGCACGGGTACTACGGTAAGTGGATTTGGCCTGAAAATTACCGGTATTGTTTTTTTCCCCCAAAAACAAATGTTAATATTCCCCTTAGATGTCATTGCTTCTGAGACAGGAGAGACTCAAAGTCGCAGAGTACCGTAGATGTGAATGCACTTGACTGCTGTTTATTTACGGTACCCCCAGTGGTCAGACTTGCTGTAGAAAAAGATCGGATTTGACTACCGGTATGTTGCTGGTGATGCCTGGGTTGTTCATGTTTGATTTTTCTTTTTTTTACAACGCAGACTTGATTTTTGAGGTGCTGTTATCACATATCACATTGTGATCATGAAAAAAAAAAGATTCTGGGGTGACAGGGAAGCAGAAATGCAGCCGTGCTTCTTATTTCAGCACAACGCAGTACTGCTGCATAGGTGCATGTTTACGGTACCTTCCCCGGCAGTTTTGCATCCTAGGTTGCACTGGCGGTAGTGAGAGAGATCTGTCTGTCCTGTGGTGTGTTTAGGTGATGCATACTACCGGTAATAAGGAATGGTGACAGAATGTCCCAGGGATCGACTTTGCTTTTGCTGATCTGTTGGGTGGACAGATTTGTGCTTTTGGTACCTAGAATGATGGAGAACAAAATATGACTGATTACCGTATAAAGTTCTAGCAAGAGTACCGGTACCTTCCTCTAGAGAGAGAGAGAGTACCATATTTTAATGCTTTAAGAGTGATTCTGAAAGCACATTTGTTTTCTGGTGTTACGGTATGTGCTATGGATAGGATTGGAGGGATGGAAAGATACCAGCTTCTCTCACTGGGAAAATCATGCAAATTTCACAAGCAGCAACTCCTGTTTAGGAAAATGTGTGCCAAAAATATTTTCTGTTGCCTCAGAGGAATGATCTGCTCAGCTGATATTGGGAAAGGTAGCACATGGGGCAAAAAAAGAAGCATTACCGGTACCGTAGGTACCGGTACATGTGTTGGCTGGCTTTGGAAATTTCCAAATAAAGATACCGGTATATATTTTATTGTATGGCCCCAAATTTTTGTTTCCAGGCGTGCGGTGCGGTGGGTGCGAAGAGAGAGCAAGGGACTACCGGTATCTGGGGAAGAGACTCGAGTGCTAAAATCCACGGGTTAGGGGGCGCAAATTACGGTACTTGCCTTGCCCCGGGTGCTGACAACTCACGCTACGCCACTGCAGATATACGGTACCATAAACCATACTCCCATATACGGTACCATAAACCTGTATGAAAAATACCGTATACAGTATGCAGTGACAACGCAAATGGTTAGTGCTCAATAGTACCGTAATCATTGAAGAAATTATGGTATACTGAAAGCTCCTTCATTTCTTGCAGAAAAATATTGTACCGTACTACTGTACCTCATTCTACAAAGATGCTGAAGCAGAAAAGAATAGCCTCTAAAATTCCATACAAACTGGAGGTTATCAAATATGCTAAAGAGCATGGAAACAGAGCAGCGGAGAGGCATTTTGGGCCGCCTCCAACTCAAAAACTGATTAGAGAGTGGAGGAAACAGGAGGATCAGCTGCAAAAAGGAGACAAAAGCAAGCACACTTTCCGTGGGCATGCTGCAAAGTGGCCAGAGTTGGAGGTGGACGTGAAAGAATGGATCATGCTTCATCGCAATAATGGCTACTCCGTCTCAACAAAAATGATCATTTTTGAAGCGAAACGCATTGCTAAAGAGAGGGGCATTCAAGACTTTACAGGATCACCATCATGGTGCTACAGATTCATGAGAAGATGTGGTCTTGCTATGCGTACCAAAACCAGCATTGCCCAAAAAATGCCCAAAGAATATGAGGCTAAAATTCTGTCCTTTCACAATTTTGTTATCAAAGCCAGAAAGAAAAACAGCTTTGAAATTGGCCAGATTGGGAACATGGATGAAGTCCCGCTAACATTTTATGTGCCTTCTAATAGGACTGTCGACCTGAAGGGTGCCAAAACCATCACAGTGAAAACTTCAGGGCAGGAGAAGACGCATTATACAGCTGTGTTATCCTGCTGTGCCAATGGCACCAAATTGCCACCCATGCTGATTTTTAAAAGGAAAACATTTCCAAAAGATGCCATTCCAAGAGGTGTTGTGGTACACGTCCATGAAAAAGGATGGATGAATGACAATGGCATGAAAATATGGGTTGAAAAGGTGTGGTCCAAACGTTCTGGAGGACTTCTGAAAAAACCTGCCCTATTAGTGCTTGACCAATTTAGAGCACATATTAGTGAACCAACCAAAAAGTGCTTCAAGGAAGTAAAGACCCATCTAGCTGTCATTCCCGGAGGTCTTACCAGCCAGTTGCAACCTCTTGATGTCTCCATAAACAAGCCATTTAAGGTCTTTATGAGAGAAGAGTGGAACAAGTGGATGGCTGCTGGTAACCATGATTTGACACCCACTGGACGAATGAAGAGGCCCACCATCACTCAAGTTTGCGAATGGGTGAAAAGATCATGGGACTCAGTGAAGGAAGAGATTGTTGTACAGTCGTTCAAAAAATGTGGCATTAGCAATGCCTTAGATGGAAGTGAAGACTGTATTTTATACGAAGACAGCGAAGAAAGTGATGTCAGTGATTGTGACCAAATGAGCCTCATGAATTCTGACTCTAGCGAAGAAGAGTTCTTGGGGTTTTCCGAAGACTAGAGTACTCAAACCTTTGTCTTATATGTGTTAACGACAGTGATAATGGTTCTTAATGCCACTGTTGACTGCTGTTCAGTTTATATGGTTCAAATATTATTCTGTTATACTTTATTAAATATTTTATTACACTATTTGGTTCAGAATATTTTTTTTCCTATTTTTCTCCTCTAAAACCCAGGTGCATCTTATGGTCGGGTGCGCCTTATGGTGCGAAAAATACGGTAATAGTAATTCACGAACATATTTGCCAAAATGACATCATATTTAAAGTAGACTCTTGGCAATTTTCCATGTTTTAGTTCATGTTGATAATATTAATTCAACATTTGTTTGGTGTTTATGCAGTTATATATTTTTTGAATAGAAAGTCTTACTAGTTTGTAGTCACACATCGGTCTCGCATTGTATTATAAGTTGAGTTCGAAGTCCAGTATTAGCGCAGCACGAAATGCATTCCATCTGCTGGATTTTACCATTTGCAATATAATGGAATACGATAGATCCGCATAATTTAAAACATTTTTCAGAACCATTATATCACTAAATATACGGATTACATCTTCCAGAAATGCAGTTCCACGATTGTTATTTAATTTAATTTATCTAAGACCAAATAGGTTGTGTTTCTCATCACCTTATTACCTTCTCCTTTATCATAGGAACCACTAATGTAGTCTTAAACTATAATTCATTATATTACTTTTAGATAATGTCCTATTTTAGAGTATTGTTTTAAATGTACATGTTTTTTAGTTTTTCGCCATATAAAGATGATCTACCTCCTGTGAATATATGGTTGATGCTATACTACGTTAGAACCTCAGAAGCAGGTCAGCCCAATTTACTTCTTACATATATACATTTTGCTGTAAGCCCTTATGGTAGGCATGGATCACATGGTCCTGTGTTCTATTATGTCATCTCCAATTCCACATATTTGGAATATGCTAATTAACTTAGACCCAATGGGATTAACTCTAACAATTTTTAGACAAGTATTTTTTAAGTGATATGGCTTTATATGCAATAATGTTAGTAGTAACAACTTTTATGTTCATTAGTATTAGTCTATCCATTTATGGTCAATTGTATTAGTTTGTCTATTTTATCTTGTAGTTTGACTTCACCATTTGCCTATGATATAATAGGAAATTTAGAATTGGTCTACTGTGAGTATCTATTTATGCATAATGACTTTTGATACTGTCCCCTTTTTTTTCTTTGGTTGTCTGTCTTTTTCTATATAAGGTATTTTATACATATCCTTTGTTACGTAATTTTTATACATATATATGTTTTTATATACATAAATTTCTTTGATATTTCCTCATGTGAATTCTTTCATGTCCTGTGTTTACATGTAATTTTGGAGTAAGTAATTACAGTTGAAGGTTCATTCATTTTTGATCTTTATAAAGCTTTAAATGTCACTAAAGTTTTTATTATGTTTATGTTTTATTATTATTGTTATGAGTTCTTATGTTTGATGTTTTAGCTGTTACCCCCTGAGGAAGGCAATTTATGCCGAAACGCGTTGGGGACTACTTCAATAAAAGAAGAGTAAATTAGACTTACCTGCTAATTGTTGTTCCTTGCGGAACTCTAGTCCAGTCCCGGAACCATAGAGTTGTGAACCTCCACCAGCAGCTTTGGAGACTGAATATCTTCATCTCTTTGATCATCCAGCTATACGCAGCCCCAAGGACCGCCCACACATCAGTACCTATTGACAAAGCATACTTAGCAGAGCAACAAATAAGTAGATATAACCATACAGTGGAAAAAAGGATCCTGACCCTAAAGATCCCACTACTAGCGAAATTTATTTTTTTTTTCTGTATTTCTTATGAACAATCTCCCGCCTACGGGAAGGCAGACCAAAACAGCCGTGGCGACCCCTGCGCAAAACACAAGCAACAAGAGGCGTCACCGCTCACCCTCCAAATTGGCCCCGAAAGGGAACTAAGGCGTGCTGCAAGCAGAGGAGCTCTGACCGAAAGCATAGAGAACAGAAACCCTGGCAGACTCCTATAATGACTGTATCTTCTTGGCTGGCAGCGAGAACCGAGAGACAGGGAGGGATCCGGGACTGGACTAGAGTTCCGCAAGGAACAACAATTAGCAGGTAAGTCTAATTTACTCTTCCTTAGCGTCTCTCTAGTCCAGTCCCAGAACCATAGAGGATGTAACAGAGCAGTATATCTCAACGGGAGGGCCTCGCTAGTCCAGCCTGAAGCACCCGAGAGCCAAACCGCGCATCCGACGCCGCCTGCCCATCCAGACGATAGTGCTTAGCAAAGGTGTGCAAGGACGACCACGTCGCCGCCCGACAAATATCCACCGCCGGCACCAAGCTAACTTCTGCCCAAGACGCCGCCTGCGCCCTAGTCGAGTGAGCCCGAAGCCCGGCAGGAACCATCTTGCCGTGTAAAAGGTATGCCGACGAAATCGCCTCTTTCAACCAGCGGGAAATGGAAGACTTAGACGCCGCTTCCCACTTATTTATTTATTTATTTATTTAACAATCATTTATATCCCGCATCTTGCAGAGTTCAGTTGCGGTTTACAATAAAACAAAATCCACAAAGCATGAGCTTGGTTTTACATCGAACATTATGTAGCAATAAACAATATATTGGTTAACAGCATAGGCTAATACATAACAGCATAAAACTTGCTTTTAAACTATGTACAATAAACTATATACAGATAAACTATATACAGATACAAGTAGTGGTACTTTAGGGTTTAATCATAGCATTTTTAGTTCAGTGGTTTTTCTGTTAAATTGTAGGATTTAGTATTACTCAGTCAGGTGATTTTAGCCGTTATCTGAGTAAATCGAAGGATTATCTATGTTGCCGTAGTGCATGGAGAATAGATAGGTTTTTAGTTTTTTACGGAGTTCCATAATTTCGTTTATAGATCGTAGGTCCTCTGGAAGGGAATTCCAGGTGGATGGGGCTGCATGAGAGAAAGCTCTGTTAGTTAATTTATTTGCTTTTATGAAATCATGAGGAGAGTTTAGTTTATTTGAGTGTCCTTTTCTGTGTGTAGTTTTTTGAGGTTCCATACTGATTAGGTTGTTTAGTGGGATTGAGGCCATGTGATTTAATGCTTTAAAAGTAGTTATTGTAGTTTTATATATTATCCTGCTTTGAATTGGCAACCAATGAAGGGAAGCTAGTATTGGTGTTATGTGCTGGAATGAGTGTGCTTTCATTATAATTCTAGCTGCTGCATTTTGTGCTAGTTGGATTCTTTTGATATTTTGTTTTGTTATTCCTAGAAGAATTAGGTTAGCAAAATCAAAGTGCGGGGTTATTGTAGCCTGGATTATATTAATGAAGTCTTGTAGGTGTACTAATGGGCGAAGTTGTTTAAGGATTTTGAGTTTAAAATATATTTTCTTTATAGTGTTTCTGATATGAGTAGTCATTGTCAGATGTGTGTCTAATATAACACCTAGGTATCTTATTTCGTTTTTTATTTTAATGTCATGATTTTGTATTGTTATGTGGGTTGGAGGGATATATGACTGTTTTTTTGTTACAATTAGGACTTCTGTTTTTGAATGATTAATGTGGAGGTTTTGAGCTTTTAGCCAGGTTGTTATTTCATTGAAACAATCTGATAGTTGTTTTATTGGTAAGTTAGGAATTGTGAAAGGGATGTACATCATTATATCATCTGCATATAGATGATAGTATACTCCAAATTTTTTAAAAATATTGCAGACTGGCTTAATGTAAATATTGAACAGGAGGGCTGAAAGCGCAGAGCCTTGTGGGAGTCCAATTTCTTGTTTATAAATGGTTGATGTTTGGTTGCCTATTCTTACATTTTGTGTTCTGTTGTTTACATAAGAGGTGAACCATTTGTGTACAGTGGCATTTATTCCTATTTGTTTCAGGTTATTAAGCATTATAGTGTGGTGAACACTATCAAATGCTGCCGAAATATCAATAAATAGGAGTATAAATGCTTGTTTGTGATTGTCAATCCCTCTCAGTAGTACGTCAGTTAAGACTGTTAAGAGTGTTTCAACTCCATGTTGAGGTCTAAATCCATATTGGTGTTCATCAAGTGGGTAGGATGAGTCTAGGTATTCTTGTGTCTGGATTTGTACCACTTTTTCTATTATTTTAGCCAAAAAAGGGATACTTGAGATAGGTCTGTATGATTTTGGAGATGTTTTGTCAAGCGTGTTGTTTTTGAGAATTGGGCGGATTTGAGCATGTTTAAGCATGGATGGGAGGTATCCTTGATGTAATGAGAGGTTGATTATGGGGAGAATGTATGATAGAAGTATTGCAATTGTGCTTTTTATCCATGTTACAGGGCATGGATCAAGAAAGGAGGTTGTGGTGTTGAGATTGGAAATGATATTCTTTAGTGAATCTTTTGATACTGGATGGAAGTTTGACCATTCGTCTGAACAATGATGAAACGTATTGATATAGTCTAGGTTCATTCTAGGTTGTGTAGATTTGTTTTGATAGTGTTTGGCTAGGGTTTGTACCGAAATATCGGTGATTTCATTGTTAGATGTTTGGGGATTATTAGTTAGATTTCTAACAATGGTGAATAGTTCTCGTGGTCTGTTATAAGATTTTGATAGGATTGCCGCATAATAAGATTTTTTTGTGCTATCTAAAGTATCCTTGTATTTTTAAGATAGTTGTTATATATTTCCTTGTTAATGCATGATTTGGTTTTGCACCATTTGTGCTCTATTTTTCGTAGTTCTTTTTTTCATTTGTTTTAGCGTGTTGTTGAACCAAGGTGTTTTGTTTATTTTTGAATTAGTGGGCTTTTTGATTCGTTGATCACGTATGGCTGCATTATTAATTGTGTCATGCCAGTTTTTGACGGCTTCATCTAGATTCGTTGGGGATGGTGAGAGGTAGGGTATTGTTGTATCCAAGAATTCAATTTCATTAAATTTTTTGAATTTTGTAGTAGGATCACTTCGTGTGTTTTTATTAGTGTTGTTAGTGTGGAATGTGAAGTTTGTTTTGATAATGTAATGATCTGACCACGGTGTTTGTAAGCATTCTATGGAATCTGGGTTAAATAGTTTGAAGAGTGTGTTTGGGAGGAGAATAAGGTCTAGAGTGCCTCCTTTTATATGTGTTGTTGTGTTGATTATTTGGTGAAAGTCCATGTCTGATATGGTTTCTAGGAACAAGTTGGATTCTGATTCTGGAAGTGAGGGGAGGTTGAAATCGCCAAGCATGATTATGGGACTTTGTTCTGTAGATGAGCCTAGGTATTCAATTAGTGAGTCTAGGCTATCTGCTTTTTGATCAGGGGGTCTATATATTAGGCAAATTCTGAATATGTTGGTTTTTATAATTAAAGTGTCAATATTGGTGGCTATAGTTGATGGAATTGTTCTTGCATTTAATCTCTTTTTTGTCATTATAAGTTCTCCTCCTCCTTTTTTGTTGGTTCTGTGTGTATAGTTTAAATCGTAGTCTTCCTTATTAAGTTGATTTAAATAGACTGAATCCGTTTCGGTTAGCCAGGTTTCCGTTACACATAAAATATCAGGTTTTGCGTCTATTATTAAGTCATTGAAAATAGGGAGTTTGTTTTTCATTGAGCGGGCATTTATAAGGATGCAAGTTAGAGAAGTGGTGTTGTTGATGCTGGTTACATTTGTTATTTGTAGTGAATTAGTTTGTTTTATTTGTATAAGGCGGTGGTAATTTATTTTTGCATGGTGGTTTGGGTTTGTGTGTCTAGTGTGGTTGTAGTTTCTAATTGTAGTTTGTATTATAGGTATTGCCATGTGATTTTTGGATGTTAAGCTTAGTGTTAGGTCAATTAAGATAGTCAGTAATATACAGCTGTAAGTTATTTTTAGTATCAAGGTGTTTGAGCGCGACATATTTAATGTGTAGGAAGGGTTTGTTGTAGATGATATTGCTAGCAGTTGGTATGTGTCTAAGAGTAGCAATGACAGGTCAGAGTAGCAATGTACAGTAGCAATGTCAGAGTAGCAAAGACAGGTATCTATTACAATCAACAGTTGTATCTTATACAGAGTAAAGGCTTACTTGTAACAGTGATGAACAGTAGTTAATTGATTTACTGGCAACAGTATATATCAGACAGTGGTTATAAAATGACTTACTGACCTACTGGCAGCAGTATAAAACAGACAGTAGTTATAAATGACTTACTGGGAACAGTATAGATCAGTCAATGGTTATAATGACTTACTTGCAACAGTATAAATCAGTCAGTAGTTATAGAATGATTTAATGGCAGCAGTATAAATCAGTTAGAGGTTATAATTGAGATACTTTCAGTTGTAAAATCTGACCATAACATTGGTATACTGTTTGTCTACACTTGCCCTAGTGTACTAATAAGGTGCGATAATTAATAATTTTAGTGAATTAGCATACTGAGTATAACAATGATACAGTAGCTGAGGTGCTGTGGTAGTAGTCTCATGTAATTAAAGTTAAAATAATAGACTATTAGGAAGATATATCAGTGTAGGTGCATTCGAAGGAGGATATACTTGCTGCATTTGCGGGTATAGTAGGAGGAATGATGGTGCGCGAGCTCAACCCTAGGGGAGCTCCAGCGGTGGAATGTCGTCGTCGCTGGTCTTCGCTTAGTTGTTGTCCGTGATTTTGGTCAGCTCTTGTCTCTTACGTGCCTTAGCCTAATGGCCGTGCCAAAGGGCCCTCTTGCGCGGCCCTCAGGCGCGGGCCCGCAAGGCGCGGGTGCGCCTGTAGCTCTCTCTTTTTAAAGAGGAGAGTGCGGCCCGGATTGGGCAGAGATGAATGGTGATGCGCTGCAAGGGGGCGGAGCCAGCGATCGGACTTAGTTGGAAGCTCTTTTGTGAGGCCGATTGCCTTCCTCTGGTGTGCCCTGTCAGCTGCTGGTCTCCCAAAGCAGGATGGGTCTCCCTTGCGCGGACCGCCAAAGGCGACAAATAAATGATCGGACTTACGGAAGGATGCCGTTTCCCGCAAATACCGGCGAAGCGCTCGACGGACATCCAACGCGTGCAAGGAGTTATCCGCGTGCTTACCGCGTTCCTTGGCAAACACCGGGAGAGACACCACTTGATTCATGTGAAACGCCGAAACTACCTTAGGCAAAAACGCGGGAACCGGTCGCAATACCACCTTGTCGGCCGAGAAAGACAGATAGGGTTCCCTACACGAAAGAGCCTGCAACTCCGAAATCCTGCGAGCTGACGAGATCGCCACCAGAAACACCGTCTTCAACGTCAAGGCCTTCAACGAAGCTTGCGCCAAGGGTTCAAACGGCGAAGCCACCAGAGACCTCAACACCAAATTCA
Organism: Ichthyophis bannanicus; assembly: GCA_033557465.1. NCBI lineage: Eukaryota > Metazoa > Chordata > Amphibia > Gymnophiona > Ichthyophiidae > Ichthyophis > Ichthyophis bannanicus. Next base: position 198,674,199 of record CM066032.1, on the reverse strand, counting down.
AGTCCCACGAGGAAACTAAAGCCCTGCACGGAGGACGCATAAGCAACACCGCTCGCAAGAAGCGCTTCACATCAGCATGGGACCCCAGTAGCTGGCCCTGAACCTTGCCTCGAAAACACGCAAGAGCTGCAAGTTGTACCCTCAAGGAACTGGCCGCCAGGCCCTTGTCCACCCCTGCTTGCAAGAAGGAGAGGATCTGAGGAACGGAGGTCCGCAAAGGCCGCAATTCGCGATCCGCACACCAGCTCTCAAAAATACGCCAGACCCGGACATACGCTAGCGACGTGGACCAACGCCGTGCCCGCAACAAGGTAGCAACGACCTCCGGAGAATAACCTTTGGTTCTCATTCGCGCCCTCTCAATAGCCATGCCGTAAGCGAGAATCGAGCCACCTGAGGCATCTGCAGCGGCCCCTGCCGAAGGAGATCCGGCCGAGGAGGAAGCAGCCACGTATCGGCCACACTCAACCACACCAGATCCGCATACCAAGGCCGACGAGGCCAGTCCGGGGCAATCAGAACCACGGGACCCGGATGCCGCTCGATCCGCTGCACCAGGCGACCCACCAGAGCCCACGGAGGAAAGACATAGAGCAGCCCGTACCTTGGCCACCTTTGTGCCAATGCATCGAGGCCTTCAGACATGCGTTCCCGACGCCTGCTGAAGAACCGTTTGACCTGCGTGGACTCGAAGGTCGCCATGAGGTCCATTATCGGCAGACCCCAACGACGGACCAGCAACGCAAATACCTCGGGATGTAGAGACCACTCTCCGGGGTCTACTCTGCGACGACTCAGAAAGTCCGCCTCCACATTGTGAACCCCCGCGACATGCTGGGCCGACAGACATTGAAGATGCCGCTCTGCCCATTCTAGAAGCAGATCCGCCTCCGCTTCCAACACCGCGCTGCCTGTGCCTCCCTGGCGATTTATGTAGGCTACCATGGAGGCATTGTCGGATAGCACCCTGACCGCCGCTCCCTGCAGCCAAGGCTGAAATGCAGTCAGAGCCAACCACACGGCTCTCATTTCCAGACGGTTGATGGACCACTGGCTCTCCCACGAGGACCACTGGCCCTGAGCAATCTGACCCTCGCAATGAGCCCCCCAGCAGCTCAAACTGGCATCCGTCATCAGCAGACGCCAGACGGGAGACTCCAAGGGCATACCGTTCGCCAGAGAGCGCCAACGCAACCACCAGCGAAGGCTGCGCCCAACCCCCAAGGGGCAAACTAACTGACGAGCTAGCGAGTAGGACTGATGACATCATCGATGCAGCAGCGCTCGCTGCAGGGGCCGCATGTGCGCCCTTGCCCACGGAATTACCTCGATGGTCGCCGCCATCGTGCCGAGAAGCTGAAGGTATTGCCAAGCCGAGGATGACCGTCTCGCTAGAAACTGCTCCACCAGCCGCCTCAGGGCCCGCGCTCTGTGCACTGGGAGAAAAACCTTCCCGTTGCCGGTCTCGAAATGCGCCCCCAAATACTCCAAGGTCTGCGAGGGAAGAAGGCTGCTCTTCGCCCGATTGACCACCCAGCCTAACGACTGCAAAATCTGTACGACCCGCGCCGTCGCTCGGAGGCTCTCCTCCCTCGACTTCGCCCGGATCAACCAGTTGTCGAGATAGGGCTGCACGAGGACACCCTCCTTCCGCAGGAACGCCGCTACCACCACCATGATCTTCGTGAAGACCCGTGGCGCCGTCGCGAGGCCGAAGGGCATGGCTTGAAACTGAAAATGGCCCATCGGCAGTGCAAACCGCAGAAATCTTTGATGTTCCTGACGAATGGGAATGTGCAAAGAGGCCTCCGTAAGGTCTAAGGACGTTAGGAATTCCCCCTTGCGGACCGCCGCTATGACCGAGCGCAGCGTTTCCATGCGAAAATGCGACACCCGGAAGCACCGATTCACTCTCTTTAAATCCAGGATTGGTCGAAAGGTGCCCTCCTTTTTCGGCACCACGAAGTAGATGGAGTATCGACCGGACCCTAACTGCCCCTCCGGCACGGGGGCGACTGCCCGGAGCCGAAGCAGCCGGGAAAGTGTATCTGATACGGCTCTTCGTTTCCAGGGAGCGCTGCCCGGGGACATAACGAAGGAATCTAGCACCGGTCGATGCAGCTCGAGCGCATATCCCTCTCGTATCACTTCTAACACCCACTGATCGGATGTGATAGCGGCCCAGGCAGGGTAGAAATCCCGTAGTCTGCCCCCTACGGGGATCACCACCACCGGAGCCGGCCTCGCTTCACTGTGACTTTTTGGGGACCTGCGCCTGGAAGGAGCCAAAACCTCTACCTGCCCCCCGAAATCCCCAGAAACTCTGTCCGCGTCCCGGGTATCTGGAACGCTGGGACTGACCAAAGCGGGAGGCACGAAATCTCCGAAAGGACTGCTGAGACCCCCGGAAGGTGAAGGTCGGCTTCCCCTGCTTGGGCTTATCCTCCGGAAGCCGACCCCCCTTAGAATCCCCGAGATCTTTTACCAACCTATCCAAGTCCTCTCCAAATAACTGCCTGCCCTTAAACGGCAGCTTACTAAGGCGAGCTTTAGAACCACCATCAGCCACCCAATTGCGTAACCAAAGAGAACGACGCGCCGCTACCACCGACGCCATGCCGTTAGCCAACCCCCTAATGAGGTCATAGTGGATATCCGCCAAATAAGCGGCAGCAGACTCCAATCTATCAACATCTATCTCCGTCCACTATGCTCAATCATACGCACCCACAACATCAACTTCCACATCTACGCGGACGACATAATGCTCTATGCACCAATTACAACCACCAACCCAAAAAATGAACAACTATCAGCCTGCTTCAACGACGTGGCCAACTGGCTACAGGAGAACAATCTATCCATCAACATAAAGAAAACCGAAGCCCTAATAGTAACAAAAGAACCGGACTTCAAACCACCTACCCACCTCAACATGGGTACCACACAAATACAAATCCAGCCTCAAATAAGATATCTAGGCGTCATCATTGACCAAGCTCTTACCCTCAAACAACAAATCAACAAAACCGCCGGGATGATATTCCACAAAGCCAAAACTATTCAACGCCTCCGGCCCCTCCTAGAACATCACGACTTCAGGACAGTAATGCAAGCAGTGACACTCCCTCACCTGGACTTCTGCAACATAATCTACCATGGACTTCCTACCTCGCACACCAACTCCCTCCGTACAGCCTTGAACACTACAGCAAGGATTATTCAAAATGCAAAAAAACGGGACCACATCACCCCAATCCTAAGAGACCTTCACCTCCTTCCAGTGCAAGCAAGAATCAAGTACAAAGCTATCTTACTCATCCACAAAACAATCCACCACACACAGAACACCTCACTACACCCCTTACTGCCTCGACCATCCCACAACAGATCAACCAGACATTCCTCCAATAACTCTATCGTTGTCCCCCACAAAAGAACCAAAGCCACACAACGGACCTGCAACAGAGCATTCGAACTTTATGCTCCATCCCTCTGGAACTCTCTACCAAATCACATCAAGAACAACGCTGACATCACATCATTTAGGAAACAGCTGAAGACAGTCCTATTCCGTGAACATCTTTCTACCACCATGACCTAATACCTAACTTCAACAGGAGTAAATTATGTCTATGTCTACCCAAATCATTAATTGTTGACCTTGGTGATGGCCCCACCCAAAAATTACCCCGTCCTATGTTACGTGTTCCACCGCTTTGACCCGGTGAAAAGCGGGATATAAATGCAGTTAAATAAATAAAATAAAATAAATAAATAAAATCTGGACACCGCGGCCTCCTGTTCCGCCGACTGGGGCCCCTGCAACTGCTGAGACCAGCGGAGGCAGCCGCGCACCACCCAGGCCCCGGCCACCACCGCCTGCATTGACAGGGCAGAAACATCAAACGCCTGTCTCAACAAGCTCTCGACCTTTCTATCCTGCGCGTCCTTCAACGCCGCAGCACCTTCCACCGGGATAGTAGTCCGTTTAGTAATGGCGGAAACTGCCGCGTCCACCTTCGGCGAACAAAAAAGCTCTCTATCAGCCTCCGATAGAGGATGCAACTTAGGCAACAGTCTAGCCCCGCGCAAGGCGGATTCTGGACTGTTCCACTCCTCCTGGATCATAGCCTTAAAAACCCTATGGAGCGGAAAGACTCTGTGGGAAGTGCGCACCGCCTGCATCAAGGGATCCTCCAACTGGTCCTCCGCAGCGGAATCTTCCACGGGTATGTTCAATACTTTGAGGGTTTCGGCAATCAGTGCCGGAAGTTCCTCTTTACGAAATACACGCACTATTCTACTACTCTGCTCGTCGTCAAACAACTCGCCGTCTTCTAAATCTTCCGCAGACTCTAGCCCGAGAGCCTCCCCCAGCCCCTCGTGGGACTCATCCCCAGGAGGCGCAGAATCCGCAACACTCGGGGGCCGGCTCTTCTTTTGTGGACCGGTGTCTCCCTCTACTGAAAGTGGGCGCTTCAGCCCACGGCGGGGCGGGACCGAACCTCCACCTGCCAGCTGCAAGAGAGCCAGAGCCTCCTGCATGAGAGAGAAAAAGGCGGATGGAATTCCCAGGGATCCCTCCTGGATGCCCCCCGCCAACAGGCGCTCTGGCACCTCAGAAATCCCCGGACCAAGGACCGTCTCTGCCTGCCTTGATGTCCCTTCTGTAGAGACAGGAGGGAGATCCGCACTGGAGCCCTCCAGAGGATCCTCCATGACAGCACCCACAGCAGAACAAGTGGCACAGACTCTGGCTTCCAAATTACTACTTCTACGAATGCCACAAACCAGACACCGAGGACTAGGAGGCATGCCTATGCACACAGCCCTCTACCAGCAAAGCAGAGACACCTTGCTGAAGCAAACAGAGCAGAAAAAAAAAATCGCGATTTTAAAAGTGCTCAGAAACGCTCCAAATCGCAGGATTAGATAAAGCTGGGGTCAATTAGCTGATATCTGACCAAAAAATTCAAAAACAAAGCTCCTATCCCTAAAAAAAAAACACGAAGAAAAAATGACTTTAAAAATCCAAGATGGCCGCCGGACCCGATCCCGCCAAAAAAAAGGACTATAAAAAGTACCCAAAAGGTCTAAACAAACTCCCCAGAGCTGATTCCAGGCTACCCCAAGGCCTCTATCACTGCCTTTAGAAATAAAAAGCCCCAAACTCTACTCACCCACACACAGGAGAGGAGGGGGGGGGGGTCAAAACTCTGAGTGCTGTCCAGCGTGCCTGTCACAAGCTCTGAGTAGCAGTTATCAGAGCCAACATCAGAGTTAATAACCGCTCAGGGCAGCTCGGAGAACCCCTAAATCAGTTAGGGGACCCTCAGAGCCTACTGCTGTATTTAATTGCTGCAGTTAATTGCCTTCAACCTTCTCCTCACCCACCAAGGGGGTTTGGTAGAAAGGAGACCTGTGTCCTTTGCAGCTCCCCTGCTTGTTTGACCTATGGGGAGACTGACAGAGAGAAAGAGAGAAAAAAAACAGATCAGATAAAGGCAGAAGGGACACAGCCAAAGAATTCCTCCACAGCAGCAGCCCAGCACCTAAACCTAGAAAATAATAAAACACTAAAGCTCTGCTTATTTGTTCCTAAGGAGCCCAGTTCTGGGCTCTTACTTCCAAGCTGCTTGGAGACTGAGATACTGATGTGTGGGCGGTCCTTGGGGCTGCATATAGCTGGATGATCAAAGAGATGAAGATATTCAGTCTCCAAAGCTGCTGGTGGAGGTTCACAACTCTATGGTTCCGGGACTAGACTAGAGAGACACTAAGGAACTTCGAATTTATCCTTACGTTCTTCGACTCTTGCTTATTGTGCATCCAGCTGGTAGGCCTGGACATGGCAAGCAAGCATAGAGCCCTGGAAGCACTTCTTACCGAGGGCATCCAGGTTCTGGGCCTCCCGGCCGGGAGGCACCAAGGAGTGCATCTTCTGACTCTTCAGACGATGCATGGCCGATTCCACAACCATGGAGTGCTGCGGTAATTGTGCCTTTTGGAACCCGGGGCTCTTGCGGACTCGATAGATGGAATCGACCCGCTTGCTTAAAATCGGCGTCGATGCGGGCGCCTCCCACATGCGGAAGAGCAACCGTTCCAGCATCGGAGGAACCGGAACAGTAAAGGCCTCCTTTGGAGGAGAGTCATACTATAGGGCCTCGAGCTCCTCGGCTCGGGGCTCCTCCTCGGGATCCGCGGGGAATGCCAAAGCCTTGGCCATGTCCCGCATGAAATCCGAGAACTGGGTATCCTCCGGGGGGACCTTCTCCAAGGCTCGGACTCGGGCAAGTCCGAAGGAACACACCGAGTCCGAAAGGTGTCGGGCGACTCCTCATCCTCCATCTCCCAGCCGGACTCCTCGGAGGAGGAATCGAGCGGCTCTGGTCGGGCAGGCATCGATGCCATCTGCCCCGACGCCGAGGGTACTGGCGTCGACGACCTCGGTCCCGAACAGGAGGCCGAGGGGGACCTTAGCCGAGGATAGACTTGAGCTCACATGGACTCTATGATCGGCTCGGCCTCCGGGGTCGACTTGGACGTCGATATCCCGGTGGTCGGGGCAGATGCACTGGTGAGACCGGCGATCAGTGCCCGCTGCTGTTCCATGAAGGCAGCCAAGCTGCTCTCCAAGGCCGTCAACCTGAGTCCGAGCTCAGGAGACTCAGCAGCCCCCGACTCGGGCCCCGGCAGCTCTGGGCCCGATGTCGGCTCCCCTGGAGGTGAGTCCACGAGAACTACAGTACTCACGTGACCCGGGGACTCCATCTCCACACGAGGTTGTTTTGCAGGCGTCTCCGACTCCGAAGACCCGGGACGGCGCTCGGGGCTATGCGACTTGGCCCTCGAGGAGCCAAGTGTGTCCACCGACGACGCCCCTCGTGGGTTTTTTCTTCTCATGATGCTCCCGCGAGGAAGACCCCCTTTCAGAGGAGCCTCGATGCTGCAAAGGGCTGGAGTCCCGAGATGTCGAGGCCTCTGACGAGGTCTGGGCCCTACCGGATGCAGAGTCAGAGAAGATTCTTTCCTTTTGGTGCTGCTGACTCCTTAACGCCTTAGAGGACATTTTCCCACACGGCCCACAGATCATCGGGTCATGATCGGGTCCGAAGCACCGGAGGCAGCAGTCATGTGTGTTGGTGAGAGACATAAGTTTCTTACACCGATCAAACTTTTTAAACCCGCTGGCAGCCATCTGGGGAAAAAGGGCCCCTGCAAGGTCAAAAGACAGGGCTGCCAGTGAAAAAAGAAAAAATGGCGCGAACGCTAGTCACTAAGGACAAAAAACAAAAAAGAGATCCGGGCTCGATACCGACTTATCGGGCTCAGGCGGGAAAGGGAAACCGGCGTCGAACCAAGAAAAACAGGTTAACACAGAGAAAATTAACTTCTTCCTAGGGTGAAACGAATATACATCCGTCGGGCTCCGCGGAAAAAAGAAGACTGAGCAAGATGGCACCCTTGGGCGGGAAAGGGACCGCGCATGCACACTGCATTCCCAAAGGCTTTCTATGAAAGCTGGGGAAATGCTCCGCATGGGGGCTCCGTCTGCACCCACGTCACCCATATGTGAGGACTGACTTCCTGCTTGGTCCTGGAGAACAGCCGCGACTGCCGCATCTACTCTGGGTGCCTTAAACGCCTCCTTATCCTGCTCCATCAGCGGGTAAAGGCGACTCATGACACTGGATCCCTTGAGTCCAGCCTCGGGCAAATCCCATTCACCTTGAATCATCTCCTTGACTACCTTGTGTAACGGAAAAGCCCGCTGAGTCTTTCGAAACATCTGTAACAATGGGTCTCCAAGGTCGCTTCTTCAGGCAACCCCGACTGCGGCATATTAAGCGGCTTGAGCATTTCTGAGATGAGGGCCGGTAACTCTTCTCTGCGGAAAATCCTGACCACCCGCGCTTAATCCTCCTGTTCTGCAATTTCTCCTTCCTCTAACTCCTCCTCAAGTTCTAGATCCTGATCCTCCTCTTCGGACAAGACCATCTCGGAGGCCACTGACTGATCAGTGTCCTTGTCAATTCTGGCTCTCTTAGCCTGGATCCTTACTGATTCTGTCGTCCTAGGCGTCCCCGGCCTCTTTTCCCCTAGCTTCGCATTCGAGGTTTTAGAAGGACCATCTCACCTAACACCTCCCAACGCATGTTGAATTAGCGTAGCGAACTCCTGGGAAAAAATTGCCTCCAGGCCCCGCGGCAGCAGTGCTGGAGGACTAGGGACATCCGGAGCTGAGGAAGGTCCCGCCACTGTCTCCAGCAGCAGCTCAGCAGGGGAAACCGGCTCCAGCAATGGCTCTACCAATGCTTTGGAACCCTCTGAAACCACCTCTCCAGCTTGCTCCAATTGTGGACGCATGCAGCATAGACCCCCTGCACACTCCTGAGTCCGAGACGGCCCCCCCTCTTGCCCAACAGAGCACACATTGATTGCTTATCTTTTAAGTATCATGATATGATTCCCCTTCGCCTCCTCTGGCGCCTTTTCTGAACGTTTCACTCTCTCAATAGAGTTTCTTCAGGGGGTCTGCAGATAATAACAACAGTATATAATATATGTACTGCTGATGGCACAACGTATTTGTCCATTATTAACATTGAACACTGTAAGACACATACCAGAGGCGGCGTAGGGGATAAGCAATCATACTTTATATAACAGTGTGGATTTTTTTTGGGTGAAGGACATTAATATAGAAGAAAATTAAGAGAACTCCGGATTGGTCATTGATGCTGCCAGCGCGTTCGACAGTATTTTTATACTGAAGTGATCATTGCGTTATTGAGTCTGAGACCTTTTTCTGGAGTTCTAGTAAAGTATTTATACAGCTTTTCACCCTAATGGATTGTTCCATGGTTTGATATTACTTCACACTGCTTCTTTAAGCCACGATGTAATAGTTTTAGTGGAGCATTTGTTATATGAATAGTTATTTACTTTTTGCTCTGAAAACAGACCATTGATTGGGATGAACTATTAAAGCCGGATGCTTGCTCACTCTGTGAGATGAAATGACTGCCACCAAAAATAAAACCTTCCAGGTCAAAAATGTCAGAGGACAGGTATTGAGCAGCTAGAATGGAGCTTTCATTAGCTGCATAAGAACCATGCTCAAGTCTCAAGACACTGCAAGTGCCTTGTAAGACAATTTGAAAAGAAGCAAGCCCAGCATGAAGCAAACAACTAAGGGCTGTACATAGATGGGTTTCTCTTCTACCCCATGATGGTGCGCTCCAATTGCACCAAGGTGAACCCTAACAGAGATCGACTTGAGTCTATACTCGGATAGGTGTACAAGGTATTCAAGCAGTGTTTGAGTGAAACAGGCAAAAGGATCTATGGACCATCCTCACACCAGACAGCAAACCTCTTCCACTTCAAAGCATAAGACTTTCTCGTTAAGGCCCCCCTAGACAACAAATGACACTGATGACACCAACTAGCAGATTGAGAGCAGACAACATTAGCCTCTCAACATCCAAGCTGAAGCATCTGGGCATTTTGAGGAATGGCAAAGAGATCTATCAAGGAGGTACCCCACTCCTGAAAAATGCAGACAACCACCTCCCTGTCCAAGGTCCATTCGTGAATTTAAAAGACTTGGCCTGTCTGTCAGAATATTTTTTTTGCTGCATGAATAAATGGCTCTCTACTCCATCTTATGAGAGATGGAAAAGTTTCAGTGTCTAATCATTTCCCAGTACAGGAGGTACAACCCCATACTCTCCCTGCTTGCTGATGTAGAACATGGCGACCTGATTGTCAGACTGAACTAGGACAATTTGGTAGGACAACCAATCTTTACAAACTCTTACAGCATTTGCTATTGCCCCTAGTCTCCATCAGATCAGCTTCTTGGAACTTTCTTGGCAAGACCAGTTCCTCTGAGTCTGGAAACCATCGAGATGAGCTTTCCATCCCAATTTGGATGCATCTGCTGTTAGAAGTTTTTGATGGGAAGAAATTTGGGAGAATAGACCCTTGGTCAGATTTTCATGGATGGCCCAACAGGTTAGAGACTGAATTAGTGGAGGAGTGACAGACAACACATTGTTGAGCTTTCCAGTGGCTTGAAACTACTGAGCGCTCAAGGTTCATCAAGCTTGTCTCATATAGAGACGTACTAAAGGTGTTATATGAACAGTTGAGGTCTTGTGGCTTAGTAATATCAGTATGGCACGAGCTGATGTTTGACGACTCATTTTGGTCTCCCGCGGTATTGCTATCAATCTGGATAGTCTGTCATGCGGGAAGAAAGCCTTTACTTGAGTCGTGTCAAGCAGAGGTACGATAAACTCCAATTGCTAGGAGAGGTGAAGGTGGGATTTTGGATAATTGACTACGAACCCTAGTAGTTACATTACCCAAATGGTAATCTGCATGTATTCCAGATTCCTTTAGAGGTGGTGCTCTTGAGCAGTCAATCATCCAACTAGGGAAAAATGTGCACTCCCTGTAGAAATGCTGCTACTACAACAAGCTGACACAAGACCAAAAGGCAGTACGTGGTACTGGAAGTGCCACTTTCCTACAATGAGTCTAAGATGATTCCTATTACTGGATGTATCTGGATGTGGGAATACACATCCTTGAGATCCAGAGAACATAGCCAGCCTCCTTTTTGGAGTAGGGTGCCCAGAAAAATCATTTTAAACTTCACCAGCCTATAATTCCTGGATCATCTCTACAGCTGTTTTTAAAAAATATGTATTACATTCACAAGTCTCTGTTCCTCTAGTATTATGGTGTTTTGAATGATAGGTTACAGTTAGCTAGCAAAAGATAAGCAATTTCACGTCTCAGCTCTTTCAGGACTATGGGACCCATGCAGTCTGGTCCTGTGATTTGAGTTTCTCAATCTGAACTATTACCTCTTATAGACTAACAACAACGTGCTTTAGTTCAGTACTTCTCAACCCAGTCCGCTTGGCTGGTTTGTTTTCATTTATTTATTTAACAAAAAAATTTTATACCACAATTTCCAAGGATCAATTGCGGTTTTATTTATTTATTTATTTATTTTACATTTCTTATATACCGCACTATTTGCGATCAGCGCGGTTTACATAAAACAAACAGTATCCGACAATAAACAAGAGTCAGGTCATTACAATGAACAGGAGCAATCAACTTGGATAACGGGGGAAACTATATACATATTTGAAACATTGAAATAGGTAACTGTATATATGTGAGATGGAGTTATTGTGTGTTGTTCATACCTGGTGGCTGGGGTTCGGGGGAGGCTGTGAGGTGTTTAATAAAGAGGTGGTGTTTTAAGGCCTTCCTGAACTGGCTCAAGTTGGGGATAGTTCTGATGTGTGGTGGTAGGGAGTTCCAGAGGCTTGGGGCGCTCAGGCTGTAGGCTCTATTAGAAGTTGATATGGCGCATCTTGTCATAGATTTTGGTATTGCTAGCATGTTGGCTGCAGCAGTTCTTCTTATCCTGTTGGGCATGGGTAGTTGTATGAGGTCACATATTGAAGAAGCGGATAACCCATTGATGGCCTTGAAAGTCATCACTAAGATCTTGAAGCTAATCCTGGCTTGAATGGGGAGCCAGTGTAGCTGCATCAGGAGGGGTGTGATGTGTTCTCTCCTTGGTGCTCCTAAGAGGATTCGCGCAGCGCTGTTCATAGCGAGTTGTAAGGGATGTAAGGTTGCCTGAGGGAGACCTTGTAGGATGGCGTTTGCATAATCAAAATGAGGGATGATGAGGGCTTGGTAGATGGTACGGAAGTCGTTCAGCTCGAGTAGAGGGCGTGTGTGTCTGCGGGATCTGATCTTGAAGTAGATCGCTCTTACTGTTTTTGCTATGTGCTGCTTCATGTTGAGGTTCTGATCCAATGTGACTCCGAGATACCGTATGGCTGATTTAACTTGCAACTTGGCGTTGTCTACTTCCAAGTGGTTAGGTGGAATAAACTTAAGATCTCTAGAGATGAATAGGACCTCTGTTTTCTTATGTTGGATGCGCAGATTTTGGGAGAGAAGCCATTCGGATATTGCGTTGAAACACTTAGTTAGTGGGGTGAGGTCCGGGCAATCCAGGGATATTGGCAGGTACAGTAGGACATCGTCAGCGTAAATCATGCAACTTACATTAAAGGATCTAATGATGTTACAAATGGGTTGGATATAAATGTTAAACATAAGTGACGATAGGGAGGATCCTTGAGGGACTCCTTGACTTTGTAGGAATGGCTCGGATGTGGTTCCATTTGCTCGTACGTGTTGCCATCTTCCAGACAAGTAAGATCTGCACCAATCCAGCGCTGTTTCGGTGATTCCTTTCTCTCGTAGCCGCATCAGGAGGATCTCGTGGCAGACTGAGTCGAAGGCTGCCGCAATATCTAAAAAGATAAGTGCGAAACCTGTACGTGAGTTGTCAATGCCTGAGATTATGGTGTTGAAAAGAGTAGTGAGTAGTGTTTCCACTCCATGTGACTCTCTGAACCCGTGTTGTGATGGATCTAGAGGTGCATTGGTGTCCACATGATCTTGTAGCTGCCTGTAGACTATTTTTTCCACAATTTTAGAGAGCATCGGGATACTGGATATGGGTCTGTAAGACTCGACTTTTAGAGGGTCTAATTTGGTGTCCTTAAGCAGCGGTCTAACAGAGGTCTGTTTGAGCATGGATGGGAACGACCCGGTGCTAAATGATAGTCCTATCATTTTAGCTAAGATTGGGGCAAGGTCAGATCGCAGATCTTTTATCCAGAATGCCGGACATGGATCTGAGTATGAAGTGGAGATATTTAGGGTAGCAATGGTGTCTTCAATAGTTCTCTTAGACGGAGTGGTAAAGGTGGTTAGATACGTTGCGCATGCTTGAGCATCAGGGGGTCCGGTATCACCATCTTGTCGGTTTTGCATAGTTTTGATTGCATAAAGATGGCATAATCCTTTGGGTGTATAGATCCTGTGTGCTCCGGGGTCGGTTCTCTGGCAAGAGACTTGACCAGGTTGAAGAGGTCGTGCGGCTTGTTTAATGAACGTTTCAGAGTGTTGGTGTGATGTTGTTTCATCTTGTCTGTGACAGCCCTGCGATGAGTGTGTAGGAGTTGGATGTATGCTGTTTGGTCACTGCTGGTACGTGATTTCCTCCACCGTTTTGTCCGATCTTCGTAGGAGGGTTAATGACGCCCTTAGGTCAGGTGTGAACCATGGTGCGGATGGTCTTTTCTTTGGGGCTTTAGTCGTGGGAGGGCGGATTGCGATCGCGCTGAGTTTGCTGTTCCACGTGGAAATTAGGACATCTAGGTCTTGTGAGGTATTGTCAAGGAGAGAGTTTGTTTCATCCAGGATGCGTTCTTTGTTAAACGGATAAAAACTTCTAGCATTTGAGGTTGTGATTGTTTGTGCGTTCGTAGTGGGCCTTTGTTACCTGATGGGGGTCGGAATTTGGAATGAAATAAGCTTATGATCCGACCATGGGACTGCTGTTAGTGATAACGTGATGTTTTGTGCTTGTTGAAGCACCATTTGTGGGGCGAATATCAGGTCGAGAATGTTGCCCTTTGTGTGTGTAGGTTCATGAACCAATTGGGTGTATCCCAAGATATCTAGGGCTTCTGTGAAGGCGGCTGCCTGATTGTCCTGTAGGGATGGCAGGTTAAAATCACCTAGTATCCAGTTTGGTCTATGTGGAGCATGGGTATTTGTTGCTATGTTTATGATATTGGAGAGATTGTCTGGATCAGTAGAGGGCGCTCTATAAATAAGGTTTATGGAGCAAAAGTGGTTAGAAATAGATAATGTTTCAAGGGAATTGGTGTTACTGGCTTCTGCCATTTCGAATTGAAGGTCAGATCTGGTGATGATGGCAACTCCTCCACCCCTTTTGTTTTGCCTGTGGCTAGTGAAAGTGACGAAATTGGGTGGGAGAAGTTGATTGAGGATGGTGTTATCTTCCGGTGAAAGCCAGGTCTCAGTTATCATGATGATATCCAGATTAAGATGAATTATTGTTTCAGTGATTGCTGGCCATTTTTTACGAAGTGATCGAGCGTTAATGAGTGCGCACTTCAGGCTGTTAGTATGTGGGCGTTTATTTTGCTTTGGTTTAGAGTTATTTTGCAGAGGGATATAAACTAGACGGGGGCGGCGTGGATAGCCCGCTCCATGATAAAGGTTGTTGACGTCATCGGGACATTTTCTTCCACTAGTAGAGAGCGTTGGGATGTGGTTTTGTGCTGTCATTAGTGCCAGTGAGCTGGATGGCAAAATAGAGATTAGAAGGTAAAGACTCATTAGAGTGAGGATTATGTGCTTCATGTTGGGTCTATCTGTGCCGGTACAAAGGTGGCAGAGGAAAATGTAAGACAATTGGTGTGGTTTCAGGTTGTTAAAGTGTGGGAGAGAAAAGCCTCTTATAACTACCTTTTTGGAGTGGTATAAGACTGTAGGCAGCTAGTAAATAAGTAGATACAATGATTCAGTTTTCAATTTGGAACATTGGACATGTAGTAGAAGCCATGTAACAAATTTATAAGTTGTAGCAATGTACATGCAGTAGACACAATGTAATAATGTGTAAGATTGAGCAATGGAAACAATGTAACAAATGGAACAACAGTTTTGAGAACTACAACAGGTACATGCTCAATTACATGGAACATCAAGTAACTATAAACATGGTGATGATAAAACTATCATCTGAACAATTGTTTGTGTGTAACACAGAGATAACAGTAGAACTATAAACAATTTTGTCTAGTTGCAAGTCATAAGTTGTAGTGGTGGCAAGTCTTAGTTATTTTGTTGCGTTGGTCCTAAGTTATTCACTTGGTCCTGTGTGCTGAAGTGTGTGTTGAAAAGGTGTGTGTTTTGAGATACTTTCTAAAATGTTAGTAGATCACTTATTTGTCTTAGGTGATCAGGGAGATTATTCCAGAGGACTAGTGCGATGTGTGAGAAGGCCTTGTTTGTTGTCTTTTTTGCTTTTCTGAAATCTGTTGGTAAGGCGAGTTTGTTTCTGTTCATGGTGCGTTGTATTCGATTGTTGTTTTCTCAAACTATGAGGGTTGTTAGATGTGATGGGGCGATGTCATGAATAAGTTTAAATGTTATTACAAGTATTTTGTAAGATATCCGGCAATGTATAGGTAGCCAATGGAGGGCATATAGTGTGGGTGTGACGTGTTCCATGGTTATTTGGGCTGACACATTTTGGGCTACTTGTAGCCGTCTTAGGTCTTGTTCGGTCACGCCATGGAGGATGGAATTTGCAAAGTCGAAGTGAGGGGTAATCATGGCTTGGATTATGGATATAAAATCATGCGGGTGGAGAAATGGGTGGAGTTGCTTGAGGAGTCTGATTTTATAATAATCTTTTGTTGTTGTTTGTTTTATGTGGGCGCTGAAGCTGAGGGAGCGGTCAATTATGATGCCTAGATATTTCACTTCATTTCTGATTTGAATATTGATGTT
Source organism: Ichthyophis bannanicus (assembly GCA_033557465.1). Lineage (NCBI taxonomy): Eukaryota > Metazoa > Chordata > Amphibia > Gymnophiona > Ichthyophiidae > Ichthyophis > Ichthyophis bannanicus. The sequence goes on along the minus strand of CM066032.1, from coordinate 198,658,749 downwards.
GTTGATTGTGATTGAGTTTGGGGGGGGGGGGGGAGAACGTTTGGTTTCTTGTGACAAATATTGCCTCCGTTTTCGAGAAATTAATGTAGAGGTTGTAATTTCTGTGATACAGGTTGTCAGGAGGTTCACTGGGGGGTTCAATATATTCCACGGGAAGTATAACATTATGTCTGTGTAAATATGATAATTTACGCAGAAACGTCTAAAGATAGTGCAGAGGGGTTGTAAATATATATTAAAGACTAATGCAGATAGTGCAGATCCCTGGGGGAGACCTTGCTATTTATATTTGTCTGATAATTGTTGCTCAATTCTGACTTCTTGCGTTCTCCTACAATGTAAACACCAAACATTATCCTTTCTCAGTACACCTCATATGTATATAGTGTACCCTTTTTTCCAAGTTGCATTTCCTGTTTAATGTAATGACCAGACATATTTAAGTTGTCGGATGTTTCTGTTCCATGTGAACCGCGCTGATTGCAAATAGTGCGGTATATAAGAAATATAAATAAATAAATAAATATGATCGAAACCATATCTGTGATTCCCAACTGTTGTAGGCGTGTTATCATTGTTTGATGGATGACACTATCAAAGGCTGCTGTGAGTCAATGAAGATTAGAAGAAAAACATTTTTACATTGTCAGTCCCTTTAGCAAGGGTGTCAGTTAAAACTGTGAGGAGTGTTTCCATTCCATGGTGGTGTCTAAATCCGTATTGGTTGGGTTTTCAGGCTATCCACAATGAATATGCAAGAGCTAGATCTCTAAATAATGGAACAATGCAAACAAAACTCTCATGTGAATATCCTGAAAACTTGACTGGCCAAGAAGCTTGCCATGGAAGCAAAAATGCACAATAAAAATGTTTTCAAGTACATCCATAGCAAAAAGCCTGCAAGAGAGTCCATTAGACCATTAGATGATAGAAGGATTAGAGGGGCACTAAGGGGAGATAAGGCCATAGTGGAGAGACTGAATGAATTCTTTGCTCCGGTTTTTACTGAAGAAGAGGTAGAGAAGTTACCCATGCCTGAAATGGTATTTAAAGGTGATGTATAGGAAGAACTGAAACAAATATCAATAAACCAGGAAGATGTATTACAAAGCTAAAGAGTAGCAAATCACCTGGACTGGACAGTAAGAGTAGTTACTCACCTGTAACAGGTGTTCTCCAGGAGCAGCAGGAATCAGTCCTCACATATGGGTGACGTCGGCGCTGACGGAGCCCTCGCGGAGCAATTTCCCCAGCTTTCAAAGAAAGCCTTTGGGAATTGCAGCGCGCATGCGCGGTCCCCTTCCCGCCCAAGGGTGCCATCTTGCTCAGTCAGATGACATAGCTAAAAGACAGCAAAAAAATTAGCAAAAACAAAATGATAGGACTGCAACTCCAAGGGGAGGAGGGAGGGTTGTGAGGACTGATTCCTACTGCTCCTGGAGAACACCTGTTACAGGTGAGTAACTACTCTTTCTCCAGGACCAAGCAGGAAGTCAGTCCTCACATATGGGACTCCCTAGCTTAAGGCTACCGGAGACCTCAAGCGGAAAAATGAGCTCCCTCTAGCTCAGTAGCACAGAAGGAAGGAATCTTCTCTGAAAACGCCCCCGACCGGTAGCCCAACACCAGGGCCGGAGGGTAGGAGTTGCCTAAACCTCAAAGAGATTATGGAGGACTGCCTGTCCGAAAGCACTGTCCCTGTGGGACTCCCTCTCCAGGCAGTAATGGGCCGCAAAAGTCTGGCTTGAAGATCAAGTAGCGGCCCGGCAGATATCTGCCAACGGAACAGAGTGGAGATGAGCCACTGACGCAGCCTTCGCCCTAACACGATGAGCCGTGACTCGACCCTCCAACGAGAGGCCGGCCGCCCCATAAGCCCAAGCGATACAGTCAGCAACCCATATGGACAAAGTACGCTTGGAGACAGGGAGCCCCAACTTATTGGGGTCAAAAGAAACGAAGAGCTGAACAGCCCTCCGATGCTCTCGCGTACGGTCAAGGTAGAAGGACAAGGCCCTCCTACAGTCCAGGGTATGCAGGACCATTTCAGCCCGGCTGGCGTGCGGCCTGGGAAAGAAGGTCGGAAGAACCACCTCTTGGTTGAGATGAAAAGGAGAAACCACTTTTGGAAGAAACTTAAGGTGAGTCCGTAAGACTACCCGATTTCTGTAGAACCTAGTGTAAGGAGGATCAGACACTAGGGCCTGCAGTTCACTAACGCGCCTAGCAGAGGTAAGGGCTACCAAAAACAAGGTTTTCCAGGAGAGAAAACGAAGAGGGCAGGTAGCCATAGGTTCAAAGGGCGGACAGGTAATTCGCTGTAAGACCTCATTCAGATCCCATTCTGGGGCTGGTGGGTGCAAAGGAGGCTTAGGGAGAAGGAGGCCTCGGAGAAAACGAGCCACCAAAGGGTGGTTGGAAAGAGGCCTGCCGTCCACCGGTGCGTGACGCGCAGAGAGAACACTGAGGTGGACCCTGACAGAGTTGGACTTAAGGCCAAGGTTGGAGAGGTAAAGCAAATATTGCAAGACCACTGCCACTAAGCAGGAGAAAGGATTCTCACACTGCCGAGTACACCATACAGAGAAGCGATGCCACTTAAGAGCGTAGGACTTCCGGGTGGATGGCCGCCTGGAGGCCAAGACGATCTCTTCCACCTCCCGAGGCAGCAGGAGGGGAGCAAGAACTACCCTTTCAGCAGCCAGGCCTTCAGATGAAGGGACCAGAGGTTGGGGTGTAGGAGAGTCCCCTGATCCTGTGACAGGAGATCGGGTTGAAACCCCAGAGGAAGAGAAGTGTCCACCGCCAGCTGCAGCAGAAGCGGGAACCAGGTTGTCTCGGCCACCGGGGAGCCACCAGGATCATCGAGGCTCTGTCCCTGAGAACCTTGAAGAGCGTCCGAGACACTAGTGGCATGGGAGGAAAGGCATACAAGAGGCCCGTGGACCATGGAATCAGAAAAGCATCCGCCGCTACTCTGAGAGGATGCGGTTGTCGAGAGCAGAATTTGGGAAGTTGCCGGTTCAGAGGACTGGCAAACAGATCCATGGTGGGGAGGCCCCACTTGAGAAAGATCCATTGAACCACCAACGGATCCAATCTCCACTCGTGTGGTTGGAGGATCCTGCTCAGCTTGTCTGCCAGGTAATTTTCCTGACCTGGGAGATAGACAGCTTTGAGGAAGATGCCGTGGCCGACGGCCCAAGAGCACAGTTTTTGTGCCTCCTGACAGAGAAGGAAGGAGCCTGTGCCTCCTTGTTTGTTCACGTAGAACATTGCAACTTGATTGTCCGTCTGGACCAGTACATACTGGTGAGAAGTGAGGTGGGAGAAGGCTCTCAGAGCCAGTCGGATGGCTCTGAGCTCCAGGAAGTTTATCTGCTGAGCAGACTCCCAAGGAGTCCAGAGGCCTTGAGTACATGTTCCTTGGCAATGTGCTCCCCAACCCAGGAGAGAAGCATCGGATGTCAGTACATGAGAAGACGGAGGAGATTGAAAATCCACTCCCAGCACTAGGTTTGGCAGATGAAGCCACCACCGCAGAGAAGAGACCAGCAGGTCGGATATCTGTACTGAGTCCGCCAGGCTTCCTGTGGCCTGATGCTATTGAGTGCGAAGGCACCACTGAGCAGGTTGCATGTTCAGGCGGGCATTGGGGGTTACATAGACCGTGGAAGCCATATGGCCGAGCAGTCTCAGAAATTGCCTGGCAGAGACCAGGGAATTGCTGTGAAAGTGGCTGGCGAGATCCATGAGCCTGTGGGCCCTGTCCAGAGGCAGTAAGGCCCGCGCCTGAAGAGTGTCCAACCTGGCGCCTATGAATTCGAGATTTTGAGAGGGGAGCAAAGTGGACTTTGCGAAGTTTATGACAAATCCCAAGTGCTGGAGTAGAGTCACAGTGTGATGAGTGGCCTGAGTGGCTTCTTGGGAAGACTGGGCTCTGATGAGCCAGTCGTCCAGGTATGGAAACAAAAAGGTCTTGAAGTCTTAGATAGGCCGCCACCACTGCTAGGCATTTGGTGAACACCCTGGGGGCGGAGGATAGGCCAAAGGGCAGTACTCTGTACTGGTAATGATTTCCTCCCACAACAAACCTGAGATATTGTCTGTGGTCTGGATGAATAAGGATGTGAGTATATGCATCCTTTAGATCTAAGGAGCATAGCCAGTCTCCCTGCTCGAGGTAGGGCAGCAGGATTCCAAGGGTAAGCCATCTTGAACTTTTCCCTTTCCAGGAACTTGAGGTTTCGCAAGTCCAGGATGGGTCTGAGGCCTCCTGTTCTTTTTGGTACCAGAAAGTACCTGGAATAATAGCCGTGACCTCTCAGGTGGTGGGGCACCGGTTCCATGCCTGTTCCTGAAGACGACTTGCTAACTCCTGAAGGAGTAAGTCCCTGTGCAGAGGGAGTCTTGGAGGCTCCCCTGGAAAGTAGGAGGGAGGTACCTGGTGAAAGTGTAAAAGATAGCCTTTTTGAACTATATGAAGCACCCAGGTATCTGATGTGATGGCTGACCACCTGTGGGCAAAGTGGACCAGCCAGCCTCCTGTGCTGAGAGAAACCAGCGGAGGGGAAGAGGCTATGCTGACGGAGTCAAAAACCCCCACCCTGCTGAGCAGGGGCCGGTGTTGTGGGCTTGGGGGCCTGCTGCCTACGGGACCCATTACCCCGTCCCTTGGCCTGCTGACCCTGTTGGGGAGCTGCTGAGGCCTGATAATGAGGGTAGTGTTTATAGGCAGCCTCCTTCCTCGGGTAAAAGGGCTTCTTCCCCGAGCCCTTCTTCTTCTGAGAAGGGGCAGAGGTTTTTCTGGACAGCCGAGTCCTGGTCAGAGTCTCGGTCTCGATCTGTGCAGCCTTTTCAGCCATGGGCTTGCCAAAGAGGTTTTCACCTCTGCAGGGGACATCGACCAACTTGTCCTGTACCCATGGCTCGAGGTCGGATGACTGAAGCCAAGCCTGTCGGCGGGCACCGATGCCGGCTTCGGCTACCCGAGCCGATGCTTCAAAGCCATCGTAGGCTGCTCGAGAAATAAACTTCGAGCACTCTTGAATACCAGTGGACAAGGCCTGGAACCTCTGCAAAGGTTCCTCGGAGAAACCAGCAGAGAACCCGGCAATCTCCTTTGCCAGGTCCCGGAGATACATGCCCATGTAGAGCTGGTAGGTAGGTCTGGATTCGACAAGCAAGCATAGAGCCTTGGAAGCACTTCCTACTGAGGGCATCCAGGTTCCGGGCCTCCCGGCCGGGAGGCACCGAGGAGTGCATCTTCTGACTCTTGAGTCGATGCATGGCCGATTCCACCACCATGGAATGGTGCGGTAGTTGTGCCTTTTGGAACCCGGGGCTCTTGCGGACTCGATAAATGGAATCGACCCGCTTGCTTAAGACCGGCGCCGACACCGGGCTCTCCCACATGCGGAAGAGAAGTCGCTCCAGCATCGGAGGAACCGGTACAGTAAAGGCCTCCTTCGGGGGAGAGTCATACTGGAGGGCATCAAGCTTTTCGGCTCGAGGCTCCTCCTCGGGATCCGTGGGGAATGCCAAGGCCTTGGCCATATCCCGCACGAAGTCCAAGAACTGGGTATCCGCCGGGGGGGATCGTCTCCGAGGTTCGGACTCGGGCGAGTCCGATGGGACGCAAGGAGTCCGAAAAGTACCAGGTGACTCTTTGTCCTCCGTCTCCCAGCCCGACTCCTCGGAGGAGGAATCGAGCGGCTCCGGTCGGGCGGGCACCGATGCCCTCCGCCCCGACGCCGAGGCCGGCGTCGACGACCTCGGTCCCGAACGGGAGGCCGAGGGAGACCGTGACCGAGGATCGACTCGAGCTCGCATGGACTCGAGGATCGGCTCGGTCTCCGGGGTCGACTTGGACGTCGATGTCCCGGTGGTCGGGGCAGATGCACCGGCAAGGCCAGTGATCAATGGCTGCTGCTGGTCCATGAAGGCAGCGAAACTGCTCTCCAAGGCCGTCAACCTGAGTCCGAGCTCAGGAGACCCAGCAGCCCCCGACTCGGGCCCCGACGGTGTCGGGCCCGACGTCGGCTCCTTCGGAAGCGAGTCCACGAGGACTACAGTACTCACATGTCCAGGAGACTCCATCTCGAGACGAGGATGTTTTGAAGACCTCTCTGACTCCGAAGACCCGGGACGGCTGTCGGGGCTATGCGACCTGGCCCTCGAGGAAACAGGAGCGTCCACCGACGCCGCCCTCGCGGGTTTTTTCTTCCTATTATGTTCCCGGTCAGGAGACCCCCGCTCAGAGGAACTCCGACGATGCTCGGGACCGGAGTCCCGGGATGTCGAAGCCTCTGAAGAGGTCCGGGCCCGGCCGGACGCGGAGTCAGAGAAGATTCTTTCTTTTTGATGCTGCCGACTTCTCAACGCTTTTGAGGACATTTTGCCACATGGACCACAGATCATCGGGTCATGATCGGGTCCGAGGCAGCGGAGGCAGCAGTCGTGTGTGTCGGTAAGAGACATAAGCTTCTTACAGCAATCACACTTTTTAAACCCGCTGGCAGCCATCGGGGGAAAAAGGGCTCCTGCGAGGTCAAAAGACAGGGCTGCCAGTGAAAAAAGAAAAAATGGCGCGAACGCTAGTCACGAAGGACAAAAACCGAAAAATAAAGAACGGACTCGATACCGGCGTATCAGGCCAGGGCGGGAAAAGGATCCGGCGTCGAACCAAGAAAAGAATATTAAATAAAATCAACTTCTTCAGCGGAGATCACAAACAACGTCTGTAGGGCTCCACGGAAAAAAGAAGACTGAGCAATATGGCACCCTTGGGCGGGAAGGGGACCGCGCATGCGCGCTGCAATTCCCAAAGGCTTTCTTTGAAAGCTGGGGAAATTGCTCCGCGAGGGTTCCGTCGGCGCCGACGTCACCCATATGTGAGGACTGACTTCCTGCTTGGTCCTGGAGAATACACACCAAGGTACTGAAAGATTACAGACCTATTATTAGTAATCTGTAGTACCTGAAGACTGGAGAATGACCAATGTAACACCAATCTTTAAAAAGGGTTCCAGGGGTGATCTAGGAAACTACAGACTGTCGTCAGTACTAGCAAAAAGGCAGAAATGATTATGAAGAAAAAATTACTAAACAGGCGGTGTTCTCTTCAATCTTCCCTATTGAGGGTAAAGGCTGAGGCAGAGAACCTTGCATCCTGGAGATGAATGCATGGCTGCATGGATGGTGTCATCAAGAGCGTTTTGGTTTCTTGGATCATGGGATGATGTTCCAAGAGCTGCAGAGCAGTGATGGGGTCCATTTGTCCAAGAAGGGTAGAAGTATCTTCAGAAGCAGACTGGCTAACCTACTGAAGGCTTTAAACTACATTCATTGGGGATTGCAGAAGAGAGCCCCCAGGTATGTGAAACATGAAATACCTCTGTAAAAATTGATAATAGGGGCAACATCTGGAAAGCGGTGTGTATAAATGTCCATAGCATGGGAAATAAGATCCCAGATGTTGAGGCTTTAATGGAAGCGGCTGACTTCGATTTAGTGACAGTTATGGAGACATGGTTCATGGACAACCATGACTGGGATGTAACTATACCTGGCTATTTCTTTATTTTTTTATAATTTAATTTTTATTTGCGTTTTTAAATGTACACCCAAGCATTCACATCAATGAAACAAAGAAAAATGTGGAATTCAAAAACAAGTTAAGAAAAGTGAAAAAAAAAGAAAAACTACATTAGAAGACAAACTTCCAGGTTGCAACAGGGGAGCACATTGCTCCGGGGAGAGAAGAACCTCTGATGTGCCCAGCATCGTTGAGATATCCTCATGTGATGCCGTCAAAGATGCCGCTCCGATTCCAGGTGCAACAAAACCACACACCTCGAAGGTCTTCTGACCAGCAGCAGTAGACAATGCTGAACCCAAGGATAGGTTGGCCTGTTTCCTTTTCCTCTGCCCTATCTCAGACAAGCATGGAGTTTGCACTGGCCGGCAAAGTTCGATCACAGTGGAGCTGCTGCACTGGATCTTCTGCCTGCCGCCATCTTGCCTCCCTCCATCGGGCTATACTTTATTCAGGAAGGACAGGGTAGGAAGAAGGGGAGGTGGAGTGGCACTATATGTAAAAAAAAATACAAAAGATTACTGGGCAGACTAGATGGACCATACTGGTCTTTATCTGCCGTCATTTACTACGTTACTATGTAATTGCAGGACTTAAAAGGAAGAGAGGAGGCACTGTGAGTTAAACTAGAAAGACGGAAAGGGAAATCCTGGGCCCAGCACTGTTTAATGTATTTGTGAGTGATATTGCTGAAGAACTGCATGTTAAAGTCTGTCTTTTTGCAACAGAGTGGATTCCCCTGAGGGAGTGGATAACATGAGGAAAGATCTACAAAAGCTGGAAGAATAGTCTAATGCTTGGCAGTTACGATTTAATGTGAAGAAGTGCAGTGTCATGACCTTGGGAAGCAGAAATCCAGGGGAAATGTACATGATAGGGGAGCGAGAGGTTGGTGTGCATGGACCAGGAGAAGGACATTGGTGTGATTATTTCTGAGGATCTCAAGGTGGCAAAACAGTGCGACAAGGCAGTGGCAAAAGCCAGGAGGATGTTAAGTTGCATGCAAAGAGAAATTACTAGCAAAAAGGAAGAGGTACTAATCCCACTGTATAAGTCACTGGTGAGAAACACAGTATTCCATTTGAGGCCTCACCAGTGACTTAAGGGGTCCACCAAAGTCGCACAGCACCACGTAAACAGAAGAAACCCAGTATTAAACCATGGTATTAGAGAAGGAAACCTTTATTACAAATAAATTGCACACGCAGGTTCCGTCGGGGCGTTTTGGCGTGTGCAATTTATTTGCAATAAAGGTTTCCTTCTCTAATACCACGGTTTAGTACTGGGTTTCTTCTGTTTACGTGGTGCTGTGCAACTTTGGTGGACCCCTTAAGTCACTGGTGAGGCCTCAAATGGAATACTGTGTTCAGTATAGGAGACCATATCTTGCAAAGGATATAAAAATACTGGAAACTGTTCAGAGGAAGGCTACCAAAATGATTTGGAGCCTGCATCAGAAGCCTTATGAGAAGAGGATTGAATACCTAAATACATACACTCTGGAGGAGAGGAGGGACAGCGGTGATATGATAAGGACCTTTAAATACTTAAAGAGAAATAATGAACAAACCAACCTCTTCCAAAGACAGGGAAGCTGTAAAACTAGAGGGCATAACATGAAGCTGCAAGGGGTAAATTGAAAGGCAATGTCAGGAAAAGCGTAGTTACTCGCCTGCAACAGGTGATCTCCGGGAACAGCAGGAATAAGTTTTCACATATGGGTATCGTCGGTACTGACAGAGCCTGCGCGGGAACGCTCCCCAGAGTCCAATAGGAAAGCTTTAGGGAGCATCCCACAGCGCCTGCGTGCTGCCTTTCCGCCTTTCCAACTCTCCCTCTTCAGTTGAGTTTATAGCTGATACCAAAGGCGAGAGTAGACAAAGAGAGAGAGAGAGATAGAGACAACTCCTAGGGGAGGGGGGTGGGTTGTGAAGACTTATTCCTGCTGTTCCCGGTGAGTAACTACGCTATCTCCAGGAACAAGCAGGAATGTTGTCTTCACATATGGGGACTCACCAGCTGAGAGATGCCAGGGGGATGACCCCAGCTAGCTGCGAACGCCAGGTGAGATGGGTCATGCTTCCTCCCATGGATCTCTGGCATCGAAACCCAGGATGGCGGGCAGGAGTTGTACTAAGTCTGAAAGAGATGCTGGAGCACAGCCTGGCCAAATGAGGCATCCCGACGGGAGTCCATGTCTAAGCAATAGTGGGCTGTAAAGGTGTGTACCGAAGCCCAAGTGGCTGCTCTACAGATGTTATCAATGGACCCAGAACGAAGATTAGCTATTGAGGCTGCCATTGCTCTCACATTGTGAGCTGTGACATGCCCTTCGAGAGAAAAGTCCCTTACTCTCATATGCAAAGGATATGCAATTTGCAATCCACCTAGAGAGAGTTCTTTTGGAAACTGGAAGTCCCAAATGCCTAGAATCCAAAGCAACAAAAAGCTGAGAAGATTTTCTATATTGCTTAGTTCTTTGAAGGCAAAATGCTAAGGCTCTTTTACAATCTAAGGTATGAAGATTCCTTTCTGCTTTAGAGGCATGAGGCCTAGGGAAGAATACAGGAAGGTAAACCGCTTGGTTTAAATGAAAAAGCGAAACCACCTTTGGCATAAAGTGAGGATGAGTCCTAAGAACTACCTTATCATGGTGAAATCTTGCATAAGGAGGATCCGCTACTAAAGCTTCTAACTCACTGATGCGTCTTGCAGGGCAACGCGGAAGATGACCTTCCAAGAAAGAAACTTTAGAGCTGTAGTGGCTAAAGGCTCAAAGGGCGGTTTCATGAGCTGCCCGAGATCAAGATTCAGATCCCATGCCACCAGTGGTGGCTTAATGGGAGGTTTTATTTAAAGTAAATCTCTCATAAATCTCGCTACGAGTGGATGAGAGGAAATAGTCTGTCCATCCTGAGGTCCACGAAAAGCAGAAATAGCACTAAGATGGACCCTTACTGAATTGGTCTTAAGACCAGAATCTAATAGATGGAGTAGGTACTCCAGAAGCGATTCGACAGACACTGTATGGGGGTTGTTCCCTTTGAGAACACCACAAGGATATGCTTTACCTGTTGAGATAGGTTGATATCCAGGAATCCTAGGCTTTCAAGTAACCAGGCCCTGAGGTGCAGGGACTGGGGATTCAGGTGCAATAGTGTCCCCTTCTCTTGGGAAAGAAGATCTGGAGCACACCCCAACTCCAGAGGTGTGGCTTGAGAGAGACGCAGAAGCACAGGATACCACGTCTGCCTTGGCCAGTGTGGAGCTATTAGTATCATATGTCCTCTGTCTCTCTGAAGCTTGAATAAAGGTTTGGGAATAAGGGGAATGGGTGGGAAGGCATAGAGGAAGTTCCAACTCCAATGGAGGAGGAAAGCATTTCTTGCCTGACAGATTTGAGACAGAATTCTGGAACAGAATCGGGGAAGTTTGGCATTCTGTGGACTTGCAGAGAGGTCTATATCTGGCATTCCCCAGATTCGAAACACTCGAGCAAGCTGGTCTGAGTGCAGAGACCATTCGTGTGGCAGCAGTATTCGACTGAGTTTGTCTGCCCAAAGATTTGGCATGCCAGGAAGATATACCACTAGGAGGTGGATTTGAAGCTCTCTGGCAAGGGCCCACAGTCACAAAGCTTGGTTGCATAATGACAGAGAGTCTGTTCTGCCTTGCTTGTTCACACAGAACATGGCTACTTTATTGTTGGTCTGGACCAGAACTATCGTGTAGCTGAGATGGCCTGAAAAACACGGACAGCATGAAAATTGGCTCTGAGCTCTAGGAGGTTTATGTGAAGACAAGCCTCATGTGGGGTCCAGAGTCCCTGAGTTGATAGATCGTGCAAGTGAGCCCCCCAATCCAACCTGGACGCATCTGTTGTTAAGGTAGTTTGGCATAGAGGCTGCTGGAAAGGAGAACCCACGAGAAGGTTTTCCAGTGACTGTCATCATGTAGGGACAAAATGAGATGTGTGGAGTTTCTGATTTTGTCCGTTAGCCGACCAGAGGCCTGTGTCCACAGAGAGGATAGGGTCCACTGGGCTGCTCGCATATGAAGGCGAGCACAGGGAACCACATGGACCGTGGATGCCATATGCCCCAGAAGCTGAAGCATCTCCCAAGCAGTCAGGAAGACCTTCATAGCTGCTTGGGAGGCCAGCTGTACTATACGAAGACACCGTGGCTGTGGTAGGAAAGCCCATGCCTGCCTTGTGTCTAGACGAGCCCCTATGAATTCTAGAGACTGAAAAGGGGTGAGATAAGATTTTTGGAGGTTTATGACCAATCCCAAGTATCTAAGGATTCGCATGGTGCGAGAAAGAGCGAAGCTGGCTTCTGGAGCTGTTTATGCTTGAATGAGCCAATTGTCTAAGTAAGGGAAGACAAATATTTCTAGAGTTCTCAGGAATGCTGCTATTACTGCCATGCATTTTGTGAAGACTCTTGGGGCAGAAACCAGACAGAAGGGAAGAACCCTGTATTGGAAGTGTCTTCCCTGGAAAAGGAATCAAAGGAATTTCCTGTGATCTGCATGGATGAGAATATGCATATATGCATCCTTTAGATCTAGAGAACATAGCCAGTCCTGACTCTGAAGGTATGGCAGGAGTGTTCCGAGGGAGATCATTTTTAATTTTTCCTGGAACAGATACTTGTTTAATTCTCTGAGGTCTAGTATAGGCCTGTGTCCCCCTGTTTTCTTTGGTATGAGAAAGTAGGGGGAGTAGAATCCCATTCCCTGTTGGGGTATGGGTACCTCTTCTATTGCTCCTTGAGCAAGAAGTGATGCGACCTCCTGACCCAAAAAATTGGTAGCAGGGACCTGAGAATTGAACTATCTTATCATTGTAGGAGGGGGCATACTGTGGAAATGAAGTCTGTACCCCTCTCGTACAATGGACAGAGTCCAGTTTTCTGATGCTATTTGTTGCCATCTTCTGGCAAAATGGCATAACCTGTCCGGGATGGTAAGGGGTTCTGGACCTTTCAGTGGCAGAAAAACTAAGTTCTCTAGGAAGGAGTCAAAGCCCCTGAGGAGGCTGAGTCTGCTGAGCCGGTTGAGCTCTTGGAACTTGACTTCCTCTGCTGTCTGTTCTGTTCTTGTCCCCTTTGGGGAATATGAACTGGACAGTGTCCCTGATGGGTGTAAGATGGGTAAAATTTCATTTTCTTGTTGAAAAAGGGTTTCTTGACTGACTTTCTTTGCTGGGTTGGCTGTAGACTTTGATAGTCTATTCAAAGTAGTATTTTCAGATTCAATCTGATTAGCTTTGTCTTGCCAATCCTTGCCAAAGAGATTTTCTCCTGTGCAAGGAATATTTCCCAGTTTATCTTGCACCCATTGTTCTTAGTCTGATGCCTGAAGCCAGGCAATACGACATGTACCGATGGAAATAGCAGATGTTCTGCTAATGCATTCAAAGCAATCAAAGGTTGCACGGTTTGCAAATATTGAGACATCCTGGGCATGTTTGACCAGAGTAAGGAATTCTGACCTTTTTTCCTCAGGGAGAAGAGGGCTCATGAGCTCCAAGTTACTTGTAACTTCTTTGAGGAACATTCCCATATAGAGAATGTAAGAGCTAATCCTGGCTGCCAACATGGAGGATTGAAAACATCGACGCCCAAAGGCATCGAGTGTCCTTGATTCACGGCCCGGAGGATTGGAAGAATGTGTTTTAGCACTCTTAATCCTACGCATCGCCGATTTCACTACCATTGAATGGTGTGGTAACCGAGTCTTTTGAAAGCCAGGACAGCTTGGAACTCGGTACATGGTATCAAGTCGTCGAGAGTGTGGAGACACCGTCAAAGGAGTTTCCCACATTCTTAGCATAAGATCATGCAAGATTCTGTGAAAAGGAAAAATAGCTACCTCTTTAGGAGCCTTAGGGTACTGAAGAGTTTCTAATTCTTCTGCTGTAGGTTCCTTCTCTGGAGTCACCGTGATTACAAGACCTCAAGATAAATCACGTATAAAATCCTGGAAGGACATGTCTTCTGGAGGAGACATTCTTCGTTGAGGAGAAGGGAAGGATAGCTAGTACCAGCAGAGTCATCCGAGTCATCGGAATTGGACGATTTGAAGTATCTCTGCGCCGGATGTTCTTGCAAGGAACGGTACCGGTATCGCTCAAAGTCGGTATCGGTGTGTCTCGGTACCGATACGTCGATACCCGAGATAGACTCAAGGCTCGGCATGGGGGGGGGGGGGGGAGGATACCCGTTCAGGTACTAGGAACCTGTACCGGTGTCGGTACCAATACCTGTGGAACCATCTGTAGCTGTCTTAGAGGTACCGAAGCTGCTAAGAGGGCCTTTAGACTGCTTTTGATAGCGAGGATTCTGTGATCCATCGCTCCTACCGATGCCTGGGTGTCGGTACCGGTGGAAGCGGCTACGACACCAGAACATGGCACCAGTAGTTCTGCAGAGGTGGAAGCCTCTGAAACATTCTGGAGCCCCGTTAATGCTTTGGAGACAGAGGCCTCACGCCAGGACTGTTTTGCTGGTGAACTTTCCTCGAGGGCAACGCCAGTGGCATCTCGATACTTAGAAGGAGATCTACCCTTTGAGGACCGGCAAGTCTTAGTAGACTTAAGTTTAGTTACCTGAGATCCATGGGAGGAAGATGAAACCCTGGAAGACATTGATGCAACTGACCTCGTATCTGCGGCAAAAAGGGTAGCGAGTTTTGCAGCTCTATTCTGCAGGCCCCTCTTGGTCATCTTTCTGCAGGAGAGACACTCCGATGGAGAATAGTCAGGACCTAAACATTTAAGACACCATTCATGGGTGTCGGTGACGGAAATGGTAGCGCCACATTTAGAACATTTCTTAAAACCACTAGCTGTTTTTTCCATGTTTGAAGAAAAATGGGCCTAGTGCCCAAAATGGCACCTAGCCCCGAGAGGGGAAAGGCCCCTGAAAGAACATCTTTAGAAACTAGGGTTGTTGGGGTTTTTTTGTTTTTTTTTAAAGACGAAAAGAGAACCGGCGGTACCGGTAGGCGTCGAAAGAAGGCAGACACGACCACAAAAAACAAAAGAATAAGGATACATTTTTCTGCTGTGACAGGGTATGCGTCCTGTCGGCTCTGTGGAAAACGAAAAATTGAAGAGGGAGAGTTGGAAACGCGGTTAGTCAGGATGCAGGCGCTGTGGGATGCTCCCAAAAGCTTTCCTATTGGACACTGGGGAGCATTCCTGAGCAGGTTCCATTGGTACCGACGATACCCATATGTGAAGACTACATTCCTGCTGTTCCTGGAGATTACTTTTTCACTGAAAGGGTGGTGGATGCTTGGAATGCCCTCTTGGTGGAAGTGTTGGGGGCAAATACAGTGACAGAATTCAAAATGGCATGGGACAGACACAGTGGATCCCTTTACAGCAACAGGATAAAATCAAAATAAAAACTTAACTAATTTCTCAACATACAGGGGTGTCCTACACGGAGCAGTGGGTTCATCCCTAAAACAAAGACATGGGGAGGGGTGGCCTGCATGGAGCAGCAGGTGCATCTTCTCTTGCCATCTTACTGGGCAGAGTAGATGGACCATACATGTCTTTATTTGCCGTCATTTACTATGTTACTACTATGTTATTAGAGTTGTATACAGATTTCCCTGTAAGGGAGTAGAAGTGGACGAAGATTTAATAGAAGACATACACTGTATTGCCATGAAAGGAGAAGTGCTACTGATAGATGATTTCAATATGCCAGATGTGGATTGACACATCCATGCTGCAGTATCATCTATAAGTAAGGAGATCCTGGATTCTCTACAGGGAGAACTAAGTTATTCAGGCAACTGGTATCAGAACCCACACGTCATGGGGCCATACTGGACTTAATGCTTACCAATGAAGAAAGTGTTTCTGATTTTAGTGGGACATCATCTCACATCCAGTGATCACCAGATGGCATAGTTAAGTATTAGGACTAGGGCTGATAAAATCCATTCAAAAGTGAGGACGTTAGACATTAGGAAAACTAACTTTGCCAAGATGGGACAATACCTCAAAGAGTTGTTAGTGGGATGGGAAAAGTTGGGGGAATGTAGAAAGACAGTGGGACAAAACTGAAAGGGGATATTTTAAGAGCAAGAAATCTTTTTGTTAGAAAGGTAAATAAATGTAAAAGAAAAAGGAGGCCAATATGATTCTCAAAAGAAGTAGCTGAAAAGGTGAAGAAAAAGTGAGGCCTTCATGAAATACAAGAGATCACAGAGAGAGGAAGAAAGGCATCTATATATGAAAAAACAGAGAAGCTAGCAAAGTAGTCAGGAAAGCAAAGGTACAAAAAGAAGAAGAAATATCCAATGCAATAAAATGCAGAGATAAGACATTTTTCAGATATGGGAGTGGAGGAGTGGCCTAGTGGTTGGGGCAAGGTACTTCAGGCTGGAAGGTCAAGGGTTCAAATCCCACTAGAGGATAGCAACCTTGGGCCGGAAGGACTGGGGTTTCTAGTCCCACAGGTGCTCCTTGTGGTCTTGGGCAAGCCACTTAACCCTCCATAGCCCTTGTTCCCTGTAAAATAGTTATCTCCAAGTTATAATGCCCTGTTCAATGTAATTTCAGTTTGTTCAATGTAAACCGCACTGATGCAGAATAGCTCGGTATATAAGAGAATGTAAATAAATAAATATATTGTCACGCCCTTAGCCCCTTACAGACAGTGTGGAGGGACGTGCTTGTTATAGGAGAGATTCACCATTTAGCCTTTACCTGATTGGCTGCCTTGTAATGCCTCATGGGAAAGGTAGTTCAGTCAGGAGGTACTTGGCTTCAGGTGAAAAAAAAAACACATTTGTAGTTGGCTTTGAGTGGTAAGGCTTTTGACAGAAATTTATTGATGGGGTAAACGCTAGGGTCACAAATTAACACCTTTGGATTGTTTCTCCAGGATTCTTTCAAAAATACATCAGGATATAACTGAACTCAAAACAAAACAGCTTATAATGTTCTTTAGCATTAAGGAAAAGTCCTTTCAACAGCTAATGCTACCAGACACGGCTAGCAGTGCTGTTCCAAACAAACAGAAACAGCTTTTCCTAAAGCAAGTTTCTTTTCTCTCAGTCCAGAACACTTCCCGGCTGTTTGTCTCCTTAAGCACAGTAAAAACTTTCAACAAAAAGTCAAACTCTTCATAGGCAAACAATTCTCTATGCAAGGTTTTTAGGAATAGTGAAAACAAAATCAAAGCTTTTCTTACTTTCACCATCAGCATGGCTTCAGGCTGTGCACTGCACTGGCTAGCAGCTGGTTTTAATTAGAAAGCTTCAGCTTGCTCAGCTACAAAGGTATTCCTCCTTTAATGCAGGACTTTCACAAGTTATCAACAGGCTCTCAGGGTTACTGGACTCTAAAGGTTTTCCTTATGGTTGACTCCCTTCCAAACCTTCTGTATTTGAAGATTGGCATAAAGAGCAATCCATGTATGAGTCTTCTTCTACTACAGCTAGGTCCTGTTCACCCAGTTGCATTGGCTCTACCTTCATTTCTGGCTCAGAGGGCTTAGCTGACTGCCTTCCGTTAGGGCAAAAGCTGTCTCTTGCAACTCTGTAGTGCTCCAAATTAGACAAGCTTCTAATGCTCCTACCTGGGTCAAGGCTTGTATCAGCTTCTCCTCGCTCATGCTCTGGCCACCATTCACCTGAGCTTCCTCGTCCTGTCCTCCAACTTGTGTTCCTTGTTCCTGCTGTTCTTACTGTTCCAGCTCCATTCCTCTTCCAGTAAGCATTCCTACTCTTCTCTCCCTCTGGATAATCTGACCTAGTCTTAAACCTCTCAGGCTCCAGCACCACCCCTTCTCCTCTCAGGTGTTGGAGATCAAACTGCCTTGTGGCAGCTGAGCAATTGGGGAATTCAGTGACGTACGGGTTCCTCACCCTGGGCCTGTATTCCCTCTCCTTTTCTCCACTAGGGGCATTCTGCAACCTATTGCAGCTAGGAAATACCTTCTTTCTAGGTGTAAATGGAGTTTTGTGTCTCTGACCTTGTAAAATAGGTCATTTGATAAGGGTGAATTTCTTCTCTTTATCCCTGTCTCCTGGGTCCTGATAAGCTTCCTTATCACAATATGTTAGTGAGAGGAGAAGAGCAAAAGTGATATTGTCAGAGTCAAGGGTGAAGGGAGGAATATATAGAAGCTAAGAAGATAAGGCGAAATTGCTTAACAAATATTTCTGTTCTGTGTTCACAGATGAAGGGCCAGGAGCAAGACCTCAGAAAAAATCCACAATCAGGAACAGAAGTGACATGGATCTCCAAGGATTTTCAGAAGACTGTGTTCAAGAGGAACTAGCTAAACTAAAAGTATATAAAGCGATGGGTCCGGAGGGGATACATCCTAGAATACTGAGGGAACTTTGGGACATTCTAGCGGCTCTACTATCTCACCTTTTCAATGCCTCTTTGGAGTCGGGAGTGGTGGTCCCTTTACACAAAAGCGGAAGTAAGGATGACATCGAGAACTACAGGCCGGTTAGTCTAACCTCTTGGAAAGGCTACTAAAAGAGAAAATAGTGAGGTTTCTGGAGTCCAATGGATTGCAGAATCCAAGCAACATGGATTCACCAGAGGCAGATCTTGTCAGACAAATCCGATTAATTTCTTTGATTTGGTGACCAGGGAGTTGGGACCGAGGGGGAACCCTAGATGTGGTGTATTTAGATTTCAGTAAAGCCTTTGACACCGTTCCACACAGGTGACTTATAAACAAACTGAGCACCCTAGGGATGGACCCTAAAGTTACTGATTGGGTTAGAAATTGGATGAGTGGGAGGCAACAAAAGGTACGGGTAAATGAAGCTCACTATGAGGTGTGCTAAAGAGATCTGTCCTTAATCCGATTCCTTTTAACATTTTTGTTAGTGATATTGCGGAAGGGCTGTCGGGTAAGGTTTACTTGTTTGCAGATAATACAAAAATCTGCACTAGAGTAGACATCTAGGAAGGAGTAGATAACATGAGGAGTGATCTAGCTAAGCTTAAAGAATGGTCTAGAATCTGGCAGCTTAAATTTAATGCTAAAAAATACAGGGTCATATATTTAGGCTGCAAAAATCCAAAGGAGCGGTATAGTGTAGGAGGTGAGGTACTTTTGTCCATAAAAGAAGAGCGGGACCTGGGCGTAATTGTGTCTGACAATTTTAGAGTAGCTAAACGGGTAGAAAAGGCTACTGTGAAAGCCAGAAGGATGCTTGAATGTATAGGGAGAGGAATGGCCAGCAGAAAAATGGAGATGATAATGCCTCTGCATAAGTCTCTGGTGGGATCTCATTTGGAGTATTGTGTGCAATTCTGGAGACCGCACCTTCAAAAGGATATAAGCAGTTTGGAGTTGGTGAAGAGGGTGGCTACTAAAATGGTTAATGGTCTTTGTTATGAAGCATATGAGGACAGACAAAGATCTGAATATGTATACTTTAGAGGATACTTTAGAGGAAAGGCGGGAGAGGGGCGATATGATAGACACATTTAAATATCTTCATGACATAAATGCACAGGAAGGTCTCTTTCAATCGAAGGCAAGCACAGCATGAGAGTAAAGGGGATAGACTCAGTAGTTATATGCAGAAATATTTCTTAATGGAAAGAGTGGTAGATGCGTGGAATAGTCTCTCAGTGGAGGTGGTGGACACAAGGACAGTATCTGAATTTAAAAAAGCATGGGACAAACAGAGGATCTCTAAAGGTAAAAAGAGGACTTTTGTAGTTGATATGGAAGGGCAGACTAGATAGCCATGAGGTCTTTTTCTACCATCACATTTCTATATACATAGTCATGGTTTAATGGGAGAAAGCCAACATGGATTTAGCCAAGCAAGGTCTTGTCTTACTAATCTGTTATATTTTTTTTGAAGGCGTGAACTTTCTCAAACATTTGAATTCTTCAGTCATATAAATCTTTGTATGATCAAACAAGCAACAAGTCAAGCTTTCAAACAAAATGTATTAAATACACATCTTTGTCCTGACATGATTGTGTATCATGCACTGTGCTGTGGACAACTGCAGTCCATTGGAATGGAATGATTGACTGCTTGGACTGACTGGCTAAGTCAAGAGACTACAGTTGTTCATAGTAGACTTTCGTTGTTCAAATCACAGTGTGTGATGCACATTCATGACAGGACAAAAATAAGTGTGTAATACATTTTTTTTGAAAGCTTGACTTGTTGCTTGATTGATCATACAAAGGTTAGTATGTCTAAAGAATTCAGATGTTTGAGAAGGTTGTTTTATGACCTGTGATATTGTACTATGGTAGCCAACTGAGTTTGGCTTTTGGTACAGAGATCTTTTTTCCTTCTCAGTTAAGATTCTCTCCATGCTGAAATTATGATGCAAATGTAATAGGGGGTATTCAGTTCAGATTCATAGATTGCCTATGCCATAATTTACCTGCCCATTGTAACATGTATTAGTTGGCAGTACACATAGCAACAAATAAGAAAACTGTATGTCAGTCAGTAGCTTTTACACGACAATTAACCAAGAAAATGAAACACACATGTGAAACACTAAACCACCACCAATGATGGATAGGAAATTATTTCCCATCTCTATGAGTGTGTTGGTGCGTTTGGGGTGGGAGAGGGAGAGTAAAGAAGAGGGGAGAGACAGTTTGAAAAAATCCCCTAACCGCTATGTTTTATTGTATCTAAGTTTCTAAGCTACAGGAGCTGGAACTGCTTCTTCCATAGAAATGCACCAGCCCATTTGTGTAGCTTATTTCTCTGAAAACACCAGTCTAATCTAGCCCATGTTTTAACTCAATGAAGGTAAATTTTATAACAGATCATGCAGGTTAATTGGACAGGAAGGCGCTCATTTTATAAAGGCACATAGGCAGCCACATGTTTTTATAAATTACTAGCACAAACCCATTAAAGGCACGGACATTTATGCTTGCTTGGGAGCAGGCATAAATGTTAGCACATAACATATGCATGTAAATCATGGATTCAGCTCACGCTCCACTCAAACTCCTTCCCTAAGCACCCCTACTCTACAAATGTGCATTTTCTTGCACCACACCTACTTTTAGGTGTGAACTAATTTTATAAGATATGTTTTATGAATGAAAAAGGTTTGTAAAATTACTTCATATATATATATTTTCAATAGTTTCACACCCAATGCCAAATTTGGCCCCACTCTGATAAATTTTCAGAGGGTTATATTGTCCCCAGACAGGCAGGCATTCTCAATCCCTTATTTGTAATTCTTTGCAACACTTTGGGCAGGAAAGAATACAAATGGTTACAAACAATATAGTGTATACAATTTCAAAAATGCAATGTGTGCCTTCGAGTCATTGCCAACTCTTGGAGACCCAGCAGCTCCTGGGTTTTCTTGGCAGTGTGATCAGAAGTAGATTGCCAGGCCTTTCTTCTGAGGCAATGGAGGGTTAAGCAACATTCCCAAAGCCACAAGGAGTGCTAGTGGGAATTGAACCCTGGTCTTTTGATTACCAAGCTAGTGCTCTAACTGTTATGCTATTCCTCATTCCTTACCTGAAATACAAATTTCTGTAAAATGATACAACAGGCAGTTGAAAATTGATACATTTGCAATTACTGTAAACTTACGCTGCAGTTTTCAGGTGGGACTAATAATTGCGTAATCTCTCCACCATGTACACAAAAGATGTGCTTCATTTCGCCAGAAAAAATGTCCCAAACGATCACAGAGAAGTCTACTCCTCCTGATATTAAGAATCTCTGGTCATAACGAGCTGACGCCTGGCGAGGATACAGGAGACACGTAACTTTGTTCCGATGACCTCGCAGAGTTCTGTGTGGAGGCCATCCTGTAAGTTAATTAGAAAGCAACAAGTGAGGAAAACCCACAGAGCATGGTTCATAGAATTCTTACTGTGGAAAAGGGCGCCTCAACCCAGGCTCTAGAACTAAACTAACTATAAAAGAAATTGATGAGTTATCATGTACTAAAGTAACTTATACAACTATGGATCACCCTGTCTATGGCAATTTGGATTTAGAGGTGGACAGTGACAGTGAATGTACATATGGAATACTGGATGTAGGTACGGACATAGAAAATCATGAAACAGGACTGTAAAGCTAGCTACAGGTGAAACATATGCTTATTGGACTTCACAAGCTAAACTGCAGTATCAAAGAGTTTTTCTCTACTAGATTGTTCTTCTGTACTGTTAGCAATTGCATCAGAGAATTAGCTAACAGACCTGTGTACATAGTTATTGGGTCACAGGCCAGCTTCTCTAAAAATCAATGGTTACAGACAGTGCTTTCCCTTTCATCCTGCAAGATGATAGGTTGAAGAGTAGTAACTAGGTCAGCATGAACTTTGAGAATCAGACCTTAGGTCAATATATAACTGGAAATTAAACAAAGCTTAAATAAATCATAGAAATTTAGCAAATATTGTAAGTGTAACTAATTAGCTTTTGTTTAGTGGAAGACTTGTAGCGACACCTACTGTGTCTAGTGAATATAGTCATAACCTTGTAACTTCTGCTTTCACATGTTTGGCAAAGATATCAGCAGATTCTATTTTAGACTTGTACTTTTGTAGTATGAATATCACCAGATGTTAATTAAAAATTAACTATGTCAGCTGATAATCCTCAATAAAAGCTGGATCTCTGGCTAAGAAATCTTTGCAGGAACTCAGATGGAAAGGCCTACTTTGGCTCCCTGATCCTTCCTTGCAGAGCTCTGGAATAATAATTAAATAATTGTGTCTCTTGTTCTTTTCCTTCCTGTTAGAAGGTTTCAGATAATTAACTAAAAGAATCCAGGTTCATTGAAGGAAGGTTCAACAGTTGGTGCCGTAGACTCCGGATTATCTGTCCTTCAAGCAGGAACGAAAAAGCAGAAAGGACACGGGCAGTTTTGTCGTGAGTAATCATTGGCAGGTATCTGTCGTGTGTTGTAATTACAATGGGCAATAAGGCTGGTAAAATTAAACAGAAAACTCAGATGAGTGGGGTGAGAAAGCTCGTGAGATAGGGATGGAAAAGAAAGCCCAAATTATGAAATGAGGCGCAGGTTTGGTGATAGCGCCCTAGATTATGTTGGCCGTTGGCATTCAATGACTGCCAGCAACCCTAATTTGCAGTTCCCGCTTGGTGGAACGTTTCAGGAGGACAAATTGAGGTGGTTACAGTATGAGATGACCTTTGAGGATTTAGGGCGACCTCATACCAGTCATGAATGGGTCGTATATGGTTGGTGGCAAGCCAAGGCTGCAGAGAAAGCCCAAAAGGCCACCACTTCTGTATTTGAAAAATTTAAAGATCAAGTATTTAGAATAGAGAACAAATATGTGTTTTGACTAAACAGTCAGAAGCTGACAGTAAGACTGGTAGTTCTGACAGTGAAAAGTTGAAAAACTGTGATCCGAGTACTGTTGCAAAGTAAGCAAATGGATCTGTTGGCTCCATTCAGAGCTTTTCCTAGGGGGGATGGTGGTTTAGTAACTTTAGCATCTCATTGGTCCCCAGCTGACGTTTTTAATTTGGCTAGATCTTGCCCTGACTCCCGAGAAAAACCTGGTCAGTTTGTGGATTATTGGCATCAGCTAATAACTACTTATGACCCCTCCTGGGAAGATTTGCAAAATTTATTGAAGTCAGTCTTCTTGAACCCTATAGAATTGCGGGTAGTCACCCACCCCCAACTGCGGGATAATGCAGCATGGGAGTGGCCTCATACAGATCCTGTTATTAATGCTTCTGATGATAATCAAATGACTGCCTTCAGGGAGGACCGGAATAATTTGTTAAAAGCTATTAAACAGAAATGTACTCCAGTAAAAGATTTGTCCAAACTATTAGACCTGAAGCAGGGTAGGGATGAAGCTGTTGCTAAGTTTCATACTTGTTGTTGCCTAGCATTCCGAGATTTTTCTCCTCAGAATGGTGAAATGGAAGGATTTGCCTCAATTTTTGTGAATGGACTGCAGTCAGAAATAAAGACTATTCTCGAAAATGCTTTGCTTGGATGCACAGGAGATCTTGGAAGCTGTCTTGCATGCAGAGAAGCGAATTCAGAAACAAAATGACGCTGATAAAGGTAAAGTGGACTGGCAGCATCAAAAACTTTTAAATCTCCAAGTAACAAGTTATGAATCCAATTTCAGGGGGCGAGGCAGAGCAAGAGGTGTCAGGGGCACCGTACCCTTCAGGGGTAGGGGTCATGGCTATATGGGTGGGCAGCAAGGAGATCGTGCCTGTTTTAGGTGTGGTAGGATGGGGCATACAGTAAGAGACTGTACTATGCCAAGGTGCGACCATCCCCAATCTGAGGTGCGTCAGGATGCTGTAGGAGCCAGTTATTCACATGCTCCATACCCTGTTTTTACCCCTAACCAGCCTTCAGTCATGACCCAATATTATGCAGAAACTGACTTGGACTATAGTGAGGACTGACTAGGCTTGGTTGTGTGCCCCAATACACAGGGAGAAAGAGTAGTTACTCACCTGTAACAGGTGTTCTCCAAGAGCAGCAGGAATCAGTCCTCACATATGGGTGACGTCGGCGCCGATGGAGCCCCTATGCGG
Source organism: Ichthyophis bannanicus (assembly GCA_033557465.1). Lineage (NCBI taxonomy): Eukaryota > Metazoa > Chordata > Amphibia > Gymnophiona > Ichthyophiidae > Ichthyophis > Ichthyophis bannanicus. The sequence goes on along the minus strand of CM066032.1, from coordinate 198,634,587 downwards.
AGCATTTCCCCAGCTTTCAAAGAAAGCCTTTGGGAATGCAGCGCACATGCGCGGTCCCCTTCCCGCCCAAGAGTGCCATCTTGCTCAGTCTGATGACATAGCTAAAAGACAACAAAAAACCCAAAATGAATTATATGACTGCAATTCCCAGGGGAGGAGGGAGGGTTGTGAGGACTGATTCCTGCTGCTCCTGGAGAACACCTGTTACAGGTGAGTAACTACTCTTTCTCCAGGACCAAGCAGGACGTCAGTACTCACATATGGGACTCCCCAGCTTCAGGATACCGGGGACCCAAAGCTGAACAATGAGCTCCCTCTAGAGCCCCAGCATGCGTGAAAGAATCTTCTCTGAGAACGCCCCCGTACGGTAGCCCAACACCAGGGCCGGAGGGTAGGAGTTGCCTATACCTCAAAGAGATTACGGAGTACCGCTTGTCCGAAAGCAATGTCCCTGCGGGACTCCCTCTCAAGGCAGTAGTGGGCCGCAAAAGTCTGGCTTGAAGACCAAGTAGCGGCCTGGCAGATGTCTGCCAACTGAACAGAGCGGAGATGAGCTATTGACGCAGCCTTCGCCCTGACACGGTGGGCCGTGACTCGACCTTGCAAGGAAAGGCCAGCAGCCCTGTACGCCCAGGCGATACAGTCTGCCACCCAGATGGACAACGTACGCTTGGAGACAGGTAACTCCAGCTTTTTAGGGTCAAAATATACGAAGAGCTGAACAGCCCTTCGGTGTCCTTGCGCACGGTCAAGGTAGAAGGACAACGCCCTCCTACAGTCCAGGGTATGCAAGACCATTTCAGCCCGGCTGGCATGCGGCCTGGGAAAGAAAGTAGGAAGAACCACCTCCTGATTGAGATGGAAGGAGGAGACAATCTTTGGAAGAAACTTTGGGCGAGTCCGTAAGACCACCCTGTTCCTATAGAACCTTGTGTATGATGTCTCTGAGACCAGAGCTTGTAGCTCACTGACTCGCCTGGCTGTGGTAAGAGCTACCAAAAACAACGCCTTCTAGGAAAGAAAGCGTAAAGGGCAAGTAGCCATAGGCTCAAATGGTGGACAAGTAAGTTGCTGCAAGACCACATTCAAATCCCACTCAGGTGCTGGTGGACGAATCGGAGGCTTGAGCAAAAGGAGGCCTCTGAGGAAGCGGGCCACTAAAGGGTGGCCTGACAGAGAGTGACCCTCCACCGGTGAGTGGTGCGCTGACAGAGAACTGAGGTGGACCCGAACAGAGTTGGATTTAAGGCCCAGATCGGACAGGTGAAGCAAATATTGCAGCCCCACTTGTACCAGGCACGAAAAAGGATCCTCCTTGTGCTGAGCACACCAGGTGGAGAACCTACGCCACTTGAGGGCATAAGATTTTCTAGTGGAGCGCCTCCAAGAGGCCAAGACCACCTCCTCCACCTCCCTAGGTAGCAGTAAGGGAGCTAAAACTAGCCTTTCAGCATCCAGGCCATCAAATTGAGGGACTGGAGGTTGGGGTGCAAGAGAGATCCCTGATCCTGAGATAGGAGATCGGGTTGCACCCCCAGATGGAGTGGAGTGTCCACAGCCAACTGCAGAAGGAGTGGAAACCACGGTTGCCTCGGCCATCTGGGGGCTACCAGGATCACCGAGGCCTTGTCCCGAAGCACCTTGAAAAGAGTCTGGGCCACTAGAGGCGTGGGAGGAAACGCAGACAGTAGGGCCATAGACCAAGAGATTAGAAACGCATCTGCTGCTATTCTCAGAGGATGCGGTTGTCTGGAGCAAAACCTGGATAGCTGACGGTTGAGTGGACTGGCAAAGAGATCGATGGTCGGAAAACCCCATCTTAGGAAGATCCGCTGGACCACCAGAGGATTCAACTGCCATTTGTGTGGCTGCAGAATCCTGCTCAACCTGTCTGCTAGGTAATTCTCTTGGCCGGGCAGATAAACCGCCTTGAGAAGTATGCCCTGTTGGACTGCCCATGAGCGCAGGGCTTGAGCCTCCTGACACAGAAGTCGGGATCCTGTGCCTCCTTGCTTGTTCACATAAAACATGGCGACTTGATTGTCTGTCTGAACCAGAACAGACTGGTGAGAGAGGGCATGAGAAAAGGTTTGGAGAGCTAAGCGGATAGCTCTCAGCTCCAAGAGGTTGATCTGCTGTGCGGCCTCCCAAGGGGACCAGAGGCCTTGCGTACATGCCCCCTGGCAATGTGCACCCCAACCCTGAAGAGAAGCATCTGTTGTCAGTACCAGTGTTTGTGGTGGTGGCTGAAAAGGCACTCCGCGCACTAGATTCGGGAGATACAGCCACCATTGCAGGGCGGCCACCAGCAGTTTGGACACCCTTACTTTGTCTCTCAAGTGTCCTGTGGCTTGTAGCCACTGAGTTCTGAGGCCCCACTGAGCAGGCCTCATTTGCAGACGGGCATTTGGATTAACATGGACCGTGGATGCCATGTGGCCCAATAGCCTCAGGAATTGCCTGGTGGAAAGAGTAGTTACTCACCTGTAACAGGTGTTCTCCAGGAGCAGCAGGAATCAGTCCTCACATATGGGTGTCATCGGCGCCGATGAAGCCCCAGCGGGTGTCATCGGCGCCGATGAAGCCCCAGCGGGTGTCATCGGCGCCGATGAAGCCCCAGCGGCTGTCAGCGGCGCCGATGACGCCCCAGCGGGTGTCACCGGCGCCGATGAAGCCCCAGCGGGTGTCATCGGCGCCGATGAAGCCCCAGCGGGTGTCATCGGCGCCGATGAAGCCCCAGCGGGTGTCATCGGCGCCGATGAAGCCCCAGCGGAGCATTTCCCCAGCTTTCTATGAAAGCCTTTGGGAATGCAGGCACGCATGCGCGGTTCCCTTCCCACCTAAAGGTGCCATCTTACCTCAGTCAAATGACATAGCTAAGAACAGCACACAAAAATGAAAAATAAACTATGTACAACTGCAACTCCAAGGGAAGGAGGGAGGGTTGTGAGGACTGATTCCTGCTGCTCCTGGAGAACACCTGTTACAGGTGAGTAACTACTCTTTCTCCAGGACCAAGCAGGAAGTCAGTCCTCACATATGGGTGACTCCCAAGCTCTGGGCTACCGAGGAACCCAGGCTGAACAAGAGAACTCCCTCTAGTCTCAGCAGCAAAGAAAGGCTTTTCAAGGACACAACCTCCACCGGTAGCCCAACAGAGGGCAGGAGGGCAGGAGTTGCCTAAACCTCAAAGAGATTCCGGAGTACTGCTTGGCCAAAACCACTGTCCCTACGGGACTCCCTCTCCAGGCAGTAAAGGGCCGCAAACGTCTGGCTTGAAGACCAAGTTGCCGCCCTGCAGATGTCTACCAAGGGCACACAGCAGAGATGAGCCACTGAGGCAGCCACTGCCCAGACACGATGGGCCGTGACCCTACCCTGCAAAGGAAGGTCAGCCGCCTTGTAAGCCCAGGTGATACAGTCAGCCACCCAGATGGACAAGGTAGGCTTGGACACAGCCAACCGCAACTTATTGGGGTCAAAGGATACGAAGAGCTGAGTAGCCCTTCTATGCCCCTGTGTATGGTCAAGGTAGAAGGATAAGGCCCTCCTACAGTCCAGGGTATGCAGAACTGCTTCAGCCTGGCTTGCATGAGGCCTAGGGAAGAATGTTGGAAGGACCACCTCCTGATTGAGGTGGAAAGAGGAGACAACTTTTGGGAGAAACTTTGGGTGAGTCCTGAGGACTACCCTGTTCCTATAAATCCTGGTGTAAGGCCTGTCACAGACCAGGGCCTGAAGCTCACTTACTCGCCTAGCCGAGGTAAGGGCTATCTGGAAGAGTGTCTTCCAGGAGAGGAAGCGTAGTGGACAAGTAGCCATCGGCTCAAAAGGAGGGTGAGTCAGTAGCTGCAAGACCACATTCAGCTCCCACTCAGGGGCAGGAGGACGGATGGGAGGCTTGAGTAAAAGCAAGCCCCTGAGAAAACGAGACACCAAGGGGTGACCAGATAGAGATTGTCCCTCTACCAATGAGTGGTGAGCTGCTAGAGCTGAGAGGTGGACCCGAACAGAATTGGACTTAAGTCCCTGATTGGATAAGTGCAGCAAGTACTGAAGAACTACTGGCACAGTACAGGAGAAAGGATCCTCTGTACGTAGGTGACACCACACAGAAAACCTCTTCCATTTGAGAGCATAGGTTTTCCTAGTGGACTGTTTCCTAGAAGCTAGGACAACCACCTCAACTTCCTGAGGTAGGCCCCAGGGAGCCAAAACTACCCTTGCAGCCTCCAGGCCATCAAATTGAAAGACTTGAGATTGGGGTGCAGAAGGGAATCCTGGTCCTGTGTGAGAAGGTCGGGTTGCAACCCCAGAGGCAGTGGAGGATCCACCACCAGGTGAAGCAGAAGAGGAAACCAAGGCTGTCTCGGCCACCTGGGAGCTACCAGCAGGACCGAGGCCTTGCCCTGGAGAATCTTGAATAGAGTTCGGGCCAGCAAGGGCGTGGGAGGAAACGCATAGAGGAGGCCCTGAGACCAAGATATCAGAAAAGCATCCGCTGCTGTCCGCAGAGGATGTGGTTGTCTGGAGCAGAACTTTGGCAGTTGCTTGTTGATGGGCTGGCAACGAGATCCATCAAAGGGAGACCCCATTTCAGGAAGATCTTCTGAACTACTGAAGGATGCAGCTGCCACTCGTGGGGCTGCAGTATCCTGCTCAATCTGTCTGCCAGGTAGTTGTCCTGGACCGGAAGGTACACAGCCCTGAGGGGCATGTTGTGAGTGAGGGCAAAAGAACAAAGGTCCTGAGCTTCCCGACAAAGGATCCTGGACCCAGTTCCGCCCTGTTTGTTCACATAAAACATGGCAACTTGGTTGTCTGTCTGAATCAGGACAGACTGTTGAGCCAGGGTAGGAGTGAAAGCTTTGCGTGCTAATCGAATAGCTCTGAGTTCGAGGAGATTGATCTGCTGTGCAGTTTCCCAGGGAGACCAGAGGCCATGGGTGCACTTGCCCATACAATGCGCTCCCCAGCCTTGCAGGAAGGCATCTATAGTTAGCATCACTGTGTAACCTGGAGTCTGAAAGGGCACCCCTTTCAGCAGATTGGGTGGGTGTAGCCACCAGTTGAGGGAGTGCAGAAATGGTCTGGATACCCTTATCCTGTCTCTGAGGCTGCCTGTGGCCTGCGACCACTGAGACCGAAGGCACCACGGTGTAGGCCTCATATGGAGCCTGGCATTGGGGGTCACATGTACTGTCAAAGCCATGTGGCCTAGAAGCCGCAGGCAGAGTCTGGCGGAGACCAGGGACCTGCTGAGAAACTGACTTGCCAAGGCCATTAACCTTCGGGCTCTATTTTCTGGCAAGAATGCCTTGGCCAGGAGAGAGTCCAACCTTGCCCCTATGAACTCCAAGTTCTGGGAAAGGAGCAAAGTGGACTTTGCGAAGTTTATGGCAAACCCCAGGCGTTGTAGAAGAGCAATGGTCCTGAGGGTGGCTTGATTGGCCTCCTGACCCCTGATGAGCCAGTCATCCAGATAGGGGAAGACAAAGATGCCCTGATTTCTCAGGTAGGCCGCCACCACTGCTAAGCACTTTCTAAAGACTCTGGGGGCGGAGGTGAGGCCGAAAGGCAGCACTCTGTACTGATAATGGTTTCCTCCCACGATGAACCTTAGGTACTTTCTGTGGTCTGGATGAATGAGGATGTGAGTGTACGCATCCTTTAGATCTAAGGAGCATAGCCAATCTCCCTGCTGGAGGTAGGGCAGAAGGGTTCCAAGAGTAAGCATCTTGAACTTTTCTTTCACTAGGAACTTGTTGAGGTTCCTGAGGTCCAGAACCTTGCAAGTGGGGAGGCACAGGCTCCACCGCCCTGTCCACCAACAGACCCTGAAGCTCCTGACGGAGAAGGTCTGTGTGCAGAGGAGGTCTTGGAGGCTCCCCTGGAAAGTATGAGGGTGGCAGTTGGTGGAAATGGAGAGCATAGCCCTTGTGGATTATCTCCAGCACCCAACTGTCCCCAGGGATAAGGGGCCACTGGTGGGCAAAGAGGGCGAGACGACCTCCTGTGCAGGGTTGGGAGAGCAGTGGAGGAGAGGCTATGCTCAAGGAGTCAAAAGACCCCACCCTGCTGAGTGGTAGCAGGGGCCTGAGGCTTGGGGGTCCTCTGCCTACGGGGCCCATTACCCTTGCCCTTGGCTTGCTGACCCTGGGGGGCAGCTTGGGCAGCCTGATACTGTGGGTACTGTTTGTAGGCAGTGCCCTTCCTCGGGTAAAAGGGCTTTTTACCCGAGCCCTTCTTTTTATGAGAAGGGGCAGAGTTCTTCCTCGACAGTCTTGTCCGGGTGAGGTGCTCGGTCTCGAGCTGAGCGGCCTTCTCGGTCATGGGCTTGCCAAAAAGGTTTTCACTTCGGCAAGGGACATCGACCAACTTGTCCTGAACCCATGGCTCGAGGTCCGATGACTGCAGCCATGCCTGGCGTCGAGCCGCGATGCCGGCTGAAGCAACTCTGGCCGAAGCCTCGAAGCCATCGTAGACGGCGCGGGACATGAACTTCGAGCAGTCCCAAATCCCCGAGAACAAGGACTTAAATCTCTGCAAGGGTTCCCCGGAGGGACCAGCAGAGAATCCGGCCAACTCCTTGGCCAGATCCCGCAAGTACATCCCCATGTACAACTGGTAAGACTGGACACGTCAAGCAAGCATCGAGCCCTAATAAAACTTTCTACCGACGCCATCTAGGTTTCGGGCCTCCCTGCCAGGAGGCACTGCGGAGTGCATCTTCTGACTCTTCAGACGATGCATGGCAGATTCCACAACCATGGAATGGTGTGGTAGCTGTGCCTTCTGAAAACCAGGGCTCTTACGGAGCCGATAGATCGAATCGACTCGCTTGCTAAGAACCGGCGCCGAGGCCGGTGCCTCCCACATACGGAAGAGGAGCCGTTCCAACATCGGATGAACCGGGACAGTAAAGGCCTCCTTCGGAGGACAGTCATACTGCAGCGCCTCGAGCTCTTTAGCTCGAGGCTCTTCCTCAGGATCCGCCGGAATAGCCAAGGCAGTGGCCATATCCCAGACGAACTCCGAGAACTGGGTGTCCTCCGGGGGGGGACCTACTCCGGAGCTCAGACTGCGGTGAGTCCGAAGGGACGCACCGAGTCTTAAAGGTGTCAGGAGACTCCTCGTTCTCCGTCTCCCAAGCCGACTCATCCGAGGAAGAGTCGGGGTCCGACCCCGTGGGGCCCTGGAGAACCCGCCCCGACGCCAACGCCGACGCCCTCGGTCCCGAACAGGAGGTCGAGGGGGACCGTGACCGAGGTCGACTCCGAGCCACGATGGACTCGAGTATCGGCTCAGTCTCCGGGGTCGACTTGGACGTCGATGTCCCCGTGGTCGGGGCAGATGCGCCAGACAGGCTGACCATCAGTGCCCGCTGCTGCTCCATGAAGGCAGACATTCTGCTCTCCAAGGTTGTCATCCTGAGACTTAGCTCGGGAGACGCAGCAGTCACCGACTCGGGCCCAGGCCGCGGCTCCCTGGGAAGAGAGTCCACGAGGACTACGGGGCTTACGTGTCCAGCAGACTCCGGCTCCACACAAGGAACTTTGGCAGGCTTCTCCGGTTCCACAGGCCCGGGGCGACGGTCGGGGGTTTTAAGACCTGGCCCTCGAGGAGCCAGGGACCTCTTCCGACGACACCCTCGCGAGCCGTTTCTTCCTCTTGCGTTCCCAGTCGGGGGACCCCCTGTCCGAGGAGCTTCGACGGTGCTAGGGATCGGAATCCCGAGATGTTGAGGCCTCAGACTAGGTCCGGGCCCGGCCGGAAGCTGAGTCCAAGAAAAGCCTTTCCTTTTGCTGCTGGCAACTTCGTAGTGCCTTGGAAAACATTTTTCCACAGGCCCCGCACGACTTAGGATCGTGGTCGGGGCCGAGGCACCGAAGGCAGCAGTCGTGTGTGTCGGTGAGAGACATTAGTTTCTTACACCGATCACACTTCTTAAAACCACTGGAAGCCATCGGGGAAAAAAAGAGTCCCCGCAAGGTCAAAAGACCAGCCTTCCAGAGAAAAAGAGAAAAAAGGGCGCGAACGCCAGTCACGAAGGGCAAAAACCGAAAAAGAGGAATCAGGTTCGATACCGGTGTACCGAACCCGGCGGGAGGGGAACTGGCATCGAACCGGAAGAAAAAGAGCAAAAAAACCCGCTGAAAAATCTACTTTTAACCGGGAAAAACGGGACACATGTCAGGTGGGCTTCACGGAAAAAAAGAGACTGAGGTAAGATGGCACCTTTAGGTGGGAAGGGAACCATGCATGCGTGCCTGCATTCCCAAAGGCTTTCATAGAAAGCTGGGGAAATGCTCCGCTGGGGCTTCATCGGCGCCAATGACACCCATATGTGAGGACTGACTTCCTGCTTGGTCCTGGAGAAACCAGAGAATTGCTGTGGAACTGTCTGGCCAAGTCCATCAGTCTGTGGGCCCTTTCTACAGGCAGATAAGCCTTTGCCTGAAGGGTATCCAACCTTGCTCCGATGAACTCTGTGTTCTGTGAGGGGTGCAAAGCGGACTTTGCGAAGTTTATGACAAACCCCAGATGTTGTAGAAGGGAGACAGTGCAGAGGGTGGCCTGTCTGGTTTCCTGTGGAGACTGACTCCTGATGAGCCAGTCGTCCAGGTATGGAAAGACAAATATGCCCTGGACTCTGAGATAGGCCGCTACCACCGCCAGGCATTTGGTGAAAACCCTGGGTGCGGAGTTTAGGCCAAATGGAAGTACTCTGTACTGAAAATGATTTCCTCCCACTACAAATCTGAGATATTGTCTGTGGTCTGGATGAATGAGGATGTGAGTATAAGCATCCTTTAGGTCTAAGGAGCACAGCCAATCTCCCTGCTGGAGGTAGGGCAGCAGTATTCCAAGGGTAAGCATCTTGAACTTTTCCCTCACCAGGAACTTGTTGAGATTTCGCAAGTCGAGGATGGGCCTGAGGCCTCCTGTCCTTTTTGGTACCAGAAAGTACCTGGAATAGAAGCCTTGCCCTCTCAGGTGGTGGGGGCACCAGTTCCACCGCCTGCTCCTTTAGAAGACTTGTCAACTCCTGAAGGAGTAAGTCCCTGTGCAGAGGGAGTCTTGGAGGCTCCCCTGGAAAGTAGGAGGGGGGTAACTGGTTGAAGTGGAGCAAATAGCCCTTTTGGACTATGCTGAGCACCCAGGTATCCCCTGTTATGGCTGACCACCTGTGGCCGTTGTGATAAGGAAGCTTATCATAGCTCAGGTAGGAGCTATAAAAAAGATGATGTGACTCTGAACAAGCAACCTGTCAGTTCTGGTAGAAGCAAGAAAACAGAGTTTTCACATAAAAGACTACCAGTCCCAGAATGCACCAGGTTTCCAGCAGCCATGAGAGGGGCTGAAGTGAGAGAACGTGTGTGCAATCAAGAGAGCTATGAGGTAATCCCTAAGCACTCATCTCAAAGGGCAGGGCCTGATTCAAGACAGCTGCGCTGTGTTAGGGAGCAGCACACATTAGGAAAGAATAAGAATAGAGATTATTCTTCAGGCAACAGTTTCAAGAACAGCTTCAGGAAGAGATACAGAGGGGAGAGCTTCAGCAACGGCTACAAGCACCAGTATCACCTGGAGAAACAGAAGCCAAGCCAAGCAGATAGAGAGAGAAGGAAACTCTCTGGAAGGAAGAGAAGAAAGGCCATTGGAAGGTCTGGGAGATTCCAAGGCAGTACTCATACTGGGAGGTATTCCAAAGGCCAGCAGAGTCCATTGGACTGGATTCAGCCAGAGGAATGGAGTGGCAGAGATAGGAATCACCAGTGGCTACCTGGAAGAGAGAAGACTGCATGTGGAAGGGACTTTCAGACCAAGGCCAGAAGGTATGTGAGAGAAGATCCAGTGTCCAGGGATCAAGATTGGAAGGCTGGACATCAGAATTGGATTACATATTGGCCAGGCTATACAGAGAGGAATAATGATAGCAGGAGAGGCTCAGGTATGAACACTGATCCAGACCCTATCTATAATAGAGAATGGCAGCAAGGGAATAAGCATCCTCATGATAGTGCCTTAATGAAAGACTCATCTGTGCCAATGTATGATATTGACCCTATGATTGTTGATGCAGGGGGAAATACAGCAGATGAAACTATTTACATGGACTGTTCTTTATCTAAATTCTATTGCTAGTTTTCTATGAGCAAACACATCAGCCATCACAAAGAAACCTAACTTTGTTCTTTATTTCCACTGCAAACAGCTCTTAAAGCAGGATTTGGGCTCACACAGTAGCAGCCAGCCAGCTAAAGGCTTTCAGCTGGTCCATTGATAGTAATTAGGGCTGCACCTGATTGTGTGTGTGAGCAAGGGAGAATCACTGCTGAGATCGGCGTGGAAAATAAGCAGAAGTTAACCTAACCAGCAAAGTTTATTCTTTACTTTGTGCCTTTGTATTTGGTAATTATTTGCTAAGAAAACATTAGCTAATTGCCTGACAAGCTGAAGGTTGTTTTCTGGTTTACTTTGTGACTCTTTGTTATCCATTTTAAACACTGCAAGCAAGTAACCTCATTTATAGTGCTATCAAGCATACATGTGCTGGGTGAATTAAACCCCATCAATAAAAGAAGTATTTTATTGATCTTACCACTTGGTTTCACAACTCAAATTATTGTCATCAGCTGTGTTTGGGAGTGAATGAACTACAATACCCACAATACCTTGCAAGAATCATATGAGTATATGCATCGTCAAGATTGTGTAAGTTCTCACCCTAGGCAGCCGTCTGACACCGTACAGGGTCAGCCGGCCTCCTGTGCTGAGAGGGGCCAGCTGAGGAGGAGAGGCTATGCCACTGGAGTCAAAACCCCGCTCCCTGCAGTGCAGGAGCCGGAGCTGGTGGCTTGGGGGTTTTCTGCCTATGGGACCCATGTTCCTGCCCCTTGGCCTGCTGACCCTCTTGGGGAGATGTGGAGGCCTGGTACTGGGGGTAAGATTTGTAGGCAGATGACCTCCTCGGGTAAAAGGACTTTTTCCCTGAGTCCTCCTTCTTTTGAGAAGGGGCAGAGGTCTTCCTGGACAGCCTTGTCCTGGTGAGAGTCTTGGACTCGAGATCTGCAGCCTTTTCATCCATGGGCTTGCCAAAGAGGTTTTCACCTCGGCAAGGGACATCGACCAACTTGTCCTGCACCCATGGTTGGAGGTCCGATGACTGTAGACAGGCCTAGCGGCGTCCACCGATGCCGGCCGCGGCTACTCGGGCTGAAGCCTCGAAGCCATCATAGGCTGCTCGAGACAAACTTCGAGCACTCTCGGATCCCAGTTGACAAGGCTGTGAACCTCTGCAAAGGTTCCTCGGAGAGACCAGCAGAGAACCCGGCAATCTCCTTTGCCAGGTCTCGAAGGTACATGCCCATGTACAGCTGGTAAGTCTGAACACGGCAAGCAAGCATAGAGCCCTGGAAGCACTTTCTACCGAGGGCATCCAGGTTCCGGCCCTCCCTGCCCGGAGGCACCGAGGAGTGCATCTTCTGACTCTTCAGATGATGCATGGCCGATTCCACAACCATGGAGTGGTGCGGCAGCTGTGCCTTCTGGAACCCAGGGCTCTTGCGGACTCGATAAATGGAATCAACCCGCTTGCTAAGAACCGGCGTCGAGGCCGGCGCCTCCCACATGCGGAAGAGCAACTGTTCCAGCATCGGAGGAACCGGTACAGTAAAGGCCTCTTTGGGGGGAGAGTCATACTGTAGTGCCTCAAGCTCCTTGGCTCGAGGCTTCTCCTCGGGGTCCGCGGGGAAGGCCAAGGCCTTGGCCATGTCCCTCATGAAGTCCGAGAACCGGGTATCCTCTGGGGGGGACCTTCTCCGAGATTCAGACTCCGGTGAGTCTGAAGGGATGCACCGGGTCCGAAAAGTGTCCGGGGACTCCTCGTCCTCCGTTTCCCATCCCGACCCCTCTGAGGAGGAATCGAGCGGCTCTGGTCGGGCAGGCACCGATGCCATCCGCCCCGATGCCGAGGGCACCGGCGTCGACGACCTTGGTCCCGCACGGGAGTTCAAGGGTGACCTCGGCCAAGGATCGACTCGAGATCTCATGGACTCGAGGATCGGCTCGGCCTCCGGGGTCGACTTGGACGTCGAGGTCCCGGTGGTCGGGGCAGATGCACCGGTGAGACCGGTGATCAGTACCCGCTGCTGTTCAATGAAGGCAGCCAAACTGCTCTCCAAGGCCGTCAACCTGAGCCGAGTTCAGGAGACCCAGCAGCCTCCGACTCGGGCCCCAACAGCGTCAGGCCCGACGTCGGCTCCCCCGGAGGAGAGTCCACGAGGACTACAGTACTTACGTGACCCGGGGCCTCCGTCTCTACACGAGGTTGTTTAGCAGGCCTCTCCGACTCCGATGACCCAGGACGGCAGTCGGGGCTATGCGACCTGGCCCTCGAGGAGCCAAGAGCATCCACCCATGCCACCCTCGTGGGTTTCTTCTTCCTGCAGTGCTCCCGCGAAGGAGACCCCCTCTCAGAGGAACCCCGACAACTCTCGGGTTCGGACTCCCGAGGCGTCGAGGCCTCTGACGAAGTCCGGGCTCGGCCGGACGCGGAATCAGAGAAGATCCTTTCGCATTGATGCTGCCGGCTCCTCAATGCCTTGGAGGACATTTTGCCACACGGGACACAGACCAGCGGGTCATGGTCGGGCCCGAGGCACCGGAGGCAGCAGTCGTGTGTGTCGGTGAGAGACATCAGTTTCTTACACCGATCACACTTCTTAAACCCGCTGGCAGCCATCAGGGGAAAAAGAGCCCCTGCAAGGTCAAAAGACTGGGCTGCCAGGGAAAAATGAAAAAATGGAGTGAACGCTAGTCTCTAAGGACAAAAAATGAAAAATGAAGTCCGGGCTCGATACCGGTGTACCGGGCCCAGGCGGGAAAGGGAACAGGCTTCGAACCGAGAAAAAACACGGATCCACATCGAAAAAAATCAACTTTTTCACGGGTGACCACAACACACTTGCGTTGGGCTCCGCGAAAAAAAGAAGACTGAGCAAGATGGCACCCTTGGGCGGAAAGGGGACCATGCATGCGCACTGCATTCCCAAAGGCTTTCTTTGAAAGCTGGGGAAATGCTCCACATGGGGGCTCTGTCGGCGCTGACATCACCCATATGTGAGGACTGACTTCCTGCTTGGTCCTGGAGAAATACGCACTACTATCTTGGGGTATGAATTGCTCTTCCTGTTAGATACAGGTGCCTCCACATCTGCCGTAGCACTATCACAGTTGCCTCCTCCTCTGTTTAAGGCACTGCCTACTGCTCCTAAAGTCCCTTGTGAAGGAATTGAGGGAAAAACTATAATGCACCAAAAATTGTCTGATGTGCCGCTTCTAGTGGAAGGGAAATTGTATCATACAGATTTCCTGGTTGGCCCTACTTTGCCTGTCAATTTGCTGGGACGAGATTTTCTATCCAGAAACAAGACTGTTATCAGCTGGGAAACTGGCACTTTGACTTGTACCTTGTGTCCCCTGCAAGTTCAACAGCCTATAGCTGTGACACCGGCTGTTGTAACGGCTCCACCATTGGACACCCTTCCTTCAACCTTGTGGGCTGTGCCAGGTAATGATATTGCCTATAGAAAAAGTCGTTCACTATCAACTCCAAAAATGCAGAGGAATAGTATTCTTCAACTTGCCTTACAAGCCAATCACTCAAGTGTAAAACAAGGTCTCAGATTTTACAAGTGCTACTTCCTGACGATCGTCATGGAAGAAAAAGCACATAAATACATCAACGACCTTGTATGGATTAACTTAGAGTGAACCAGTCCTATTAATCAAAACATGTATTCCAATACTTTACTCAAACACTTCAAAGAACTGGGCTAGACTTTTAACTGTTCTACTAGTGTCTTTTTTTATCGAGTGAGCCAGTCTTACTTTTCCATAAAATGAATGATTCAATAGTTCTATGAACTTTTCACTTGAAAAGGCTGGCTGGACTTATCATGACTCGGTAGTTATTTCTCCTGATCCCGACGCTTGCCTCAGGTACCAATCTAGCGTTTCTCTTCTAGGGTTCCTCAGGGGATCCTGTTATAAACTTTTATCGATGTTCTAATAAAACAGAAAATGGAAATATTAGCTAAAACCCCTCATACCACACCTCCACCAACATTAATCTTACACTAATAACGAACCACCATTAAAAATCCATTAAAAATCCTTACCAATGATGCTGCCAACGTTATAATTTCAATCAAAACCCTTCTTGCTCTAACTCCATTCTTTCTCTCGGGTCGAAAAAACGCAGCGCATGCGGGGTAAAGCTCCCCCACCGTATATCGAAAATCGACAGATCGAAACACTTTCCTACATTTTAGGAGTTTGCATCCTCAACGTTTGAAGGAGAGTCTCCCACTCTCCCAATTTTACGGTTCCGGAGGAACTGTTCTGATAAGAGGGACTACAAGCATAAGTCCAGACAACTTAGTAAACAATTTCTAGAGAGGGGATATCCCGGTAAGATCGTGCGTAGAGCGTATCATAGGGCACTCTATAACCGTAGAAGTTTACTTTTGCACAAACGGGTGACACCTGGATGTAGTGATGTCGATATGAACAACGTTAATTTAATTACTAAATATTCCCCTTTGAGCGTAGCGATCCAGCAAATAATTAAAAAACATAGTAACGTTTTGTCAGTTGTCCCAGGGCTTGCAGACAAACGAGTTCGGTGTGTATGGCAGAGGGACCGTAATTTAAAAGAAAGGTTAAGTCCAGCAGTGATAGGCCCATTGGAAGCGTTTCCCACATTGAGAGTGAAGGGCCACCAGGCTTGTGGGAACTGTGAAATGTGTTCAATTACTCTAACAGTCTCGGAATTCCATTACGCAGTACAGACAGTACAGTTGCGGTTTTCCACTACATGCGAGTCAACCAATGTAGTGTATGTACTCCTTGTGTCCCTGTGGACTGGCCTATATAGGCAAGACTTCACGCCAGTTTAAAACACGTCTGCGTGAGCACAAGAGTAGATTAAAACATAAAGTGCAGGAAGCCCCGATTGTGCGGCACTGTTTACTTGAGCGTCATGAATTCCAAGATTTACGTTGTCTCTGCATAGATCAAGTGCAGAGAGGTAACTGTGGCAGGACTCTAGACCTGGAATTGCTTAGGCGTGAACAACGCTGGATATTTAAGTTAAACACAGTGGAACCTTATGGCCTTAACGTAGCGATAGATTGGTCGGTGTGCAGTTAATAATATAAAGGATTTAGATAGAATTCGCTTTTTGAAATTTTCAACTGATGGTACAATAACTTTATGTTATTATAGTGAGAGGAGATGTTGTGATTCGATCACATGAACTGACACGTAGCTTGGAACTATTGTAATTTTTGTATTTTTTGCAATTTTTGGTGGTTTTTTACAAGTAGTTAGGAGTATTTTTTCTTTTCTTCCTTTTTTTGCTACATTTGAAGGATTGTGGTTTCGTTACATTCGAGTAAGCCCGTCTTGTAGGAGGAGGTTATGGTAATTAGTGGGGTTTTAAATATGGTGGGGGAGCTTTACCCCGCATGCGCGGCGTTTTTTCGACCCGAGAGAAAGAATGGAGTTAGAGCAAGAAGGGTTTTGATTGAAATTATAACGTTGGCAGCATCATTGGTAAGGCTTTTTAATGGATTTTTAATGGTGGTTCGTTATTAGTGTAAGATTAATGTTGGTGGAGGTGTGGTATGAGGGGTTTTAGCTAATATTTCCATTTTCTGTTTTATTAGAACATCGATAAAAGTTTATAACAGGATCCCCTGAGGAACCCTAGAAGAGAAACGCTAGATTGGT
The DNA here is from genome assembly GCA_033557465.1 of Ichthyophis bannanicus. NCBI lineage: Eukaryota > Metazoa > Chordata > Amphibia > Gymnophiona > Ichthyophiidae > Ichthyophis > Ichthyophis bannanicus. Next base: position 198,618,786 of record CM066032.1, on the reverse strand, counting down.
ACCTGAGGCAAGCGTCGGGATCAGGAGAAATAACTACCGAGTCATGATAAGTCCAGCCAGCCTTTTCAAGTGAAAAGTTCATAGAACTATTGAATCATTCATTTTATGGAAAAGTAAGACTGGCTCACTCGATAAAAAAAAGACACTAGTAGAACAGTTAAAAGTCTAGCCCAGTTCTTTGAAGTGTTTGAGTAAAGTGTTGGAATACATGTTTTGATTAATAGGACTGGTTCACTCTAAGTTAATCCATACAAGGTCGTTGATGTATTTATGTGCTTTTTCTTCCATGACGATTGTCAGGAAGTAGCACTTGTAAAATCTGAGACCTTGTTTTACACTTGAGTGATTGGCTTGTAAGGCAAGTTGAAGAATACTATTCCTCTGCATTTTTGGAGTTGATAGTGAACGACTTTTTCTATAGGCTATATCAAATCGTTCCTAAGAAGACCGTGATTTAAGGTAATGATATTGGACATCTCAACATTTCTCCAGTCAAGATTGAAGTACGGCCGGGAGCTCCACTGCCATATGTGCATCAGTACCCTCTGCCTGCTGCTTCAGTGGCTGGAATACGGCCAGTGATTGAAAACCTGCTAGCCCAGGGTGTGTTGGTACCCACTTCTCCTTGCAATACTCCTATTTTACCTGTGCTGAAGGCTGATGGTAAGTCTTACAGATTTGTGCAAGATTTGAGAGCTATTAATCGTACTGTTCTACCAGTTTTTCCCCTTGTACCCAAATCCTCATGACATTTGGACTCGTATACCATGTGACTCCACCCACTTTTCAGTTATAGATTTAAGCTCCACCTACTATTCCATACTAGTGGGGGAGGAGTCTAGGTATTTACTGGCTTTTACATACGAAGGGCGTCAATATACATGGACTACCCTTTCTCAAGGGTACACCGAGAGTCCTGCTTATTTTTCGCAGGCCCTTAAAGCTGCTTTGCAGGACTTGGCATTGGACAAATCTGTGTTAATACAGTATGTAGATTTACTTATTTGCTCTCCTTGTTATGATGCTTGCGTTGCTGATACTATGTTAACTCTTGTAAATATCTCTCATTTGGGATTGAAAGTTAATCAATCTAAGTTGCAATTTTCTTTGCCACGAGTGATATTTCTTGGTGTATGTCTCTCCTCAGCTGGACGCTCTATTACTGGCTCAGCAGATTGGTCCTATTATGTCTATGCCTTTTCCTGCTACTGTGCCTTTAATACGCTGCTTTTTAGGTCTTTTAGTATTTTGCCGCCAGTGGATTCCTGACTTTGCTGAACTTGCTGCTCCACTGTATGCCCTTCTTGGCCGTGAGGCTCCAGAGGGTATTATAGTTCCTACTGAAGCTCAGCATAATGCTTTCCACTCTCTGCGACAAGCTCTACTGACTTCTCCCTGTCTTTCTTTTCCTGATTATGCTTTACCTTTCTGTCTCTATGTGGCTATGTCCACATCTGCTGCTGTTTGTGTTCTGGCACAATCCTTTCCTACTGGATTGAAGCCCTTAGGTTATTTTTCCCAAGCCTTTGATCCTGTCGTTTCTGGCATGCCGCCATGTTTCCAATCTTTGGCTGCTGTAGTGTTTGCTATACAAACTACAGATTTTCTTGTTCTCCAACATGAATTACATGTGTACATTTCTCATTCAGTTGCTCGTCTGTTGCATTTGGCTAAAACCCAGCCTTTGTCCAGCTCTTGTTTGTTATTTGATTTGGCTATTTGCCAAGCACATGTCATTTTACATGAGGTCTCACTGTTACAGCCAGCTCAAATCCTGGCTTCTTTAGATTCCCTCTCCGTATGTATATGTGGATGTGTATGTGTGAGCACATCTGTATTTGTATCTGTGCTGTCTGTATAAATGTGCCTTTTGTCTGTCTCAAACACGTGGGGTGTGTTTGTGTTTTTCTGTTTTATATGTTTATCTGTTTTGTTTGTGCATGTGTTGATGGTTATTTGTGTGCATCTGCACATGCATATTTGTATGTGTGGGTGTATACATATGTTTATATACATTTGTATCTGTGTAGCTCAGTGTCTGAGATCAGAAAGAGATGAGAGAGAGTTCATTTTGAATGGTTCACTCCTTAATCATTATGTTACAGTGAATCTTATATGTATGCTGCAGCTGTTGAAACTGTTTTCCCATAAAAATATACTGGAGCATTTATGGGTGGAGGCTCATTTCTCTTCATGCCTCTCTTACACCCCCTCCTCCCCGCCACATGCAGAAACTTTGCTTCTACAGCACATGAACTTCCCCCAGTATTAGGCCCCCACAGCCTTTACATTGTCTTGTCCCTACCTACAGTCTCTGCTATTAGTTGCACTATAATCAGGGGGAAGATTAAATAATTTGAGAGAGAGGTTTTATGTTTATACTTTTTATTAACATTTATAATAACACTCAAGTATTTACATGAATGACTAGAGATAATGGGAACTCCACAACATTCCAACTATTTTACATAGAAATATTCAAAGTAATCTATTCCCATAATTAGTCCACAATTATCAAGGGGGGCTACAGGAAACTTTTAACCATTGACCATGGTGAAAGGTTTTAAACTAAGAAAAATATCCAAACATATCAGTCATCCTTCTGCAATATGGACATTAATGAAAAATTCTAATGAATCCTACTAACGTCAGACCGTTGTAATCCTAATCTCCTGGGATCTAAGTACACTTTACCAGGTCTCCCTAAATATCTGCACCTCAAGTATGTGTATAGTTGCCAATGCTTTAATTTGGCTCTGCCCAGAGCAGCAGATATTAGTTAACCGTACACACAGCAACTAAAAAGAAAACTTTATGATTAAGTCAATAGTTTTCACAGATGATTAACAAAAAATAAAAATTTATATACCAATATACATAATATACAATAAAAATATAAATTTATATTCCAATCAAAATGGTTTACACACAATTAAAAAAAATACAATTAAATGAAATAGAAACCAGAATGACTAAAATGCATCCCATCACAGATAACTTTGCCTGTAGAAGGCGTTCTCCATGGACAGCATGGTATGTGTCCTTATACATGGGTGATGCCAATGATGGAGCCCAAGTGAGGGAGCAGTTCCCCAGTTTCTAGAACTCCTGGAAGTGTTGGAAGCCTATCACTGTGCATGCAAGTCTCTTCCTGCCTGCTGTTTTCACACAGGACCGCATCAGTGATACTATAGCTTTGTAAAGAATACAGTTCCTTGGAGAGGTGGATGGGTTTTGTGAGGAGTTATATTCCGCTGCCCACAGAGAACAACTGCAACAGGCAATTATTTTCAACATGGACAAGCAAGTTATGAGTCCTCACACATGGCAATCCCTAACTACAGAATGCCTTGAAATTAAAAAAACAGATAAAACAATGTGTTGCAACAAGTAGACATTCAGCAATATTAACTATATATTTTTGGTGGCAACTAGATTTTTGCAGTATTTTCTTTTCTTAATTTCTTTAAAGGCAGCCTGGAATGAAAATTAACTGGGTTTAGGGGGGATGGAGGTGGATTATATTCCCCAAACAGATTCTGGAGCAGATTGGCCAACCCTACTGTCACATTTGATGTCTTTCTAAACAGAAGTGAGATATGACTATATGGACATATCAAATTGTTTATGTTGCATCCTTGCATATCTTCCCCATGAAGAATGATCTCAAGTGGGCTACCAACGCAGTCATAGCTCTGACATTATGAGCCACGATATGACCCTCGAGAATCAAGCCTGCATGAGCATAAGCCAAGGAGATTCAATCCGCAGCCAACAGGACAAGTATGGCAGCCCCCCCAGTTTGCTTGGATCAAAATGAACAAAACTCTGGATGGACTGTTGAAGGGTTTTAGCCTGTTCCAAATAGAAGGCTGAGACTCATTTGCACTCTAGTGTGTGCAATATGCTTTAACCTTTGTGGGCGTGTGAAGACTGGAAAAAAATGATGGAAAAAATGTTGATTAAGGTGGAATTTCAACACCACTTTAGGAAGGAACTTTGGATGAGTGTGCAAAGCCACGCTTTTGTTGAAGAACTTAATATCGCGTGGATAAGTTATTACAACCTGGATCTCACTGTGTGCTGAAGTTACCACCATCAAAAATATGACCTTTCAGGTCAAGTACTTCAGATCACAGGCATTTAGTGGCTTGAAGAGAGCTTTAATCAGTTGGATTGAAACCATATTGAGAATCCATGACTGCAGGAGTCTTGATGGGATGCTTGAAAAGAAGCAAGCTCCACATGAACCAACCAACCAAGGATTGTACAGAGACAGATTTACCTTCTATATGATGGTGATAAGCACCAACTGCACTAAAGTGAACCCTAAATCAGTTGTTTTTTAGTCCTAAATCTAATAAATGTTGAAGATATTCAAACAGTTTTTGTGCGGGATAGAAGAAAGGATCTAGGGCTCTTCCCTCGCACCAGAAGATAGCATCTTCCATTTAATGATATATGGTCGCCTAGTGGAATCTCTCCTGGAAGTCAGAATGACTCTTGACATTCCATCAGGCATGTTCAAGGTTGTCAGGATCAACCCCTCATTATCCGAGGAGGTCACCAGGATCAACCCCTCAATATCTGAGCTATGAGGACCAGGGACTCTATATTGGGGTGTAATAATGCGCCCTTGATCCTACATGATTAGAGTTGGCAAACTGCCTAGTTATATGGGATCCTTTTGGAGAGATCCAGAGGTAGAAAAAACTGTGGTTGTCTGGGGCCAATACAGCATTATAAGAATCATGGTTTCCTGGTCCTTAGTTTCAGGAGAGTTTTTACAAGAAGAGGTAAGGGAGGATACATGTAAAGAAGACCTTACCCCAAGCTAGGAGGAAGGCATCCAAGCCAAGTGGACAAACATCCCTATCCAGGAACAGAATTGGATAGATAACATTTGTGGGGTTTTAACACACGGTACAGTTTATCCACCAGGGCATTGTTCTCTCCCACAGTCATGTGGTTCTGAAGATCATCCAGTGGGAGATGGCAAAGTTCCACATGTTGACAGTTTCCCAAATTATCATGATTCAAACAGACAACCAGGTGAAATGTATTAATGTCAACAAGCATGGAGAAACGTAATAGACAACCAGATGGCATGTATTATGTTCCTTCATGCTTGCTGACGTAATACACGCCACCTGGTTGTCTGTTTGAATCATAATAATTTGAGTGGCTAGCTAATACATGATAGCCCTTAAAATGTCTGATATTGCTCTCAATTCTAGGAAATTAATCAGGTGAAGTTTCTCCTGAGAGGACCAAAAGCTTCAAGTATGAAACTCATCTATAAGAGCTCTCCAGCCCAGTCTGGATACATTTGTTGTCAATAATGTTGTGGTATGGAGAAATATGGAAGGAGATTCCTAATGCCAAATTGGAATGAACTGCCCACCAGTACAGAGTCTCCAAGCAGAAATGCGTAGATATGACATCCGTGTCTTTGAGTGGCTTGAGTCTACCGAGTGCTCAAGGTCAATCGAGCTGGTCTCATTTTGATACAGGTATTATTGAGGTCATGTGGCCCAGCATCCTCAACATATTCCATGCTTATATCTGCTGATTCTTTTGAATATTATCCATGCATTAGCCAGCAGCAATACAAACCAAGTTGTTGAATTACTTAGCGCAAAAAGTGAACACTCCAAACTTGATGTTATTATCCACTTAGGCACAAACGACCTGGCTAGCAACAGTGCCTCCACAGCCCAAAAGGACTTCCAATCTCTGGGAGAGAAACTCAAGCGCGTTGTTAACACTGTTGCATTCTCAAAGGTTCTACCTGTTCTTGGTAAGGGGACAAAAAGGCTGCATCGCATTAACAGCTTTAATACATGGCTCCAGACCTGGTGCAAACAAGAAGGATTCAGATTTATTGGTAACTGGGACAACAGATGGACCAACAAGAGGCTATACTGTGCTGATGGACTACATCTCTCTGTCATAGGGAAAAGAATCCTAAGTGAAAAATTCAGGCAGTATGTGGATATGCATTTAAACTAGGAAGAGGGGGTGACGGATGTGGAAGGTCAACATCTGCATGCCACCCCCAGCAAAAGCAGAACACCATCAGAAACAGCCACACTTTTAAACCACACATCAAAAACATGTAGGAAGAAGTAGGCAGAACAAAATCAATGCAAAATACACACAAGCCAGGAAAATGCTGGAAAGCAATGAGCACAAATGCTCGAAGCTTAGCCAACAAGATTCCAGACCTGGAAGCCCTAATGGTGAAAACGAATTTGGACATTGTGGCCATTACAGAAACATGGTTTAATGAATCGCACGATTGGGATATAGCCATAGCTGGCTATAATCTATTCAGAAGAGACAGAGAAAATGGAAAAGGAGGAGTAGCCTTGTATATCAAAAGCAATATTAAAGCTACTGAAATGCAGGGGACAAGGGGAAAAGAAGAAGCGCTCTGGATTGCGTTGGAAAGAGGAGATGGCACTGTCATCCATATTGCTGTAGTCTACAGACCTCCAACTCAAATTGAAGAGAGAGAGAACGAATTGATTAAAGATATTGCCAAGATAGCAACAAAGGGGGAAGCGATCATATTGGGTGACTTTAATCTACCTGATGTGGATTGGATTACTCCTTCTGCACATCTGGAAAGAAGCAAAAAAATTGTGGATGCTCTCCAAGATGCATTATTTAGACAAATGGTGATGGAACCAACCAGGGAAAGCTCAACGCCTGGATGTAGTGCTCACCAACGGTGATAGTGTGTCGAGTGTCTGCGTGAGTGCCCCTGTGAGCAACAGCGACCATCACACGGTGTGGTTTGAGATAAAAGCCATGGTACAGGCCAATCATAGCAAGCTCAAAGTCCTACACTTCAAATACACTGACTTCAATAAAATGGCAGAGTACTTAAAGGAGGAGATGACGGGGTGGAAGGAGATAAAGGAAGTAGAATTGCAATGGGCTAAACTAAAGAAGGCAATAAAAGGGGCAATAGATAAATATGTAAGAAAAGTAAATAAAAACAAGAGGAGAAGGAGACCTATTTGGTTTTCCAAAGAGGTGGCTGCTCAAATAAATAGTAATTACACTTACCTGGTAATTGTAGTTCCTTGAGAGACGACAGCTTAGTCCTCGACGTATGGGTAGTGCACCTCCTCCTGCAGCATGAAGACTGGACCAATCAGATTTCAGCTCCACTGGAAGAAGCACACCCTGCAACTCAGGAACTCCAGTGAACTACTGACAAAGCACACTCACCACCATCGCTACCCTTTAGTAAAACTGCTCTCATAGGAAATATATTCCGCAACCTAACTGGGTTTTTTTTGTTTTTTTTTTGGGTTTTTTTTAATCAACTGGTGGCGTAGGCCACATACTAAAAATTATAACCAACCGGAACGGAAAGTCCCGCTCCTGCCACAGCGAAAAACTTAGAGAGAAAAGAAAGTAACATGAAACGCACTCACCTGGAAATATCGTCTTCTTCATCCAAGGCGTGCCGTGCGAAAAGAAATCAGGGAGAGGCAGGAGGACTAAGCTGTCGTCTCTCAAGGAACTACAATTACCAGGTAAGTGTAATTACTATTTCCTTATCGTTCCTCCAGCTTAGTCCTCGACGTATGGGATGTATCAAAGCAGCCTAACGGGTGGGATTGTGCCAGCCGGCACGCAGAAACCGCAGAACCGCAGAACCAAAGCCAGCATCGCTCGCCGCCAAAACATCAAGACGATAATGTTTACTGAAAGTGTGCAAAGATGACCACGTGGCCGCTTTAACAAATATCTACCGGTGAAACCAGACTGAATTCCGCCCAGGATGTCGCTTGTGCTCTCGTAGAGTGAGCCCGCAGTCCCGGCGGCGGAGACCGACCGTGCAATATGTAAGCCGAACCAATCGCCTCTTTAATCCATCTGGCAATAGAAGCCTTCGCTGCCGCTTCCCCTTTACGAGGACCACCAAACAGCACAAACAAGTGGTCTGATTTACGAAAATCATTTGTAACTCGTAAATAACGGCGGAGAACTCTTTTGAGGTCCAACCGACTCAAACCACGATCAGAAGCATGCCCTTCGGACTCCGAAAAAACCGGAAGAGAAACAACCTGATTCAAGTGAAAAGGAGAAGTCACCTTTGGCAAGAAAGATGGAACAGGCCGCAGAACCACTTTGTTAGGCGAGAAAGACAGAAAAGGCTCCCTGCAAGAAAGAGCCTGGAGTTCGGAAATACGGCGTGCGGAACATATAGCCACTAGGAACACCGTTTTAAGAGTCAAATCCTTTACCCGAACTACCAGAGAGCGGCTCAAAAGGAGCTGCACTTAGGGCACGTAGCACTAAATTAAGATCCCACGCGGGAACCGATACTCTACGGGCTGGCCGTAACCTAGGACACAGCACGCAAAAAAACGAACTACATCCGGATGCGCCCCTAAAGCCACGCCCTGAACTTTACCGCGATAACAAGACAGAGCCGCCAATTGGACTCGCAAAGAGCTGGCGGCGAGACCCTTAGTAAACCGTCTTGCAAAAAATCCAGAATTATCGGCAGAGAGGCCGTAGCCGCTCTGATCTGGTGTCTGGAACACCAGTCCTCAAAAATACGCCAAACCCGAACATAGGCCAGCGAAGTGGATCGCTTTCGCGCCTGCAAGAGGGTCGCTACCACTGAGCGGGAGTAACCGCGTTTTCTTAGCCGAGCCCTTTCAATAGCCAAGCCGTAAGAGAGAATCTCTCCACTTGGGGCATGCGAAGTGGACCCTGACACAACAGGTCCGGTAATAAGGGAAGTTTCCAGGGAGGACCGTCGATCAGCCTCATCAGATCGGCATACCAAGGACGACGCGGCCAATCCGGCGCTATTAAGAGCACCCGACCCCGGTGGGCTTCGATACGTTGAATAACGCGCCCCAACAGTGGCCATGGAGGGAATACATAAAGCAGACCCGTGGATGGCCACACCTGCAACAGAGCATCCAGACCTTCGGACATCGGCTCTCTTCGCCGACTGTAGAATCGAGCCGCTTTTGCTGAGCGGCACGTGGCCATCAGGTCCATGAGTGGGTTGGCCCCAACGCTGCACCAGCTGCGCGAACACCGGGATGTAGCTCCCATTCTCCGGGATCCACCTGAACTCTGCTGAGGAAGTCCGCCGTCACATTGTCTTTTCCGGCGATATGTGCTGCGGAGATGGCTGACAGGCGAGGCTCTACCCATTCGAACAACGTCCGAGCCTCCGCCGCGAGGCCGACACTTCCAGTTCCCCCTTGGCCGGTTGATGTAGGCCACGGCCGTTGCATTGTCTGAGAGCACCCGAATCGCTCGAGCCGATATCCGAGTCTCGAAGCCCTGCAATGCCAAGCGAATGGCTCGAAGCTCCAATCGGTTTGATCGACCAGGCGCTCTCTTCTGGGGACCAAAGACCCTGGACGAACTGGCCCTCGCAGTGAGCACCCCAGCCCGTCAGACAGGCGTCCGTTAATAGCGGAATCCAGTTCGGCTGCTCCAATGGCATCCCCACTCGCAGAGTGAGCGGATTCAACCACCAGGAGAGATCCCTTCGAACCGACATCGGGCAAGGCAGACGCCTGCTCAGCGGATCGGACTGGTTGGACCAGCGGCGGAGTAAGGCCTGCTGGAGGGACCGCATGTGAAACCGCGCCCAAGGAACCACCTCCAGAGAGGACGCCATCGTCCCCAACAACTGCAGGTATCGCCACGCCGACGGGGCTGGAGATCCTCGAAACTTTCGCACCAGAGACTGAAGAGTCAAAATCCTGCGTTCGGGTAGAGAAACCAACCCCTGGCAAGTCCTCGAATTGCACCCCTAAATATTTGAGAAGCTGTGTTGGAACCACATGGCTCTTGAGTGGGTTGATCACCCAGCCGAGAGACTGTAAGAGAGTGATGACCTTTTCTGTCGCTGCCAAGCTCTCTGCGCGCGATTTCCCGCGAATCAACCAGTCGTCCAGATAGGGATGAACCAGCACCCCGTCCTTGCGGAGAGCCGCGGCAACTACCACCATGATCTTGGTGAATACACGAGGTGCGGTCGCTAGACCGAATGGTAAAGCCTGAAACTGGAAATGCCCCCACGGAAGCGCAAAGCGCAGATACCTCTGCTGGTCTTCTCGAATAGGGATATGGAGATAAGCCTCCGTGAGGTCGAGGGACGTAAGAAATTCGCCTCGGCGAACGGCCACTATGACAGACCGTAGCGTTTCCATCCGAAAGTGAGGAACTCTTAGACAACGATTCACTCCTTTGAGATCCAAGATGGGTCGCAGATCGCCTCCCTTCTTTGGCACCACGAAATAAATGGAATACCTTCCCAGACCATATTCCGCTGGTGGAACTGGAATGACCGCCCCCAGCTGAAGAAGCCGATCGAGCGTTTGGCGCACCTGCAAGGTCTTCTGAACCCCTCGACAGGGAGACGCTACAAAGGAGTCGAGTACTGGTCGGGCCAAATCGAGAACATACCCGTCTTTGATAATGTCTAGTACCCACTGATCGGAAGTAATTTGGATCCAAGCGGAGAGAAAATGTCGAAGGCGTCCTCCGATCATCGGCCGCTCCACCTGGACCCGCTGTCTTTCATTGGGGTTTGCGGGGGCCCGGGGCACCTCCCGCCGTGAACCCTCGACTGGCTCCACGAAATCCGCGAAAACTGGACACCCGGGAACTATATCTACCCCGCTGGGCGCTGGCGTAACGGGGTGACCGGAACCTACGAAAGTCCCGAAATTGTCCCCTAGTGACCGGAATGGATCTACCCCGCTTGGGCCGATCTTCTGGTAAGCGACCGCCTTTGGATTCACCTAGATCTTTGACCAACTTATCCAAATCCTCACCAAAGAGTAGTTTACCCTTAAAAGGTAATTTGCCCAACCGTGACTTAGAGGAACCATCGGCCGCCCAATTTTTTAGCCAAAGAGCTCTACGAGAAGCCACTACCGAAGCCATGCTATTGGAGAGAGCTCTGATGAGATCGTACTGTACATCCGCCAAATAAGCCGTACCAGACTCCAAGCGGTGAAGTTCCGTCAGCGTATCAGTGTCTAAGGATGGAGAACGCTGAAATCGCTGAACCCACCGCAAACAGGCACGGGCTACCCAAGCCCCACAAACCGAAGCCTGTAACGCAATCGCATCCGCCTCAAAGGCCTGCTTCAACAGACCATCCATCTTCCTGTCCTGCGGCTCCCTCAAAGCCGCACTCCCTTCAACCGGAATGGTGGTCTTCTTCGTCACCGCCGACACGGCTGCGTCGACCTTGGGAGATCGAAAACGTTCCAAATCCGTTTCTGCCATAGGATAAAGACGACGCATGATCTTAACTCCCTTGAGACCAGTCTCAGGAGTGTCCCACTCGGTCTGAATCATCTGGTCAATAACTTTATGAAGTGGAAAAACCACTTGAGTCTGACGAACAGCTTGAATGATGGGATCTACTCCGTCCGCCTCTTCCGCCTTAGGCGCAGAAGACAAGCCTAACGTCTGAAGCGCTTCCGAAACAAGAGCTGGAAGCTCCTCATGCCTGAACACCCGAATAATCCTCGCTTGATCCTCCGGCTCCGGAAGCTCTCCTTCCTCCAAGCCGTCTACATCTCCCTCCGGATCGAACTCGGGATCATCCCCCTCAGGCCAGTCCGCCTCCACAGAACCAGGGTCGTGCAACCGCGGCCGCTTCGGGGCTCTGATGTCGGACAATGGAGGCTCTCCAAGAGGGGGCTGGAGGGATAGTCCCTGCGGTGGTAGAGGCGCCCCTCCCATAACCTGGCGCCTTCGACAGAACGCCTGATGCAGAAGCAATACAAAATCTGCAGAAAAATCCTCCAAGGGCAACGACTCCCCCAGAGCTAGTTGCGCCCCAGGCGCCGCGGTACTGTTAGGAGCAAGCCCCGAGGGACCCTCTAGCGGTGATTCTAAATCTCCTGATGCGGCACCAGACTGTGCCGATGCAGGCAAAGAATGCTCCAGGCGCTGTTCCATGCTGCGAGACAGTGAGGCGCAGCGAGGGCACACGCTGGTCTCTGCGTCGGCACCCCGCCGAGATCCACAAATGAGGCAAAGAGAACCCGTGGACATGGGGAGTCTAGCGTGTTTAAAACGCCAGCCAACCGCAGCCAAAAAAGATAGGGGAACCAACAGCACACTGACCCAGAGGAACCAAGCGGGAACTGGGCAGTGTTCAATAAAGGAAAGCGGTGCAGGTCAAGAGAAAAGGTCTGACCAGCAAGTGGGGAAAGGAGGCTATGCCTGCTTTCCCTCATAGGCATACATATCTTCCCTTTGTGTCTTTATTTTTTTTTTTTTTTTTTTTTGGAAGCCTAAGAATAATAGCAAATGCAATTAAAAAACCTCCCAGAACTAAAGAGGTTACTTCCTCAGACAGCTGCCATGGAGAAAATCAGCGAGGGAATGAGACACACAACTCCTGCCCTATAAGAAATAGAATGAAGCAGCGTACTAACCACTGACAAAGGCAAAATAAAGCAAATAACAATAAAAGAAAGTCACTGAAATCAAATTCAAATGAAAGGAAACTAAAGGAAATCAAAAATCTACCGCGGGGTAACTGAAAGAAAAAAACCGCGGACCGAGAAAAAATGGCCGCGGCAGACCCGCAAGCGTTTTGGCGGGCTTTTGCAGCCTCACGGTGAAGGGAAGGGCCCGAGGAAAATAAGCCCGTTGCTGCCGCGAAAACGGGAGCCCCCTGGGGTCGCTTCCCCCCTCGAATATATGCGACTGTCCTGAACAGCTGAGGGAGGGAGTGAACGCGGCTCAAAAGCCGGCCAGCTTCCCCTCAGCTGCAATCACTCACCGGCACACACGCAGCTGTCTTCAGTCTCTGGAGACGAGCTGCAGCTCAGCCTTCGTTGGAGCTCTGCCCCGAAGAGCCTTGGGGCAGAGATCCACTTTCCCCAAAGTCAAAAAGTACACAGAGAGTCGTCAAGGTCTGAGCAGGAGAAGGAGCTTCCTCCGGTTTCCTCCCCGCCCCCACTGAGTGCCGAGAATCACAGTGAAAATTTAAAGGGACAGCGTATTAAATAAGAAAAAAAGGTAAAGAAGCCCTAAAAGGACCCAAATAAAGGTTAGCTATAGGCAAAGAATACTATCTAAATAACTAGTGAGCCCAGCTACGCTCACTAACGTCCTCCTGCTGCATGAAGACTGGACACACTGGAGTTCCTGAGTTGCAGGGTGTGCTTCTTCCAGTGGAGCTGAAATCTGATTGGTCCAGTCTTCATGCTGCAGGAGGAGGTGCACTACCCATACGTCGAGGACTAAGCTGGAGGAACGATAAGGAAAGGCAAAAAACACAACTTTCGCAAAATTCAAAAGCTTGCAAACAGAAGAACACAGAAATGAATACAGGATCCAACTCAAAGAGTCTAAAAGAGTAATAAGGATAGCAAAATCAAAGGCAGAGGAAAGGATGGCTAAAGATGTTAAGGATAGCAACAAAACTTTCTTCAGGTATATTCGGGAAAGGAAAAAGATCAGAGTTGGAATTGCAGGACTCAAAAGTGCTGGGAAAGGACTTGTGGAAAGTGACACTGAAAAAGCAAAATTGCTAAACAAATACTTCTGCTCTGTTTTTACTAAAGAAGATTCTGGAGATGGACCAGCTGTGACTCCCAAATATAAAAATGGGAATGAAGTAGATACCACACCATTCACAGAAGACGAGGTGTTAGAACAACTTGCTAAACTGAAAGTGGACAAAGCCATGGGACCGGATGGGATACATCCCAGGATACTGAAAGAGCTCAGAGAGGTTCTTGCAGGACCGTTAAAGGATGTCTTCAACAGATCCTTGGAAACAGGAGAGGTTCCTCAGGACTGGAGAATGGCTGATGTCGTACCTCTACACAAAAGTGGTGACAGGGAAGAAGTGTCAAACTACAGGCCCGTGAGCCTTACCTCGGTGGCGGGAAAAGTAATGGAGGCGCTTCTGAAAAAGCGAATAGTGAACTTTCTCAAAACCAACAGGATGCAAGATCCGAGGCAACATGGTTTTACCGAAGGACGGTCTTGCCAAACAAATCTGATTGAGTTCTTTGACTGGGTGACCAAGGAACTAGATCAGGGGCATGCGATGGATGTCATCTACCTGGATTTCAGCAAAGCCTTTGATACTGTTCCTCATAGGAGGCTTGTCAACAAACTCAGTAGCTTGGGGATGGGTCCCAAGATGGTAAACTGGATTAGAAATTGGTTGACTGACAGACGACAGAAGGTGATTGTACATGGAGCTCACTCGGATGAGAGGAAGGTGATTAGCGGGGTGCCCCAGGGTTCGGTCCTGGGCCCGGCACTGTTCAATGTATTTGTGGGTGATATTGCTGAAGGACTGAATGGAAAAGTCTGTCTTTTTGCAGACGACACAAAAATTTGCAACAGAGTGGACTCCCCCGAAGGAGTGGTTAACATGAGGAAAGATCTACAAAAGCTGGAAGACTGGTCTAATGCTTGGCAACTACGATTTAATGGGAAAAAGTGCAGTGTCATGCACTTGGGTAGCAGAAATCCAAGGGAAATGTATGTGATAGGGGGCGAGAGGTTGGTATGCACGGTTCAGGAGAAAGACCTTGGTGTGATTATCTCTGATGATCTCAAGGTGGCAAAACAGTGCGACAAGGCGGTGGCAAAAGCCAGGAGGATGTTGGGCTGCATACAAAGAGGGATTACCAGCAGAAAGGAAGAGGTACTTATGCCACTGTATAAGTCACTGGTGAGGCCTCACTTGGAATGCTGTGTTCAGTTTTGGAGACCATATCTTGCAAAAGATGTAAAAAGACTGGAAACTGTTCAGAGGAAAGCAACCAAAATGATTTGGAGCCTGCGTCAGAAGCCTTAAGAGAAGAGACTTGAAGACCTAAATATGTACACTTTGGAGGAGAGGAGGGACAGGGGAGATATGATTCAGACCTTTAAATACTTAAAGAGAAATGATGAACAAACAAACCTCTTCCAAAGTCGGGGAAGCTGTAAAACTAGAGGGTATAAAACATGAAGCTGCAAGGTGGTAAATTGAAAGGCAATGTCAGGAAATATTTTTTCACTGAAAGGGTGGTGGATGCTTGGAATGCCCTCCCGATGGAAGTGGTGGGGGCAAACACGGTGACGGAATTCAAAAAGGCATGGGACAAACACAGTGGATCCCTTTACAGCAATAGGATAAAAACAAGATAAACGGTACCATCTAACTTCTGAACCATATAACGTCTCAACAAATAGGGGTGTCCTACATGGAGTGGCAGGTTTACCCCTAAACGAAGACATGGCGAGGGGTGGCCTGCACAGAGCGACAGGTGCACCTACTCTTGCCTCTTGCTGGGCAGACTAGATGGACCATGCTGGTCTTTATCTGCAGTCATTTACTATGTTATTATGTTACTATGATATAGAACAGATTAGTGATTCTTTCTTGTGGAAGAAAGGTATCCACATAAATTATATCTGGCAAAGATCCCATAAATTCCAATTGCGTGGTCAAGCTTAAATTGGACTTAGGGTTCATTGTAAATTACCCCAACAACTTTAGCATCCAGCTGGTTGCACAAGAATCCTTAAGCTTCTTCCTGAATTGCGCTCTTGACCGACCAACCAACCATCCAGATAAGAAAACATGTACATATCCAGTCTTTGTAGATACTCTTGTGACTACTGTGAGACATTTTGTGAAGATGCAAGGAGCTGATGCAAAGCAAAGCCAGATTATGCTATACTGGTCGAGATGTTTCCTATTACATACAAATCTTAAATACTTCCTGTGATTTGGATTTATTTGCATCCATCAGGTCCAGAGAACAGCCAGTCCCCTCTTTGTATATAAGCTATATGCTTGGATTTAAGTGCTCTGTTCTGTCCAGGTTCTCTTCTCATCTCTTCCACCACACTTTTAGTGTATGTTCTGGTGGATCCTCTTCTACGGCTATCCTGCTTTATTTGGTGTACCCCATGACTCTGCATTGGGACCTCTCCATTTCTCTCTAACCCCAGTCCCTTGGTGCACTCATCTCCTCCCATGGATTTCTGTACATCTTTACGATGATGACTCTCAGATCTACCTCTCTGCACCCGTCTCTCCAGGAATCCAGACCCATATCTCTGCCTGCTTATCTGACATTAGTATCCGAATGTCCTGCCACCATCTGAAATTAAACTTCACCAAAACCAAGGTTCTTGTCTTTCCCCCTACACCTACTTCCTCATTTTCTCTTTCTTCCATTGCCATGAATACTACTCTATGCCTCCCCTCCCCCTTTCCTCTGCTCGCAACCTTGAGGTCATCTATGACTCTTCCCTCTCCTTCTCCGCACACATCTAACAGATAGCTAAAACCTCTCACTTCTTTCTCTATAAGATCAGCAAAATTCACCCCTTCCTTTGAACACACTATTAAGATTAGTAGTAGTATGTGTGTTTTAATCATTTCCCTTAAAGAATTACCCTAGCCCATTTGTCTCTCTTTGCAGATTTTAAGTTCTATTAAGAAGGGACCGTTTCTTATATGTATGTGATGTATATGTAAAGATGTACTTTTCTATTGTACGAAGTTAACCATGTTATATGTAAATGTTCAAGTTTTGTTACCTGGCAGTATAAAAGACTTTAAATAAATGAATGTGTACAGTGCTGGTATGACTAATAGCGCTATATAAATGATGATAGCAGTAGTAGTAGTGTTTAGAATATGAACGTTAAAAGTACTCCAAAAAAGTCTAGGTCAACCCTCATTCTTCCCTGGAAGCTGATCTCAAAGGACAACATCAATGCACCAATAGTCTCCTGCATCTTGGTAAAGTTTCCTCTCCCAATCCACAGGACATTGGCATTGGATGGTTAGTCACTGGAAACAAAGCCCTTTGATGTTTTGGTGAATGTCCTTCCCTTTAGTGGCTGTGTTATTTGAATAAATACAATGAGCAGTGTTTGTTTGTTCCACACTGGCAGTGTGTCCTCCTCAACTTTAAGTCCATCGACTACAAATAAACCCCTGACGAAGGCGTTGCCAAAATGCGGCCATTTTGGGATAGTGAATAAAGGACTTTCTTGCATCACTTGTTTGTTCTGTTGACAAGCGAGATTGTATGTGTTTTTGTTGTGACCTTTGGAGACTGGTACTGCAATGCTCATGACTTGCATTCAGATATGTTGCAGCTCCAATGCACAATAGCCCCCACTGTGTGTTCGGTGCCACAGACTCTCTCAGCCTTAGCATCCAATGAAGATCCACTGGCGATAGGGACCAATGAGGATCAATCGCTTTTATCCATGCCAAAAGTCTTTTTGAGGTGTTCTTCACAATCATTGAGGCACCTCGCTGTCTTCTGTGAACACAATTTGTAATAAGATTGTTTGTTGATGGCAGCCCCCAACCTATTTGAGTCAAAAGAAAAAAGTGGAGTGGATTTTCTATGAGTTTAATGTGTTCCAAATAGAAGGCCCAAGGCTCTCTTGCAGTGCACTTTACCCTTTGTGAGCATGTGGTCTTGGGAAAAACGTTGGAAGGATGATTCGACTTAAGGTGGCTGCCCAACATCATTTTAAGGAAGAATTTAAGGGAGGTACACAATAACACCCTATTGTTAAAATATTTTATAAAGGGCACATTCGCTACTAGAGCATGCTGAAGTTATTGCCACCAAAAACGAGATCAGTAACTTCAGAGCACAGGTATCTAGTAGTTCGAAGGGAGCTTTCATCAGCTGAGTTAAAACCACGCTGAAGACCCAAGATACTGCAGGAGGCTAAAGGAGAGGTTTTGTAAGAAGCAAGCCCGCATAAAATAAACAACTAAAAGCTGTAAAAAAAATGGGTTTACCGTCTACAGAATGGCAGCATGCATCAACTGCATTTGAAAATATACGAAATCTGAATGGAATCTTTTCTGGAGGCCAAGAGGACAGAGGCAAACCAACCAGCAGGTTCAAAGCAGAGTTACTCCCATCAACATCCAAGCTATGAGACTTGATGCTGGGGTGTAACAGAGTACCTTGATCCTGCATAATGAGAACTAGTAAATCTGATGAAAAGTTCCAGAAGAGGGAACTACGACTGCACAAGTCAATAAAGCATTATTAATATCATTATGCCCCTATGTCTGAGTTTCAGAAGAGTTTTTGCTATCAGAGGAATAAGATATGCATACAGACCTTCCTCCCAAAGGAGTTGGAAAGTATCCAAGACAACTTTGCCATGCATCCCCACCCTGAAAGAACTAGGCACTTGACTGTTCTGAGGAGTGACAAACAGATGCATCAAGGGTGTGCCCAACTCTCAGAAGATGGATTAAATCCACTCTCTGGTCTAGGGTCCTTTTGTACATTTGAAGGACACTGCTCAGCTTGCCTTCTAGGGAGTTGCTCTCAACAGGCAGATAAGTGGATCTGAGCACCATTCCTTGCGAATGATTCACAACACAGGAAATACAACCCCGTTCTTCCTTGCTTGTTGAAGTAGTACATCTCTACTTGACTGTCTGTCTGTATCATGATAATTTGGTTGGCAACAAATCTCAAAGCTTTAAGCGAATTCCAAGACTGCTCTCAGCTCCAGTAAATTTATTTGATGTAGACTTTTCTGGATGAACCAGAGTCCCTGAGTATGAAACCCATTTTTATATGCCCCTCAGCCCAGCTTGGATGCATCTGTCTTTAACATAGGGATGAATTTGAAATAGAAAACCTTTGGTCAGATTGGAATGACCTGTCCAGCAGGACAGGGAGTTGCAGAAAGGAGAAGTGACAAATTACATCCTTCAGCTTGTGAGTAGATTGTGCCCTCTGAGTTTGTGTCATGTTGAGATGTGCCAAGACAGTTACATGAACCATCAAAACCATGTGGCCCAACATTCTCAACATGTTTATAGCAGACACCTGCTGACTCCGTTGTACTCTTGCCACTATTGTTCCAGGAGAAAGCGCAGTTACTCACCTGTAATAGGTGTTCTCCGGGAATAGCAGGAATCAGTCCTCACATATGGGTGACGTCTGCACTGATGGAGCTGATGCGGAGCATTTCCCCAGCTTTCAAAGAAAGCTTCTGGGACATGCTACAATGCATGCATGGTCCCCTTCCTGCCCAAGGTTACCATCTTGCTCAGTCAGATGACATTACTAGGATGGCAGCAAAAACTAAAATATGGTAGGGAGACAACTCCCAGAGGAGGAGGGTGGGTCATGAGGACTAAGAACATAAGATGCGCCATACTGGGTCAGACCAAGGTCCATCAAGCCCAGTATCCTGTTTCCAACAGTGGCCAATCTAGGTCATACGTACCTAGCAGTTTCCCCAAAGACACAGGTTCCACAATGCTTGCACTGCTGTCCTTGGAGAAAGCATAGCTACTCACCTGTAACAGGTGATCTCTGGGAACAGCAGGAATTAAGTCTTCACATATGGGTATCATCGGTACCGACGGAGTCTGTGCGGGAACACTCCCCATTGTCCAATAGGAAAGCTTTTGTGAGCAACCTACAGCGCCTGCATGCTGCCTTCCCGCTTTTCCAACTCTCCCTCTTCAGTTGAGTTTATAGCTGAGACAAAAGGAGAGAAAGAGAAAGAGAGAGAGAGAGAACTCCTAGGGGAGGAGGGTGGGTTGTGAAGACTTAATTCCTGCTGTTCCCAAAGATCACCTGTTACAGGTGAGTAACTACGCTATCTCCAGGAACAAGCAGGAATGTAGTCTTCACATATGGGGACTACCCAGCTGAGAGATGCCAGGGGGATGACCCAGCTAGCTGCGAACCCATGGTGAGATGGGTCATGCTTCCTCCCATGGATATCTGGCATCGAAACCTGGGACGGAGGGTAGGAGCTGTACTAAGTCTGAAAGAGATGCTGGAGAACAGCCTGGCCAAACGAGGCATCCCGACGGGAGTCCTTGTCTAAACAATAGTGAGCTGTGAAGATGTATACCGAAGCCCAAGTGGCTGCTCTACAGATGTCGTCAATGGACACAGAACGGAGATTAGCCATGGGGGCTGCCATTGCTCTTACACTGTAAGCTGTGACATGCCCTTCGAGAGAAAGTCCCTTACTCTCATATGCAAAGGATATGCAATTTGCAATCCACCTAGAGAGAGTTCTTTTGGAAACTGGAAGTCCCAAATGACTAGAATCCAAAGCAACAAAAAGCTGAGAAGATTTTCTGTGCTGCTTAGTTCTTGGAAGGTAAAAAGCCAAGGCTCTTTTACGATCTAAATTTATTTTTATTTATTTATTTGTTTGGTTTTTGAATCAGTACGGTTTACATTGTAAGAACTTCATACATTGAACAGCGTACACAGAACACTGAACTTGGTATATAAACAAGTAACATGTAGACATGGAATATTTGAACTTGATACTTTAAACAAGGTAAAAACAGAGTTTACAAATAACTATTTACAATTTATCGGTATTGGATGAGTTGGGATGGGATCATAGTGGTATGCTACGTTACCTGTTCGAAGTGTAGGTGGAAAAGGTAATGTAGCTTTTCTAAAGGTGGAGAGGTCAGTGATTAGTCTGATTGGAGCAGGTAGGGAGTTCCAGAGTGGAGGGGCAAATAGTGAGAAGGCTCTGTTTCTGGTGAACTCGGAGGATTTACTAGCCAAAGTGGGAATAGCTACTGTAGACTGTTAGTCATGTTTGCTCTTCTGACTCTGTTGTCGAGTGTCCATTGTATGAGATTTATGAGGGAGGTTGCAGAGAGATGGTGAAGGATTCTGAATGTAACAAGAAGGGCCTTGAACTTGAGGTGACTGGTGATCGGAAGCCAAAGTAGTTGCTTTAGGAGGGGTGTGACGTGCTCATGTTTGGAGACTCCATAGATGGTTCGTAAAGGATTGAGGGTGTAGGCAGGCAGACCATGTAGCTGGCATTGTCAAAAAAAATATGAAGGTTCCTTTCTGCATTAGAGGCATGAGGCCTAGGAAAGAATACAGGAAGGTAAACCGCTTGGTTTAAATGAAAAGGCGAAACCACCTTTGGCATAAAGTGAGCATGAGTCCTAAGAACTACCTTATCATGGTGAAATCTTGTATAAGGAGGATCCGCCACTAAGGCCTGCAACTCAGTGATATGTCTTGCAGAAGTGAGAGCAACAAGGAAGATGACCTTCCAGGAAAAAAACTTTAGTGCTGTAGTGGCTAAAGGCTCAAAGGGCGGTTTCATGAGCTGCCCGAGAACAAGATTCAGATCCCATGCCACTAGCGGTGGCTTAATGGGAGTTTTTTTTTTTTTAAGAGTAGACCTCTCATAAATCTTGCTACGACTGGATGAGAGCAAATAGGTTGTCCATCCAGAGGCTTGCAAGAAGCTGTAATGGCACTAAGATGGAACCTTACTGAATTGGTTATAAGACCAGAAATTGATAAATGGAGGAGATACTCCAGTAGCGATTCCACAGGCACCGAAAGGGGGTTAAGTCCCCTTTGAGAACACCATACAGAGAGCCTTTTCCACAAAGGCATAGGATCGCCTTGTGGAGGGTTTTCTGGAAGCCACAAGGATATCCTTTACCTGCTGAGAAAGGTCGATATCCAGGAGTTCTAGGCTTTCAGCAACCAGGCCCTGAGATGCAGGGACTGGGGATTCGGGAGCAATAGAGTCCAGTTCTCTTGGGAAAGAAGATCTGGAGCCTATCCCAACTCCAGAGATGTGGCTTGAGAGAGACATAGAAGCAGAGGATACCATGTTTGTCGTGGCCAACGTGGAGCTATGAGTACCATACGACCTCTGTCTCTCTGAAGCTTTGGGAATGAGGGAAATGGGTGGGAAAACAGAGGAAGTCCTGACCCCAGTGGAGGAGGAAAGCATCCCTTGCCCGACAGTTTTGAGCCAGAATTCTGGAACAGAATCGGGGAAGTTTGGCATTCTGTGGACTTGCAAAGAGGTCTATATCTGGGGTTCCCCAGATTCGAAACACTCGAGCAAGCTGGTCTGAGTGAAGAGACCATTCGTGTGGTGGCAGTATTCGACTGAGTTTGCCAAAAGATTTTGAATGCCCGGAAGATATACCACTAGGAGGTGGATTTGAAGCTCTCTGGTGAGGGCCCACAGTCGCAAAGCTTGGTTGCATAACGACAGAGAGCCCGTTCCGCCCTGCTTGTTCACACAGAACATAGCTACTTGAATGTCAGTCTGGACCAGGACTGTCTTGTAGCTGAGCTGGGCCTGGAATACTCGAATAGCATGGAAAATGGCTCTGAGTTCTAGGAGGTTTATGTGAAGACAAGCCTCTTGTGAGGTCCAGAGATCCTGAGTCGAGAGATCATGCAAGTGAGCCCCCCAACCCAACTTGGACGCATCTGTGGTTAGGGTGGCTTGGCATAGAGGCTGCTGGAAAGGAAAGCCTATGAGAAGTTTTTCCGGTGATTGCCGCCATTGACGGGACGAAATGAGACGTGTGGAGTTTCTGATTTTGTCCGATAGGCGATCCGAAGCCTGTGTCCACTGAGAGGATAGGGTCCACTGGGCTGCTCGCATGTGAAGGCGAGCATAGGGAACCACATGAACAGTGGATGCCATATGCACCAGAAGCTGAAGCATCTCTCGAGCAGTCAGGTAGACTTTCATAACTGCTTGGGATGACAGCTGTACTATACGAAGACAGCGTGGCTGTGGCAGGAAAGCCCTTGACTGTCTTATGACTAGTCCCAAGTAGCGAAGGATTCGCATCATGCGAGAAAGAGCAAAGCTGGCCTCTGGAGCTGTTGCTGCTCGAATGAGCCAATCGTCTAAGTAGGGGAAGATGAATATTCCTAGAGTTCTCAGGAATGCTGCTACTACTGCCATGCATTTTGTGAAGACTCTTGGGGCAGAAGTCAGACCGAAGGGAAGAACCTTGTATTGGAAGTGTCTTACCTGGAAAAGGAATCAATGGAATTTCTTGTGATCTGAATGGATGAGAATATGCATATATGCATCCTTTAGATCTAGAGAACATAGCCAATCCTGACTCTGAGGTATGGCAGGGGTGTTCTGAGGGAGATCATCTTGAATTTTTCTCGGAACAGATATTTGTTTAATTTTCTGAGGTCCAGTATAGGTCTGTGTCCTCCTGTTTTCTTTGGGATGAGAAAATAGGGGGAGTAGATCCCCGTACCCTGTTAGGGTATGGGTACTTCTTCTATTGCTCCCTGAGCAAGAAGTGATGCAACCTCCTGGCCCAAGAGATCGGTAGCAGGGACTTAAGACAGTTCAATTCTCATGATTGTAGGAGGGGGGCATGTTGTGAAAATAAAGTCTGTACCCCTCTCGTACAATGGACAGAATCCAGTTTTCTGATGTCATTTGTTGCCATCTTTTGGCAAAATGGCATAATCTGCCGGGGATGGTAAAGGGTTCTGGACCTTGCAGGGGCAGAAAGGCTAAGTTCTTTAGGAAGGAGTCAAAGCCCCTGAGGAGGCTGAGTCTACTGAGCTGGCTGAGCACTTGGAACTGTGGCTTCCTCTGCTGTCTGGTCTGTTACTGCCCCTTTTGGGGAACATGAACTGGACCGTGACCCTGATCGGTGTAAGATGGGTAAAACCTCTTTTTCTTGTTGAAAAGGGGCTTCTTGACTGACTTTTTCTTTGCTGGGTTGGCTGTAGACTTTGATAGTCTGTTCAAAGTGGTATTTTCAGATTCAATCTGATTAGCCTTGTCTTGCCAATCCGTGCCAAAGAGGTTTTCTCCTGTGCAAGGAATATTTCCCAGTTTATCTTGAACCCATTGTTCTAAGTCTGATGCCTGAAGCCAGGCAATACGACGTGCACCGATGGAGATAGCAGAGGTTCTGCTAATGCATTCAAAGCAATCAAAGGTTGCACGGTTTACAAACTTAGAAACATCCTGGGCATCTTTGACCAGAGTAAGAAATTCCCCTCTTTTTTCCTCAGGAAGAAGAGGGCTCATAAGCTCCAAATCTCCTGCAACCTCCTTGAGGAACATTCCCATATAGAGAATGTAGGAGCTGATCCTGGCTGACAACATGGAGGACTGGAAGCATCGACGCCCAAAGGCATTGAGTGTCCTCGATTCACGGCCTGGAGGATTGGAAGAATGTGTTTTAGCACTCTTAATCCTATGCATCGCTGATTCCACTACCATTGAATGGTGTGGTAACCGAGTCTTTTGAAAGCCAGGACAGCTTGGAACTCGGTACATGGTATCAAGTCGTCGAGAGTGTGGAGACACCGTCAAAGGAGTTTCCCACATTCTTAACATAAGATCATGCAAGATTCCGTGAATAGGCAAAATAGCTGCCTCTTTAGGAGCCTTAGGGTATTGAAGAATTTCTAATTCTTCTGCTCTGGGTTCCTTCTCCGGAGTCACCGTAATTGCAAGACCTTGAGCTAAATCACTTATGAAATCCTGGAAGGACATGTCTTCTGGAGGAGACATTCTACACTGAGGAGGAGATGGATCCTCCGGAAGGATTGCTCTAGTACTGGCAGAGTCAGAGTCATCAGAATCGGATGATTCGAAGTATGTCTCAATGTATTTCGAACTAGACCTCGCCCCTCTGACTAACTGCTTCAACACCATATCGGAGTGGCTCCTTTCACAAAATCTGCGAATTCAACACAGGAAGACGGAGGTTCTCTTCATCTCGAGGAATCCAAACTTCATACCACCCAACTGTGTGAAGGTAAATGATGCCGTGAAACCCACTATACGTTATCTTGGAGTGACGCTGGATCAAAACCTCGACATGAAGAAACACATTGCCAATACCATAAGAGCGATCTATTTCAAGATCAGATCCCTCAGACACCTACGCCCGTTACTCGATCCAGATGATTTCCGCTCCATTTACCAAGCCCTGATCATTCCCCATTTCGATTATGCAAACTCCATACTACAAGGGCTCCCCCAATCCACCTTGAACCCCCTGCAACTTGCTATGAACAGTGCAGCGCGGGTACTCTTTGGGGCATCCAGGAGAGACCATGTAACACCCCTCCTGAAACTGGCTCCCCATTCAAGCCAGGATCAGTTTTAAGACCTTGCTGATGACCTTCAAAGCTGGCAAGGG
Source organism: Ichthyophis bannanicus (assembly GCA_033557465.1). Taxonomy (NCBI): domain Eukaryota; kingdom Metazoa; phylum Chordata; class Amphibia; order Gymnophiona; family Ichthyophiidae; genus Ichthyophis; species Ichthyophis bannanicus. Next base: position 198,593,786 of record CM066032.1, on the reverse strand, counting down.
GCTCTCCTCCCCCTCCCTATCTGAACTCATCCAACCACTTGCACCTAACAGACCAAGAAGAACCGCAGAGTCAAACATGCTAACAATCCCAAAAGAAATGACAAGATGCACCAAAACAACAGCTAACAGAGCTTTCCGACTCTGTGCCCCAAGACTATGGAATACCTTACCGGCACATATCAGGGCAATCCCCAACTTGAGCCAGTTCAGGAAGGCCCTTAAACATTTCCTCTTCATCAAATATCTCACTGACAACATCGAACCTCAGTCCCACTTGAATAGCAAGAACTTCAGCAATAGTAGTAGTCAACCAGGCAAGCCCTCGCAACATGTGTCCCCAACAATGTAAAACACCAAACAGTATCCTTTTCTCACTACACTTCTTATGTATATAGTTTACCCTGTTATCCAAGTTCCATATCCTGTTAATTGTAATGACCAGACATATGCAACTTGTCGGATGTTTCTGTTCCATGTAAACCGCACTGATGTCGAATAGTGCGGTATATAAGAAATGTTAATAAATAATAAAATAAATAAATGTCTGCGTCGGGTGTTCCTGTAACGCACGGTACCAGTATCGCTCGAAGTTGGTATCGAGGTGTCTCGGTACTGGCCTTTCGATACCTGAGATAGACTCAAGTCTCAGCATGGGGGGAAGCATACCGGTCGAGGCAGGTGCAGTCGGTACCAGCACCGATGTTGGTACTGATACCTGTGGAACAGTCTGTAGCAGTCTTAGCGGTACCGAAGCTCCTAAAAGAGCAGCTAGACTGCGTTCGATAGCGAGGATTCTCTGATCCATCACTCCTGCCGATGCTTGGGTGTCGGTACCGGTAGAAGCAGCTATGACCTCAGAACATGGCACCAGTAGTTCTGCAGAGGTGGAAGCCTCTGAAACATTCTGGAGCCCCGTTAATGCTTTGGAGACCAAGGCCTCCCGCCGGGGCTGTTTCGCCAGTGAACCTTCCTCGAGGGCAATGCCAGTGGCATCTCGATACCTGGAAGGAGATCTACCCTTTGAGGACCGGCCAGTCTTAGAAGACTTAGGTTTAGTTACCTGAGATCCATGGGAGGAAGATGAAGCCCTGGAAGACGTTGATGCAACTGACATCGAATCTGCGGCAAAAAGGGTAGCGAGTTTTGCAGCTCTATTCTGCAGGCCCCTCTTGGTCATCTTTCTGCAGGAGAGACACTCTGATGGAGAATGGTCAGGGACCTAAATATTTAAGACAACAGTCATGAGTGTCAGTGACGAATATGGTACCGCCACACTTATAACATTTCTTGAAACCACTAGCTGGTTTCTCCATGTTTGAACAAAAGTGGGCCTAGTGCCCAAAATGGCGCCTAGCACCGAGAGGGGAAAGGCCCCTGAAGAAAGAAATCTTTTAGAAAGCTAGTTTTTTTTTTTGGGGGGGGGGGGGTTGAAAAAGAAGAAAAGAGAACCGGCGGTACTGGTAGGCGTCGAATGAAAGCAGACGCGACCACAAAAAACAAAAGAATAACAACAGATTTTCTGTGGTGACAGGGTATGCGTCCTGTCGGCTCCGCAGAAAACGAAGAACTGAAGAGGGAGAGTTGGAAAAGCGGGAAGGCAGCATGCAGGCGCTGTGGGATGCTCCCAAAACTTCACTATTGGACTCTGGGGAGTGTTCCTGCACAGGCTCCGTCGGTACCGACGATACCCATATGTAAAGACTACATTCCTGCTTGTTCCTGGAGATCATCTGTTACAGGTGAGTAACTGCGCTTTCTCCAGGAACAAGCAGGAAGTCAGTCCTCACATATGGGACTCCCTAGCTCCAGGCTGCCGAGGACCGAACCAAGAAAGCATCAACAGTAACCAAATGGGTAGCCATGAGTTGCAGACGTTGAGTCCCCACAGAGATTCTGCAAGACTCTAGCATCCAGCGACACTATCACTCTGGTAGCCTGAACACAGAAGAGTAAGAGGGCAGGCATTGCCTACATCCCGAGAATATTACGGATTATTGCCTGGCAAAAGGCACTGTCAATGCGGGACTCGCAATCCAGGCAGTAGTGAGCTGCAAACATATGATATGAAGACCATGTGGTGGCCTAGAAGATTTCGATCATCGGCACTGAGCAGAGGTTGGCTACCAATGTGGCCAATACCTTCATGCGATGCACTGTGATCCAGTGCTCAAGGGAGAGGCCAGCTCGCTGATACAGTAGGTGAGGGTCATACAGTCCACCACCCATTTGAACAAATAGGGATGACCTACACGGAGCACCCCTAAACAAAGGCATGGAGAGGGGTGACCTGCACAGAGTGGTAGGTGCACCTACTCTTGCCGCCTTGCTGGGCAGACTAGAATATTGGACAATCTTGGACCCTGTGTCTAACACGCCGCAGCACCCTCGCAATATTCTCTTTAATCTGCGCCGGGTCCTCCGTCAGCATTCCTGCCGGTGGGGGGAGGGGCAGAGTGTCGATCGCTCTGCACTTCCCCCCGCCGGCAGGAATGTTGGCGGCAGACACAGCGCAGGTTAGCGGGAACACTGCTTATGAGTGACGTCGGCACCAACGAAGCCTACGCAGGGCAATTCCCCAGCTTTTGAAGAAAGCCTTTGGGATTGCTGTCACGCAGGTGAGGTCCCCTTCCCGCCCAAAGGTGCCATCTTGCTCAGTCAGGTCCCTTAGCTAAAGCCCTACTAAGCAGATGGCAAGGGAAGGAAAAAAATATCAACTCTTCAGGGGAGGTGGGAGGGAGTGAGGACTGATTCCTGCGGTCCCTGGAGAACATTTGTTACAGGTGAGCAATTACGCTTTCTCCATGAACAAGCAGGAAGTCAGTCCTCACTTATGGGACTCCCCAGCTACAGACTACTGAGCCTGTAACCCAAAAATGCCTCCGCGAGGCCGTGAGCAGAAGTCGATGCCCGAAGGAGCCGGAGTCTTCGGGTCCCCGGGGCAAAGCTCTCAGTAGCCGTCAAAGAAGGGTCAGAAGGCAGAACTTGCTTATACTCCGAACAGAATACGGAGTGCAGCCTGATCGAAGGCGCTGTCATGGCGGGATCCCCTCTCCAAGCAGTAGTGGACAGCAAAAATGTTCGCTGAAGATCAGGTCGCAGCCCAGCAGATGTCCGTTAGAGGCACTGAGTGCAGTGAAGCCACCAATCCCGCCTTGGCTTGGACGCCATGCGCGGTGACCCACCAATCCAGTGGGGCGACCGCCTTTGCATGGGGGAAGGCAATGCAGTCCGCCACCCAGACGGAGATGCAGCGCTTGGTGACTGCCTGCCCCAAGCGACTGGGGATGTAGGCGACAAAGAGCCAATCGGACTTGCGATAAACCTGGGTACACTTCAGGTAGAAGGCAAGAGCCCTCTTGCAGTTGAGTGTATGCAACACTGCAGAGGCCTAGTCGGTATGCGGTCTTGGGAAGGTGGTCAGTAGGACTATCTCCTGGTTGAGATGAAAGTCCGACACCACCTTCGGTAGGAACTTGGGATAGGTGCGGAGGACCACCCTGTTCCCGTAGAACCTGGTGTACGGAGCCTCAGCCATGAGGGCTTCAAGTTCGCTGACTCAACGAGCCAAAGTCAAAGCCACCAGGAAGACCATCTTCCAGGAGATATGCCAAAGTGAGCTCGAAGGGTGGTCACATGAGCTGCATCAGCACCACACTGAGGTCCCACTCCGCCGGGGGAGGCCGGATGGGAGGCTTGGAAAGCAAGAGACGTTGCATGAAGCGAGAGACCAAGGGCTGCCCCGAGAGGGGTTTTCCAATGACGGGTTTGACGAAATGGCGCTCAGATGTATCCTGACCAAATTGGATTTCAACCCTACCTTCGAGAGGTGGAGGGGGTACTGGAAGTTCCACCGGGTAGAGCAGAAGAACAGGTCGATCTGAAGCTCAGAGCACCAGGTCGAGAAACATCGCCACATAAAGACGTACACCCGTCTCGTTGAGTCCTTCCTCGATGCAAGGAGAATCTCCTCAATGTCCTCTGGGGGGTGCAGCAGAGCTAAGGTGACCTGTTCAGCCGCCAGGCTGTAAGGGACAGCAAGGCCAGTTTCGGGTGGAACACCCTACCCTCCTCCTGTCAACAGGCCCGGGGCACAGCCCAGGGGAACTGGGGGCTTAGACGAGAGCTGGAGCAGAAGCAGGAACCAAGGCTGTTGAAGCCACGAGGGGGGCCACAAGAATCACCAAAGCTTGGTCCCACTGAACCTTGTGGTGGGTCCTCGCAATGAGAGGAGTGGGAGGGAATGCATAAAGAAGGCCGGAGGTCCAGTTCAAGAGAAACACATCCGGGGCCACCCTGCTCGAGTGTGGAACCGGGCAGCAGAAGCGGGGAAGCTGCGTGTTCACCAGACTGGCAAACAGGTCTATGGATGGGGTCCCCCACCAATGGAACAAGACGCTGGCGACCTCCGGATCCAAGAGCCACTCGTGTGGGCGGAGAATCCTGCTGAGTTTGTCCGCGAGGACATTCTCCTGGCCTGGGAGGTAGACCACTCGCAGGGTCATGCCTCAGCGAGATGCAAAGGAACAAATGAGGATCGCCTCTAGGCAGAGGAGGCATGCTCCTGTTCCCCCTCCTTTTGATGTAAAACATGGCTACCTTGTTGTCGGTCTGCACGAGCACAGACTTCCCCCTCAGATAGCCCTTTGAAGGCCCTCAGGGACCATTGGACTGCCCGAAGCTCGAGCAGGTTGATCTGCTGCTGAGACTCCTCGGGCGACCACTGCCCCTGTGTGCACAATGCACCGCAGTGGGTTCCCCACCCCAGCAGGGAAGCATCTATATTTTGTAAATAGTTCCCCTTGTTTACCTCCATGTTTTAACTACCCCTGTTCATTGTAAACTCAATGTTCCTGTGGCATTGTAGTATGTTTTGTTCAACTGTACACCGCACTGATTATAATAGTGCGGTATATAAGAAATATAAATAAATAAATATCCGTCATTAGGACAAGCTTGTGCTGTGGGATCTACTCCTTCGGGGGTCCCATCACCAACCCAGGGAGTCGTGGAGACTGCGGGAGACCCAGATGGGGTCTCTGAGGTGGCCAAAGGCCTGACTCCATTGTGCCCTGAGGCACCACTGGGCTGTCCGCATGTGCTTGCGAGTGTGGGGGACCACATGGACGGTGGAGGCCATGTGTCCTAGGAGGCGTAGCATGACCCCTGCCGTAACCCAAGCCCTGCTCTGGACCTGGGCCGCCACGGCCTGGAGGCGGTCTGCAGGCAGGAAGGCGTCACTAGCTCCGTGTCGAAGTGGGCACCAATAAACTCCAGGATTTGCACTGGCTCAAGGTGGGACTTGGAGTAGCTGACCAAGAAGCCGAGGCGTTCCAGGAGGAGGATCATTCGCGACACCGCCAGGCAGGCTTCGGCGATCGAGGTCCCCATGACAAGGCAGTCTTCGAGGTAGGGGAAGACGGGTATGCCCTGCCAACTGAAGGAGGCGGCAACTGCGGAGAGACACTTTGTAAAAACCCGCAGTGCAGACGCGAGCCCGAAGGGGAGCACCCTGTACTGGTAGTGTTCACCCCGCACCCTGAAGCGCAGGTATTGCCTGTGTTGGGGGTGGATTAGGATGTGGGCGTAAGCGTTCTTGAGGTCCAAGGAGCATAGACAATCGCCCTGCTAAAGGAAGGACAGCAGGATGCCAAGCGATAAGATTTTGAACTTCTCCCGCACCAGGAACTTGTTTAGGTTCCGGAAGTCGAGGATGGGGCATAGGCCCCCCCCCCCCCATCTTTTTCGGAACGTAGCGGGAGTAGAACCCACGGTCTCGAAGATGTAGCGGTACCTTCTCGACCGCCCATTGGGTGAGGAGGTTGGATAGCTCCCGCTGCAAGAAGGTCTGGTGCGAAAGGAGCCGAGTATAGGCTCCGCTTGTGAGAAGGGAGGAGGGCACCTGTCCAGGTGGAGACGATATCCATCCTGTATCATTCGGACGACCCAGGTGTCCGATGTGATAGACGCCCACTGCGGAGCGAAGAGGGACAGGCATCCCCCCCCCCACCAGCAGAAGTGCTGCCGGGGGTGAAAGGATATGCCATCGGCATCAAAAACCTTGCGTGGGTTGGAATGGTGTCGGTTGCTGGACCTTAGGCTTGTGGTGGCTATGCACACCTCCCTTCCCCTGCGTGCTGGGAGCCAGCGCGGAGGTGGGCGGGAAAGGAGGGAAACCCCAGTAGGGGAGTCCCTTCCTTTTGAAGAACGGTTTCTTTGTTTGCTGTTTCTTTCGAGGGAGGGAGGAGGTCTTACACAAGAGACGGGTTCGAGTAATGAACTCTGTTTCTATCTCAGCAGCCTTATCCTCCATAGGTTTACCAAACAGCTGCTCACTGAGGCAGGGGATGTCCAGGAGCTTCTCCTGAACCCACTGCTCCAGGTCCGAGGATTGGAGCCATGCCTGGCATCAGGCCCTGATGACGGCTGCTGCCACTTGGGCGGAGGACTCAAATCCATCATACACAGCGCGGGAGAGGTACTTTGAGCACTCCGCAATGAATCTTAGGAGGGTTTCGAACCGGAGAAGGGGTTCACCCCCGAGGCCTGCATAGAACCCGCCGAGCTCTTTGGCAAGGTCACGTAGGAACATGCCCATATACAACTGGTATGCCTGGATGAGGCATGTGAGCATGGTAGCCCTTGTGCCCAAGGGCATCGACAGCTCTCGACTCCCTGCCCAGGGGAACCAAAGAGTGCGACTTTGGGCTCTTCTGCTTTCGCATCGCCGACTCCACTATCATGGAGGTGTGTGGGAGCTGGGTCTTCCTGAACCCTGGGCCCCATTGGACTCTGTACATAGCGTCGAGGCGCTTGCTCACTATAGGGACCAAACAGGTATCTCCCACATGTGGAGGTGCAGCCTTGACAAAATGAGAGGAACTGTAACAGTAAGAGACTCCCGAGGCGGGGACTCATACTGCCGAATATCAAGCTCTTCAGCTTGCTGCTCCTCGTCAGCCTGCGTAGCCAGGCTGAGGGCCCATGCCATGTCCCACACGAACACTAGAAATGATGTTTCCTCAGGCAACGAATGACTCCGAGAGGCAAGCAGGGGCATGTCTGAAGGGAGGTGCCTGTGGGCACGGATCTCTGGGGAGGTATCCCCGTCCAACTCCCAGTCAGAGAGGTCTGAGAAAGACTCCGACTTAGGCTGATTGCCCCGTCAAGAGGTCAAGGCCCGCTTGCAGCCAGCCTTGCAGGATCTTGCTCCCAAGGACTGGGAAAGCGAGCGAGACCGACGAGGACCCTCAGAAGGCCCACGGCTCTCAGGGGTTTCCCAGGGAAGGTTTTGGTGTTCCTCTCAAGGGAACCTTGATCTCAAGGCGTGGGCCAGCCATGCTGGGCAAGAGCGCCTGCTGGGCAGCTAAGAAGGCAATAACGCTGCACTATACTGCCAGCATACGGGACTCCCACACGGTCGTGGGTCCCTGCGATGTCGACACCAGGGTTACCGGGTCTGGCGTGGAGGAGGAGAGGGGGTCCTCACCGGGACAGCCCTCAGGCGACCGGGCGCAATCGCCAGAGGCCTCCGTATCTGTACGAGTTACCTTACGATGCCGGCTCCTTGTCTGACTCTCGGGAACGCCGAGGAGGGCTGAGCGACTGAGTGCGGGAGCGGTCGCGCTTGTCTGGGGTCCCCGACAGTGACTTTGAGGTCGTCTTCTTCTTATGGCGCTCCATTTCAGGGGACCCCTGGTCGGAGTGCCACCGAGAGCATGGGACCGAAGTGGGGGATCCCAGCAGAGGGACGACCGAGGGTGCCACCGGGGATTCCGGGGCTACCTTCTGGAAAATATTATTGGACTTCTGCTTACGACTTAGCAGAGCCTTGGAGGACATTTTCTAGCAAAGAGAGCAGAACTCCAGGTCACGAGCAGCCCAAAGACACCGAAGACAGCAGTCGTGGGTGTCTGTGAGCGACATGTTTTTGGAGCATCTGTCACATTTCTTAAACCCGGTGGCCATTGGGGCAAAAAGGGCTCCTGCTAGGTTGAAGACCTTTGCGGCCAGTGGTTGGGGAAAAAAGGACGCGAAGCCTGCAAAAGGAAAAAAACATTTACAGAAAAAGACGTCCCCTCACTCATGGAAAAACAGAGCAGGGGAGAACAGGTAGAGGACCAGTGCTACTGGAAAAACACAGGCCAAAGACCAAAAACTAAACACTTTTTCTGACGGATGAGAACATGCGTCCGAAGGGCTCCGCAGAAAAAGGGAGACTGAGCAAGATGGCACCCTTTGCGCAGGAAGGGGACCATGCATGCTTGGCAGCAATCCCAAAGGCTTTCTTCGAAAGCTGGGGAATTGATTCACGCAGGCTCAGTCAGTGCTGACATCACCCAGAAGTGAGGACTGACTTCCTGCTTGTTCCTGGAGAAATCAGATATACCACTCACATCGATTAGCAGTCAATAAAACCACGAGATTGATAACACTTCCCATCGGTGTTTGTCCAAGACAGTCCTGTCATTGCATAACAATGGCCACACACAGAGGGACCATCATGATCAGCGAAAGGTAAGACAGATAACACTGGTCAACATTGAAATCGTTACTGATTTTAAAAGGCCCTAATCTGTAGTATCTTGGTGAGCTGAACATGAATATAACATAAAAAAATGTTATTGGCTCTCGTTTTGAAGATATTGCATGTAGTTCATTTTTGACGTTTCACCGTGTAAATTTATCCAGTAGGACATCAACAACATCCCAAATAAGCCTTGAATGATGTAATATTGCATCACATTGCATAATACCAACATGCACACATCATCCAGAGTTGATTGCATCATTTCTGATGCAATGCAATACTACTGCCAATGGCTGCCGAAGCCATCTGAAGTCAGCAGTGTACTATACGCAGTCGGAAAGGAAAGTAATCTGGTATTCTGTTACGATATGCCTTAAAAATCACTCATGACCCACAAGACTGGAGACTATTTATAGACTCTTCAAAACTGAGTCTGAAGGCTGTGCTTTTGAACAATGGAAACCGTCTTCCATCTATTCCAGTAGCACATGCCGTCCACATGAAAGAGACATACGATAACTTAAAGCATCTACTGACTTCCATTAACTATAGCAAGTACAGCTGGCACCTCTGTGGTGACTTGAAGGTAGTTGCCCTTTTAATGGGACTGCAGCAGGGATATATAAAATACATGTGTTTCTTATGTGAGTGGGATAGCCGAGCAAGGGATTGGCACTACTTGCGGAAGGAATGAAATCGCAGACAAAAATTAACAGTTGGAGAGAAGAATATCCAGCACCCAGCTCTGGTTGAGGCTCACAAAATCCTGCTACCACCCCCTTCACATCAAACTAGGTTTGATTAAAAACTTTGTGAAAGCCATGGACCACACTTTGCCAGCTTTCCGATACCTGCATGAAAAATTCCCTCGACTCAGTGAAGCAAAGATTAAAGAGGGAGTTTTTGTGGGTCCTCAGATTTGAGAGCTCTTCAAAGATGACTAGTTCAACAACTTGCTGCAGGGTGATGCGAAACAAACATGGAATGCTTTTCGCCTAGTGTCAACAAACTTTCTCGGGAATGTTAGGGCAGAAAATTACAAGGAACTAGTAGAAAACATGCTGATGCAGTATCACAAACTTTGCTGCAATATGTCTCTAAAGATCCATTTCCTTGATTCCCATCTCGATTTCTTTCCTGACAACTGTGGTATGGTTAGTGATGAACAGGGGAACATTTTCACCAGGATATCGCAACGATGGAGCAAAGATACCAGGGAAAATGGTCCACTAAAATGCTGGCTGACTACTGTTGGACACTCCCCAGAGAAGCTCCCAAACAGCTGTACAAGAAACAGGCGAAAAAAAAAAATCTAAGTAGTCGTCTATGACTTGTTTTTTTACAGGTATTAACCGAAGGCCTATTATATTTACTATTGACATGCATTTTGTGATGTAAACATTAATTCTTGTAGATTACAAAAAAACTAGAGCCAACTTTGCAATGTCACTGTCATATTCGTGTTCAGCATATAAAAATTGATAAGAAATGACTATTTTTATTTCAGTAACATGACTTTTGTAAAAATTTGTTGACCGGTGTAACGAAAACTTCGTGAGCAGTTCTCACAATTTTCGCCCACGACAGTAGGCAATACGAGGAAAGTTGGTCAAAGAATGATGCAACCCCAAAATTGCCCAATGCTTCCGCAAAGATCTTATTATCTGGCAAGACGCAGTCGAGTATGGTAATACAGAAACTAGGGAGTCAGACGATTGCTGCTGGTACTGTTAAAAGGAGATTCCGTTGGGCATACTTAGCCATACAGTAAGCCTTAGATACAGTTGTCCGGAGATAACCCTTAGTAGCAAACCTCTCAGTCAGAACACAGGATTCCTCCTTAAAGGATTCATTGGTGGAACACACTAGTCTTGCTCGTAAAAATTGGCTCATTGGCAAGCTGGATTTGACAGAATATGGATGAAAACTGTCAAACTAGATATATATTGTGGTCTATAGTTTTCCTAAAAAGTTTTGTATTAAACCCAGTCGTAGTTTTTTTTACACTAGCCCAAAAACTCCAAAGTAGTAAAATGGTAAACCATAGTAAAATACAAATTGTTGTCTAAAGAATTCAGCCATTGATGAAAAGCATGTAATTCAGACACTGTTCCTGACCAAAGCATAAAAATGTCATCCAGGTAACGCTTCCAGAGACATATCAAGAGGAAAAAAGCACAAGTAGAGAGATATTGCTCTTTAAATTGAGCCACATAGAGTGACGCCACCGAGGAAGCCAAGATGGTCCCCATAGCTACACCGTGGCACTGCTGGTTAAAAAAAAAATCTCTCGTACCAAAAATAATTATGATAGAGCACCAGCGATGCTATCTCTTGAAAAAATCCCACACAAACATGATCCAATCCCCTCACTGTGTGTAAAACAATATCCAAGGCTTTATCCTGGAGTATATTTGTGTAAAGTGCAGAAATATCCATAGATACTATCAGTGATACAGAGGAGACATCACAAAAAGACTGCAATAACCGCAAAAACTGAGCGATATCCTGAAAATAGGATGGTATGGTCTTAACTACTAGCCGCAAAAACATATCAATAAATCGTGAAAGTGGTTCAATAACAGAAATTTTGGTAGACACAATAGGTCTGCTCAAGGGACTGTTAATATCTTGATGGACTTTAGATAAGAAATAGATCAGAGGGGTTACTGGATAGGCCTTATACAGAAAACTTTGTTCTTTATTTGTCAAAAAGCCTTGAGTAGCACTAGCATAAACCAGATTTTTAATAGTTTGCTGTAAAGCAGAAGTAGGGTCAGATGGTAATGCAACATAAAACTCAGAGTCAGACAGTTGACGACAGGCTTCAACCTGATATGTGGAGCGATCCTGCACCACGATCGCACCCTTGCTGTCAGCATAAGAAATAACAATTGACCATTCATTACACAACTGATCCAATGCTAAACATTTTACCCTTGTAAGATTACACCTAGCCCAGAAAGAATAAGAACCTTCTAAATGATTAAGATCCCTAAGCACCCATCTCCTTAAAGGTGCTGATAACCAGGTCCATTGCTCATACTTTTCACTCCACAGCCTATGCAATATTTTCAAAGTAAATGCATGTTCATACTTTTTGAAAATTCTCTCAGGAAAAATATTTTCCCACATTTACACCTGCTAATTTGTGTAGGTATGTTTTCTGAGTAAAAGTGTCTCTGTAAACCCCATCTGCAGGAATGCCTCTACCTACAGCACTTTCACCAGCATAAAAGTCAAACAAGCTTATAAAGGGTAGTTACTCACCTGTAACAGGTATTCTCCGGGGACAGCAGGAATCAGTGCTCACATATGGGTGATGTCAGCGCCAACGAAGCCCACGCAGAAGCATCTCCCCAGCTTTCAAAGAAAGCCTTTGGGAGATTCACCATGCATGCATGGTCCCCTTCCCGCCAAAGGGTGCCATTTTGCCTCAGTATAATGGACATAGCTAAGATGGCAAAATATAAAATACAGTAAAGAAGCAACTCCAAGGGGAGGAGGGAGGGTTGTAAGGACTGATTCTTGCTATCCCCGAAGAACACCTGTTACAGGTAAGTAATTATGCTTTCTCCAGGAACAAGCAGGAAATCAGTCCTCACATATGGGAATCCCCAGCTACAGGCTACCAAGAACCTGTAAAAAATGCCATGGGTAGCCAGAGAAGGTGAGGCGTGAGCTGCAGCACTTCAGTCCCAACTGAGAGGCTCTCACAAGACCCAAGTGTCCAGCGGGGCACCAGCACTCCGGTAGCCTGAACACAGAAGGGTCGGAGGGCAGGAGTTGCCTACATCCGAAAGTGATTAGAGAGCACAGCCTGACCGAAGGCACTGTCCCGTTAGGACTCCCTCTCCAGGCAGTAGTGAGCTGTGAAGATATGGACTGAATACCAGGTGGCGGCCCAGCAGACTTGCTACAGAGGTAGCCATGGTTCGGACGCGATGTGCCATGACCCGGTGGTCTAGCGAGATCCCAGCCTGCTCATAGGTAAGGGCAATACAGTCCGCCACCCAAGTGGACTGAGTTTATTTGGTTACTGAAAGCCCCAGACGACTGGTGTCATAGGACACAAAGAGCTGAGGCGCTTTGCGGTTGCCCTGAGTCTGTTGCAGATAGAAGGATAGGGCATGCTTACAATCCAGAGTATGGAGAACAGTCTCCGCCTTGCTGGCATGAGGCCTACTGAAGAAAGTGGGGAGCACCACCTCCTGATTGAGGCGGAAGGAGGACACCACTTGTGGCAGAAACTTGGGGTGTGTGCGGAGCACCACCCTATTTTTGTAGAACCTTGTGTAGGGTGACTCTGCCATCAGAGCCTGGAGCTTGCTGACCCTGTGAGCCGACATGAGTGTCACGAGAAAGACAACCTTCCAGGAGAGGTACCACAGGTGGCAAGAAGCTCAAACGGCGGCTTAGTGAGCTGTGAGAGCACCACATTGAGATCCAATCCGCTGCTGATGGGCGGACAGATGGCTTGGACAACATAAGGCCCTGTAGGAAACAAGAGATAAGGGGCTGAGCTGAGAGGGGCTTGCCCTTGACAGTGTGGTGGTGCACCACAATAGTACTCAGGTGCACTCTGAGTTGGACTTCAGTCCCACATGGGACAGGTGGAGTAGGTACTGCACCACCAGCTGCACCGGGCAGAATGGGTTTGCCTGCCTCTCGGAGCATCACACCAAAAATTGATGCCACTTGAAGGCATACACCCTTCTCGTGGAAGCCTTCCGAGAGGCCAGAAGGATCTCCTCCACATCATCAGGGAGGTTGAAGGGAGCTAGAGCTACCCTTTCAGCAGCCAAACCGTAAGTGACAGGGCCCCAGTTTGGGGTTCAAGAGCGAGCCCTCCTCCTGTGAAAGTAGTCCTGGAGGGCAGCCCAGGAAAACTGGAGGTGCTGCTGACAGAGAGAGAAGCAGCAGGAATCAGGGTTGCCTGGGCCACTGATAGCACAGGTACACTAAAAAAAATTTAAAATTTTTTTTTTAAACTGCCTCTAATGTTTCGATTGATTTTTATGTTTTTTGGTGCGCTGAATCCAAAACTGGTAACCAATTTGCTCCATCACGTACAGATTTTTTGCTACATTGGGTTAGCAGTTTGAGGTGAACGTTTCAGATTGAGTGCGATCGAGATAAAAGTTTCTTGGATGAATTCTTTATACTAATTGTTTAGTAGTTATTCAAATAAGAATAAAGAAAATTGTAACAAGGCAGCACATAAGAATAGAGTAATGTCAACAAAACACACTGTGATGGTAGCAAAATTGTCTGCACTTAAAACAGCCACATACATGTGCACAAACATTGAGCATATAAGAGCGAGGTTAGACACAAAGCAAAGCAAAGAAATGTGCAAAAAATGTTGTACAGGTATGTATGTAAGAATAGAAAACGCAAACCGCACCATTGCAATACATGAAGACAAACACCCGATGGTGTGAAAATAAAATTCTAATAAATGAGATCCGACACTGTGATAATAACTAGCAAATCTTTATTTCAAAGTTTAGTAAAAACACGATATTTGTCAACACAGTTTAGATTTTAAAGTCATTCTTGGGTCAATCAATCTCCTGGTGGGCCCGTTTCTTCTTCCCCCGAATGCTTCTCTTGGTGCGCTGCTTGGCGTATTTTTCATCTGGGGTTTCCCGCAGCAGCAACCAGCAGAAATCTGCCATCATAGTGGTGTTCCATCTTCCTTGGTACCTTCTCTCTACGTCCTTAATGTCCTGGTGAAACCTTTCACCTTGTTCTTCACTGTACGCCCCCAAGGTTTCGGGAAAGTAGTTCACATGGGAGTGCAAGAAATGCACTTTCAGGCTCATGTTACAGCCTTGTTCTTTGAAGGCATTGAGCATCCTGGCAACAATATCCTTATAGTTCTCATCCCGCCTGTTCCCCAAGAATTTGAGATCATCATCCTTGAAGGAATCCCAGGCTTCTTTTTCCTTCTCAGACATCGTTTCAGCGAATGCTCCATCTGAAATGAGTTTCCTTATATCAGGGCCAACAAACACTCCTTCCTTTAGCTTTGCTTCAGAAAGTCGGGGGAACTTTGAGCAAAGGTACCGAAAGCACTCACCATCTTTTGGAAGGGACTTGATGAATTGCTTAATGAGACCCAACTTAATGTGGAGAGGTGGTAATAGAATTTTATCACGAGGTACCAAGCTCTCATGAAGAACATTTTCTCACCGGGTCTCAAATACTCCTGAATTGGCCAGTCTTTTTTCCCCCAGTGTAGGTCGCGGGCCCGGCTATCCCACAAGCAAAGGAAGCAGGGATATTTGGTGAAACCGGATTGCTGCCCTAATAGCATGGATAGAATTTTAAAGTCTCCACAAATCATCCACTTATGCTCATCATAACGAATCTTCTGAAGAATCAGGGCCAAATTCTCGTATTTTTCTTGGATAATAACAGAGTGAGCAATAGGAACTGAAGCGAATGTGTTGCCATTATGAAGAAGAACACCTTTTATGCTGTCTTTTGACGAATCAATGAACAGCCGCCATTCAGCAGGATCATACTTGAGTTTAAACTTTTCCATCACTCCGTATATATCGTTGCAAAATACCAAATCTTCCTCTTTGCTGAAATACTTCAAAAATTGTGTCTCGCGGTTGCGGTACCAATAAAAAGTTGTTCCTGGTGACAATAGATTTTTCTGTTTAAGCCGAGAACCTAGCAGTTGGGCAGCATCTTTTGGGAGTCCTAAATCCCGGACTAAATCATTCAATTCAGCTTGAGAGAAAAGTTCAGGTTTCGGATCTGGTTCAGTTTCAAACTCGGAAGTACTGGACTCATCGGGAAAAGCCATCTGATGAGTCTCATCATGATCAGAACCGTCCACACAAATATGATCCAAAGATTTTGGTGGTTCAGGCACAGGTACTTCGTTGCTATGAGGCATAGGCCTAATTGCTGAGGGAAGGTTGGGGTAACTTATTACGTTCTTATTTTTTAAGTTGTATCCCTTCACAATGCAAGAGCAAAAATAGCAGTCACTGCTGTGGTCTCTTTGTTCACGCCACATCATAGGTATTCCGAAACGAAATGCTTGTTTTTTACCTTTCATCCATAAGCGTAGATCTTCCTCACATGTCTTGCAAACTTTGTGAGGAGCCCACGGTTTGCAAACTACAACTGTAGTGAACCACTTCGGAATAAAGCTGGATTACGACTGAGCAAACAAAAGGTAATAATGAACTTGCAAGAAACTGAAATTTGACAGGAACGTTCATGTCGCAACCACCGTGTTTGAGCGAGCGAACGAGGCGAGGCGAGGCGAACAGGAAAGAACATGCGCCAGCGCGAGTACTGGATTTAGCCCCCCGCCTCCCAATTGTCCTGTTAATGTATAAAATGAATACAAAACACTCTAAAATATCATGAGGGAGTGTTTCTAGTTAGTTAACCATTACAACCTCTATTTTGGGCCAAGAAAATAAACTGCAGTCGGCTAAAAAGAAATTATGTGAACATTCCTTATATGGGTAAGAAATCTAATTTTGCAAGAAAACGTGACGCGATGGAACATTTTGGCTATTTTTCCTGGATTCAGCACCCCAAAATCTATAGGAATCAGTTGCAAAACTGGAGGCAGTTTTTTGGTAGTGTACCTGTGTAGTCTACCAGAATCAGTGATGTCCTGTCACACTGGACCATGAAGAGAGTCTTGGCGACCAGCGGTGTTGGCGGGAAGACGTAAAGGAGGTCTTCTATCCATGGGATGAGGAAGGCATCCACCGCCACCTGGGATGGGTGCAGCCGGTGGGAGCTGAAGCAGGGCAACTGTGTGTTCTCTGAGCTGGCAAACAGGTCCACTAGGGGAACGCCCCAGAGTTGGAAAAGCCAGGAGGCCCCTCTGGGGTCCAGGCACTACTTGTGCAGCTGGAGGACTCTGCTCAGCCTCTCTGCCAGGGCGTTGTCCAGGCCCGTATGTAGACCACCCACGGAAGCATCCCATTGCATGTCGCATATGAGGAGAGGGCTACCACCTCCTGGCAGAGGGAATACAAACCCCTTGCTTCCTTGTTTGTTGACACAGAACACTGCAACTTGGTTGTCTGTCTGGACCAGCACCAACTGGTGTTGCAACCAATAGCGAAAGGCTCAGAGGGCCAGAAATATCACCCGGAGCTCTAGGAGGTTGATCTGCAAGTGGCACTCCGTCTGGGACCACATGCCTTGGGGTATGGAGGTTCTCGCAATGAGCTCCCCAACCTCGTAGAGAGGCATCCGTAGTAAGAACACTTTGGAGGGTGGGTGCCTGGAAGGGCATCCCAGCCTGAAGGTGGCGGGGGGGATCTGCCACCAGTCAAGGGAGTTCACCAGTTGGCAGGTCACTTTTACCTTGTCTCGAAGCCTGCATGTGGCTTGTGTACACTGGGAGCAGAGGCAACACTGAGCCGCACTCATATGCAGGCGGGCATATGGTGTTATGTGGCCCAGCAGGTAAAAGAGAAGACGTGCAGGCACCGATTGGCGGTGTTGCATATCTGTGGTTAGCACTCTAAGGCATTCAGTCCAGCTGAGTCCCTATGAACTCCAGGCACTGCACTGGAAATAGGTGGGACTTGGGGTAGTTGATGACGAACCCTTGATGCTGCAGGACATGGATGGTGCACTCGGTGGCATGGTGTACCTCTGCAGCTGTGCCTCCCTTTATGAGCTAGTCGTCCAGGTAGGGAATGACAAAGGCCCCTTGGAGACGAAGGTGGACTGCGATTACTGCTAGGCACTTGATGAAGACCCTTGGTGATGATGCCACCCCGAAGGATAGCACCCTGTACTGGTAGTGATCTCCTCCCACCATGAACCGGAGGTATTGCTGGTGGTTGGGATGGATCAGGATATGTATATAAGCATCCTTCAGGTCTAAGGAGCATAGCCAGTCTCCCTGCTGGAGGTAAGGCAACAGTATTCCAAGGGAGAGCATCTTAAACTTCTCCCTCACCAGATATCTATTCACGTCCCATAGGTCCAGGATGGGCCTGAGGCCCCCTATTCACTTGGGGATGAGGAAATATCTGGAGTAGAATCCTTTGCCTCAGAGATGTTTGGGCACTGGCTCGACCGCCTTGTCTATGAGATCTGCGAGTTTAGTGAGCAACAGAGTCTGGTGAAGGAGAGACCTGACAGGTTCTCCTGGGAAGAACAGGTATGGCATCTGTTGCAGGTGAAGGAGGTATCCCTCTTTGACTACCTGCAGCACCCAAGAATCGGTGGTGATGGAGGACCACCTGTGGGCAAACAGGGCCAAATGCTCCATCTCCCCCCCCCCCCCGGTGGGCTGCTGAGGACCTCCTGAGGGAGAGGAGGTCATACCCAAGGAGTCAAAAACTTCTTCTAGGCTGAGCCGGAGCCGGTACCTAGGTCTTAAGGGTCTTAGGATTACGGGGGCCGTGCCCTTGCCCTTAGGACTGTTACCACTATGCGGGGCATTGCCAAATACCCCCTTCTTTCTCGGGAAGAAAGGCTTCTTCCCAGGGCCTTTTACAGGGGTGCACAGAGGTCTTCTTCAAGAGTCTGGATCTATCTCAGCAGCCTTGACTGACATGGGCTTCCTGAAGAGGTTCTCTCCGGTGCAACTGACATTGATGAGTTTGTCCTGGACCCACTGCTCGAGGTAAGATGACTGCAACCATGCCTGGAGTCGGGCTCTGATGCCCGCAGCAGCCACTCTAGCTGAGGATTCAAAGCCATCGTATGCTGCTTGAGACAGGAATTTTGAACACCTCTTGATTGCTGAGGCCAGACACTTGAACCGTTGAAGGGGTTCCCCCTCGAGGCCTGCAGAGAAACAGACAAGCTCCCTCACCAGTTCCTTTAGGTACATGCCGATGTACAACTGGTAGGATTGGATTCGGCATACCAGTATCAAGCCCTGGTAGCATTTTTGGCCGAGGGCATCAAGGTCCAGGCCTCCCTATCCGGGGGCACCGAGGAATGCGTCTTTTGGCTCTTGAGTCACCACATGGCAGACTCGACCACCATAGAATTGTGAGGGAACTGGGTTTTATAGAACCCGTGCTTCAGCAGACTCGGCACATGGAGTTGAGCCGTCGGCTCACAATGGGCACGGACACCGGTGTTTCCCACATAGGGAGGAGACGGCGTTAGAGGATCTGAGAGACGGAAACCATGAGGGCTTCCTTCGGAGAGGCCTCGTATTGGAGGATATAAAGCTCCTCTGTGCGGGGGTCCTCCTCCACCTCGGTTCTCGAATGAAAGAGACTTTGCCATGACCCACACAAAGTCGAGGAAGGCAATCTTGCCTGCTGTCTGGGAACTCCTTGTCCTCTGTCTCCCAGTTTGACTCTAAGACAGAAGAAGAATCCAAGGTTCTGCAGCTCCCGTGGGGGATCTGCAGTCCAAACCGTATGCATTCACCAGAGAGGACCGGTGTCCCGAGGAACAGGATCGGGACCTCGTCCAATGCCGATGGGTCTCTCAAGGCAGGTGGTGCTCGAAGATCAGCTCGTCGACCAGGGAAGCCCTCAAGGTCAAGGGTCCTGTCATTGGGACAGATGAACCGGAGGAATCAGACATAAGCACCTGTTGCTGTGCCAGGAGGGTAGTTATACTGTGCTCCAAGGCTGCCATTCCAGTCTCCATGCCAGATGGCTCCGCAGCCTTCAACGTGGGCACCAATGATGACTTCCAACACACACACCCCAATAAAATGCATCCTCAAACACCAGATCTGGAAGAAACAAAATACCAGTCATCATAGATCTAGTCAAGGACGAGAGTCCTGATATCCTCTGTATCACAGAGACCTCGCTCTCCTCCTCTGATAATGTACTATTGAACCAACTGAACATAAAATGATTTAACCTCTTCAGGGGCTCCAAGAGGAGGTGGGGTACTCATTTTAAGTAAAGTAGAACTTAGAGCCACCTCCTCCTTCTACAACAATCTTGATGGAGTAAATATGCTCAAAACTGAAAATAAAAACAGGTCACTATGCCTTATCTACAAATCTCCTTCACCCAACCATAACAATCGAACTTCAATACTTGAAGCAGCCTGCTCATCCTCCCTTAGGAAACCCCACATCATTTTAGGTGACCTTAACATACCATCTCTCCACTTCCTTTCTTAAATCAATGGTGGACAATACATGGGCTATCAGCAAATTATAAACTTACCCACACATACAAAGAGGAACTCCCTCAACCTGGTTTTCCTCCCCACCTCGGTTATAAAACACCTCCTGTACACCCCTCCATATATCTCTCGTCCCTTGGTCTGACTACTACCTAATATCATTCAACCTCCTATTACATCCCCCCTTAGCTCCTGCACCCATCACACCACCCCAAACCAGGCATTTCCATCACTTCAACAAAGAAACCTTTCTGGAAAGCGTCCTACCCCAGCTTGTAATGGACTCCCCAGACTCCAACATCTCACTAAGTATCTGGTATACCACTATACAAAAAGCAGCAGCACCCTACATCCTACGCCCAAGGCCCTCACAAAAAAAATCGGACCTAGCAAACTTAAAAAAGGAATTAAGAAGGCTATAACATAAATGGAGAGCAACTAAAACTCCAGAAAATAGACAACGCTATCTCACCTCACTTAATACATACAGGGATACAATAAAGAAAGCAAAGAAAGACTACCATACTAGTTTACTAAATCGAGCCATCAACCGTCCAAGAGAGCTCTTTGATATCATCAAATCTCTAACCAAAATCAACCAACACAAATCTGACAAGAATAACAAAGCCCCAAACACTAGCTAATTTCTATGCAGACAAATTGAAATGTAAGAATCCCACTCACCTCCCCTCCCCCTCCCCCCCCCAAACATTCTGTAAACCCAATTCTTGGCACAGCTTCCACCTAACATATCAGAAGCACTTACTAAACACTATAACCAAGATTAATACTACAACCTCCCCACTAGACCCATGTCCCGTTTCCTGGATAAAGGCAACAAAAACAGAATTGGCCCCTTATCTCTTACATATAATAAACCAATCTCTCCTCCAAGGAATCATGCCCAAAGATCTTAAGCTATCATCCATTTGACCCATTTTAAAGAACAAGACCCTTAACAGAGACGAACCAAGCTCAAATAGCTAGCATTCCTTTTGTAGCCAAAGTCATTGAGAAAGTTATCCAATTGCAACTTCAAAATTATACTGACCTGAACGCCCCCCTTGATGTCCACCAATATGGATTCTGCCCTTTCCATTCTGTTGAAACACTATTGATAGCTTTAATCGACACGCTCATCCGAGGTATAGATGACCCAAAATGGTCGTTCATTCTGGTCTTTATTGATATCGCCTTAGCATTTGACAATATTAATCATGACACTCTCTTCTCAAGACTAGCACAAATTAGTCTAGGTGGAACAATCCTCCGATGGTTTAGGTTATCTATCTCAGCCCTTTCCTTTCTAAACACACTATTAAGATGCTTATCCACTCCTTAATCACCTCTCGTCTTGACTACTGTAACCTACTCCTTGCTGGTCTCCCTTTGAATCATCTCTCTGCCCTTCAATCTGTTCAGCACTCTGCTGCACGGCTAATCTTCCACCAGCCTCGTCATGCCCATATTACCCCTCTTCTCAAGTCACTTCATTGGCTCCCTATCCGTTTCCGCATCCAGTTCAAACTTCTCTTGCTGACCTATAAATGCATTCACTCTGAAGGTCCTCACTACCTTTATTCTCTTATCTCTCCTTACACCCCCCCCCCCCTCAGGAACTCCGCTCTTCTGGCAAATCATTTCTATTTGTCCCCTTCTATTGCTAACTCCAGACTTCACTCCTTTCACCTTGCTGCACCTTACGCCTGGAACAAACTGCCTGCGTCTGTAAGCCAGGCACTTTCTCTGACCCTTTTCAAATCCAGGCTGAAAACTCACCTCTTCTCTGCTGCTTTTGGTTCTTGATTCACCTGATCTCTTTGTTTCTTTATCACTCCCCCTTGTTTTATCCCTGTCTGAACCTTCTGTGCTGTCTGTCTTGGCTAGATTGTAAGCTCTGATGAGCAGGGACTGTCTCTTATATGTCTGTACAGCGCTGCGTATGACTTGTAGCGCTATACAAATGCTCAGTAGTAGTAGTCGTCATATACTACATGTTCAAGGACATCAAGCTTCCTCTGCCGCCTTCCCCCAAGAAAGCGTAGTTACTCCCCTGTAACAGGTGATCTCCAGAAACAGCAGGAATTTAGTCTTCACATATGGGTATCGTCGGTACCGACGGAGCCTGCGTGGGAACGCTCCCCAGCATCCAATAGGAACGCTTTTGGGAGCACCCCTCAGCACATGTGAGCTGCCCTCCCGCCTTTCCAACTGTCCCTCTTCAGTTAAGTTTGTAGCTGAGTGAAAAGATAGAGGGAGAGAGGAAAGAGACAAAGAGATAGAGAGACAACTCCTAGGGGAGGTGGGTGGGTGGTGAAGACTAAATTCCTGCTGTTCCCGGAGTCAACTGTTACAGGTGAGTAACTACACTATCTCCAGGAACAAGCAGGAATGTAGTCTTCACATATGGGGACTCCCTAGCTGAAGATGCTAGGGAGATAGCCCCAGGAAGGTGCCAACCTAGAAGGTGGGAATCCTTCCTCCCATGGATATCTGGCATCCCACCAGGGTTGGTGGGTAGGAGTTGATTTAGGTGTGAAAGATTTTGAAGAACAGCTTGGCCAAAGAAGGCACCCTGATGGGAGGCTTTATCCAGGCAGTAGTGGGCTGTGAAAGTGTGTATCGAAGCCCATGTGGCTGCTCGACAAATGTCATCGATAGACACAGAGTGGAGATTAGCCATAGAAACTGCCATGGCTCTCACATTATGAGCTGTGACATGGTCATGAAGAGGAAGACCCTTACTCTCATAAGCAAAGGATATGCATTGGGCAATCCATTTAGATAAAGTTCTTTTGGAGACTGGATGTTCCAAATGACTAGGGTCAAAAGCTATAAAAAGTTGTGGACTTTCTATGTTGCTGTGTTCTTTGTATGTAAAAGGCTAAGGCGGTTTTACAATCCAAAGTATGAAGATTTCGTTCTGCATTAGAGGCGTGAGGCCTCGGGAAAAAATACAGGAAGATAAATTGATTGATTTAAATGAAACGGCGAAACCACCTTTGGCATAAAGTGTGGGTGAGTTCAAAGAACAACCTTATTATGATGAAACCTAGTATAAGGAGGATCAGCCACTAAAGCTTGCAATTCACTAATGCAACGGGCAGAGGTGACTGCAATTAGGAAGATGACCTTCCAAATCAAAAACCTAAGGGCTGTAGTGGCCAAAGGTTCAAAAGGCGGCTTCATGAGCTGCCCGAGAACTAGATTTAGATCCCATGTCACCGGTGGTGGCTTGATGGGAGGTTTAGTTAATAAAAGGCCTCTCATAAATCTTGATATGAGTGGATGAGAGGAAACTGGTTGTCCATTCAGAGGTTTATAAGAAGCTGCAATTGCACTAAGATGGACTCTTACCGAATTGGTCTTTAGACCAGAATTCGATAAGTGAAGGAGATACTCTAGTATTGATTCTAAGGGTATGACCAGGGGGTTTAATCCCCTCTTGGAGCACCATATAGTAAAATGTTTCCACTTGAAGGCATAAGATCTTCTTGTGGAAAGTTTTCTAGAAGACTGAAGGATATCTTTTACCTGTTGGGACAGGTTGAAATCTTGGAGATCTAAGCCTTAAGCAACCAGGCCGTGAGGTGCAGGGACTGGGGATTCGGGTACCATAGCGTCCCGTTCTCCTGGGAAAGGAGATCTGGAGCATGCCCTAACTCCAGAGGTGCCGCTTGAGAGAGATGTAGAAGCAGGGAATACCATGTTTGGCGTGGGCATCGTGGTGCTATGAGAATCATGCGACCCCTGTCTCTCTGAAGCTTGAAGAGTGTTTTGGGGATGAGGGGAATGGGTGGGAAGGCATAAAGGAAGTCCTGACCCCAGTGAAGGAGGAAGGCATCCCTTGCCTGACAGTTGTGAGCCGGAATTCTGGAACAGAACCGGGGAAGTTTGGCATTCAGTGGACTTGCAAAGAGGTCTATGTCTGGAGTGCCCCAGAGATAAAATATCTTTGCCACCTGGTCTAGGTGGAGGGACCACTTGTGAGGCAGCAGTACTCGACTGACTTTGTCTGCCCAAAGGTTTTGAATGCCTGGAAGATATACCACTGGAAGGTGAATTTGATGCTCTCTGGCGAGGGCCCACAGTCATAAAACTTCGTTGCATAACAGAGAGCCTATTCCGCCCTGCTTGTTGACATAAAACATGGCTACTTGATTGTCCCTCTGGACTAGGACTGTCTTGTAGCTGAGCTGGGCGTGGAATACTCGAAGAGCTAAATAGATTACTCTTAATTCCAGGAGGTTTATGTGTAAACCAACCTCCTGTGGAGTCCAGGTGCCCTGGGTAGAGAGATGATTCAGGTGTGCTCCCCAATCCACCTGTGATGCAACTGTTGTTAGGGTGGCCAGAAAGAGGGGTTGATGGAAAGGAGACCCCACTGTCAGATTTTCTAGTGATTGCCACCATTGGAGGGACAAAATTAGTTGTTGAGAGATTATTATTTTGTCCGACAAATGACCTGTGGCCTGTGTCCACTGTGTGGAGAGGGTCAACTGAGCTGCTCGCATGTGGAGGAGAGCATATGGGACTACATGAACTGTGGATGCCATATGTCCCAGTAACTGCAGTAGCTCTCGAGCAATGAGGGAGGATTTGCCTGCTGCTTGAGAAACTAGTTGCATTATGTGAAGACAACGGGCTTGTGGAAGGAAAGCCCTTGCCTGTCTGGTATCTAGACAGGCTCCTATGAATTCTAGGCATTGGGAAGGAACTAGTTGAGATTTTGGGAAGTTTATTACCAATCCCAAGTACTGGAGGATTCGAATTGTATGGGACAGTGCAGTGCTGGCCTCTGCAACTGTAGGGGCTCGATTGAGCCAGTCATCTAAGTAAGGGAAGACGAAAATCCCCAGGGTTCGTAGAAATGCAGCTACTACTGCCATGCATTTCGTGAATACCCTTGGTGCTGAAGCCAGACCAAAGGGAAGAACCCTGTACTGGAAATGGTTTCCCATGAAAAGGAAACATAAGAATTTCCTGTGATCTGGATGGATGAGAATGTGAGTATATGCATCCTTTAAGTCTAGAGAGCAAAGCCAATCCTGGCTTTGAAGGTATGGCAGAAGAGTTCCTAGAGAAAACATATTGAATTTCTCTCTAAACAGGTATTTGTTCAATTCTCTGAGGTCTAGAATGGGTCTGCGTCCTCCTGTTTTCTTTGGAATAAGAAAATAGGAGGAGTATAACCCTGCACCCTGTTGAAGAATGGGTACTTCCTCTATTGCCCCTTGGGCAAGAAGTGTGGAGACCTTGTGATCTAAAAGATTGTCTGCAGAGGTTTGTGAATTGAATTGCTTTAGAATTGTAGTAGGGGGCATACTACAGAGGGAGGAGTAGCCTAGTGGTTGGGGCAAGGTACTTCAGGCCGGAAGTTCAAATCCCACTAGAGGACAGCAACCTTGGGTCGGAAGGACTGGGGTTTCTAGTCTCACAGATGCTCCTTGTGGTCTTGGGCAAGCCACTTAACCCTCCATTGCCCATGTTCCCTGTAAGTATTAGTGTATGTGTCTCATATCCCTGTGTGTTAAATGTATCCCCCAATTGTGTTGTGACCGCTTTGATTGAAGGATAAGGCGGTATACAAAACTGTCTAAATAAATAAATACTGTGAAAATGAAGCTTGTAACCCTCTCCTACAATGGACAAAGTCCAATCTTCTACTGTTATCTGATGCCATCTGTTGACAAAGTGGCATAACCTGCCCGGAATATTAGGGGGTTAGGGACCCCTCAGAGGCAGGGAGGCAAAGCTTTCTAGGAAGGAGTCAAAGCCCTTGAGGGGGCTGAACCTGGAGAGATGATTGGACTCTCGGGCCTTTTGGCATCTTTTGCTGTCTAGTTTGTCCCTTTTGGGCAACCTGACCTGGAGTATGACTCTGCTGGGTATAGGAAGGATAAAACTTCCTCTTTTTGATAAAAGAGGGTTTTTTATAAGGCTTCCTTTTGGCTGGAGTGGCTGTAGACTTTAACAATCTATCTAAGGTAGAATTGTCAGCATCTAACTCGTTAGCCTTTTCCTGCCAGTTCTTGCCAAAGAGATTCTCCCCCGTGCAAGGAATGTTGCCTAACTTGTCCTGTACCCAAGTCTCCAAGTCTGATGCCTGTAGCCAGGCAATCCGTCGTGCGCCAATGGCAATAGCAGATGCTCTGCTGATGCAGTTGAAGCAGTCAAAGGCTGCACGATTAACAAACTTGGAGACATCTTGCGCATGCTTAACTAGAGCCAAGAAAATCTTGTCTCTTGTCATCTGGGAGACATGGGCTCATAAGTTTCAAGTCTCCTGTGACTTCCTTGAGGAACATTCCCATATATAGGATATATGAACTGATCCTAGCTGAAAGCATGGAAGCTTGAAAAGTTCTGCACCCAAAAGCATCCAGAGTCCTGCATTCACGACCTGGAGGATTGGATGCATGCCTCTTTGCACTTTTCATCCTATGCATGGCTGATTCCACTACCACTGAATGGTGTGGCAGCTGAGTTTTCTGAAATCCAGGACATGGCGGAACTCGATACATAGTATCAAGTCTCCTAGAGTGAGGAGAGGTAGTCAGAGGTGTCTCCCACATTCTGAGCATCACGTTATGCAGAATTTCATGGATAGGCAGAGTGGCTGCCTCCTTAGGAGCTTTAGGATATTGGAGAAAGCACATTTACTTACCTGTAACAGGTGATCTCTGGGAACAGCAGGAATAAGTCTTCACATATGGGTATCGTCGGTACCGACGGAGCCTGCGCGGGAACGCTCCCCAGCATCCAATAAGAAAGCTTTTGGGAGCATCCCACAGCGCCTGCGTGCTGCCTTCCCGCCTTTCCCAACCGTCTCTCTCCAGTTTGAGTTTTAAAGCCAAGACAAAGGGAGAGAGAGAGGGAAGGAAAGATAGATAGAGAGATACAACTCCTAGGGGAGGTGGGTGGATTGTGAAGACTTATTCCTGCTGTTCCCAGAGATCACCTGTTACAGGTAAGTAACTGTGCTATCTCCAGGAACAAGCAGGCATGAGTCTTCACATATGGGGACTCCCTAGCTGCAGATGCCAGGGAAAGACCCCAGAGTTGTGTGTCCTTGAAAAGGGCTCCACCTCCCCCCATGGATCTCTGGCATCCAACCAGGGTAGGTGGGTAGGAGTTGATTAGGAATGGAACAGGTGTTTGAGAACAGCCTGACCAAACGAGGCATCCCGGCGGGAGTCCTTGTCCAAACAGTAATGGGCTGTGAAGGTATGAACCGAGGCCCAGGTGGCCGCTCGACAGATTTGGTCTATGGACACAGAGTTTAGATGAGCCATTGAGGCTGCCATGGCTCTCACATTGTGAGCTGTGACATGGCCTTCCAGAGAAAGGTTCCTACTTTGGAAGGCGAAAGAAATACACTGAGCAATCCAGTTGGACAGTGTTCTCGTAGAAACTGGAAGTCCTAAATGAGAAGGATCAAAAGCAACAAAGAGTTGAGAAGACTTTCTATGTTGCTGTGTTCTTTGTAAGTAAAAACGAGAGCTCTTTTACAATCCAAAGTATGAAGATTCCTCTCTGCACTTGATGCATGAGGTCCTGAAAAAAGACAGGTAAGTATACCTCTTGGTTCAGATGAAAAGGCGAGACCACTTTGGGCATAAAGTGTGGATTGGTCCCGAGGACTACCTTATCATGATGGAACCTTGTATAAGGAGGATTAGCCACCAAGGCTTGCAACTCACTGATGCGACGTGCTGAGGTGACTGCAATGAGAAAGATGACCTTCCAAGAAAGAAATTTCAAGGAGGTGGTGGCTAAAGGTTCAAAGGGTAGCTTCATAAGCTGGCCAAGAACCAGATTTAAGTCCCATGCCACGGGAGGTGGTCTGATGGGAGGTTTAGTTAAAAGAAGGCCTCTCATGAATCTTGCTATAAGAGGATGAGAGGAAACAGGCTGTCCATTGAGAGGCTTGAGGGACGCTGCAATAGCACTCAAATGTACTCTTACCGAATTCGTTTTGAGGACTGCATGGGAAAGATGCAGAAGATACTCTAGTAAAGAATTCAAAGGTATTGCAAGAGGGTTAAGACCCTTCTCTGAACACCAAATGGTAAATCTTTTCCATTTGAAAGCATAGGAACATCTAGTGGAAGGCTTTCTAGAAGCATGAATAATATCTCTGACTTGCTCAGAGAGAGAGAGATGGAAAACTTGAAGGTCTAGGCCTTCAGCAACCATGCCCTGAGATGGAGAGACTGGGGGTTTGGGTGCCACAATGTTCCGTCTTCCTGGGAGAGAAGATCTGGAGCAGAGCCCAACTTCAGGGATGGAGCTTGAGAGAGATGCAGAAGTAGAGGGTACCACACTTGACGTGGCCAATGTGGTGCTATGAGGATCATAGAACCTCGGTCTCTCTGAAGCTTGAACAGTGTTTTGGGAATTAGGGGAATGGGTGGAAAGGCATAAAGGAAGTCTTGACCCCAGTGAAGGAGGAAGGCATCCTTGGCCTGAACTCCCTGACACGGAATCCTGGAACAGAACCGGGGAAGTTTGGCATTCCACGGACTTGCAAATAGGTCTATGTCCGGGGTTCCCCAAATTCGAAAAATCCTGGCTACTTGGTCCCTGTGGAGGGACCATTTGTGAGGAAGCAGAACTCGACTGAGTCTGTCTTCCCAAGAGTTTTGAATGCCTGGAAGATATACTGCCATAAGATGAATCTGATGCTCTCTGGCGAAGGCCCACAGTCGCAAAGCTTCGTTGCAAAGCGACAGAGAGCCAGTCCCTCCCTGCTTGTTTACATAGAACATGGCTACTTGATTGTCCATGTGGATGAGGACTGTCCTGTAGCTGAGCAGGGAGTGGAACACTCTGAGAGCTAAGAAAATTGCTCTGAGTTCCAAGAGATTTATGTGTAGTGAAGTCTCCTGTGGAGACCAGATGCCCTGGGTGGAGAGA
Source organism: Ichthyophis bannanicus (assembly GCA_033557465.1). Classification (NCBI taxonomy): domain Eukaryota; kingdom Metazoa; phylum Chordata; class Amphibia; order Gymnophiona; family Ichthyophiidae; genus Ichthyophis; species Ichthyophis bannanicus. The sequence continues at coordinate 198,565,222 of CM066032.1, read as the reverse complement.
TCTTGCAGATGAGCTCCCCAACCCATTGGAGAGGCATCAGTTGTAAGGGTTGCTTGGGGAAGTGACTGTTGAAAAGGGGACCCCAGCAACAGTTTTTGAGAGGACTTCCACCACTGGAGAGACCAAAAAAGGCGACTGGAGTTTGCTATTTTGTCTGACAGGCAACCTGATGCCTGAGTCCATTGGGTGGACAAAGTCCATTGAGCTGCCCTCATGTGAAGGCGAGTATATGGAACCACATGCACAGTGGATGCCATGTGGCCTAAGAGTTGTAACATTACTTGAGCAGTTAAAAGGGGCTTTAACTGTATTTGGGAGGCTAACTGCACCAAGCGTAGGCAACGGGCCTGAGGAAGATAGGACCTTGCAGTTGTGGTGTCCAACAAAGCCCCTATAAACTCGAGGGACTGAGTAGGGGTGAGACTGGATTTTGGGATGTTTATTACTAGTCCCAAATACTGAAGGACACGCAATGTGCAGGTTAGACAAGTCTTGGTCTCTGCTTGAGATGGAGCTCGAATGAGCCAGTTGTCCAGATATGGGAAGACGAATATTCCTAAAGTGCGTAGAAATGCAGCTACTACTGCCATGCATTTCGGAAACACCCTTGGTGCAGAGGCCAGACCAAAAGGAAGCACCCTGTACTGGTAGTGCTTTCCTTGAAAAAGGAACCGAAGGAACCTTCTGTGAGTTGGATGGATGAGGACATGAGTGTACGCATCCTTGAGATCTAGAGAACAAAGCCAGTCCTGACTCTGAAGGTATGGAAGCAGAGCACCGAGAGAAATCTTGAATTTCTCCTTGAATAGAAATTTGTTCAAGTCTCTGAGATCTAAGATGGGTCTGTAGCCCCGTTTTCTTTGGAATAAGAAAATAAGGGGAGTAGAACCCTGTGCCTTGTTGAAGAAGAGGTACTTCTTTTATTGCCCCTTGGGCAAGAAGGATGGCAATCTCCTGACCTAGAAGGTTGAGGAGAGATGTTGGAGAATTGAACTGTTTCACCATGGTGTGAGGGGGAAGGCTTAAGAAATGAAGCTTGTACCCTTCCCTTATGATGGAGAGTGTCCATTGCTCTGCTGTGATTTGCTCCCATCTGGGAGCAAAGTAAGTCAACTTTCCTGGGATGGTAAGGGGCTCTGGTCCTTCCAGAGCTAGAAAGGCTAAGTTCTCTAGTTGCAAGTCAAAGGCCCTGAGGAGGCTGAGGCTGCTGTGCCGTAGAAGGTCTAGCTGCCTTTGACTTGGCCTGTTTAGGTGGTTGCTGACGCTTTGCAGCAAAACGACCTGCAGAAGATGCCTGCTGACCATAAGCAGGATAGTATCTTCCCTTTTTGGAAAAAGATGTCTTTTTAAACAATCTTTTCTTAACAGGAGCAGAGGTAGACTTTGAAAGTCGATCCAAAGCAGAGTTTTCAGCATCCATCTGAGTGGCCTTTGCTTGCCAATCCTTACCAAAAAGGTTTTCACCTGTACAAGGGAGATTTCCCAATTGATCTTGGACCCAGAGCTCCAAATCAGAAGCTTGTAGCCAAGCAATTCTGAGTGCCCCTATGGCAAAAGCCGAAGCTCTGCTTACACACTCAAAAGAGTCAAAGGCTGCACGGTTGGAAAATTTGGAGACATCTTGGGCATGTTTGAGCCAAGTCAGAAACTCCTCTCTTTTATCCTCTGAAATGAAAGGGGTTAAAGTCTGCAGATGATCTGTGACTTCTTTTAGAAACATTCCTATATAGAGACTATAGGAATTGATCCTAGCAGCTAGGAGTGGAGGAGTGGCCTAGTGGTTGGGGCAAAGTACTTCAGGCCGGAAGGTCGGGGGTTCAAATCCCACTAGAGGACAGCAACCTCGGGCCGGAAGGACTGGGGTTTCTAGTCCCACAGGTGCTCCTTGTGGTCTTGGGCAAGCCACTTAACCCTCCATAGCCCATGTTCCCTGTAAAATAGTTATCTCCAAGTTATAATGCCCTGTTCAATGTAATTTCAGTTTGTTTAATGTAAAACCGCACTGATGCAGAATAGCGCGGTATATAAGAGAATGTAAATAAATAAATAAATAAATAAATAATAGCATAGCAGCTTGGAAAACCCTTCGGCCAAAAGCATCCAGGGTCCTGCATTCACGCCCTGGAGGATTAGATGAGTGTCTTTTTGCACCTTTATCTTCTTCATGGCAGACTCTACCACAATAGAGTGGTGAGGAAGCTGAGTCTTGTGGAAGCCAGGACAAGGAGGGACACGATACATGGTGTCTAACCTGCGAGAATGAGGAGAGGTGGTGAGAGGTGTCTCCCACATCCTCAACATGAGATCATACAGAATCTCATGAACAGGTAAAATAGCTGCCTCCTTAGGAGCTTTAGGATATTGTAAAATATCCAACTCCTTGGCTCTGGGTTCTGACTCAGGAGCCACTGTGATAGAGAGGCCCCTAGCCACTTCCCTAACAAAGTCTTGAAAAGACAAGTCTTCTGGAGGAGACATTCTTCGTTTAGGTGAAGAAGACTCCTGAGGAAGAAGTATCGATGCTTCTACAGAACCCTCAGACTCATCAGAGTCCTCAGAGGAATCGAAGTATCGCCTGTCTGGATGCTCCTGTAAAGCATGATAACCGTATCGAGTGGGATCGACATCGGGAGTAATCGGTAGTAATCGGTGATGGGCATCATAGGACAGGGTACCGTTGCAGTCGACACCGAAGCCGATGTCGATGCAATCGGTGCCGGTACCGGAGCCGGTACCAGCAACAGGGATTGTTGCGGTACCGGAGGCGTCGCAGCCTGTATGAAAGCCGTTAAGGTGCGCTGCATGGTCAGAATCTTCTGATCCATCGACGCCACCAGAGTCTGGATGTCGGTCCCAGTGGGAGCCACCGGTACCCCAGAACATGGCAACAGGTGATCTGTCAAGGCCGAGCCATCGATGTCAACCTGTGACCCCATAGATAATGCTTTGGAAGCCGGAGCTTCCCGCCGGGGTAATTTTGCCGGTGCAGAATCCTCGAGGGCAAGCCCGGAGGCATCTCGATACTTGGAAGGAGATCTACCCTTCGAAGACCAGCCAGATTTATGCTTGGTTACCTGAGATCCATGGGAGGAAGAAGAGGCCCTGGAAGACGTCGATGCTACTGAAGCTGCATCAGAGGGAAACAGCGTACTGAGCTTGGCTGCTCGGTTCTGATGACCTCTCTTAGACATCATGGTACAGGACATACAATCCGTGATGGAATGGTCAGGTCCCAAACACTTTAGACACCAGTCATGGGTGTCGGTGACAGAAATAGTACCGCCACATTTTGTGCATTTTTTAAACCCAGAAGCGGGCTTCTCCATAAGGAAAATATTTTTAGGCCTAGGGCCCAAAAACTGAAAATGCACAGTAAAGATAAAGAGTTTTTTGGGGGTTTTTTTGAAAGAAAGAAAAGATCGACCGGCAGTACCAGTCCGGCGTCGAAGAAGGCAGACGCGACACAAAAGAATAAAGAAAAAATAAAGAACTTCTTCTGCGGTGACAGGAACACGACCTGCTGGCTCCGCGGAAAAGAAGAACTGGAGAGAGGCGGTTGGTAAAGGCAGGAAGGCAGCACGCAGGCACTGTGGGATGCTCCCAAAAGCTTTCTTATTGGACGCTGGGGAGCGTTCCCGCGCAGGCCCCGTCGGTACCGACGATACCCATATGTGAAGACTCATTCCTGCTTGTTCCTGGAGATTTTCCAATTCCTTTGCTCTGAGTTCCTCTTCAGGAGCTACTGTGACTGAAAGACCTTTGGCCGTATCACGGATGAAATCCTGAAATGATATGTCCTCTGGAGGTGACATTCTGCGTTGGGGAGAAGAGGGATCTTCTAGGAGAAACCCTCTAGTGCCAGCAGAATTGCCAGAGTCTTCGGAATCAGAGGAATCGAAGTATTCCTGACCCCGATGCTCTTGCAAAGCACAATCCCGGTACCGATCGAAGTCGATACCGAGCTGATCCGGTACCGCTTTGTCAATTCCCGCCAGAGATGGCATGGGAAGAGTTCCCACCGGGGCCGGTACCATCGGTACCGGTATCGTCGGTGTCGGTACCAGCATCGGTGTCGATACCGGTGCCCGTGGGACCACCGGTACCGCAGCTGAAAGAAGAGCTGCGATGCTGCACTCGATAGCGAGGAACCTCTGGTCTATCGACGCTGACGATGCCTGGGTGTCGGTACCGGTAGGGATGGCCGGAACCCCTGAACCTGGCACAGGTAGTTCTTGCGAGGTTGAGGCCTCGAGAACATCCTGAAGCCCTATCGATGCTTTGGAAGCCGAAGCCTCCCGCCAGGGCTTTTTTGCCGGTGTGGTTCCCTCAAGGGCAACGCAAATGGCCTCGCGATGCTTAGCAGGAGAGCTACCCTATGAGGACCAGCTTTTATGTTTAGTTACCTGAGATCCATGGGAGGAAGAGGCGGCCCTTGATGATGGCAATGCAATGGAGCTAATCAAATAAATATGTATTTATCAGCTCAACAATTAACCTTGAGTTCAATAGCTATTTAGTACTATATCTAAGCCTATCCACCATATGCAAAAAAGGTCTCAGAATTATATGAGGCGTGAAATCAGCCAGACTTGCTGGAATGACAATGCCTTCTACAACATCAACGACCTCTATTCTTAATGCATTGTGTGGATTTATTTTTATATATTTTTTTTGTCTTTTTTATCTTTGAAACATTTTTTTGTTGGTATTTTGTTATACTTAAACTTTTCAATAAAATCTATAACCGTAGTTATTTACTAATAGCTTATCTATAGTTACTAATAAAATATTCTATTGATAATGCTTTTAACTCTCAACGCCTTATATTATAGGGCTCGATGTAGGAGAGAAACATCGAGCCCTATAATATAAGGCGTTGAGAGTTAAAAGCATTATCATCAATAGAATATTTTATTAGTAACTATAGATAAGCTATTAGTAAATAACTACGGTTATAGATTTTATTGAAAAGTTTAAGTATAACAAAATACCAACAAAAAAATTTTTCAAAGATAAAAAAGACAAAAAAAAAAATATAAAAATAAATCCACACAATGCATTAAGAATAGAGGTCGTTGATGTTGTAGAAGGCATTGTCATTCCAGCAAGTCTGGCTGATTTCACGCCTCATATAATTCTGAGACCTTTTTTGCATATGGTGGATAGGCTTAGATATAGTACTAAATAGCTATTGAACTCAAGGTTAATTGTTGAGTTGATAAATACATATTTATTTGATTCTATAAGCTCTATAAAGTGACCATATTAGATTTTTTGTTTAATGCAATGGAGCTGGCATCTGAAGAAAGGAGGGTACCGACCTTAGCAGCCCGGTTCTGTCTTCCTCTTTTAGTCATCCCCATACAGGAGAGACATTCAGTTGGAGAATGTTCAAGTCCTAAACATTTCAGACACCAATCATGGGTGTCAGTGACGGAAATGGTACCGCCACACTTAGTACATTTTTTAAAACCACTAGTTGGCTTTTCCATGTTTTAGGAATATGGGGCCTAGTGCCCAAAATGGTGCCTAGCACCAAAGAGAAAAGTTTCTGAAAAGAAACAGTCTAAAGCCTAAGGTGTTTTGGTTTTTTTTTTGGTATGAAAAGAAAAGAAAAGAACCGGCGGTACCAGTAGGCGTCGTGCGGTAGGCAAACGCGACCACAAGAAAAGAAATTTAAAGACAGAATTTTCTGCGGTGACAGGGAATATATCCTGTCGGCTCCGTGGAAAACGAAGAAATGAAGAGGGACAGTTGGAAAGGCGGGAAGGCGCGCGCATGTGCTGAGGGATGCTCCCAAAAGCATTCCTATTGGACGCTGGGGAGCGTTCCCGCGCAGGCTCCGTCGGTACCAACGATAACCATATGTGAAGACTACATTCCTGCTTGTTCCTGGAGATCAAGGAATACCCCAAGGCTCTGCCCTATCAGCCCTTTTATTCAACCTATACCTCCAACCAATCACCAACATATTCAAAAAATTTAACATTGGATATACATATATACGTACAGGAGGGAGGAGTGGCTCAGTGGTTGGGACAGGTTACCTCAGGCCGGGGCTTCAATTCCCGCATGGGGACAAGCAACTTCAGGCCGGAGGGACTGGGGTCTCTAGTCCCATGGCCACTCCTTGTGGCTTTGGGCAAGCCACTTAACCCTCCATTGCCTCAGGCACACTTAGATTGTGAGCCCTTCGGGGACAAGGGAATAAAAAATACCTGTTAGTATACATATAAACCGCACTGATTCTAAATAGCGCGGTGTAAAAAAGAAATAAAATAAATAAATATATGTGAATGACATTATGCTGTATCTCCCTATTGACATAATGAACCCCACCTATCACAATCTATTAGACTGCATCAGAGAAGCTGAATCCTGGCTAAACTCCAACAATCTCAGCATTAACTTTCAGAAAACTGAAATCTTATACATATTAAGGAACCAAAACTTGACCCCCCCGCCCCCAATCTATCACCATTAATAACATTGTGCTCCCAATAAAACAGGAGGTAAAAAATCTGGGAATACTCCTTGACCAATTCCTCAGTATGCTATCTCACATAAAGAGCCAGAACCATCTTTTTCAAATTAAAAGGCCATTCAGCACCTGACAGCACTTTTCGACACTCATGACTTTAGATCTGTGGTACAAACCCTTATAACCACCCCCCCCCCCCACACACACATACACACAACACTTTGACTACTGTAACAGCTTGTTATAGGGCACACCCATAAAGAATCTGAATATCCTCCAGAGGGCACAAAAAGTTACAGCCAGAATCATCTGCAAGGCCCAACTAATATCTTATATGACCTCCACTGTCTTCCAATTTTGAGCCAAATAAAATACAAGACATTAATGACCACTTTCAAACTGTTCAACAATATTGCACCATCCTACCTCTCAATCCTTCTCCACACCCCCTCAGATGCTAGATCTCAAAGGGAAAACACTCAGCATTCACTTGCAATCCCCCCTCTCTATTCGTAAGTCCAAACAGGCCATGAGCTCCAGGGCATTCACATTCACAGCCCCCAGTCTTTGGAACTCACTACCTGTTTCAATACGCTCAATTAATGACCTCCAAGTATTCAGAAAAGAACTCAAAATGTGTCTTTTCATCGAACACTATGGGAACACTAAGGACAGTAATACTGCACACCTAACCCAACCCCACACCCAATGACCACCCCCATACACACAGAGGTCACACCAACAGTACCTCAATTTCCCCCACCTGAGTTTACAACTCTAGTAAACAATGCTCATAGCTGATATAAGAGTTTATAACTCTTGTAAACATTGTTAATAGTTGATATATAAATAGTTAAAGTTGATATGTAAATAGTTATCTGTCCTGTTAATCCTTTATACTGCTATATGTAACATATTGGTTATTTATAAACCACCCTTGATCTCTGGAAGGGGTGGTATAGAAAAGTGTAACAAATAAATAAAATGAATAAACAAACATGAAAACGAACCCGAGTGATGCCAAGGTGAGTTGGCTCGGGGGTGGGAGAGTAACCGGTATGCGTACCGGAAAGGAAAGTTTTTAAGGCAAGACACCTTTTCCAGGGAAACGGGACAGACATCCAGAGGGCTCTGCGGAAAAAAGGCAAGATGGCACCCCTTGGGCGGGAAGGGGACCACGCATGTATGGTGCATCTCCCAAAGGCTTTCTTCGAAAGCTGGGGAGATGTTTCCATGCAGACGTCACCCATATGTGAGGGCTGACTTTCTGCTTGTTCCCAGAGAAAAGTCCATTTCCACAGGTTATAAACTGCAGAAATTATTTTGAGAATTTTCTTAAATCGTTTTATTAACTAACTTTATGAATTCCATTTTGTATACTTTAGAAGTATGCAACAGAAAGACAACATAGCCAAAATCTTCATTTTTGTCTATATTTAAATATTTAATTTAGAAGCCCACATATTTGAATTAAACATACAGACTACCCAAAAAGCCATGTGGTTATGCTTTGTCCCTTTATAAGGACAACATGAACTTCTTAAGTTGCTCAATGCATTACATCACTTTGCTTTTTTCTGTTCATTCAAGAACAAAGTGCTAAAATAAGGAAAAGCTATACTAGTTAAAACATATAGCACTCCATTAGTTGTGAAATCCAAAATTCTGCTACTGTACCTCTCCTCAGCATATGCTCTCCTTGCAGAAGCTGAACTATAGCTGTCTGTGTTGCAGGCACAATAATGATGCTACCATCTTCGCGACCACAAACCAGGCGTCCATGCAACGGGATATACACACTGGCTGTCACTTTAAGAGGTTCAATGCTGTTGGGGATCAAACTTAGCTGATCTATGATTCCAGCAGGACGATGAGAGAGTTTATCAAATGCTTCCTGTAGGCAAGTTGATGATGTCATTTTTAGCCCTAGTAAGAAATTGAGGTGTATTACTTGGCTATATTCCTGCATTCAAAAACATAGTACACTGAAATGCTATAACCTACCGTGGAAACATCCACAGCCAGACAGATTTTCAGGATAGCCACAATGAATCTGCATGAAATAGTTTTGCATGTACTAGGTCTCCCTTGTAAGTTTATCTCATGCATATCCATTCTGGATATCTTTAAAGTACAACTGATTATAGGAATCCTCATAACAGGTCTGAGAATCAATAGACTAAGATAATAGCAATTAATAATACAAATCTCTATTTAAAATAGAGGCTGTCATACTGTAAGAATGTCATATTTCTACCATATCAAGTTCTTTTCTGTGCAAATCTCCAAAAATTGTTTTTTTTTTCTTTTCTTTCAAACACTGCAGAACTAAGCTAAGGAAAATCAAGTTATATGTTTTCATTATAAACCAACAATAAATCACCAAGATGATAAAGGTTGGCATCAAAATCATATTTTCTTCCATTCAATAGTTGACAAGATAAAAAGCCATTGCATACTTAATCTAAACTCTTTCCTAAAGGGGTGCCAATCAATGCAGTGTGCGCCTCTTCTGAAGTGAGACACTTGTACAGTAGAGCATAGTTACTCACCTGTAATAGGTGATCTCCGGGAACAGCAGGAATTTAGTCTTCACGTATTGGTATCGTCGGTACCGACGGAGCCTGCGCAGGAATGCTCCCCAGCGTCCAATTAGAAAGCTTTTGGGAGCATCCCACAGCGCCTGAATGCTGCCTTCCCGCCTTTCCCAACTGCCTCTCTCCAGTTGAGTTTAAAGCTGAGACAAAGAGAGAGAGAGAGGGAAAGGAAAGAGATAGAGAGATACAATTCCTAGGGGAGGTGGGTGGGTTATGAGGACTAAATTCCTGCTGTTCCCGGAGATCACCTGTTACAGGTGAGTAACTATGCTATCTCCAGGAACAAGCAGAAATGTAGTCATCACATATGGGGACTCCCTAGCTTTAGATGTCAGGGAGAGACCCCAGAAGTTGTGTGTCCCTGTGAAAGGGCTCCACTTCCCCCCATGGATCTCTGGCATCCAACCAGGGATGGTGGGTAGGAGTTGATTAGGTATGGAACAGGTGTTGGAGAACAGCCTGACCAAACAAGGCATTCCGGCGGGAGTCCTTGGCCAAGCAGTAATGGGCTGTGAAGGTATGAACCGAGGCCCAAGTGGCTGCTCGACAGATGTCATCGATAGACACAGAGTGCAGATGAGCCATTGAAGCTGCCATGGCTCTCACATTGTGAGCTGTGACATGGCCCTCCAGAGGAAGATTCTTACTCTGATAGGCAAACGAAATACACTGTGCAATCCAGTTGGACAGAATTCTCTTGGAGACTGGAAGTCCCAGATGAGAAGGATCAAAAGCAACAAAGAGTTGAGAGGACTTTCTATGTTGTTGTGTTCTTTGTAAGTAAAAGGCTAAAGTTCTTTTACAGTCCAAAGTATAAAGATTCCTTTCTGCATTTGATGCATGAGGCCTTGGAAAAAACACAGGCAGGTAGACCGCTTGATTAAGATGAAAAGGCAAGACCACCTTTGGCATAAAGTGTGGATGAGTCCTAAGGACTACCTTGTCATGATGGAACCTTGCATAAGGTGGATCAGCCACTAGTGCCTGCAACTCACTGATGCGACATGCTGATGTGATTGCAATGAGAAAGACAACTTTCCAGGAGAGGAATTTCAATGAAGTAGTAGCTAAGGGTTCGAAAGGTGGCTTCATGAGCTGGCCAAGAACCAGGTTTAAGTCCCATGCCACCAGTGGTGGCTTAATGGGAGGCTTAGTTAGAAGAAGGCCTCTCATAAATCTTGCTATCAGAGGATGGGAGGAAATAGGTTGTCCATTTAAAGGCTTGAAAGAAGCCGCAATAGCACTCAAATGGACTCTTACTGAGTTAATTTTAAGTCCTGCATTGGATAAATGAAGGAGATACTCCAGTAATGATTCCAGAGGTATCACAAGGGGGCTAAGACCCTTCTGCGAGCACCATATGGTACATCTTTTCCACTTGAAAGCATAAGAGCGTCTTGTGGAAGGTTTTCAGGAAGCATAAAGGATATCCTTTACTTGCTGAGAAAGGTTAAGATCATGAAGATTTAGGCCTTCAGCAACCAAGCCCTGAGACACAGAGACTGGGGATTGTGATGCCATAACATTCCGTCCTCCTGAGACAGGAGATCTGGAGCAGACCCTAACTCCAGAGAGGGAGCTTGAGAAACATGTCGAAGCAGAGGGTACCACACTTGCCGTGGCCAATGTGGAGCTATGAGGATCATGCGGCCTCTGTCTCTCTGAAGCTTGAACAGGGTTTTGGGAATTAGGGGAACGGGTGGAAAGGCATAAAGGAAGTCTTGACCCCAATGAAGGAGGAAAGCATCCCTGGCCTGAGAGCCCTGAGCCAGAATTCTGGAATAGAACCGGGGAAGTTTGGCATTCAACGGACTTGCAAAAAGATCTATGTCCGGGGTTCCCCAAATTTGAAAAATCTTGGTCACCTGGTCTGCATGTAGAGACCATTCGTGTGGAAGCAGAACTCGACTGAGTCTGTCTGCCCAAGAGTTTTGGATGCCTGGAAGATACACTGCCAGGTGATGAATCTGATGCTCTCTGGCGAGGGCTCATAGTCGCAAAGCTTCGTTGCAAAGCGACAGAGAGCCTATTCTCCCCTGCTTGTTCACGGAGAACATGGCTACTTGATTGTCCCTATGAATGAGGACTGTCTTGTAGCTGAGCAGGGTGTGGAACACTCGAAGAGCAAGGAAGATTGCTCTGAGTTCTTTCAGATTGATGTGTAGATGAGTCTCCTGTGGAGTCCAAGTGCCTTGGGTGGAGAGGTCTTGCAGATGAGCTCCCCAACCCATTGGTGAAGCATTTGTTGTGAGAGTTTCCTGAGGTAAAGGTTGTTGAAATGGAGACCCCACCAACAGGTTTTGAGTGGACTGCCACCATTGGAGGGACAAAATAAGGCAATTTGTGTTTGTTATTTTGTCTGACAGGCACCCTGATGCCTGGGTCCATTAAGTGGATAAAGTCCACTAGGCTGCTCTTATATGGAGGCGTGCATAAGGAACCACATGCACGGTAGATGTCATGTGGCCTAGTAGCTGTAACATTTCTCGAGCAGCTAACTGCACCATGCGAAGGCAACGGGTCTGGGGAAGATAGGCTCTTGCTTTTCTGGTATCCAGCAAAGCTCCTATGAACTCTAAAGACTGAGTGGGAGTTAGGCTGGATTTTGGGATGTTTATGACCAGACCCAAATACTGAAGGATATGCATTGTGCAAGATAGAGAAATCCTGGTCTCTGACTCTGAAGGGGCTCGAATGAGTCAGTTGTCTAAGTAGGGGAAGACGAATATTCCTAGAGTGCGAAGAAATGCTGCTACCACAGCCATGCATTTCGTGAACACCCTTGGTGCCGAGGCCAGGCCAAAAGGAAGCACCCTGTATTGGTAGTGCTTTCCTTGAAAAGGAACCAAAGGAACTTTCTGTGAGTTGGATGGATAAGAACATGCGTGTACGCATCCTTGAGATCTAGAGAACAAAGACAATCCTGACTCTGAAGGTATGGCAGCAGAGTTCCCAGAGAAACCATCTTGAATTTCTCTTTGAACAGGAATTTGTTCAATTCTCTGAGGTCTAAAATAGGTCTGTGTCCCCCTGTTTTCTTTGGGATAAGGAAATAGGGGGAGTAAAACCCTGTACCCTGTTGAGGAATGGATACCTCTTCTATTGCCCCTTGGGCAAGAAACATAGTGACCTCTTGATCTAACAGGTTGATGAGAGAGGTCTGAGAATTGAACTGTCTTACCATTGTGGGAGGGGGCATGCAGAGAAAATGAAGCTTGTACTCCTCTCTTATAACGGAGAGAGTCCAATGTTCTGCTGTTATCTGCCCCCATCTGGGGGAAAAGTAACACAACCTTCCTGGAATGGTGGAAGGCTCTGGTCCATTGAGGGCCAGGAAGGCTAGGTTCTCTAGATGAAAGTCAAAGGCCTTGTGGAGGCTGAGACTGCTGAGACGGTTGAGGCTTAGCAGTCTCTGCTTTCCTTTGTTTAGGTGGTTGCTGACCCTTCTGGGCAGGCTGACCGGCAGAACGTCCCTGCTGGGAATAAGAGGGATAAAACCTCTTCTTTTTGGAGAAGAATGGTTTCTTGAAAGATTTCTTCCTTACAGAATCAGCTGTGGCTTTGGATAATCTATCCAAAGTGGACTTGTCAGCATCCAACTCATTGGCTTTCTCTTGCCAATTTTTGCCGAGTAGATTTTCACCTGTACAAGGGATATTGCCCAGTCTGTCCTGCACTCAGAGCTCCAAATCAGATGCCTGGAGCCAGGCAATTCTACGTGCACCTATGGCAATGGCAGAGGTTCTGCTTATGCACTCAAAACAGTCAAAAGCTGCACGATTAACAAACTTAGAAACATCCTGGGCATGTTTAACCAGTGTGAGAAAATCCTGCCTCTTATCCTCAGGAAGGAGAGGGCTTAAAAACTCCAAATCTCCTGTGACTTCTTTAAGGAACATTCCCATATATAAAATATAGGAACTGATCCTGGCAGAAAGCATGGAAGCCTGGAAAGTACGACGTCCAAAGGCATCCAAAGTTCTACACTCACGTCCTGGAGGATTAGAGGCATGCCTCTTTGCACTCCTGATCCTTCTCATAGCTGATTCCACTACAATAGAGTGGTGAGGAATCTGAGTCTTTTGGAAACCAGGACAAGGAGGGACTCGATACATGGGTATCCAGTCTACGAGAGTGAGGAGAGGTGGTAAGAGGTGTTTCCCACATTCTTAGCATGAGATCATGTAAGATCTCATGGATAGGCAAAGTAGCTGCCTCCTTAGGAGCCTTGGGATATTGTAGAATCTCCAACTCCTTTGCCCTGGGCTCTGTTTCGGGAGCCTCAGTAATGGAAAGACTTCGAGCCACCTCCGTGATAAAATCCTGAAAGGAGTTATCTTCTGGAGGAGACAAACTACGTTTAGGAGAGGAAGGCTCCTCCGGGAGAAGTATTCTGGTACCGACAGAGCTGTCAGAATCCTCAGACTCCTCCGAGGATTCAAAGTACCTCCTGTCCGGATGCTCTTGTAAAGCACAATAACCGTACCGACCAAAGTCGGTGCCGGGGGGAATCGGTACCGGAGTATCGGTACCGGAAAGCATAACATGACTGAGTGTAGGCAAAGCAGACACCGATGTCTATGCCGATGCCATCAGGTACCGGTACTGATACCAGTGCCGGAGTCACTGCCGGTACCGGTTGAACTGTCTGACGTGGTTCCGAGGGTGTCGATGCCGCAAGGAGAGCCGCCAGACTGCGTTCAATAGCCAGGAACCTCTGGTCTATCGACGCTGCCGATGCCTGGGTATCGGTACCGGAGAAAGCAGCCGGTACCCCAGAGCATGGCACCAGTAGTTCTGCCGAGGTTGAGGCCTCGAGAACATCCTGGAGCCCCGATAATGCTTTGGAAACCGAAGCTTCCCGCCGGGGCAATTTTGCCGGTACAGAACCCTCAAGGGCAACGCCAGAGGCATCTCGATGCTTGGAAGGAGATCTACCCTTTGAGGACCGGCCAGACTTATGTTTAGTTACCTGAGATCCATGGGGAAAGACGAAGCCCTGGAAGACGTCAATGCCACAGAGGCTGCATCGGAGGGAAAAAGGGTGCTGAGCTTAGCATCTCGGTTTTGTCGACCCCTCTTGGACATCATGGCACAGGCCATACACTCCGAGATGGAGTGGTCAGGACCTAAACATTTAAGACACCACTCATGGGTGTCGGTGACGGAGATGGTACCACCACACTTGGTGCACTTCTTGAAATCCGAAACGGGTTTTTCCGTAGTGGAGGAAATTTTGGGCCTAAGGCCCAAAATGGCGGGCACACCGGAGGAAGAAAAGTTTGGAAAAATACTATATATATATATATATATATATAATTTTTTTTTTTTTTTTTTAAAAGAAAGAAAGAAGAACCGGCAGTACCGGTATAGCGTCGAGGAAGGCAGACGCGACCACAAAAAGGAGGAGAATAAGAAAAATTTTCTGCGGTGACAGGAACGACAACCTGCTGGCTCCGCGGAAAGTGAAGAACTGGAGAGAGGCAGTTGGGAAAGGTGGGAAAGGCAGCACGCCAGGTGCTGTGGGATGCTCCCAAAAGCTTTCTAATTGGATGCTGGGGAGCGTTCCCACGCAGGCTCCGTCGGTACCGACGATACCCATATGTGAAGACTACATTCCTGCTTGTTCCTGGAGATTGCTTACATGCATATGCGTATATTCCCCCCTGCCCTGCCACGCCTCATCTCCTCAGTATAATAATCAGCTTAAACTACAATTCCAAGGTGAGGGCTTATCCTACTGTCCATGGGAAGCATCTGCTACAGTGAGTAACTTTGTTTTCTCTGCGGACAAGCAGGATTAGTGCTCACATGGGATTCCCTTGATACAGGCTGCCTTGAAAAGACTAAGAGGTAAACTGGAGTGTCGCAACCGGCAGACCCTAAAGAAACTGCTTTCATTTATTTATTTATTTTGTTAAGACAACTGGTCCTTAGGAAGATGAAGCGAGAATAAGGCAGCACAAAAGAAAAATGGGTCTGGGGGGTATGGAGATGGAGTCTAAACAGATTTCGAACAGTAGTCTGGCCGAATCTGCTGTTGTGTCAGAAGTCCCTTTCCAAACAGTAGTGTGATAGACCTCAGTCCACAAATTCACAAGTTGCAGTCTTCCAAATCTCTTCCATAGAAGCTAAGTGCAAGTAAGCCACTGAGGCAGCCATGGCTCAAACAATGTGAGCTGTGACATGAACATCAAGCATCAGACCTCCCTGGTCATAAGCAAAAAAGATGTGCTCTTTCAATTTGGCTAGCAGATTGCATTTGTTGATGACAGCTCCCAGCCTATTGGGGTCAAAACAAACAAGAAGCTGGGTGAACTTTCTATGGGCTTCAGTCCACTCCAAATAGAAGACCGAAGCTCTTTTGCAGTCGAACATTTGCAACATGCTCTCCCCTTTGTGAGCATGGGGTCCTGGGAAAAACGTTGGAAGGACTATTGATTGACACCCCTTTAGGAAAGAGTTTAGATTAAGTATGCAAAACCAGGTCTTTCATATCCACTCTGCTAAGAGCAATGTTTCTTGCCAACATCTACTGACTCTATTGTTACTCCTGCCACTATTGCCACCAGTCAGGTGAACCTGTCTTGAGGAAAGAAAGGCTTTTATCCGCGTCGTGTCCAGCAGGGTTCTGATGAATTCCAAATGGCAAAATGGGCTAAGAGATTAGACTTGGGGCCTCTTCTTTTCTCTCTTTACACTCAGTCCCTTGATACATTTTTCTCCTCTCATGGTTTTCAATACCATCTTTACACTGATGACTCTCAGATCTACCTCTCTGCACATGAAATCTCTCCAGGAATCCAGGCACAGTTCTCTACCTGCTTATCTAACATTGGCTGCCTGGATGTAATCACCATACAGTAGTCTGTAATTGAAGATGGAAAAAACTGAGCTCCATATCTTTCCCCCAAAAAGCTACCTCCCCTTCCTTCTAGTTTCTGTGGATACCACTATACTCCTCCTTGTTTCTCAGCTAGCAACCTTGGGGTCATCTTTGACTCTGCTCTCTCCTTCCCTACACACATCCAACAGATAGCAAATTCATCCCTTCCTTTCTGAACATACCACTAAGACCCTTATCCACTCTCTAGTCACCTCCTGTCTTACTACTACTACTAAGAGGGGAAGATCTATAATGAAGCAAAGTGAGGCGGTCGCCTCAGGTGGCAAACTTTTGAAGGTGGCAAAAACTGTCCCCAAAACAGCAGCCTCACTCCGCCTTCAAAGTTAAAAGAAAAGAAAAAAAGGTGGACAAGCTGCTTCCACTGCTTCTCAGCAGTGGCAGATTCAACCCCTCCCTCCCCCCGCCGCTGCCTTGAAAGGCCCTGTACTTGCCTGACCAGCCCGAAGCCCAGCACCCCGGATTACCTCTGAAAAGCTGCGAGAAACAGCAGCGCTTCCCTTCTTTCCTGCGGCTGTGTTAAAATTGAACCCAGCGACGTGCTGAGGGTAAATGAGGACATTTCCTGACTCGCGCAAGACAGGAAATACTCCGACACTCGGCGTGCCGCCAGGCTCAACTTTAACAGAGCAATGGGAAAGAAGGGAAGCAATGTTCTTTCTCGCAGCTCTGTAGAGGTCAGCTGTAGTGCTGAGCTTCAAACCTCCCCAGCTCCCTCTGAAGACGGACAGACATGGGGGGGGGGGGGGGTGCTAGGACTGGTAATGGACTGATGGGGGGGGGGCGCCTTGGACTGGAAATAGGGTGATCAGTGCAGATTTGGACTGCTAATGGGCTGCTTTGGGGGGCCTAATACTGGAAATAGGCTGATTTGGGAGCTAGGACTGGAAATTGGCTGATCGGGGGAATTAAGACTGGAAATGGGCTGATTAGGGGGGGGCTAAGACTGATAATGGGCTGATTAGGGGGGGCTAAGACTGATAATGGGCTGATTAGGGGGGGCTAAGACTGATAATGAGCTGATTAGGGGAGGCTAGGACTAGTAATGCCTAATTAGGGGAGGCTAGGACTAGTAATGGCCTGATTAGGGGAGGTTAAGAATGGTAATTGGTGAGGGAAGCTAGCACTGGAAATGTGCTGATTACGGGAGGCCAGGATGTAATGGGGCCTGATCGGGGGGGTGGGGGGTTAGGACTAGTAATGGGCTGATGGGGGGGGCAATCACTGGAAAGAGTAGTTACTCACCTGTAACAGGTGTTCTCTAGGAGCAGCAGGAATCAGTCCTCACATATGGGTGACGATGTCGGCGTCGACGGAGCCCCCATGCGGAACATTTCCCCAGCTTTCAAAGAAAGCCTTTGGGAATGCAGTGCGCATGTGCGGTCTCCTTCCCACCCAAGGGTGCCATCTTGCTCAGTCTGATGACATAGCTAAAAGACAGCAAAAAAATCAAAACAAAGTATATGACTGCAACTGCAGGGGAGGAGGGAGGGTCGTGAGGACTGATTCCTGCTGCTCCTGGAGAACACCTGTTACAGGTGAGTAACTACTCTTTCTCCAGGACCAAGCAGAAGTCAGTCCTCACATATGGGACTCCCCAGCTCTAGGCTTCTGGGAACCCAAAGCGGAAAAAATGTCTCCCTCTCAAGAGCCTCAGCATCCGTGATAAGAATATCCTCTGAGAACGCCCCTGTACAGTAGCCCAACACAAGGGCTGGGGGGTAGGAGTTGCCTAAACCTCAAAAAGATTAAGGAGTATGCCTGTCCGAAAGCACTGTCCCTCTGGGACTCACTCTCGAGGCAGTAATGGACTGCAAAAGTCTGGCTTGAAGACCAAGTGGCGGCCTGGCAGATGTCTGCCAATGGAACAGAGCAGAGATGAGCTACTGACGTGGCTTTCGCCTCGACACGGTGGGCCGTGACTCGACCCTGCAAGGGGAGGTCAGCTGCCTTGTACGCCCAGGCAATACAATCTGCTACCCAAGTGGACAACGTACGCTTGGAGACAGGTAACCCCAGTTTATTAGGGTCAAAGGAGACGAAGAGCTGAGTAGCCCTTCGGTGCCCCCGTGTACGTTCTATGTAGAAGGACAACGCCCTCTTACAGTCCAGGGTATGCAAGACTGTTTCAGCCCGGCTGGTATGCGGCCTGGGAAAGAATGTCGGAAGAACCACCTCCTGGTTGAGATGGAAGGAGAAGACAACTTTTGGAAGGAACTTCGGATGGGTCCGTAGGACCACCCTGATCCTATAGAACCATGTGTACAGTCTATCAGAAACCAGAGCTTGTAGTTCACTCACACGTCTAGCCGAAGAAAGAGCTACCAGGAAGAGAGCCTTCCAAGAAAGGCAACATAAATGTCAAGTAGCCATCGGCTCAAACAGTGGGTGAGTAAGTTCTTGCAAGATCACGTTCAAGTCCCACTCAGTGGCAGGTGGATGAATTGGAGGCTTGAGCAAAAGAAGGCCTCTGAGGAAGCGGGACACCAAGGGGTGAACCGACAGAGACTGTCCCTCCACCGGTGAGTGATGTGCTGATAGAGCACTGAGGTGGACCCGAACAGAGTTGGACTTAAGGCCCAGGTCTGACAGGTGAAGTAGGCATTGTAGTGCTACTGGCACAAGGCAGGCGAAAGGATCTTCATTGTGCTGAGCACACCATAATGAAAACCTACGCCACTTGAGGGCATAGGACTTTCTGGTGGATTGCCTCCTAGAGGCCAAGACCACTTCCTCAACTTCCCTAGGTAGAAGCAAGGGAGCTAGCACTATCCTTTCAGCAGCCAGGCCATCAGATTGAGGGATCTGAGATTGAGGTGTAGAAGGGAACCATGATCCTGAGACAGGAAATCGGGTTGTAAACCTAGAGGGAATGGGGTTTCCATCGCCAACTGCAGAAGAAGTGGAAACCACGGCTGCCTCTGCCATCTGGAGGCTACCAGAATCACCGAGGCCTTGTCCCGTAGAATCTTGAACAGAGTTCGGGCTACCAGGGGCGTGGGAGGAAACGCATACAGGAGGCCCGTCGACCAAGAGATCAGAAACGCATCTGCTGTCATTCTCTGGGGATGCGGCTGTCTGGAGCAAAACCTGGGCAGCTGACGGTTCGGTGGACTTGCAAAGAGATCGAAGGATGGAAGTCCCCATCGTAGAAAGATCTGCTGGACCACCAGTGGATGCAGCTGCCATTCGTGAGGCTGGAGAATCCTGCTTAGTTTGTCTGCCAAGAAGTTCTCCTGACCAGGTAGATACACTGCTTTGAGAAACATGCCTTGTTTGACTGCAAAGGAGCAAAGGGCCTGCGCCTCCTGACATAGGAGTCTGGACCTTCTGCCCCCTTGCTTGTTCACATAGAACATTGCCACCTGATTGTCTGTCTGAATTAAGACAGACTGGGGAGAGAGGGCATGAGAAAAAGTCTGTAGAGCTAAGCGGATTGCTCGCAGCTCCAAAATATTGATCTGCTGTGTGGCCTCCCGAGGAGACTAGAGGCCTTGAGTGCACGTGCCCTGGCAATGTGAACCCCAGCCCCTTAAGGAAGCATCAGTCGTCAGCACCCTTGTGTGTGCTGGGGCCTGAAAAGGTACCCCACTGAGAAGGTTTGGGAGATGTAACCACCACTGCAGGGAGTCCAAAAGTGGTTTGGACACCTTTACTCTGCCTCGGAAGTTGCCTGTGGCCTGCGCCCACTGAGCTCTGAGGCACCATTGAGCAGCCCGCATGTGCAGACGGGCATTCGGAGTCACATGTACTGTGGATGCCATGTGGCCCAGGAGCCGCAGGAATTGCCTGGTGGAAACCTGAGAATTGCTTTGGAACTGGTTGGCCAAGTCCATCAATCTGTGGGCCCTGTCCTCGGGCAAGTAAGCTCTTGCCTGCAGAGTGTCTAATCTTGCCCCTATAAACTCTAGGTTCTGTGAGGGGAGCAAAGTGGACTTTGCATAGTTTATGACAAAGCCCAGATGCTGAAGAAGAGAGATAGTGCAAAGAGTGGCTTATCTGGCCTCCTGGAGAGACTGGCCCCTGATGAGCCAGTCGTCCAGGTATGGGAAGACAAACATTCCCTGATTTCTGAGATAGGCCGCCACCACCGCCAGGCATTTGGTGAAAAACCTGGGGGCGGAAGTAAAGCCAAAGGGAAGTACTCTGTACTGGAAATGGTTTCCTCCCACCACAAATCTGAGATATTTGTCTGTGGTCTGGATAGATGAGAATGTGAGTATAAGCATCCTTTAGGTCTAAGGAGCATAGTCAATCTCCCTGCTGGAGGTAGGGCAGCAGTATCCCAAGGGTAAGCATCTTGAACTTTTCCCTCTCCAGAAACCTGTTTAGGTTTCGCAAGTCTAGGATAGGCCGGAGGCCTCCTGTCCTTTTTGGTACCAGAAAGTACCTGGAGTAGAAGTCTTGCCCTTTCAGGTGGTGAGGCACCGGTTCCACCACCTGCTCCTTTAGAAGACTTGCCAACTCCTGAAGGAGAAGGTTTCTGTGCAGAGGGAGTCTTGGAGGCTCCCCTGGAAAGTAGGAGGGGGTATCTGGTAGAAGTGGAGCAAATAGCCCTTTTGGACTATGCTGAGGACCCAGGTATCCCCTGTGATGGCTGGCCACCTGTAGACGTACAGGGTCAGCCGACCTCCTGTGCTGAGTGGAGCCAGCTGTGGAGCCAGCTGTGGAGAAGAGGCTATGCTGTGGGAATCAAAACCACGCTCCCTGCTGTGCAGGAGCCGGAGCTGGTGGCTTGGGGGTCTTCTGCCTACGGGGCCCATGCCCCTGCCCCTTGGCCTGTTGGGGAGCTGGAGAGGCCTGATATTGAGGGTAGGATTTGTAGGCAGCACCCTTCCTTGGGAAAAAGGGCTTCTTTCCAGAGCCCTTCTATTTCTGAGAAGGGGCAGAAGTCTTCCTGGACAGCCTTGTCCTGGTGAGAGTCTCAGTCTCAATTTCTGCAGCCTTTTCCGTCATGGGCTTACCGAAAAGGTTTTCACCTCGGCAGGGGACATCGACCAACTTGTCCTGCACCCATGGCTCCAGATCTGATGACTGCAGCCAGGCCTGACGGCATGCACCGATGCCGGCCGCGGCTACCCGGGCCGAAGCCTCGAAGCCATCATGGGCTGCTCAAGAGATAAACTTCGAGCACTCTCGAATCCCTGTTGACAAAGCCTTGAACCTTTGCAAAGGTTCCTCGGAGAGGCCAGCTGAGAACCCGGCAATCTCCTTTGCCAGGTCTCGTAGGTACATGCCCATGTACAGCTGGTAGGTCTGGACACGGGGCAAGATAGCATAGAGCCCTGGAAGCACTTTCTACCGAGGGCATCCAGGTTCCAGGCCTCCTGGCTGGGATGCACCGAGGAGTGCATCTTCTGACTCTTCAGACGGTGCATGGCTGATTCCACAACCATGGAGTGGTGCGGTAGCTGCGCCTTTTGGAACCCAGGGCTCTTACAGACTCGATAAATGGAATCGACCCGTTTGCTAAGAACCGGCGTCAAGGCCGGTGCCTCCCACATATGGAAGAGCACCCGCTCCAGCATCGGAGGAACCAGTACAGTAAAGGCTTCCTTCGGAGGAAAATCATACTGGAGGGCATCGAGCTCCTCTGCTCGAGGCTCCTCCTTGGCGTCTGCAGGGAAGGCCAAGGCCTTGGACATGTCCCTCACGAAGTCCGAGAACCGGGTATCCTGCGGGGGGGGGGGGACCATCTCTGAGGCTTGGACTCCGGTGAGTCCGAAGGGACGCACCGGGTCCAGGTGGTGTCCGGGGATTCCTCGTCCTCCGTCTCCCACTCCGACTCATCCGAGGAGGAATCGAGCGGCTCCGGCCGTGCGGAACTCAGTGCCACCTGCCCCGATGCTGAGGGTATCGGCGTCGACGACCTCGGCCCTGCACGGGAGGTTGAGGGGGACCTTGACCAAGGATCGACTCGAGACTTCATCGACTCAAGGATCTGCTCAGTCTCCAGGGTCGACTTAGATGTCGAGATCCTGGTGGTCGGGGCAGATGCACCGGTCAGACCAACGATCACCACCCGCTGCTGTTCCATGAAGGCAGCCAAGCTGCTCTCCAAGGCCGTCAACCTGAGTCCAAGCTCAGGAGACTCAGCAGTCCCCGACTCGGGCCCGACGTCGGCTCTCCCGGATGAGAGTCCACGAGGACAACTGCACTTACGTGACTTGGGGACTCCGGCTCCACATGAGGTAGCTTGGAAGGCCTCTCAGACTCCAAGAGTCTGGGACAGCAGTCAGGGCTACGCGACCTGGCCCTCAAGGAACCAGGAGCTTCCACCGATGACGCCCTCGCAAGCTTTTTCTTCCTTATGTGCTCCTGGGAGAGAGACTGCCTTTCAAAGGAACCCCGACGGCGCTCGGGCTTGGACTCCCGAGATGTCGAGGCCTCTGACGAAGTCCAGGCCCGGCCGGACGCGGAGTCAGAGAAAATTCTCTCACGTTGATGCTGACGGCTCCGAAGCGCCTTCGACGACATTTTGCCACACGGGCCACAGGCCATCGGGTCATGGTCGGGCCCGAGGCATCGGAGGCAGCAGTCATGTGTCTGTGAGAGACATAAGTTTCCTTCACTGATCACACTTTTTGAACCCGCTGGCAGCCATCGGGGGAAAAAGGGCCCCTGCAAGGTCAAAAGACCGGGCTGCCAGTGAAAACACAAAAAGAGCGTGAACGCTAGTCTCGAAGGACAAAAAACGAAAATCACAACTCCGGACTTGATACCAGTGTACCGAGCCCAGGCGGAAAGGGGAACCGGCGTCGAACCAGATAAGACAACGCGAAAAATCACAGAAAAAAAATCAACTTTTTTCAGCTGACACAAACTCACGTCCGTCAGACTCCGCGGAAAAAGAAAGACTGAGCAAGATGGCACCCTTTGGCGTGAAGGGGACCGCACATGCGCGCTGCATTCCCAAAGGCTTTCTTTGAAAGCTGAGGAAATGCTCAGCACGGGGGCTCCGTCGGCGCCGACGTCACCCATATGTGAGGACTGACTTCCTGCTTGGTCCTGGAGAAATAGGATAATCAGGAGAGGGCTAGAACTGAAAACTGTCTGATTAGGGGGGCTAGGATTGGTAATGGCCTGATTGGGATGGGGGATTAGGACTGGAAATGGGATGATCGAGGGGAGGGTTAGGACTGGAAATAGACTGATGTGGGCTGATGGGGGGATAGGACTGGAAATGGGCTGATGGGGTCTAGAAATGGAAATGGGCTGATGGGGAGGGGCGGGGAGGGGAGGAGAGAGATGCTGGCCCTGGAAGAAAACTGGGGGAGAGGGGTACAAATGGGCTGATACGGGGGGATGGGAGAATGGGACTATAAAGGAGCGGATGCTGAGAGGGGCGCCAGAGGAAGGAGGCGGCAGGAAAGGAGCTACCATGTGTGTGGGGGAGGTGGGGGCAGAAAGAGAGATGACATGGGGCGGGGGGAAGGAGTGGGCTGGAAGGGAATTGATACCTGAGGATGGTACTGGAGGGGGACTGGAAGGATGATGACACTAGGGAAGGGAGTAAGGGACAGGAAGTGAGCTGACACCTGGGGATGGTACTGGAGGGGGGCAGGAAGTGAGCTGATACCCGAGGGTGGGACTGGAGGGAGCTGACACTTGGGGATAGGACTGGTAGGTGGCTGGGTAATAGGAAGGACAATGGAAGGGAGGGGCCACTGGGGCTGGAAGGGAGCTGACACGTGGCGATGGCATTTGGACGGAGGATGGACAGATGATAGGGTGACTGGAAGGGAGCTGACAGGGGGGTAGGGGGAGGGGGGAGTTTGGCAATGGGAGTGGAAGTGATACCTGTGATGGTATTTGGAATAGAAGGGGCTGGACAGTGGAGAAGGAGGGGGACTGGAAGGGAATGGATGTCCTGGGATTGCAAAGGGGTTGACATTGGAAGGTACTGGGAGGAGAGGATTGGAAA
The DNA here is from genome assembly GCA_033557465.1 of Ichthyophis bannanicus. NCBI lineage: Eukaryota > Metazoa > Chordata > Amphibia > Gymnophiona > Ichthyophiidae > Ichthyophis > Ichthyophis bannanicus. The sequence continues at coordinate 198,541,316 of CM066032.1, read as the reverse complement.
GGGGGCTGATACTGGGGAGGGTTACTGGGACTGGAAATAGGCTGATGGACAGAAGTGAAGAAAACAAAAGAAGAGAAAAGAAATGGCAGATGGACTATAGACCATAGAAAGAGAGCTAAGAGAAGACAGGAAAGCAGAATCCTCAGATCGGGACCAGCATGATCAGAGAATAAAATGGTCAGACAACAAAGGTAGAAAAATAATTTTATTTTCACTTTAGTGAATGGACTTAACACTATCTTTATATTTTACACAGTATGGGAAACTGCATCTTATTTATTTAATGTTCCACTGGATGCAAAGTCTGGCTTCTTGGGGTTTCAGGTTAATTTTTGTCTACATATTTTTATTTTTACTTTAGGTCATAGTCACTTATTCTGTTCTTGGTGAGAGTCTATGTTGAGTGTGTGACAGAGGCCAGGTGTTCTGTTAACATTGAGTCTTTACATAGGGATCTATACTGTACTGTAGTAATTTGACTTGTTCAGCTTTTCAAATACTGTAGGTGTATGGATACTCTAGGGCCCGCTGCAGTATTTATAATGCTGCTTTTTTCTGGGTATGAGTTTTGGAAGTTTATGCTGGTACAGTATAGTAGATCTTAGGTGACTTTTATAGGGTTTTATATTAGTTCCCAATATGCCCAGTACTGGAGAATGCTTGTTAGTAAAATGACCAGAATCAGATTTGTTTAAAATATACTGAGTTCTGTGGGTGAATGTCCTACTTCTACTCCGCACCCATTGTCGAGGGAGAGGTTTCTGTGGATGCAGAGTATATATTCAAAAAGAAAAAGTGAGAAACATAATGTGGTTTATAACAGAATAAAATGAGTTATAATTTGATCTTATAAACTGTGCTATGGTTCTCACTTTTTCTTTTAGTTCCTTGGTGTGCGAGCATCCTGCATTTCCTTTGCTATTTACGGACTATATATTTACATTAATACTATGCTGTTCCAGTGTGCAGTTTCAGGAGTTATGCTGTGGTTGCCAAGCACTTCTTGGTGTTTATGTTGCAGTGGGAGGTGTTGTGTTGGGGTCACAAAGTCCCTTTCTTTTTCAAAGGGTGGGAAGTGCTGTGTTGGGGTGCCAAGTCGCTCTTGTTTATGTGGCTAAGGTCCATCAAGCCCAGTATCCCGTTTCCAACAGTGGCCAATCCAGGTCTCAAGTACCTCGCAGGTTCCCAAAAAAGGCACACAGGTTCCACAATGCTTGTCCCAGGGCAAGCAGTGGATTTCCCAAGTCCTCTTTAATAATAGTTTATGAACCTTTCCACAAGGAAACTATCCAAACCTTTTTTAAACTCAACTATACTACCAGCTTTTACTGCATCCTCTGACAACTAATTCCAGAGTTTGATTACGCAGGGCTGTAGGCTAACTGCAGGGAGACAGACAGTTGCATCCTTCTTCAGCTACCACATTTAATTGCAGCAAAACAGCTGCTGGTGCAACTAAGGCCACCCACTGAGGTGGCATTAGTTGTACTCACACTACTTGTGCTGAGCCATTATGTTCGTTTTTGTTGACAATGCAGATGCTTGTGTGTGAGAGTTCTTTATCTCACCTCACTCTGCAATAAAGTATCATTTTGAGAAAGATATCCTGTAAACCTAACAGTAATGGGAAAAAGCATTTTTTTTACTACATATGTCTGTTTTTAGTTTGTACTGTTATATTCCCTACTTGGTGAAGATCTATCTCTGTTCTGCATATATGTGACTGAGGTTACATGCTCTGTTAGCATGGCGTTTCTATGTAGAGAGCTATAGTAATCTGGCTTGTTCAGTTTTCTGAATAGGAATAGGAATGTTCTAGGGCCCACTGCAATATTTATGGTGCTGTCCTTTTTTGGGTATGCTCCATGTTGTGTGAGTTTTGGAAGTTAGTGCTATTATGGATAGTAGATTTGCTCTATGGGTCATGTACTCTGGGTTCTTCGTGAAGTCGACTGTAGGGTGTTGGTTAGCGGGGGGTACTGGAATATGTATTGTTTTTGAGATTTGCAGTTTTGCATTCTTTATGCTGCAAGACTGAAATTTAAAATATTTTGTCAATTCAGATTCAAGGAAATTTCAAATTTTAAGGAAACGTCCTCATTTAATTTTGTTTAGTAGCCTGATAGCTTCACCGCTACTGAGTTCTGGACTTTTCCAGCTCTAGCACAATCCAATCCAGCGTTTGAATTCATGGCTACCAGGATTAGTTTCTCATTTCATATCTTCCCTCCTCATCAATAATCCGGTCATCGCAAAATAAATCTGATGTGCAGATACTAATAATAGTTTGATTTTATTTATTTTATTTATTTACATTCTCTTATATACCGCGCTATTCTGCATCAGTGCGGTTTACATTGAACTAACTGAAATTACATTGAACAGGGCATTATAACTTGGAGATAACTATTTTACAGGGAACATGGGCTATGGAGGGTTAAGTGGCTTGCCCAAGACCACAAGGAGCACCTGTGGGACAAGAAACCCCAGTTCTTCCGGCCCAAGGTTGCTGTCCTCTAGTGGGATTTGAACCCCCGACCTTCCGGCCTGAAGTACCTTGCCCCAACCACTAGGCCACTCCTCCACTCCACTTGGGGGAGGGGTTGTGTAAATGGCTTTTTATTAATCAAATGTAATATTTTATTATTATATTTGTTTTATTGTAACATCTGTTTTACTAAATTGCATGTGTATGTTTAGAAGCCACCTAGGATTTGAGATGAGTGGCATATACTTTTAAAATAAAGTATACTAAATTTATACAAATGATGCTGCAGTCATTCTCCGCAAATGGCCCTGCATCAGTCTCATGCCGTCCCTGGGGAAAGTAGACAGGAGGGTGCACTGGGAGACAGAGGAAAGCAGAAACTTCAGATTGGGACCTACATAATCAGAGAATAAAATGGTCAGACAACAAAGTTAGAAGAGAATTTTATTTTCAATTTAATGATCAGACTTGGCGCTATCTTTATATTTTATACAGTACATGGAAATGCATCTCTTTCTGTTTCTCTGGTATTGCACTGTATGCAGAATCTGGCTTCTTGAGGTTGCATTTTAATTTTTATCTACATATGTTTCTTTTAAGGTTATGGTCACTTATTCTGTACTTGGTGAGGGTATGTGTTTTGAGTGTGTGACTAAGACCAAATGTTCTGTTAACATGGAGTTTGTATGTAGGAATCTGTACTGTAGCAATCTGAATTGTTCAGCTTTTCAAATATGTGTTTGGATGTTCAAGGGCCAAACTGTAGTATTTACAATGATACTTTTTTTGGATGGCCTCCTTATGTAAGTTTTGGAAGTTGGTGCTGGTATGGCATGGTATGGTATGGTATGGTTGGTGCTGGTATGGTATGGTATGGTATGGTTGGTGCTGGTATGGCGTGGTATGGTATGGTATGGTAGATTTGCTCTATAGATAGCGAATTTGTACGTAGGGTTTTGTATTAGTTTACAATATGCCAGGTACTGGATAAAGCGTAGTTAGTCACCTGTAACAGGTGATCTCCGGGAACACCAGGAATTTAGTCTTCACATATGGGTAACGTCGGTACCGATGGAGCCCACGCGAGAACGCTCCCCAGTGTCCAATAGGAAAGCTTTTGGGAGCATTCCACTGTGCCTGCATAGCTGCCTTCCCGCCTTTCCAGCTCTCCCTCCCCAGTTGAGTTTGTAGCCGAGATAAAAGAAGAGAAAAAGAAGACGACCTACAACTCCTAGGGGAGAAGGGTGGGTTGTGAAGGCTAAACTCCTGCTGTTCCCGGAGATCACCTGTTATAGGTAACTATGCTATCTCTTAATGGGAGGTTTGGTCAATAGAAGCAGCTGAGAAGAGATGGGTTGACCATTCAAGTGCATGTGAGAGGCCGCAATTGCACCGAGGTGTACTCTTACTGAGTTGGATTTAAGACCAGAGGAAGACTGGTGGAGAAGATACTCAAGTAATGCATCCACTGGACCTGAGAAGGGGTTAAGTGCCCTCTGTGAACACCATAGAGAGAATCTACACCATTTGAAAGCATAGAAACGCCTGGTGGAAGGCTTTCTGGATGCTAAAAGGATATCTTTAACCTGCTGAGAGATGTTAATGTCCCTCCATCTCAGCAGCCATGCCATAAGATGGAGGGACCATGGATTGGGATGGAGCAGTGTCTCCTCCTCCTGAGAGAGAAGATCTGGAGCAGAACCCAAATCTATGGGTTGAGCACGAGACAGACGTAGAAGGAAAGGATACCACGGTTGTTGTGGCCAGTGTGGGGCTATGAGTATCATGTAGCCCAGGGGTGTCAAACTCAAATACACAGTGGGCCAAAATGTAAAACTTGAACAAAGTCGCGGGCCAGCATTGAACAAATGAACCTTTTAATATGGACCCAAACAAGATTTGCTTTAACACTGAATATGAAGCAACACTTATTACTATACAATTTATAACTTAATAGTTCAGATATGCAAAAACCAATTTCAAATAAAAAAAAACATCAATGACATTCATTTATTAAATAAGATTTAAATAATAATAAATAATAATTTTTAAAATAAAATAACAATAATAAAATTAATCAACCATTCAAGCCCATGTCTTGGAGTAGCAAGAAAAAGTGCATAAAGAAAACGTTAATTATTGCTCAGTTTGCTGCACACTGATCTAATCTGATGTGCCCAAGCCAGATACCTGGCATCTCTTCTTGGATGATAGTTCATCAATGTCTGGGCTCAGGCTTTGAGCTGAGGAAATCCTCAGTATCGAGCGAAGGTGTTCATCAGTCAGACGTCTCCTGTGAGATGTTTTGGTCATCTTCATCGAGGAGAAAAGTTGCTCACATAGATAAGTGCTGCCGAACATGGAGAGCATCTGAGCAGCTTGGGTGCGGAGCTGAGGCATTGTGTCAGGGTTGAACTGTGGAAACTGGGTGGCGCCCACAGCATCATACTTTGACTTCAGCGTGTCATTACACTGGAGTTCAATTAGCTCCATTTGGAGGTTGGTTGGTGCGTTTTCCACATTAACTGCAAAGGGATTACTGAGCAGTTCAAACCTACATTTCTGGACATCAAAGTCGGCAAATCGCCGGCTAAACTCAGCGCCGAGTACACTGAGTTTTTCAGCAAACTGTGCGCATGGGAACAAGTTGGTAAAGAACTGCGTTTTCATGGTTTGGCAGCAGGGAAAATGGCCAAGGTTTCCTTGCAGCATCTGATTCTCCCACAGGCACAGTTTAGTTTTAAAAGCCCTCACTGCAGCGTACATGTCTGTGATGATGCGCCCCCGCCCCTGAAGCTGCAGGTTCAGCGCATCGAGATGGCTCGAGATGTCACACAGAAAGGCCAGCTCACACAGAAACTTTTTCTCCCGAAGCTCTGCTGTGTCCTTCCCTTTGCTTTCCAGAAACTGACATATTTCCTCATGCAGCTCAAAACATCTATTCAGTACTTTTCCTCGGCTTAACCATCTCACCTCTGTGTGATACGGCACGTCTGCGTATTCCGAACCACACTCCTCCAGAAAAGACTTAAACTGGCGGTGATTCAGACCTTTGGCTCTTATAAAGTTAACTACTTGTGTTACTGTGGTCATAACATGTTCCATCTTTAGGGCTTTGCCACACAATGATTCCTGATGTATGATGCAGTGATAAACAGTTAGTTCACCTGCACAGTTCTCTTCCTGCATCTTCTCCCGGACCCTGCCCACCAGTCCACTTGTTTTAAACCGCACATCGCTGGCGCACCATCTGTCGTTAATCCCACGAGTTTATCCCACGGCAGTTTTATTTCAGTTACGCATTTGGAAACCTCCTCAAAAATTTCCTTTCCTGTGGTTGTGCCATGCATTGATTTGAATCCCAATAGCTCCTCCGTAACACACATATTTGAGTCCACTCCACGGATGAAGACTGACAGCTGAGCAGTATCAGATGCGTCGCTGCTCTCATCCACAGCAAGGGAGAATGCAACGAAATCTTTTCCCTTTTCCAAAAGCTGGTCATACAGATTGGTGGCAAGATCACATGTGCGATCAGCTACTGTGTTTCTGCTCAGGCTCACGTTTGAAAAGGCTTGCTTTTTCTCTGGGCACACGATGTCACAAACTTTCAACATGCACTTTTTCACAAACTCTCCCTCATTAAAGGGCCGGGCTGATTTTGCGATCTCTGCTGCCACAATATAACTGGCCTTTACAGCAGCCTCACTTTGTGATGTGGCTTTTTTGAACATATTCTGTTGTGAAACCAAACTTCTTTTCATCTCCTCCACTTTCTGGCTCCTTTGAGTCATGTCCAGGTCCTTGTACTTGTCATGGTGTTTTGTTTCATAGTGTCGTCGAATGTTATACTCCTTAGTTATAGCCACGTTGACTCCACAAATCAGACAAACAGGTCTGTCTTTTACATATGTAAACAAATATTCTGTCTCCCACCTGTCCAGAAAGTTCCTGTTGTCTGCCTTTCTTTTTGCCATTTTTGGGAAGGGGTTCCACAGTGACAGTTGTAGCTTGAGATCGCTATGACTTCTGTCACACAAGAGAGGGCGTTTCTGGGACCTGTCCTGATTGACGCGCCAAAACAACAGCAAGGCATTATGGGATTTGTAGTATTAGCGATGAATGAATGCGCTGTATAATACCGGCGGGCTTGCTCTAGTAGTCATTTGGTATAGCCTCGCGGGCCAAATATAATTACACTACGGGCCAAATTTGGCCCGCGGGCCAGAGTTTGACACCTATGATGTAGCCCGTCTCTCTGAAGTTGGAAGAGAGTCTTGGAAATGAGGGGAATGGGAGGGAAGGCATATAGGAAACCCTGACCCCAGTGAAGGAGTCCTGGAGCAGAAGCAAGGAAGCTTGGCATTCTGAGAACTTACAAACAGGTCTATCTCTGGGGTTCCCCAGATCCTAAAAATGTGAGCTACCCTGTCTGCATGGAGAGACCACTCGTGGGGGAGAAGGACTCAACTGAGTTTGTCCGCCAGGACATTGTGTTTGCCCGGAAGATACACCGCAAGTAGGTGAATGTGATGCTGTATGGCAAGACCACAGATGCAGGGCCTCGCTGCAGAGGGTCCAAGAGCCTGTTTCGCCCTTCTTGTTCAAGTAGAACATAGCTACTTGATTGTCTGTATAGACTAGAACTGAGCGGAATCAAAGATGGTCCTGGAAGACCTTGAGAGCATTGTGAATGGCTCTGAGCTCCAGCAGATTTATGTTCAGTTGTGACTCCTGATGAGACCAAAGCCCCTGAGTGGAGAAATTGTCCAAATGAGCTCCCCAGCCCAATTTGGACACATCCATCATCAGGGTACATTGATGTACTGGCATCTGAAAAGGTGACGCCACCAGGAGGTTTTCTTGGGAATGCCACCACTGGAGAGATGAGATTAGGTGGGTAGAGACCATTATCTTGTCTCCCAGGCGACTGGATGCTTGAGACCACTGGGACGCCAGTGTCCATTGAGCTGCGCGCATATGTAGAAGAGCATATGGAACAACATGCACTGTTGATGCCATATGACCCAGCAACTGTAATAGATCTCGAGCAGTGAGAAACCTCTTGAGGCTTGCTTCAGATGCTAACTGATTGAGTCATGCGCAGCGGAGTTGAGGCAAAAATGCCTTTGATTGCTGAGGGTATAAAAGAGCCCCTATGAACTCTAGAGTTTGAGAGGGAACGAGTTGGGACTTTGGAAGATTTATTACAAATCCCAAGTGTTGCAGCACCTGCATGGTGCATGAGAGAGAAAGACTGGCCTCTAGAGAGGTATTTTCTCGAATGAGCCAGTCATCTAAGTAAGGGAAAACAAATATTCCAAGAATTCTCAAGAATGCGGCTACTACTGCCATGCACTTTGTGAAAACTCTTGAGGCAGAAGCGAGGCCAAAAGGCAGGACTCTGTATTGATAATATCTCCCCTGAAACATGAAGTGCAGGACCTTTCTGTGCTGCGAGTGAATCAGAATATGAGTATATGCTTCTTTGAAGTCCAGAGACCAGAACCAGTCCTGACTTTGGAGATAGGGAAGAAGGGTACCTAGGGAGATTATTTTGAATTTCTCCCGTACGAGGTGCTTGTTCAGTTCTCAGAGGTCCAGAATGGGCCTGTATCCTGTTTTCTTTGGAATAAGGAAGTAGAAAGAATAAAAGCCCATTCCCTGCTGGGATAGTGGAACCTCCTCTATTACTCCTTGAAGTAGGAGGGAGGTGATCTCTTGTAACAGAGCAGAAAGAGGGTCCTGAGAGGGGAACTCTCTTGGAGGAGTCTGGGGGGAGGCAGACTTTGTAGAAGAAGTTTGTACCCCTCCCATACTATGGAGAGTGTCCACTGCTTTGATGTGATAAGATGCCACCTGTGGGCAAAGTGACAAAGCCTGCCGGGGATGAGGATAGAAGTTGGAATCTCCAGAGGCAGAGCAGCTATGTTCTTAAGAAAGGAGTCAAAGACCCTGAGGAGGCTGGGTCTGTTAAGGTGGCTGTGACCTAGGAGTCTGAGCCTTCCTTTACTGTTTTGGTGGCTGCTGCACCTTCTGAGGAGCATGGTGTTGACACAGTACAGCAGGGGTGTAAGAAGAATAATACTTCTTATTGAAAAAAACCTTCTTTGCTGATTTCTTCCTAGCTGGGTTGGCCGTAGACCTTGATAGAATCTGAGAACACTACACTCAAAAGACAAACTGAGAGACCTTATCTTGCCAATCCTTGCCAAAAAGGTTTTCACCAGTTGCAAGGGATGTTACCCAGTTTGTCCTGAACCCATTGTTCAAGATCTGATGCTTGAAACCAAGCAATTCTGCATGCCCCGATGCAGATAGATGAAGTTCTGCTGATGCACTCAAAACAGTCAAAACTTTGAAACATTTGAGTATATTTTACAAGGGCGAGATAATCTGCTCTTTTGTCATCGGGAAGAAGAGGAGCCATTAACTCCAAATCCCTAGCCACCTCTCTGAGGAACATACCCATATAAAGTATGTAGGAACTGATTCTAGCCGATAACATAGTGGCCTGAAAGCAACGCTGACCAAAGGCGTCGAGGGTTCTCGATTCCCTACCTGGAGGGTTCGAGGAATGTGTCTTAGCACTCTTTATTCAACACATCGCCGATTCCACTACCATGAATTGGTGTGGCAATTGCGTGTTTTGGAAACCGGGATACTCCGGTACTCGATACACAGTATCGAGTCATCAGGTATGTGGGGAAATGGTAAGGGGCATTTTCCACATACAAAGCATAATGTTGTGAAGAATGCGATGAATTGGGAGAGTTGTGGCTTCCTTCGGGGCTGCAGGGTACTGAAGAATTTCGAGTTCTTCAGCTCTAGGCTCTTTCTCCGATGTCACTGTTACGGAGAGACCCCAAGCAACATCGCGGATAAAGTCTTGGAAAGACATGTGTTAGGAAATAATAATAATGTTTAGTTTAAGTGCATATACAGGAGGCCTGCACAAGGAAAATCAGAATCCTATACATGTGCCCTTTGTACATTCTGGTGTGGGTATGGAAAAGGAATGTGCTGTGCTAAGCTAAACTGATTGTTCTACTCAGAGATGACTTGTATTTGCACAGTTACTGATAAGCTATAGTGGGCCCCAGGAGATGGGTGGGTGATGTATGAATATGTTTCTGATAATGTATAAAATACGGACAATCCCTCCACCCTTTGGAATAAACTGCATACCACTTATGTGCAAGTGTGTGTGTGTTTGTTCCCCTGGATTCCAGAGAAAGAAGGTAAGAGGTAAGGTGATTCCTCGACCCAGACAGACATCCCAAGGGTTAGTGATAAAAGGTGCTGGGAAAAGAATGATGTACCCTTACAATTTGGTGTCTCAGAAGTGGGATTTCCCCGATGCACTTTCTAAATTGAAGCAGCTTTGGTAGCTGCACAAGGATTTTTTAATTGACGTTGCTTTGGTAGCGCGTCTTGGAAAAATGCGCTTGGGTAGCGCTGGGAAAATGCGCTTGGGTAGCGCTGGGAAAATGCGCTTCGGTAGCGCTGGGAAAATGCGCTTCGGTAGCGCTGGGAAAATGCGCTTGGGTAGCGCAGTGAATAACAGGGACGTCCTGCTGGGTCTGTGGTAATATCCTTCTCCTTCTCTGTGTGCTTGTGTGCCTGTGTGAGTTTGGCAAAACGCCCCTGCCGTACTCCGAAGCGATATAGCGCTAGTGACGGGTACTGTGCAGAAAGCAAGTGGCCAGACGTGCGTTTGTTGTGAATTCATTAGAGGATGGGGGGTCCCAAGGTGAGGGGGCCACTCCAGAATCCGCGGGAGTGCATGTCCTGCTATATGTTGTGATAAGTTTTAAAACTGCAGCTAAAAAACAGCCATCCTACATAAATTGTCAGTGTACGTTACAGGATCTCTGTGCCTATACGACACCCCTCCCTCCCTCTAGAACTGATGACTCAGAGTCCCTGGAATGCAAGTGACAAGTGGTGTTTGTTTATTCTTCCACTGCTTTGCTCTTCCCTCCCCCTCCCTTCCTGTTCTTTGTGTTCAAAGGTTACGGACAGGCAGACAGAACAGAAACTTAAAGTTAAACGGCATACTAAAACGTAAATTATTATTTGTTTGCAGAGTGTCTATTTATTGCCATATTGTAAGAAGACAAGCTAAATAGAAAGAAAATTACTTTTGTACTCAACAACGGTATAACTGTCACTGAAATATGTAAAAGGGTGTGTCTGTATTTAGACACCCATTGCTATAGCAATGTACTGAATAATAAAAATACTAAAAGAGCTCCTAATCTGCTTCACAATATCCCTCTCCGAGTCTCATTGGCCAGGTTGGCTAAAGGTGAATTGGCCACAGGTAAAGGTGTAAATAACAGCTGGGGCTCGCTGGGATTTTCCCACAGTGGAGTGACTCCTGCTGAGTGGAGGTGCGAAGACGCGTCCTGTTGATTTCAACAGTCTCACCTCCTTCTCTGCGGAGAGGTCTCTTTACTAGCTGGTAATGATCCTAGGTGACTAGAGGTATTGTGAATCGGAATGTGACAGACAGTGAATTAAAAAAGCAGGCACTGCAGCAACCAAGTAAATTCTGTGCACAGACCGAGGTAAGGAAAAGTGGGACTTTGGTATCTACCTTGGTGGTTTGTACATTCTATTGGGAACTGAGACTGATTGTGTGTGAGTGAGATGTATAATGTAAATAGTGGAGGAATCCAGGGAGTGGGGTGGGCTCCAAATACCCCGAGGGTCTAGTTCATTATGCAGGGCGAAATTTCTTAAGAAAGCACTTGTAAGCTTTGATTTGTCTCTTGTTTAAATAAGAACTGAAACAGAAGTTTCCCAAATAAGTAACTCCTTAGTGTCCTTCCCAACAAGCTGAAAAAAAAATATGTTTTGTTTACAGTAAATATTGTTTTTCTTTTATTTGCTGGTTGGTGCAGGATTTAAGGAATCTGAATAAGATTGTCCAGACCTAGCAACGGATACTTTCCTTTGAAAACCTTATTTCAAAAGAAACCCCTTGATTTGTATATTTATGCTTTTGATTAAAAATATTGAGCTAAATTTTGCATGAACACAAATGGTTCAGTATTGTAGATTTGAGGTATATGTTTGAGCCTGCTCCCTAGGCACTATGTAGATGATCTTCCAAGTTCAGGGCAAGAGAAACCAGTTGTGATAGAAGCCATTCACAATCTGCTGCATTTCTTGGGTAAGAAAGGTTTCAGGGTGTCCTGAAGAGAAAAAAATGTAGGTTGGGGCTATCCCTTCCCCCTACAACATCAGAAACGAAACCAGAAACCTAACAAAGAGAACAAAGAAGAGAGAGGGAAAGGGGGCAGCCCCTCCCGTGGGCTACAGAAGGTGCAAATGGTTTTGGATTATAGTAAGTGATATTATAAGTGAAGGAAAGTGAAACTAAAAAATAAATCCGGAGAGAATAAAGGGTATTGTGGAGTTACCTTTGCCTAAACTAAGAGAGCTGATATCCGTTTGGCTGGGTGTAAAAAGGCTGTAATGATGTCAGAAAGGTCTGGTGGAAACTGTTCTGTTTTTCTTTAACCTTCAAAGTAGGAGTTGGGAACCCTGTCAGGACAATGGGGCATCCTGAGCCAGTAATTAAAAGACTGCACCTTGAAAAAATGATTTGAATCCTGAGTGAATAAGAAGGTTATGTTATGTGTCTGGTCTTTGTTTGTGTATGCTATTGAGTAAACTTAAAGAGTTTAAAAACAATGAATTTTATATTTTGTGGCAAGCACCTCAGAGGTCATAATTATTGTTCATATATTACAAAACACAGAGTTGTAACTATAGGAATTTAATAGTAATCACAATTAGTGACAATTCTCAAGCAACTTTTTCTTTTTAAACTCTTAATTTAGGACTCCTCTCTCTCTTGTTCAGCTATCTGCATTTGCCTGAAGGAATCTGGTCACAAGACAGACCTGCTGTTTACTTTGCTATTTGTGTTTGAGATAACATCAAGGTTGAACTGTTACTCTAAGCAAATTGCTTTAACATAATTTCATTGTTTCAGATCAGTTTGATACCAGTCTCAAGTATTATGTATACGGTTTTAATTTAAATGTGACAAAGCATGATTTTGAATTCACCTCTTTGCAGTTTCATGTTATTTGAATGTCTGTTTCCTGAACTGTAAGATTTTAAGTTAACTACTTTGCATTGTTTAGCTCGGTGCTGATGACTGATGAACAGGACAGTAACATCTCAGTTTTATTTGTTACAATATTGGATTTTAGGATAAATTCCTCTGTTTTTCTGTATTTAAATTTTACGTGTTAGTGTCCAGAGAAAAAGTGTACCTTGTTCTAAAAGTTTCTATTTCAGTTTCAGCACAGTTCCTGAGAAAAAATAGATATATGTTGTAGAGAAAACAGATATATGTTGCAGCACTGTGAGATATTAATTTTTCTTTAGTTTACACACTTGCACTTTATGTTACCAAAAATACTTCTAGCAGTACATTATGTAGAGGTTCAGTATACACAGAAATTATAGAATTGTGGAAAGAGGCTGATCTGAAATTGCTTTGTTCCCAAGCATATAGATCTTATTTAGTGGAAAGATGAAGCTTTGTTTCCAGGAAACATGAGAATATTTGTAAATAATAACATTAACGTGAGTTCATTGAAAAAAAAAAAAAAAAAAGCAGAGAGTGAGAGAGAGAGACAGAAGGTGAGGCTACAGCCTTGGGAAAGGCAATAAACGTGCTGCTCCGAGTGTGATGATCTGGGCCACCGGAATTCTAACTGCTCTAAGACTCCTCGAGGACCCACAAGGCCTGAACAACAGGAACCTTGCATATTTATGCCTCTGAAGAGACATGAATAGGCAGGCAGGGGGGATTAGGCCGAGAAGAACCCGAGGATCGTCATGAGGCCCAGCCACAAATGCCTTGCAGTCCAAGAAGAACCTGAAGACGTATCGCCATGAGGCCCAACCACCAATGCCTTGTACCTTCTTAGGCCTCTCACCTCAAAAGGATCTCTTAAACACCATGATTAGTGAGTAACTTGCACAAATCCTTGTGAACACTGCAATTTTTAAAATCAGTCCAACAGCACTCTCACTGAGAACAGTGTATACGATAGATTCTAGTTATACGTGAGAGATATGAGCCATACTCCTTCCTATTGGGATTGATGTTATAAAATGCCGTGAAGCACTAGTCTATATTGTAAGGACTTTATCTATATTTTGTTTAGGCAGTTGCTAATTAGAATGAGCACTGCTTACTCATATTGTTATGCTTATTGAAAAGGATCTACATTTATATTTTATATATACCTTTTGTTTACAAAAATACTAAGTTTCTAACAATTGTGTGATGTTCTTAGCAGCCTTGCCAAATAAGGATACACTAGTATGGTATAAAAAAGACAGAAGGATCTATGCATGTAGTTTGATGGAATGATGTAAGTGGAAAAAAAGTGGTGTTGAGAGGAGTGTGATGGAATATTCATGTTGGAAAGGAGAACTTAGATTAACATTATAAAATGGTGAGGGTGAATTGAAATGTGAAATGATGTATCCGATGTATCCACCTAGAAAGAAAACTGACAATGAATACTCTACAATATTTGATTATGCCATCCCCATTAACTCCAATTTTGAAAGTTATCTAGCCCAGAGATATACCCAATAATTGGAAATAGACACTTGGAGATAGGCTGAGTGCACTTTTCATCCTAATGAGCTTTGGGGAGACCCACACTGGCCATGTGGTGCTTTTCAGATGCTTTTATCCCTTTTTTGCCTCTGTGTCCTGGCCCGACACATGAAGCTAAAGGAGGAAAGTTACTTACACAAATTTTTACAAATTGGTATAATTCTAAAAATTGTGGAACAATTGAGGAAGTGTGGGCATCTTGTCAAAAATGTATTAGCTAAATTGAGTTGCTTAAGATTGGCTGTTGTATGCAAACAGCAACCCACGAAGGGGGGAACCTCCGAAATCTTAAAAAAAAAAAAAAACCCACAAACTTTGTAAAGACACTAAACTGTCTTGCCTTTGACTCTGTTCAATAAACAAACAAACAAATTGCCCTAAGGGAGTAGACTGAAATTTTTCTCCCTTTGAATTGTTATATGGAAGACTGCTTATTTTTTATACTCCTGAGCCTCACATTTGATCTCTTGTATTTCCTAGCAGCAGAGGCAACTCTCTTCCCTCCACAGGTATGCTCAGCAGGTCCAGTCCTTTCTGCTGGATGACTCAGCTCTTTTCTTTCAATCCGGAGACTGGATTTTGGTAAAGACATACCACCAGCACACAGTACAAGCCCCTTTTCCAGTATGGGACCGTTCCAAGTTTTTCTGATAACACCGATTGCAGTGAAGGTGGCGGCTAAAAGATCCTGAAGCTATTGCCCTCGCTGGAAACATTCTCCATATACAGATTAGGCTTCAGGACCAGGATGAGAAGTAGCTGACGCCGGGGCAGCCAAGGCCCTAGCAACTGGAGAGGAGAGAAGACTCCTGAAGAAAAGCAGCTTTCAGCCTAGAGGTACCGAACCAACATATCCCTTCAAGGTTGGTGACAGGTCAGAGCACCTCACAAGCACGGTACCTTAGACCCGCTCTACGGACCTCCAAACTACAGTGATCGCCATCACATGGACAGCCATCCTGTGAGACTCCTCCCCTTCGTGGATCCATGCGTCAAGAATCAAGCGTGTATCATCTCCACTGACATCTTCGGTTCCAGCTTCCTGACCATCACGCACAAGACTGTGTTGACTCCTCCTATCACTCATATGGTGCCTCCTTCAGCCCATCTCGGGAACTGTTAATATGGCAATACTACTTGCCCAGTCTTATTACTGTACCTTCTAATCTGTGTGAAATGCAGAAGTTTATAATTTAAACTGCACCCAGCCCCATGTTTCTTTTTCTACTTTCTTGTATAACACTGGTGTTACTCGCCCCTCTTTGGGATATGACTAGGTCCCTTGCTCATTGTAAACGGTCTTTAGTTTTAATACTACGGATTGTTTTATTGTTTCTGCTTTTAGCCTGTCTAATACTGCTCTATACTGTTCTTCAACTACAGGGAAGTTTCTCATGATTACTCTCTGATGTATTTTTCTTTGGGGTGGTCTCAAAGGACTGCTTATTGCCCTATTGAGCGGTTTTATAATTCTTGTTCTTTTTTGTTGTATACCACTTTTATGTATTCCTATACTCCTGCTTTTACGGTGGCTGATGTACCTGAGCTGCCGTATATATATAGATGTTCCATTAATAATGCCTGTTTAGTTATTTTGTAGTAGACTGTTAGGCTGTTCTTATAGTGGGCCTATGCAGGCCCAAAGGGGGGATTGTTAGGAAATAATAATAATGTTTAGTTTAAGTGCATATACGGGAGGCCTGCACAAGGAAAATCACAATCCTATACAGGTGCCCTTTGTACATTCTGGTGTGGGTATGGAAAAGGAATGTGCTGTGCTAAGCTAAACTGATTGTTCTACTCAGAGATGACTTGTATTTGCACAGTTACTGATAAGCTATAGTGGGCCCCAGGAGATGGGTGGGTGATGTATGAATATGTTTCTGATAATGTATAAAATACGGACAATCCCTCCACCCTTTGGAATAAACTGCATACCACTTATGTGCAAGTGTGTGTGTGTTTGTTCCCCTGGATTCCAGAGAAAGAAGGTAAGGTGATTCCTCGACCCAGATAGACGTCCCAAGGGTTAGTGATAAAAGGTGCTGGGAAAAGAATGATGTACCCTTACAACATGTCCTCCGCAGGGAACATGCGACATTGTGGGGACAGAGATGGGCCTTCCAGAAGAGTTTTCATGTCCCGGGTATCAGCCAATTCATCGTCAGATGAATCGGAGTCCAAAGACTCAAAGTACCGAAGGGCAGGATGTTCGCACTGTACCCATACCCAATACTGATCAAAACCAATAGTAGAGGGTGGTGGTGGAGGTGCCGGAACCTCGGTGCCAGAAACGGATTCGAGGGTCGGCATGGGCGGTAGCATAGTAAGCGGCAAAAAAGTCGATGCAGGTTGTGTTGGTACCAGAACCGGAACCGGTGCCTGAGGGATCGACTGTAAAGGCTTTACCAGTATGGAGGCCACCAGTAAGGCCACTAAGCTACGCTCAATAGCCAGGATAGCACAGTTACTTACCTGTAACAGGTGATCTCTGGGAACAGCAGGAATAAGTCTTCACATATGGGTACGTCGGTACCGACGGAGCCTGCGCGAGAATGCTCCCCAGCGTCCAAAAAGAAAGCCTTTGGGAGCATCCCACATGCATGCGCGATGCCTTCCCGCCCATTCACTTCCCTCTCATCAGTTGGGTTTGTAGCTGAGACCGAAGGAGGGAAGTAGACAAATTAGAGAGAGAGAGAGAGAACAACTCCTAGGGGAGGTGGGTGGGTTGTGAAGACTTATTCCTGCTGTTCCCAGAGATCACCTGTTACAGGTAAGTAACTGTGCTATCTCCAGGAACAAGCAAGAATGAGACTTCACATATGGGGACTCCCAAGCTAGAGATGCCTAGAGGAGGTCCCCGCATGTTGCAAATCTGATAGATGGGCCATGCTATTTTCCAGAACCTCAGGCATCCAAGTGATGGAGGGTAGGAGTTGAATTAAAAGGGGTGTGCTGTGGAACAGCTTGACTAAACAAGGCGTCTAGAGGGGAGTCCTTGTGTAGACCATAAATGTTAGTAAATATTGAATTCCAATTTTCTAATGTGAACCTTACTCAAAAGTATTGCGAAAGTATATATTGAGACTGATATAGGTCTGGTGCTAAGTACATTAGCCTCAAAGAAATTACCTTCCTGTGAAGTAGAGGAAAATAAATTTAGCAAGTCAAGCAGAGGCCAGAAGCCTTAATGGCTAGAACTAATCCCAGAAGAAAAAACTGGGGGAGTTTAATGAGGTTGGACTTTGGAGGAGAAGCTAAAGCTTCTGTAGGCCAAAGTTGAAGCTCTTTGTCCTTGGAGCAGAATAAGGCTCTAGGAAAGAGAGGAGATAAATCTGACTGGTTTGCAGAAAAAGGATGGATCTTTAAGACCCCTCTATCCAAATGAAAGAAAGAAACATTTGTAGTAGGCAGTGTAGCCTCCAATTTCTTGAAGATCAATAATGCCTTCCCTAAGCGATATGACTTAGTATAATACTTTACATGGAGAGCTTCAGATGTAACATAACTGGAAGGTTACGGTAAAAGAAGGTAGTCTCTAATTACCATAGAAATTGGCTGTCCATTTAAAACCCTATGGTATGCTGGAACAGCATTAATATGAACAGTAACAAATCTTTCATAGATAGATAGATAGATAGATAGATAGATAGATAGATAGATAGATAGATTCACTTAATAACAAGAAGGGGTAAGACCTGCTTGAGAATATAGAAGAGAATCTCTTTCTGGTTACAAGTGGAAGAACCATGGAGAAGGTTACATGGAAAGGGCGAGGCACAAGGAGAGCGAAGCTCCTGCAGACAAAGTCTAGGGTGGACAACAAGCAGAAGCGAGGGATGACAACAAATGCTTGAGAGGGTGCTTTATTGGAGTCCCCAACGCGTTTCGGCTGACGCCTTTTTCAAGGGGAGGGGTACTTACATAAAAATAGGAAAACAAATATATTAAAAACACTTATCAAAAGAATATATATGCCAAAACATATGTATCAAAAGCAACCAAAGCATTATGAAATAAATACATATAAATACATTGTAACCATAAAAAGTTAAAATTAAAAACATAATTTAATACATGTATTTCAAACACTTAAAAAACTTAAATATGGAACCCATAATAAGTAAATCGAAACCAATAATAGCAAATAAACTATAAATGAAAGCCATTAAAAAATAATAATTAAAAAACACCATGAATCTAGACGCAGGGCAGACAGAAACTGATTTAAATTTAAAGCATTACAATCATAGATAAGCTACTCACTAACTGTGTACCAAAGTGTCGTTTGGAATGTAAAGACACTTTTATCCCCAATGATGTAGGAATCGTGTCACTACAAATAAAGGAGAGGAAATTACTCTGTGTTTTAAAATATACCAGTATTGTGTATAGAAGCTTTAATACATGTAAATTTATCGGTGCAAATGGTTCAAAAGGAAGTAAATTTAGATTTAAATACCTGAAGAAAAAAACGCTCTAAAATGTACGGTTGTTAAAAGACTTCAACAAAGCCGGTAGCAAGAAACTGCAAAACAACGTTATGAAATAAATGAATGGTATTGTGAATTTTAAAACATGTGTGTTATGCCAGCAAGGTATTGATGAACAAAATGAAGTAAAACAATCACGGATGATTCCAGTATCTAACAAAAGTTACTCACTGTGGACGGCAAGGCTATTGCAAAAATATTCAAGGAAACAGATTAGCGCTGAATTTAGAATGGTGTTTTAAAGATGCCGATTTTCGCACCAAAAGGGGCGTGGTTAGCAACATCCAATCAGTGTGATAAGAATTCAATGTTACTTCGTAATGCATTTGTAAGAAAAAATGAAGTAAAACAATCACGGATGATACCAGTATCTAACAGAAGTTACTCACTGTGGACGGCAAGGCTATTGCAGAAATATTCGAAGGGAACAGATTAGCGCTGGATTTAGAATGGTGTTTTAAAGACACCGATTTTTGCGTCAAAAGGGGCGTGGTTAGCAACATCCAATCAGTGTGATAAGAACTCAATGTTATTTCGTAATGCATTTGTGAGAAAAAACGGGGATTTTTTTAGATTAAAACCTTAGGAAAAGTTTAAGAAAAAATAGTAGCAACTGCAGGCATTTCTTAACACCTCCTCCTCAAAACATGATGTTATTATTATTACAATTTTATTTATTATTTATTACAATTTTTTATATATCGCACTATTCGGCATCAGCGCGGTTTACATCATAACACAATGACCATAACAACAAGCTGTTAGGTTTTACATCGAACAGGGGTACAAACATGGATAACAGGGGTCAACTATATACATACATGAAATAATTATATTATGTTATAATGGAACATCGATGTGCACCTGGGAAACTTAGTGGAAACTTGTCAATTCTGCAAAAAAGGAGGGGTGAAGGCATGAACGTGCAATAGCGTTTTTGCCTTAAAATACTGCTTTTATAAATGCTTAAAAATGTGGAGCTATATAAGGGATAAATCAGAATGCAGATACTTGTATGTACAAGATTCCTACAGTCTTAACTTGTAAAGATGTATAATACGTTGTTAATGCGATTTCTTAAACATGGAGAATCAATTGAAAGATGTTATGGAGAGAACTTAGACGACAATATTCATTATAGTTTATAATGAATATTGTCGTTTAAGTTCTCTCCATAACAAGTTTCCACTAAGTTTCCCAGGTGCACATCGATGTTCCATTATAACATCATGTTTTGAGGAGGAGGTGTTAAGAAATGCCTGCAGTTGCTACTATATTTTTTCTAAAAAAATCCCCGTTTTTTCTCACAAATGCATTACGAAGTAACATTGAGTTCTTATCACACTGATTGGATGTTGCTAACCACGCCCCTTTTGACGCAAAAATCGGCGTCTTTAAAACACCATTCTAAATCCAGCGCTAATCTGTTCCCTTCGAATATTTCTGCAATAGCCTTGCCGTCCGCAGTGAGTAACTTTTGTTAGATACTGGTACAGGGCCGGATTTACCTTGAGTGAGGCCCTACGCCAACAAAAATTGTGGGCCCCCAGCAGGGGCGGCCCAAGGGGGGTGCGGGACCTCATTTGCATAAGGGGCCTCATTTGCATAAATATTGCATAATGTCACCATATACTAACTTTTAGTAAACGTGCCTCTTAATGAGTGTATGGATAAAGAAAGACTAAAAGATTTCTACATTACTATAATCCAGTGCCAACCCATAGCAAACCCGCCGTATCCTAACAGCACTACCAGGACTCACAAAGCACCATACTCTACCAATCAAAAGGCAACACTGCAAATATTAAACCAATACATTTCAGAGAACAACAATACATGACCTACTGGGGAAAGAGAACAAGTGGCAATGTCAAATAGGAATTATATAAACAGAACACCTCAGCTCAGTTACATATGCAGAACATAGACCATCACCAAACAAGTAATCACAATTTAGAAACAGGAAGACAATAATTAAACTGGGAATCCCAAAAGCCAAACTTGGAATGTACAACACTGTAGAAATAAAACTATACATTAATTTGCTCTTGTACTAAACAAAGCGCAGACTTTAATGATGCACATTTACCAGAGCTGACATATTCCAATTAATAAATTCAAAATAAAGAGATATTTTTCTACCTTTTGTGCATTTTTTTTCAGCTGCAATTGCTCCAGCCACTTTCTTCTGGTTTCTTCGTGTCTTCTGCTAACTCTCCTCCATCGTCTGCTGTCCATTTGTCCTTTCTTCTCTCTTCTAGTTTTTTTCCATTCTCTCTCTACATCTGCTGCTTTAACATACTAATCTTTCTCCTTTTGCTCTTTCCTCATTCCTATTTCATCCACTCAAATTTTACCCCTCCATCCTCAATCCCCACTTACTCTCCCAATACCCGGCCAATTGTAGATTTTTATCCCTCCCACACAAAATATTTTCCCTTCTCCATTTTACTCGTCCAGCCCCATCCCATTCTAATCCTCCCCCAACATCAGCTCCCTTCTAGTTCCAGCCTCACCCAGCATCCATTCCCTTCTAGTGCCTGCATCAGCCCATTTCCAGTCCTAGCCACCCATCAGCCCATTTCCAGTCCTAGCAACCCCCCAACCCAATACCAGTCCTAGCCCCCCCATCAACCCACTTCCAGTCCTAACCCCCCATCACCCCATTTTCAGTTTAAGCCCCCCCTATAACCCATTACCAGTCCTAACCCCCCATCAGCCCACTTCCAGTCCTAACCCCATTAGCCCACCTCCAGTCTTAACCCCCCCAGCCCATTTCCAGTCCTAGCCCACCCATAGCCCATTACCAGACAGCCCCCATCAGCCCATAGCCCATCATCAGTCTTAACCCCCCCTCATAGCCCATTACCAGTTCTAACCCCCCCAACAGCCCACAGCCCATTATCAGTCTTAACCCCCCCATAGCCCATTACCAGTTCTAACCCCCCCAACAGCCCACAGCCCATTACCAGTCCTAACTCCATCAGCCCACCTCCAGTCTTAACCCCCCCCAGCCCATTTCCAGTCCTAGCCCCCCCATAGCCCATTACCAGACAGCCCCCATCAGCCCACAGCCCATTATCAGTCTTAACCCCCCCAATAGCCAATTACCAGTCCTACCCCCCCCAGCCCATTTCCAGTCCTACCCCCCCCCCCATCGGCTCAAGTAAAATGAAATTTTAAAAAAGCAAAACCGCTGGCTGCTACCAAGGCCGCGGCAGCATGGACGGTCCCGCGGGGCCCCCTCTGCCCTGCCGAATCCCTCCCTCTGCGACGGCTTTGAGAGGCGAGGGAGACACTCTCCCTTCGCGCCTCTCAAAGCCGGCCCGGAGGGGCTCAGCCGGGGATTCGGCAGGGCAGAGGGGGCCCCGCGGGACCATCCATGCTGCCGCGGCAGCTTTTTGTGGGCCCTTGCCAGCTGTGGGCCCTACGCCATGGCGTATAGGTAAATCCGGCCCTGCTATCATCCGTGATTGTTTTACTTCATTTTTTCTTACAAATGCATTACGAAGTAACATTGAATTCTTATCACACTGATTGGATGTTGCTAACCACGCCCCTTTTGGCGCGAAAATCGGCGTCTTTAAAACACCATTCTAAATCCAGCGCTAATCTGTTTCCTTAAATATTTTTGCAATAGCCTTGCCGTCCTCAGTGAGTAACTTTTGTTAGATACTGGAATCATCCGTGATTGTTTTACTTCATTTTGTTCATCAATACCTTGCTGGCATAACACACATGTTTTAAAATTCACAATACCATTCATTTATTTCAAAACGTTGTTTTGCAGTTTCTTGCTACCGGCTTTGTTGAAGTCTTTTAACAACCGTACATTTTAGAGCGTTTTTTTCTTCAGGTATTTAAATCTAAATTTACTTCCTTTTGAACCATTTGCACCGATAAATTTACATGTATTAAAGCTTCTATACACAATACTAGTATATTTTAAAACACAGAGTAATTTCCTCTCCTTTATTTGTAGTGACACGATTCCTACATCATTGGGGATAAAAGTGTCTTTACATTCCAAACGACACTTTGGTACACAGTTAGTGAGTAGCTTATCTATGATTGTAATGCTTTAAATTTAAATCAGTTTCTGTCTGCCCTGTGTCTAGATTCATGGTGTTTTTTAATTATTATTTTTTAATGGCTTTCATTTATAGTTTATTTGCTATTATTGGTTTCGATTTACTTATTATGGGTTCCATATTTAAGTTTGAAATACATGTATTAAATTATGTTTTTAATTTTAACTTTTTATGGTTACAATGTATTTATATGTATTTATTTCATAATGCTCTGGTTGCTTTTGATACATATGTTTTGGCATATATATTCTTTTGATAAGTGTTTTTAATATATTTGTTTTCCTATTTTTATGTAAGTACCCCTCCCCTTGAAAAAGGCGTCAGCTGAAACGCGTTGGGGACTCCAATAAAGCACCCTCTCAAGCATTTGTGGTCATCCCTCGCTTCTGCTTGAAGGTTACATGGAAACCAGTGGAATGTTCTTTACTTAGGAGAGGTCTAGATTTCTTTAAAAATTCTAGCCCCTGAATAACCAGAAATGGAGACCTAAGTGAAGGGGGACAGAGGAGATCCTTAGTCTTAAGACAACAAGTCTGTATTCTTCTATAACTTCAGTTGGGAGAAGACGACGCAATATAAGGGGATACCATGTTTGCCCCTCTATGAGGGCAATATTACTATCATGCGATCTTTGTTCAGCATAAGCTTCAATGAAGTATTGGGAATTAGAAGGAATGCACTAGACAAGGACCGACTGCAGTGAAAAGGAATGCATCCCTGTTATAAGAGTTCCACTGGAGATGTGGAACAACCCAGGGAATTGATCAATTCTTATGCTTTCACGTGGTCTAAGCCCTGGTTCCTTTTCTCAAAAGGAAATTTTAAGGAAGATGGTAAGAGCAGGAAAAACTAGTCATGTAGGAGCATGACTGGGCAAAGCCTTTTTAACCATCTGGAAGTTACCTATTAGGAATGGCTCTGACGCTCTCTGGCAAAAGCCCATAGTTGCAGAGCTTTTTTGTATAATTGCAGAGAGCATGTCGGAGGTTGCTTAGGTGTTTAATTGCCAGTGTGCAACCTAATCTATTCTGTTGGAGCCAAAAGAATTGAAGATGGCTAAGAATAGTAAACAGGCCTGTTGCCTGAAATGATAAATTGTCCAAGTGGGTTTTGGAACCTCTCTTGGAATTATCTGTTATCAAGGCAGCCGAAAAAGTTAGGTCCTATAGATTGGAAAAGGACCGACAGACATAATTAGGAGTGGTAAAACTCAATTATTGTCTGATAAGCTGTTTTAAAAGAAATATTTGTGAAGATTGCAACGGGGAAGAAAGCTCTGTATGGAAACCACTTACTGGAGTAGGTATTGAAAAAAATCATATGGCTTAAAAAGTAACCCCTCCAATTGAACAAAAGAATCACTCTTACACTGAATTTCTCGACTAAGAGGGATAGAAAGTAATACAGAGTTGAGAAGACTTACAATTTTGTACGTCCCTGAAAAAGGTAAAGCCCCCTTGCAGTCAAACTATGAGACCTCCTCGTACAGGAAAACTGAACATAAGAACATAAGATATGCCATACTGGGTCAGACCAAGGTCCATCAAGCCCAGTATCCTGTTTACAACAGTGGCCAATCTAGGTCATACGTACCAAGCAGTTTCCCCAAAAGACACAGGTTCTGCAATGCTTGTACTAGGTCAAGCATTGATATCCTGGGTCCCTTCTTAATAATGGTTTATGGACCTTTCCCCCAGGAACTTGTCCAAACCTTTTTTTAAACCCAGCTACACTAACAGCCTTTACTACATCCTCCAGTAACAAATTCCAGAGTTTGATTACATGTTGAGTGAAAAAATATTTTCTTTTATTAGTCTTAAATAGTTTACCCTGTAGCTTCATTGCATGTCCCCTAGTCTTCCTATATTCTGATAACGTAAACAGTCGATCTACGTTTACCCGTTCCACTCCGTTCATTAATTTATAGACTTCTATCATATCTCTCCTCAGCCGTCTCTTTTCCAGGTTAAAGAGCCCTAACATTTTTAGCCTTTCTTCATAGGAGTATCCTTCCATCCCCTTTACCATTTTGGTGGCTCTTCTCTGAACCTTTTCTAATAACGCTATATCCTTTTTAAGATACGGCGACCAGAATTGCACACAATATTCAAGGTGCGGTCTCACCATGGAATGGTATAGAGGCATTATAATATCTTTTGTTTTATTTTCCATTCCTTTCCTTATGATACCTAGCATTCTATTTGCTCTCTTGGCTGCCGCTGCACACTGGGCCGAGGTTTTTAACATGTTATCCACAATGACGCCTAAATCTTTTTCCTGGGTGGTGGTTCCTAATGTGGAACCTTGCATCGTGTAACCATAGTTTGGGTTGTTCTTCCCTAGGTGCATAAATTTGCACTTGTCCACATTAAATTTCATCTGCCATTTTGATGCTCAGTCTTCCAATTTATCAAGATCCTCTTGCAATTTTCCACAATCCTCATGGGTTTTAACAACTTTAAATAGTTTTGTGTCATCTGCAAATTTGATAACCTCACTCGTTATTCCACTTTCCAGGTCATTTATGAATATGTCAAAAAGCAGCAGACCCAGCACAGATCCCTGGGGTACACCACTATTCACCTTTCTCCATTGGGAAAATTGGCCATATAGCCCAACCGTCTGCTTTCTATCTTTTAACCAGTTCCTGATCCACAGTAGTACACTGCCTCCTATCCCATGACTCTTTAGTTTTGCCAAACCTCTCTGATGAGGGACCTTGTCAAAGACTTTCTGAAAGTCCAGATACACTATATGAACCGACTCACCTTTGTCCACCTGTTTATTCACACTTTCAAAAAAACATAACAGATTAGTAAGACAAGATCTTCTTTGTCTAAAGCCATGTTGGCTGTCTCCCATTAGGCCATGACTATCTACATGCTGAGTAATTTTATTCTTTATGATGGTTTCTACCATTTTTCCCGGTACTGACGCGAGGCTCACCGGTCTGTAGTTTCCCAGATCACCCCTCGAACCCTTTTTAAAAATTGGTGTTACATTGGCGATCCTCCAATGTTCAGGTATTAGAGATGATTTTAATGATAGTTCACAGATTACTAATAGCAGGTCTGCAATCTCATATTTCAGTTCTTTCAACACCCTTGGATGTATACCATCCAGCCCAGGTGATTTGATACTCTTCAGTTTATCTAATAGTTGTAATACATCTTCCCGATGTATCGATATTTCCTTCAATTCTTCCGCACCTGTAAATACCACTTCAGTCATGGGTAACATCCCTACATCTTCCTCAGTAAAGACCAAAGCAAAGAATTCATTCAGTCTCTCCGCTATCGCCTTGTCGCCTCTTAGTGCCCCTTTAACTCCTCTATCATCTAATGGTCCAACTGACTCTCTCACGGGTTTTTTGCTACGAATGTACTTGAAAAAAACCTTTATTTCGCGTTTTTGCTTCCGCAGCAAGCTTCTTCTCAAATTCTCTCTTTGCCTTCTTTATCATTGCCTTGCATTTGACCTGCCAGTGCTTGTGCTGTTTCCAGGTTTCATCGTTTGGCTCTTTTTTCCATTTCCTGAAAGATGCTTTCTTGGCAAACAACAGCCTCTCTGACCTCACCTTTAAACCATGCTGGCAGTTTTTTTGGACTTCCTTCCACTTTTCTTAAAGCGTCTTTAACCTTTGCAACTGCTCCTTTTAGTTTTTTCTTAACTATTTTCCGCATTTTATCATAGTCTCCCTTTCGAAAGTTAAAAGGTAGTACTGTGGATTTCCTTACTATCCCTCCTCCACTAATTAAATCAAAGGCGATCATGCTATGATCACTATTGCCAAGTGGCCCCAACACCCTTATCTCTTGCACTAGATCTGGTGTTCCACTAAGGACTAGGTCTAATATGTCTTCCCCTCTCATCGGTTCATGGACCAGCTGCTCCAAGAAGCAGTCATTTATGTCATCTAGGAACTTTATCTCCCTAGCATGTACTGCCGTGACACTGACCCAGTCGATACCGGGGTAATTGAAATCACCCATTATTATTACCGCGCTGTAACCTTTGTTAGCTTCCTTGATTTCTTTGAGCATTTCATCATCCATTTGTTCATTCTGGCCAGGCGGTCGATAGTACACCCCCACCACCACTGCCTTCCCCTTTTTACATGGAATTTCAATCCATAGAGATTCTACAGCAAATTTTAATCTTTTCTGACTCAATGCCCTCTCTAACAGAGCGCAACCCCTCCACAAATTTGATCAGCTCTATCATTACGATATAGTTTGTACCCAGGTATCACAGTGTCCCACTGGTTGTCCTCCTTCCACCGTGTCTCTGATATTCCAATCACATCTAACCTCTCAATTAGTGCTATATATTCTAACTCTCCCATCTTATTTTTTAGACTTCTAGCATTTGCATACAAGCATTTTAGAGACTGTATTCTATTCATATTAATTTGGCTATTGGTAGACATGGGTAATTTGGGATCTTAAGAACATACATAAGAACATAAGATATGCCATACTGGGTCAGACCAAGGTCCATCAAGCCCAGTATTCTGTTTCCAACAGTGGCCAATCTAGGTCATACGTACCTAGCAGTTTCCCCAAGGGACACAGGTTCCACAATGCTTGTATTGGTTCAAGCATTGATATCCTGGGTCCCTTCTTAATAATGGTTTATGGACCTTTCCTCCAGGAACTTGTCCAAACCTTTTTTAAACCCAGCTACACTAACAGCCTTTACTAGATCCTCCGGTAACAAATCTTTAAGCTCTGTCTGCTCCATACTCGAGGGCATTTGGGCTACTTTACTCTTTTATGGAACCTCTCTGCTTTTGGTAGTATTCTTCAAGGATACATTCTTCCAAACCATCTGCTCTTGGGCGACTGTCGGCTTTCCCCTATAATCTAGTTTAAAAGCTGCTCTATCTCCTTTTTAAAGGTTAATGCCAGCAGCCTGGTTCCATCCCGGTTAAGGTGAAGCCTATCCCTTCGGAAGAGCCCCTCCTTTCCCCAGAATGTACCCCAGTTCCTAACAAATCCAAACCCCTCATCTCTGCACCATTGTCTCATCCACGCATTGAGACTCCGGAGCTCTGCCTGCCTTTTGGATCCTGCACGTGGAATGGGAAGCATTTCGGAGAACACTACCTGTAAGTTCTGGATTTCAACTTCCTACCTAAAAGCCTAAATTTAGCCTCCAGAACCTCCCTACCATATTTTCCTATGTCATTGGTACTGACATGTACCAAGACAGCAGACTCCTCCCCAGCACTATCTAAGACCTTATCTAGGTGGCGCGTGAGGTCCGCTACCTTCGCACCAGGCAGGCATGTTACCAGGCGATCCTCACGTCCACCAGCCACCCAGCTATCTACATGCCTAATGATCGAATCACCAACTATAACGGCTGTCCTAACCCTTCCCTCATGGGCACATGGCCCTGGAGAAACTTCCTCGGTGCGAAAGGGTTTTACATCACCTGGAGGACAGGTCCTAGTTACAGGTTCACTTCCTGCCACACCAGGGTGATGCTCTCCTGTCACGTGACCTCTCTCCTCCATGGCAATAGGGATGCTGCCAGACTGGAGGTGGGACTTCAGGACTATATCCCTGTAGGTCTCGTCTATGTACCTCTCTGTCTTTCTTATGTTTTCCAAGTCTGCTACTCTAGCCTCTAGAGAACGGACTCGTTCCCAGAGAGCAAAGAGCTCCTTGCACCTAGTGCACACGTAAGACCTCTCACCAACTGGGAGAAAATCATACATGTGACACTCAATGCAAAAGACTGGAAAGCCCCCATCCCGCTGCTGGACTGCTGTCTGCATCTTAGTTTTAAGTTTTTGTTTAGATCTTTAAGTTCTTTACTTACTAAGGGTTGCTATGGATATTTATACCAACAAAACTGTACCTAATACGTTTAATATACCTTGTTCACCTGGAGCTTAATTAATCTAAGGTCCTTAGTGTATGTCTGATTTGGGTAACAAGCTTCACCTGAGAGCACCTCCTGTTTTTTAAGATGTGAAGTACCTATAAAGCTACGATTATCCCAGGGGTGGGTGGGTGTGGGGAGGAAGGGAGGGAGGGAAATAACACTTATTAAAAGAGGGCTGCTACACAGTACCCTGTCCTGTGCTGCTGAGGTAAACTATATTCTTATTTGATTTAAATCATAGCTCTTTGCTGCTGCTAGGCTCTAACTTATTATGAAATTTAAATTACAAGCTCTCTGCTGAGTTCTAAATTTAACCAGAAAGCTCTCTTCTGTGTTTTAAATTTAAACTAAAAGTACTTTGCTGATGCTCGGCCCTGAGTGACTATTACATTTAAACGACAGCTCTCTGCTGGGTTCCAAATTTAACCAGAAAGCTCTCTTCTGTGTTTTAAATTTAAACTAAAAATACTTTGCTGATACTAGGCCCTGAGTGACTATTAAATTAAAACTATAAGCTCTCTGCTGGGTATGAAATGTAACCAGAAAGGTCTCTTCTGTGTTTTAAATTTAAACTTAAACTGCTGCTACTAGGCCCTGACTGATTTAACAAAAAATAGTGGGTTCACAGATTAAATAGCTTTAATAGAAAGAATTCCTTTCAGAAAATTCCCAGAAGTATATACTCACAATTGCAGATCTCTCTCCAGAAGTAACAGTCCCTTTTTCTAGTCCTGTCAAGGTGAAGGGCATAGCCTACCTTGTTATTAGTTGTTACACTTCTTTTTCCTTCAAAAAGGAGAGGAGAAACCTGTTACCTGTAGGGCATGATTATCCTCAATAGCTCTAGGAGTTAAAATAATGAATTTCTCTTGTGGCAAGAGATTCATGCCTAGAGTCGAGGATTGAGTCAGTGTATCACTGATCTCTCAGTAAGGATGAACTGTAGATGCTTCTGTTGATAAGAAGTAGGTTAGCGGTTCTAAACCTCAAACAGGAAAAAGAGATTTAATGAACAAAATATCAAAAACCCTGCGACTGCTGGGTTTGCTGAGCCTGTTGAGGTTTCTATTTTCTTAGCCTGGTTTGATGTTGCCCTTCTTTGGAAACATCTGCATGATGGGTAGAAGATGGATGAAACTTTTTTCTCTTAGGGGAATGAAGTTTTTTAGGAGTATTTTTACTAGCTGGAATAGAGGAAAGTTTTGACAATCCTCTGAAAGCAACAATATCAGTGTTTATCTGATTAACAAGGATGCTTTATTCCAAGCTAAAGAGATTTTCACCAGTACAAGGAGTATTTGCCAGCTTTTCTTGTACCCATTTATCCAAGTCTGAAGCTTGGAGCCAGGCCATACGTCATGCCTCTATGGCTATAGCAGAGGTTCTGTTAATAGACTCAAAACTGTCCAGGGAAGCACGATTAAGGAACTTAGAGACATTTTGAGCATGACTGACTAATAAGTAATAGTCTGCTCTTTTATGTTATTGAAGGAAAGGGTTCAAAAGTTTTAAACTCTTTGTGACCTCTTCAAGAGATAATCCCATATAGAAAATATTTGAGATAATTCTTGCTGAAAGCATAGATGCCTGGAAGCATCAACATCCAAAGGCATCTAAAATCCTAGACTCACGACCTGGCGGATAAGAGGAGTGCTTCTTTGCACTCTTAATACGCCTCATTGCTGATTCTACAACAATAGAATGATGAGGAAGATGAGTCTTTTGAAAACCTGGAGAAGGTGGTACCTTGTACACAGTGTCAAGTGTTTTAGAAATTGGGGATAACGTTAAAGGAGTTTCCCATATTTTTAATAGTAGATCCTGTAAGATCTGATGCACAGGAAGCATGATCACCTCCTTTGGAATCCAGGGGAATTGCAGAGTTTCTGAAACCCCTGGTATAGATCCTTTACCAGGTATAGAAATGGCAAGTAACTGCCATATCAAGCAAAAAAGCTTGAAAAGAAATCTCTCCTGAGGAGGATCCTCTGAAATGAGGAGTAAAGGCTGAAATTATTGAAATTTCAGCCTTGGCACCGATGGATTCATCCCAGTCATCGGGACTGGAAGACTTGAAAGGATGAAGCATCGGATTTTCTTTAAAGAGATGTTTTTGGTACCGCCCGAGGTCGGTACCGAATCCTCTATGCTAGAGAGCGATTCCAGGCTCGGCATCAAAGGGAGCGAGTCTGTCGAAGAATACATCGACGGTACCAACACTGGAGCCGATGTCGATACCGGTACCGAAGCCGATACCGGTACCGAAGCCAATACCGATACTCGGGGAACAGTCTACAGTGACTCTAGCGATACCGAAGTAGCTGAGAGCGCTGGACTATGTTCATCGGTGAGGAGTGTTTTATCCATCACCATAGCCGATTCCGGGGTGTCGGTACCGCTCGAAGCGGCCACAACCACCGAGCATGGCCCAGGTATGTCCATGGAGTTAAGAACCTCGGGAACAACCTGAAGCCCCGTTAATGCTTTGGAGCCCCAAGACTCCCACCGGGGCTCTATTGCCAAAATGTCCTCGAGGGCAAGGCCAGAGGCATCTTGATACTTAGAAGGAAATCTACCACTCGAGGACTGGCTAGTCTTAACAGACTTTTGTTTGGTTACCTGATCCTGTGAAAAAGAAGATATTCTGGCTGGTGACATCGAGTCCGATGTGAACCGGGTATCGAGTTGTGCTCGATTCTGAAGACGACTTCTGTTTCAGCTCCAGCAGGAAAGACACTCCAGTGGGCAATGGTCAGGACCTAAACATTTTAGACACCAAGAATGAGTGTCTAAAAATATATTTGTACCGCAACACTTTGGGCATTTCTTAAGGATAGTGGCTGGCTTTTCCATAATGGAAAGGGTAGAGACCTAGTGGCCTAGAAACCGTCAGGCACTAAACAGGAAAAAATTCCTTAGAAAAAAGAAGAAATCTTTAGTAAAAAGAAAGAAAAGCACCGGCGGTAACGGTGGCGTCGAGGGAAGGCAGACGCGACCACAAAAAACAAGAATAAAAAAGATGAATTTTCTGCGGTGACAGGAATACGTCCTGCCGGCTCCGTGGAAAACGGAAAACTGATGAGAGGGAAGTGAATGGGTGGGAAGGCAGCGCGCATGAGTGTGGGATGCTCCCAAAGGTTTTCTTTTTGGACGCTGAGAAGCGTTCCCGCCCAGGCTCCGTCGGTACCAACGTACCCATATGTGAAGACTCATTCCTGCTTGTTCCTGGAGATACGTTGATCCATGGAACTTCCGATGCTTGGGTATTGGTACTGGAATTGCAGGCCACGATCCCTGAGCATGGCACTGGGAGCTCTCCAGAGGTGGAGGCCTCGGGAGCATCCTGGGACTCCAGTAAGGCTTTGGAGGCAGTCCCTGATTGGAGTTTTGAGAAAGCCTCCTCCCCCCTCACTATAGGGGGGACACGCAATCTCATCCTTCGCCTCAGGCAGCAGATTGCCGAGCTGTCTCTGACTATTAATCATTTGTATAGTGCTATGCGGCATACACAGCAGTGTACATACAGATGTAAGACACAGTCCCTAATCATCAGAGTTTACAATCTAATAAACACATAGCAAAACCGGGGACTAGAATATGGTAAGAAAAAGAGTGAGGGACATCAGGATCCAAAAGCAGCCTCAGAGGTGGGTTTTAGCCTGGATTCGAATAGAGCTAGAGAAGGAGCCTGACACACAGAATCAGGTAGTTTGTTCCTGGAATATGGAGCAGCAAGATGGATTGAAAAAAGTCTAGAATTGGCAGTGCTAGAGAAAGCCACAGATAAAAGTGATCTGCCAGAGGAGCGGAAATCCTGAGATGGTTTGTAGAGTGAGATAAGAGAGGAAAGGTAGTGAGGAGCTGCAGAATGGATGCACCTGTAGGTCAGTAGGACAGGTGAGAGCACGTAGTTTCTAGGAGGTTGATCTGCAACCAAGATTTCTGTTGTATCCACTGCCCTTGGGTAGTGAGACTGTCCAGATGTGCTATCCACCCGAACTTGGAAGCATCTATTGTCAGGGTGCATTGAGGTGGAGGCATCTGAAAAGGTGACCCTCCGAGTAGGTTTTGAGGGGAGCACCACCACTGAAGGGAGTTGACAAGAGGAGTGATGAAAATCTTCTCTGAGAGACGCCCGCTTGCCTGGGTCCATTGAGATAAGAACATCCATTGAGCCTGTCTCATGTGCAGGTGGACATAAGGGACGACATGGACCGTGAAGGCCATGCATCCCAGAAGACATAACACTTCTCAAGCTGTCATGGCACTGTGGCTTGCTATAATGACCGTCAGCTCGATGAGATGGGCAGAGCGGTCCTGTGGAAGGAAAGTTTGGACCTGACGAGTGTCCAGAAGTGCCCCAATAAATTCGAGCCACTGGGATGAGACCAGGTGCAATTTGAGAAAATTTAAGATAAATCCCAGACTTTGAACCATAGTAATGGTGCAATGAAGAAATAGTTTTACCTCTTCTTGGGATTCTTCCCTTATTAGCCATTCGTTTAAGTAGGGGAAAACAAATATCCCCAAGGTATGAAGGTAGGCAGCCACCACTGCCAAGCATTTTTTGAATAAACGGGGTGCGGAGGCTAGCCCAAAGGGGAGCATGCAATATTGGTAATGGGTCTGCTGAACTAAAAAATGCAGATATTTTCTATGTAGGGGGTGGATCAGCAAAGATCTAAGAGGACATAGCCAGTCGCTCCTCTGAAAGTACGGCAATAGAGTACCAAGGGAAATCATTTTTCATTTTTCTCAAACAAGGAATTTGTTGAGATCCCTCAGATTTAGAATGGGCCTGACCCCTCCTATATTAGCAATAAGAAAGTAAGGAGAGTAAAAACCCCTGCCTTCTTGGTCGAGAATAACTGTTTCTACAGCCCCATGAACTAACGGGTTGGCCACCTAGGCAGGAGATTGGCTTGCAGAGGTTTTGCAGAATAATCCCTTGTGGAGGTGGTGGGGGGGGGGGGGTAAGCTTTCAAAATGAAGCAGATAGCCCCTTTGGATGATGTTGAGAGTCCATTGTTCTGTGATGAGGTGCCACTTGTATGCAGAAGGACACAGTCTACCTGTTATGTTAATGGGTTGGGGACCCTGCAGAGGCACAGTAGCAATGCTCTCTATGAAGGAGTCAAAAACTAGGCGCAGGCTTTGGCTGTGCAGCTAGTTGAGGATTAAGCGCCTTAGGCTGACAAGGGCCCTGTTGTCTCTGCTGTTGCTGCGGAGGTTGGTAAGCAGCTGCTGGTGGATAAGAAGGACATCATCTATGGGATATAGCCATAGCTGGCTATAATCTATTTAGAAGAGATAGAGAGGGTAGAAAAGGAGGAGGAGCAGCCCTCTATATTAAAAGCAATATTAAAGCTGCTGAAATGCAGGGGACATGGGGAGAAGAAGATGCGCTCTGGATTGTGTTGGAAAGAGGAGATGGCACTGTCATCCATACTGGTGGGTCTACAGGTCTCCAACTCAAGCTGAAGAAATGGATAGCGAATTGATTGTTGATATTGCAAAGATAGCCATGAAGGGGGAAGTGATCATACTGGGTGACTTTAATCTACCCAATGTGGATTGGAGAGTGCCTTCTGCAAATCTGGAAAGAAGTAAAAAAATTGTGGATGTCTTCCAAGATGTGTTACTTAAACAAATGGTGTTGGAACCAATCAGGGAGAGCTCCGTGCCAGATTTAGTGCTCACCAACGGAGACAGCATGTCAAATATCCAGGTGGGTGCCTATGTGAGCTCAGAGAGGTTCTTGCAGGGCCTTTAAAGGATGTTTTTAAGACTGGAGAAGGGCTGATGTGGTGCCTTTACACAAAGGTGGTGGATAGGGAGGAAGTACCAAAATACAGGCCAATGAGCCTTACCAAGGTGGCTGGAAAAGTAATGGAGGCGCTCCTGAAAGAGCGAATAGAGGACTTTCTTGAAACCAACAGGTTACTTGATCCGAGGCAGCATTGTTTTACCAAAAGACAATCTTGTCAAACAAATCTGATTGAGTTCTTTGACTGAGTGACCAGAGAACTGGATCAAGGGCATGCGATGAAGTGATCTACTGGATTTCAGCAAAGCCCTTGATACTGTTCCTCATAGGAGACTTATCAATAAACTTAACAGTTTGGGGATGGGTCCCAAGATGGTTTACTGAATCAGAAATTGGTTTACTGACAAACGACAGAAGGTGACGGTAAACGGAATTCCCTCGGATGAAAGGAAGGTGATTAGCGGTGTGCCCCAGGGTTCGGTCCTGTGACCAGTACTGTTCAATATATTCGTTTGTGATATTGCCGAAGGGCTGGATGAAAAAGCCTATCTTTGTTGCAGATAACGCCAAAATTTGCAAAGAGTGGACTCCCCGGAGGGAGTGGAGAACATGAGGAAAGATCTACAAAAGCTGGAAGAATGATCTAATGCTTGGTAGTGTCATAGACCGGATGCTAATGAAAGTGAAGACTTAGAAAAAAACGCTGTCTTTCACAAAACAAATGATGTGCAGAAGATGCAATTGCCCTGCAGTGCAGCTAGAGGGAGCAGGCGAAAACTTACAGAGGCTGAGTTAACACACCAGGCTGATGATTCTGCAGAAGTTAATCAGCTGCACCTGAAAAGTAGCCCGGGGAACTCAAACGTGGAATGCCTTTATAAGCAGAAAGCTAGTACAGGAGCGGGGAGGAGGAGAAGGGGAGCTGAGACAGCCAGGAACAGCAGCCCAGCCAGGTCAAGCAGTGCAGCCAAGAGAAGCAGCACGACAAGGACAGCAGGAGCTGGAAGAGGAGCAGAAAGAGCCAGAGAGAAGGACGGGCCATGGAGAGTCAGTCCGGAGAAAGACTTGGTAGCAGGAGACCTCAGAGGTAAAGAGCTCAGAAGGAGAGCCATACCTGGAGAGAGGCCTACGCTCACCAGAAGACCCTGAAACAGGATTGAAAGGCTCCAGAAGGAAAGGTACTGATAGCAGAGTTACCTAAACCAGGAAGCAAGGAAGTCTGGATTCCTCACCAGGTTTTCCTAGGCTACAGAAAGGTCAAGCAGTGCCCAGAAGCTTCCAAGAGAAAGTCTGCCAAAGAGACTGTGTCCTGAGAGAAGTGCCTGAGAAGGAAAACTCCAGTTATACCGGCTACAGGAAGCCAAGGTATGGTGACACTTTATTCATAAAGAGAAGCTCATCTCCTGACCTAGAAGCTGTTGTAAAGCAGATATCCAGTTTGAAAGGAAAAGAAGCAGGCCAGAGTTTTATAAGCCAGGACGTAAGGGCATAGGAACAAGCCATGCTTATTTGAGAGCCCTAGAACAGCCTTACTGGAAACAAGGGAACAGAAACAGTGACTGGCAAACTATAGCGGCCAGGGAAAGCTCCAATTTTGAGGGAGATAACAATGACCCAGAGCCCATGCAGATAGCGCTTGAGGACCCTATTCCCTTATCTCAATACGAATTAATGGATTGCTCCATTTTGTATTGCGGGCAGTTTTGAATCACTCCCTGAACTGTGAGTTATACAGACATTGCTTTGAGAATACTCATGTTTGTGCTGAATGAAAGAGGAATGTTCACTCCTTTGTTTTGCTCTAAAGCTTGAAAGAATCCTGGGTTAAATCCTACAAGCAACTGTGAAGTTTGTAACAGTTTACCTCTTTACTTATGTTGTGGTGGAAGCCTGAAAAGAAGGACTTTCTGTATTTCTGTATCTCAGCGAACCTTTTGCGTTAAAAGGGAAATAAAAGCCTTATTTACCCTCTACTTGGCATACACAATTTATTCACATAAGGAGCAGGACTACAAAGACCAAGATACCCTTGGCCTTAAAAGAGCCCTCTACTCCCAGAAAATAATAATATGCTCAACCTACCCTTACAGCCACTGGCCACCAGGGGGGGTTGATGACAGTAGTTAAGATTTAATATGAAGACGTACAGTGTCATGCACTTGGGAAGCAGAAATCCAAGGGAATTGTATGTGATGGGGGAGAGAGATTGGTGTGCACAGACCAAAGAAGGACCTCGGAGTGATTGTTTCTGACAATCTCAAGGTGGCAAAACAGTGCGACAGGGCAGTGGCAAAAGCCAGAAGGATGCTGGGTTGCATACAGAGAGGAATTACCAGCAGAAAGGCTGTACAAGTCGCTGATGAGGCCTCACTTGGAATATGGTGTTCAGTTTTGGAGACTGTATCTCGCAAAGGATATAAAAAGGCTGGTAGCGGTTCAGAGGAAGGCGACCAATATGACTTGGAGCCGCATCAGAAGGCTTATGAGAAGATACTTGAAGACCTAAATATGTACACTTTCGAGGAGAGGAGGGGCAGGTGAGATCTGATTCAGGCCTTTAAATACTTAGAGTATTAATGGACAAACAAACCTCTTCCAAAGATGGGGAAGCTAAAACTAGAGGGCATAACATGAAGCTGCAAGGAAGAAAACTGAAAGGCAATCTCAGGAAATACTTTTTCACTGAAAGGGTGGCTGATGCTTGGAAGAACCTCCAGATGGAAGTGGTGGGGGCAAATACAGTGACAGAATTTAAAATGGCATGGGACAGACAGTGGATCCCTTTACAGCAAAAGGATAAAATCAAAATAAACATAACTATCTCTTCTTTCTAAGCAAATAGGGGTGACCTACATGGAGCGGTGGGTGCACCCCTAAACAAAGGCATGGGGAGAGGTGACCTGCATGGAGCGGCAAGTGTACCTATTCTTGCTGCCCTGCTGGGCAGACTAGATGGACCATACTAGTCTTTATATGGTGTCATACACTATGTTACTATTCTTTTTAGGATAGAAAGACTTCTTGGAATTGGTCTTTCTCCTAGAGGGGTGTGACGTCTTTTGGGAAAGTTGTTTGAGGGTGAGATCATCTGTTTCCATCTCTCCAACTTTCTCTCTCCAACCTTTTTCAAAGAGGTTCTCTCAAGAGCAGGGGATACTGGCCAATTTATCTTGAACCCACTGCTCAAGGTCAGATGCCTGGAGGCAAGCCATTCTGCAAGCCCCAATGCAGACTGCTGAAACTCTGCTGGAAAACTCAAAGGTATCAAAAGATGCTCTGGTAAGAAACTTGGATGTAATCTGATTTTGCCTGATTAAGGATAGAAATGCATCACATTTGTCATCAGGAAGGATAGGAGCAAGGTTCTCCAGATCTATGTAGATATCCTTGAAATACATGCCCATCTAGAGCATGTAGGATGTAATCCTAGAAGTGAGCATGCATGCCTGAAAACAACACCACCCAAAGGTATCGAGAGTTCTGGAATTCTTGCCCAGAGGCATGGAAGAATGAGTTTTAGAACTCTTGATGTGACGCATCACCAATTCCACTACCATGGAATGGTGTGGTAATTGAAGCTTTTGAAAGCAAGGGCATGGTGGAACTTGGTACATGGTATCGAGAAGTTTACTGATAGGCAGAACAGTAAGTGGGATCTCACACATACTGTGGGACCCTAGCCTGGGCCTAAGGCTTACAGCTATGGGCTGCCTTTCGTCTGTCCTTAAATGCAACTTTATTCTTTGTCGCCAGCAATGCACCCTGGGACATGTAGTAGATAATTCACACTCAAAGACAAACTGTAGTTATGCAACCGTTGGTTGAGGCAAACAAGAATATTTATTTTGTGGATTTCCAAACGCATTAAAGTTCAGGCACACAAACACAATGGATACTTCTCCAATAACACAAAAGTAAAGTAAGGAAACTGGAACAGAAGGTAAACTGAGCACAAGTCTCTTTAACAAAAACGGTTATCTTCAATAAAGCAAAACACAGCACAGCCTTATAAGCTGGTACTCAGCAAAAATACGACAGGAAAAGAGGGAGCTCAGGAAAATTGAACGGAGATAGAGAAAAAACAAAACTACTTCCGACCAACATCTTTACCTAACAAAGCAAAAACAATACAATGAACACATCAACCAATCAAAGAGAGAATTCCACACAAACCTGATAAATTCTTCCATCAACAAACCCAGAGAACTTTTCGAAATAGTAAAAACCCTGACAAAAGAGCAAGCAGCAGAAAGAGAAATACAAGTGGATCCACAGATATTCGCCGACCACATCAAAGACAAATTCCACTCCACAGAGCGCTCAACACCCAGTAGAACCAACAGAACGAACGTCCACCCCAAAACCTGGGGCACATTCCACTCACCCTCAAAAGAGCAGATATCAGACATCATCTCCACAATCAACACAAGCACTGCTCCTACAGACCCTTGCCCAGTGTCATGGGTCAAAGCCACCAAAGCAAGCCTCATACCAAACATTCATAAAATGGTACACAACTCACTCACTCAAGGACTCATGCCACAGCAATTAAAGCTTGCCTCAGTAAGACCAATCACAAAGAAAACTTCTCTCGACAAAAAGGACCCAGCAGCATACCGACCAATCTCCAGCATACCCTTCCTCGCAAAAATAATCGAAAAGACGGTTCAACTACAACTTCAGGAACACATTGACGAACACGGAACTCTCGACGACAACCAACACGGATTTCGTCCCAACCATGGAGTCGAAACTCTCCTGATCTACCTCTTCGACAGCATCATAAGAATAATTGACGACATCAGGAATGGAATTATAATGATCTTCATCGACATCTCCTCAGCGTTCGACACAGTTGATCACAATATACTCCTGGAGAGACTGAAGAACACTGGTATACACGGTACCACTCTAAAATGGTTCCACTCGTACCTAACAGAAAGACAGCTACAGGTCAAGGTGGGACAGGACACCTCCCGGCCCATAAACGTCCAACAAGGAGTACCACAAGGATCCGCACTCTCAGCACTCCTTTTAACATCTACATCCAACCAATATGCAACATTATGAAAGAGAACAACATCCAATCCACAATATACGCAGACGATATAATGGTATTCTCCCCGATATCAATCGAAAAACCCGGACTTCTCTAAGATAGCAGACTGCCTTACCCAAATGGCGAAGTGGTGCCAAAACAACAATCTAGCTATAAACTACAACAAGACTGAAGCTTTAATCATCACTCGAAACCAAAGCTTCACACACCCACCAAACAAAGATACAAAGCACCACGATACCGATAAGATCGGAGGTGAGATACCTTGGGGTTACTCTGGACAGTAAACTCAACCTCAAACCACACATAGACAAAACAATCCAAAAAGCATATTACAGGATGCGAATCATCAGGAGACTGAAACCACTCCTCGCTCCAGAACACTTCCGTACAGTCTGTCAAGCACTGATAACCCCAATACTGGACTTCTGCAATCCGATATACCTCGGACTACCAAAACAAGCTCTCAAACCACTACAGCTGGCACAAAACACTGCAGCTCGAATCATATCCGGAGCCGCAAGGCAGGAGCACATCACACCTACACTAAAGGACTTACACTGGCTCCCAATCATTGCTCGCATCAGATACAAGACTATCATAAACCTATTTAAGATAAAAGAACACACATCAGCCAACAGCCTCCACCTGCTCATACAACCGGAAACCAGCGCACGTCCCAGAAGAAGTCAAACACGCAACCGAGTCAGCACCCCAAATGAGTACAAGCACACACGCAAGGACACAACAGACAGAGCTCTATCCATGGCTGCTCCAACAATATGGAACAATCTACCGGACGATCTAAGGGCAACTCCAGACCTCAAAGACTTCAGAAAACAACTGAAAACCATGCTGTTCATAGAGCACTATGGTCACATCACATAACCTAAGAGAATGGATAACAGCACTCCAATCCTCCCAAACAACTGAATATATATAAAATATGATTCTAGCACCACTGTAAATAGCCCACCCTGTATATAGCTCAAACAAATCAAGCACCCAACACATCCCTCACACAACTAAGTTTTATCCTCACTGCATGTACAACACACACACTTTACCTGATTGCTTGCTGTGATACCACCTTGATTATTAAGATAAGGCGGTTTAGAAATACTGTTAAATAAATAAAATAAATAAAATAAATTTCAGCAAAGGTAATTTTCTTCTTTTCCAAAACCTTCTTTTAGCCCTGCTTACAGGTTTTTCAAGCTTCTTTAAAGCAAAGAGAGCAATCCATTAGAAAGTCCTCTGGAATGGATTGTGACTCACAGCAATCAATCTGCATGGGTTCTGGTACTACGGCTGGCTTATCTTTGGAATCAACAGCTTCTTCAAACTTTCTGGCTTGTAGGAATTCATAAAACTCATTCCATAACTTCTGTTTCTGGTCATGAACATTTACCTTCGAGGAGTGAGCTTTCCCTCCCTCTAATGCTTGCTTTAAAGTCTCTAGTGTGTCCACATTTACTGCCCTGCTTGTGGCTGGGTTACGGTTCTTTCCCCAAAGGAATGTATCCACCCACCTTCTAGCAGTTGGACCTTTCAGCATAGGGTCTTGAATATTGGACAGAGGTACCTGTTGCAGCAGGTTTGTAGCCTTTCCAACTAACCGTCTGCTGGCTTTAGGTCTGGGAGTTTTTCTCAGATATGGAGTGCTTCCTTCTCTGCTCTCAGCCTTCAGCAACTGGAAGTCAGCCTCCTCGTGGCTCTCAGCTCTCCTAACTCCCTGAGCTCCTTCCTCCTGGGAACTTTCTTCCCCCTGGGAACTCTCTTCCTCCTGGGAACTCCTCTGGGCACG
Source organism: Ichthyophis bannanicus (assembly GCA_033557465.1). NCBI lineage: Eukaryota > Metazoa > Chordata > Amphibia > Gymnophiona > Ichthyophiidae > Ichthyophis > Ichthyophis bannanicus. Next base: position 198,500,054 of record CM066032.1, on the reverse strand, counting down.
CTGAGAACTCCTCTGTGAACTCTGTAAGCTCTGTGTGCTCTCTCTCTTCTTCCCCCCCCCCCCCCCTTGCTCTGTTTGGAGAAGGATAAGAATTTTGGATAAGAATTTTTTATCCCCAAAAAATTGAGAAGATCTTATCTAGATCCTGCTTAGAAGCTGAGTACACACTTATTCAACATTAAAAGAAAATTGAATGTTTTCAATGCTTTCAAAGCTTCTAATAAGGATTTAAAGTTTTATACCAAACTGACAGTGGGTCATTGATGTAATAAAACACCTATACTATGCATTGGGTGCAAGCCCAGCTCTAGTGGTGTGCTTTTGAACTGAGACCTTATCTGCCAGTTGTTATAGTGGTTGGTTTCCCCTGAAGTGAGAGATGAGCGATAGTCTGTGAAAGTCATAGTATACATATCGTTCAGTGGCCGAACACAGTTTTGTGTGAACACAGTTAAGCCAGATGCCGACACCTGCATCCCTGGAGCCATCAATACCGCCGGTGCAGAGGATGCCAGGAGTGCTGCCAAACTCCTCTCAATAACCAGGATGCGTTGGTGAAGAGAGGAGGCCGATGCCTGGGTGGAATCACGCACTGGGCTTTCAGCCACCGTCCCAGAGCATGGAGCCATTAACTCTCCAGTGGTAGAGGCTTCAGGAGCGTCCAGGAGCCCCTCTTGTGCTTTGGAGGTCTGGTCCTCCCACTGGAGTTGTTTGGCGGGGCAATCTGCATCGGAGGCACCTTTTTGTGAATCCCGATGATGATGAAGGGACTTACCTCAAGCATTGGCATCGGTCTTCGATGCCAATGACTTAGACTTAGTCTTATGTTTGGACTTTGATGAGACCTGAGAACCAAGAGAGACGGCAGACGTCTGACGATACAGAAGCCACTGAAATCGAGTCCGGGGCAAAACAGAGAACCAAACTGTCTGATTCTGTTCTTTAGGCATCTTTTTGCCATTTCTTGGCACAAAGGACAATCATTTGGTAAATGGTCTAGGTCCAAACATTTTAAGCACCAGTCATGTTTATCGATGACTGATATTGTACCATAGCACTTGGAACATTTTCTGAAACCACTAGTGTGTTTTTCCATCGTGGCAGAAAAAGGCCTAATTTGGTAGTAGAACCACCAAAACTAGAAAAATGAAAAAATAAAATAAAAATATAGTAAAACGAAAAGAAAATATCAGGGCCGGTATCAGGGAAGGTACCGGCATCGATGGAAAGGCAGAGCACAGATTTAAACAAAAAAAAAAAACAACACACCGTTTTTCGGCGGGAACAAGAAGAAAACAAACCTGCTGGCTCCACGGAAAACGAAGAACTGAGGAGAGGACATGGGAAGGCAGAAAGGCAGATGCACAGGTGCAGTGGAGTGCTCCCAAAGGTTTTCCAATTGGACGCTGGGGAGCGTTCCCGTGCGGGCTCAGGTGATGCCAAAGATATCCATATATGAAGACTGCATTCCTGCTTGTTCCTGGAGATAAAACAGGACAGATTTTGCTGATGTTATAGAGAAGGAAGTGGCAGGTTTTAGCCATCTGCTGGATGTGCTCAGAAAAAGCATAGTTACTCACCTGTAAAGCGTAGTTACTCACCTGTAACAGGTGATCTCCGGGAATAGAAGGAATTTAGTCCTCACATAGGGTATCATCGGTACCGACGGAGCCCACACAGGAACGCTCCCCAGCATCCAATCAGAACGCTTTTGGGAGCATCCCACAGCGCCTGCGTGCTGCCTTCCCGCCTTTCCCAACTGCCTCTCTCCAGTTGAGTTTTAAAGCTGACACAAAGAGAGAGAGAGGGAAAGGAAAGAGATAGAGAGATACAACTCCTAGGGGAGGTGGGTGGGTTGTGAAGACTAAATTCCTGCTGTTCCCGGAGATCACCTGTTACAGGTGAGTAACTATGCTATTTCCAGGAACAAGCAGGAATGTAGTCATCACATATGGGGATTCCCTAGCTTTAGGTGCCAGGGAGAGACCCCAGAAGTTGTGTGTCCCTGAAAAGGGTTCCACTTCCCCCCATGGATCTCTGGCATCCTACCAGGGATGGTGGGCAGGAGTTGATTAGGTATGGAACAGGTGTTTGAAAACAGCCTGACCAAACAAGGCATCCCGTCGGGAGTCCTTGTCCAAGCAGTAATGGGCTGTGAAGGTATGAACCGAGGCCCAAGTGGCTCCTCGACAGATGTCGTCAATAGAGAAAGAGTGCAGATGAGCCATTGAGGCTGCCATGGCTCTCACATTGTGAGCTGTGACATGGCCTTTCAGAGAAAGGTTCCTACTCTGATAGGCGAAGGAAATACACTGAGCAATCCAGTTAGATACTGTTCTCTTGGAGACTGGAAGTCCCAAATGAGAAGGATCAAAAGCAACAAAGAGTTGAGAGGACTTTCTATGTTGCTGTGTTCTTTGTAAGTAAAACGCTAGAGCTCTTTTGCAGTCCAGGGTATGAAGATTCCTCTCTGCATTTGATGCATGAGGCCCTGGAAAAAAGACAGGTAGGTAGACCTCTTGGTTTAGATGAAAAGGCGAGATCACCTTAGGCATAAAGTGTGGATGAGTCCTAAGGACTACCTTGTCATGATGGAACCTTGTATAAGGTAGATTAGCTACTAGCGCTTGCAACTCACTAATGCGGTGTGCTGATGTGACTGCAATGAGAAAGATAACCTTCCAAGAAAGGAATTTTAAGGAGGTGGTAGCTAAAGGTTCGAAAGGTGGCTTCATGAGCTGCCCAAGAACCAGGTTTAAGTCCCATGCCACCGGAGGTAGTCTAATGGGAGGCTTAGTTAGAAGGAGGCCTCTCATAAATCTTGCTATGAGAGGATGAGAGGAAATAGGCTGTCCATTTAGAGGTTTAAGAGAAGCTGCAATAGCACTCAAATGGACTCTTACTGAATTTGTCTTAAGGCCTGCATTAGATAAATGGAGGAGATACTCCAGCAGAGATTGCAGAGGTATCGCAAGGGAGTTAAGACCCTTTTCCGAACACCAAATAGTAAACCTTTTCCACTTGAAAGCATAAGAACGTTGTGATAAGGAAGCTTATCATAGCTCAGGTAGGAGCTATGGAAAAGATGATGTGACTCTGAACAAGCAACCTGTCAGTTCTGGTAGAAGCAAGAAAACAGAGTTTTCAAATAAAAGACTACCAGTCCCAGAATGCACCAGGTTTCCAGCAGCCATGAGAGGGGCTGAAGTGAGAGAATGTGTGTGCAATCAAGAGAGCTATGAGGTAATCCCTAAGCACTCATCTCAAAGGGCAGGGCCTGATTCAACACAGCTGCGCTGTGTTAGGGAGCAGCACACATTAGAACAGGATAAGAATATCTAGAGCTCATTCTTCAGATAACAGTTTCAGCAACAGTTGGAAGAACAGCTTCAGGGAGAGCTTCAGCAAAAGCTACAGAGGGAGGAAGAGATACAGAGACAGCAACGGCTACAAGCTCAAGCACCAGTATCACCTGGAGAAACAGAAGCCAAGCCAAGCGGATAGAGAGAGAAGGAAACTCTCTGGAAGGAAGAGAAGAAAGGCCATTGGAAGGTCTGGGAGATTCCAAGGCAGTACTCATACTGGGAGGTATTCCAAAAGCCAGCAGAGTCCATTGGACTGGATTCAGCCAGAGGAATGGAGTGGCAGAGATAGGAATCACCAGTGGCTACCTGGAAGAGAGAAGACTGCATGTGGAAGGGACTTTCAGACCAAGGCCAGAAGGTATGTGAGAGAAGATCCAGTGTCCAGGGATCAAGATTGGAAGGCTGGACATCAGAATTGGATTACATATTGGCCAGGCTATACAGAGAGGAATAATGATAACAGGAGAGGTTCAGGTATGAACACTGATCCAGACCCTATCTATAATAGAGAGTGGCAGCAAGGGAATGAGCATTCTCATGATAGTGCCTTAATGAAAGACTCGTCTGTGCCAATGTATGATAGTGACCATATGCTGATTGATACAGCAGATGAAAATACAGTTTATATGGACTGTTCTCTATCTAAATGCTATTACTAGTTTTCTCTGAGCAAACACATCAGCCATCACAAAGAAACCTAACTTTGTTCTTTATTTCCACTGCAAACAGCTCTTAAAGCAGGATTTGGGCTCACACAGTAGCAGCCAGCCAGCTAAAGGCTTTCAGCTGGTCCATTGATAGTAATTAGGGCTGCACCTGATTGTGGGTGTGAGCAAGGGAGAATCCCTGCTGAGATCGGCGTGGAAAATAAGCAGAAATTAACCTAACCAGCAAAGTTTATTCTTTACTTTGTGCCTTTGTATTTGGTAATTATTTGCTAAGAAAACATTAGCTAATTACCTGACAAGCTGAAGGTTGTTTCTGGTTTACTTTGTGACTTTTTGTTATCCATTTTAAACACTGCAAGCAAGTAACCTCATTTATAGTGCTATCAAGCATACATGTGCTGGGTGAATTAAACCCCATCAATAAAAAGTATTTTATTGATCTTACCACTTGGTTTCACAACTCAAATTATTGTCATCAGCTGTGTTTGGGAGTGAATGAACTACAATACCCACAATACCTTGCAAGAATCATATGAATATATGCATCGTCAAGATTGTGTAAGTTCTCACCCTAGGCAGCCGTCTGACAACGTCTAGTGGAAGGTTTTCTGGAAGCATAAAGAACATCTTTCACTTGTTGAGAAAGATTAAGATCTTGGAGATCTAGGCCTTCAGCAACCAAGCCCTGAGATGCAGAGACTGGGGATTGGGATGCCATAACATTCCGTTCTCCTGAGATAGGAGATCTCGAGCAGACCCTAATTCCAGAGAAGGAGCTTGAGAGAGATGTAGAAGCAGAGGGTATCACACTTGCCGTGGCCAATGTGGTGCTATGAGAATCATGTGGCCTCTGTCTCTCTGAAGCTTGAAGAAGGTTTTGGGAATTAGGGGAATGGGTGGAAAGGCATACAGGAAGTCTTGACCCCAGTAAAGGAGGAAAGCATCCTTGGCCTAAGCCCCCTGAGCCAGAATTCTGGAACAGAACCGGGGAAGTTTGGCATTCCACAAACTTGCAAAGAGGTCTATGTCCGGGGTTCCCCAAAGTTGAAATATCCTGATCACCTGGTCTGCATGCAGAGACCACTCATGTGGAAGCAGAACTCGACTGAGTCTGTCCGCCCAAGAGTTTTGAATGCCTGGAAGATATACTGCCAGGAGATGAATCTGATGCTCTCTGGCGAGGGCCCATAGTCGCAAAGCTTCATTGCAAAGCGACAGAGAGCCCGTTCCCCCCTGCTTGTTCACATAGAACATGGCTACTTGATTGTCCGTATGGATGAGGACTGTCTTGTAGCTGAGCAGGGAGTGGAACACTCGCAGAGCCAGGAAAATTGCTCTGAGATCCAAGAGATTGATATGTAGTGTCAGACGGCTGCCTGGGTGAGAATCTTCACAGTCTTGGCAATGCATATATCTATATGATTTGCAAGGTATTGTGGGCAATGTAGTTCATTCACACCAGACACAGCTGCTGACAATAATTTAGTTGTGCTCTTGGGTAAAGCCAATAAGATATTTATTTATGGGGTTATTTCTCCCAACACAGATATGCTTGGTAGCACATAAATTAGGTTACTTGCTTTCAGTGTTAACTTGGAAAAACAAAGTTAAAATCAGGAAAACAACAAATGAAAAGCCACAAAGCAAGAAACAAACTGTTCTTTTCAGGTTAACTTCTGATTACTTCCCACATAGATACAGAAGTGATTCTCTCCTAGCTCAAAGCAATTAGGTAAGGCTTAATTGCTAGCAGTTACCAGCTGAAACCCCTTAGCTGGCTTGCCTTCCACTGTGTGGGTCAAATCCTGCTTCAGGAGCTTTTCTGAGTAGATTAAAGAACAAATTTGTATTTCTTTGTGGTGGTTGCTGTACTTTATAACAGAAAGTTACCAACGGAGTTTAGATAGAGAGCAGTCCATATAAACAGGATCCTCATCTGCTATTATTCCCCCTTGTTCAACAAGCATGGGTTCAATATCATGGATTGGCACAGATGAATCTCTCAATGGAGCATTTTCAGGAGAATACTTGTTTCCCTGCTGTCTTTCAAGGTTATAGCTAGGGCATAGATCAGTGTTCATACCTGAGCTTCCATTGCTGCTAGAGTTCCTCTCTATATAGCCTGGCCAGTATGTAGTCCAGTTCTTATGTCCAGCCTTCCAATCCAGATCCCTGGACACTGGATCTCTCTTCACATACCTTCTGGCACAGGTCTTAGGGTCCCTTCCACGTGCAGCCGTCTCCCTCACAGGTAGCTTCTGGTGATTCCTAGCTCTGCAGCACCATTCCTCTGGCTTTCCCCAGTCCAATGGTGTATGCTGGCCCTTGGAATACCTCCCAGTATACGTACTGCTTTGGACTCTTCTAGACCTCTCAAAGGCTTTTCTCTTCCTTCTTCCAAAGGGTCTTTTTCCCTCTCTGTCCGTCCGGTTTGGCTTCTGCTTCTGATGATCCTTCAGATGAAACTGATGATCAAACTCAAGCTGATTCTCAGGATACTGAGGACAATTCTCTGGATATCCAAGGTGATCATGAAGATGGTCATCTGTAGAATAAACTCTACTCTTATTCTGCTTAGATGAGTGCTCCTCCCTAACACAGCGCAGCTGTGCTGAATCAGGCCCTGCCCTTTGAGATGAGTGCTTAGGGATTAACTCATAGCCCTCCTGATTGAACACACGTTTCCCCACTTCAGCTCCTCTAATGGCTGTTGGAAACCTGGTGCATTCTGGGACTGGTAGTCTTTTATGGGAAAATTCTGTTTTCTTATTTCTACCAGAACTGACAGGTTGCTTGTTCAGAGTCACTTCACCTTTTCTATAGCTCCTTCCTGAGCTATGATAAGCTTCCTTATCACAGTAGACAACTCTCTTGCGGAGACCAGGTGCCCTGGGTGGAGAAGTCTTGCAGATGAGCTCCCCAACCCTTTGGAGAAGCATCTGTTGTGAGAGTTGCTTGGGGTAAGGGTTGTTGAAAGGGGCACCCCAGCAACAGGTTTTGAGTGGATTTCCACCATTGGAGGGACAAAATGAGGCAACTTGTGTTTGCTAATTTGTCTGATGAAGAGGTACTTCTTCTACTACCCCTTGGGCAAGAAGGATGGCAACCTCCTGACCTAACAGGTCGATGAGAGAGGTAGGAGAATTGAACTGCTTCACTATTGTGTGAGGGGGCATGCTTGAAAAATGAAGTTTGTACCCCTCCTTTATGATGGAGAGTGTCCAATGCTCTACTGTTATTTGCCCCCATCTGGGGGCAAAATGACACAACCTTCCTGAAATGGTGGACGGTTCTGGTCCCTCCAGAACCAGAAAGGCTAAGTTCTCTAGCTGAAAGTCAAAGGCCCTGAGGAGGCTGAGGCTGCTGGGCCGGTGGAGGCCTAGCAGCCCTTGCTTTCTTCTGTTTGGGCGGTTGCTGACATTTGCTTGAAAACTGACTTGCAGAAGATGCCTGCTGACCATAAGCAGGATAAAATCTTTTCTTTTTAGAAAAAGATGCTTTCTTGAACAACTTCTTTCTAACAGGATCAGCAGTGGACTTGGATGGTCTATCCAAGGTGGAATTTTCAGCATCCATTTCATTGGCTTTTTCCTGCCAATCTTTACCAAACAGGTTCTCACCAGTACAAGGGATATTTCCCAATTTATCTTGTACCCAGAGCTCTAAATCAGATGCCTGGAGCCAAGCAATTCTACGTGCACCTATGGCGATAGCCTAGGTTCTGCTTATACACTCAAAGCAGTCAAAGGCTGCATGGTTGGAGAATTTAGAGACATCTTGGGCATGTTTGACCCAAGAGAGAAAGTCCTGTCTTTTATCCTCAGAAATGAAAGGACTTAAAGTCTGTAAATTATCTGTGACCTCCTTTAGGAACATTCCCATGTAGAGACTATAGGAACTGATTCTTGCAGCAAGCATGGAAACTTGGACGACTCTACGTCCAAAAGCAGCCAGGATTCTACACTCACGTCCTGGAGGATTAGAGGCATGTCTTTTTGCACTTCTGATCCTTCTCATAGCTGACTCCACCACAATAGAGTGGTGAGGAAGTTGAGTCTTATGGAACCCAGGACAAGGAGGGACTCGATACATAGTATCCAATCTACGAGAATTAGGAGAGGTGGTAAGAGGTGTTTCCCACATCCTCAACATGAGATCATATAAAATCTAATGAATGGGTAAGGTAGCTGCCTCCTTAGGAGTTTTGGGATATTGTAAAATTTCCAACTCCTTGGCCCTTGGCTCTGTTTCAGTGGCCAAAGTAATAGACAGGCCCTGAGCCACCTCCCTGATGAAGTCTTGGAAGAACATGTCCTCTGGAGGAGACATCCTGCGTTTAGAGGAGGAGGACTCCTCTGGAAGAAGCATTGCTGCATCGACAGAACTTTCAGAATCCTCAGATTCTTCTGAGGACTCGAAGTATCGTTTATCCGGATGCTCCTGTAGAGCCCGATACCCGTACCGACCAAGGATGGTACCGGGAATAACCGGTACCGGAGGGCATCGGAGGACAGGGTACCGGCAGAGAATTCTGACTATGGAACGCAGTCTGGCGGCTTTCCTTGTGGCATCGACGCCCTTGGTACCGCGACAGACAACTCCACCGGTACCAGCACTGGCACCGGCATCGGTACCAATACCGATACAGATGCCAGTGCTGGTACCGGTGGAGTAGTCTGTCGCAGTACCAAGGGCGTCGATGCTGCAAGGAAAGCCGCCAGACTGCGTTCCATCGTCAGAATTCTCTAGTCCATGGACGCCGCCAATGCCTGGAGGTCGGTACCAGTGGAGACCACCGGTACCCCAGAGCATGGCACCAGGAGATCTGTCGAGGCCGAGCCATCGAGAACATCCTGGAACCCCGATAATGCTTTGGAAGCCGAAGCCTCCCGCCGGGGTAATTTTGCCGGTGCAGAATCCTCGAGGGCAACGCCAGAGGCATCTCGATGCTTAGAAGGAGATCTACCCTTCGAGGACCAGCTGGATTTATGTTTAGTTACCTGAGATCCACGGGAGGAAGAAGCAGCCCTGGAAGACGTCGATGCCACCGAAGCCGCATCAGAGGGAAACAGGGTACTGAGCTTGGCAGCTCGGTTCTGCCGACCTCTTTTAGACATCATGGCACAGGATACACAATCCGTGATGGAGTGGTCAGGACCTAAACATTTTAAACACCATTCATGGGTGTCGGTGACGGAAATGGTACGCCACACTTGGTGCACTTTTTAAAGCCTGAGGCAGGTTTTTCCATGTTAAGGAAAAGGTTTTTGGGCCTAAGGCCCAAAAAAGGCGTGTACACCTGAAGAAAAGAAAAAAAAGAATAATTTTTTTATTATTTTTTTTTTTTACAGAAATAAGAAAAAGACCGGCGGTACCGGTAGAGCATCGAAGAAGGCAGACGCAACCACAAAAAGAAATAAAGAAAAAAAGAAATTCTTCTGCGGTGACAGGAAACACGACCTGCTGGCTCCGCGGAAAAAGAAGAACTGGAGAGAGGCAGTTGGGAAAGGTGGGAAGGCAGCACGCAGGCGCTGTGGGATGCTCCCAAAATCGTTCTGATTGGACGCTGGGGAGCGTTCCCGCGCGGGCTCCGTCGGTACCGACGTTACCCATATGTGATGACTACATTCCTGCTTGTTCCTGGAGATCAGATGCTCTCCAGGGACAGCAGAAATCAGTCCTCACTTATGGGTGACATCAGCACCGACAGAGCCCGCATGGAGCAATTCCCCAGCTTTCGAAGAAAGCCTTTGGGATTGCTGCCACGCATGTGTGGTCCTCTCCCTGCCCAAGGGTGCCATCTTGCTCAGTCAGGTCCCCTACTAAGCAGATGGCAAAGGAAGGACAAAAATAGCAACTTTTCAGGGGAGGTAGGAGGGTAGTGAGGACTGATTCCTGCTGTCCCTGGAGAATACCTGTTACAGGTGAGTAACTACGCTTTCTCCAGGAACAAGCAGGAAATCAGTCCTCACTTATGGGACTCCCCAGCTACAGGCTACCGAGCCTGTAACCCAAAAACGCCTCTACGAGGCAATGAGCAGAAGTCGATGCCCGGAGGAGCCCGAGCCTTCGGGTTCCCGGGGCAAAGATCTCAGTAGCCGTCAAAGAAGGGTCGGAGGTCAGGAGTTGCTTATACCCCAAACAGATTACGGAGTATAGCTTGGCTGAAAGCGCTGTCCCGGTGGGACTCCCTCTCCAGGCAGTAGTGGACAGCAAAAGTGTTCGCCGAAGACCAGGTCGCAGCCCATCCGTTAGATGGCACTGAGTGTAGCGAAGCTACAGACACCGCCTTAGCTTGGATGCCATGCGCGGTGACCCGCCAATCCAGTGGGGCAACCACCTTTGCTTGGGGGAAGGCAACGCAATCCGCCAACCCAGACAGAGATGGTGCACTTGGTGACAGCCTGTCCCAGGCGATTGGGGTCGTAGGCGACAAAATGCTGTTCGGACTTGCGATGAACCTGGGTGCATTGCAGGTAGAAGGCAAGAGCCCTCTTGCAGTCGAGTGCATGCAGCACCGCCAATGTCTGGTCGGCATGCAGTCTCGGGAAGAAGGTCAGTAGCACTATCTCCTGGTTGAGATGAAAGTCCAAGACCACCTTCGGTAGGAACTTGGGATGGGTGCAGAGGATCACCCTGTTCCTGTAGAACCTGGTGTACGGAGCCTTAGTCGAAGTCAAAGCCACCAGAAGAGATGCAGAAGCGAGCAAGTCGCGATCAGCTTGAAGGATGTTCGCATGAGCTGCATCAGCACCACGTTGAGGAACCACTCCTCCAGGGGAGGCCGGATGGGAGGCATGGAAAGTAACAGACCTCGCATGAAGCGAGAGACCAAGCAGTTTTCCCCTCTACGGGGAGGTGGTTCGCCGAAATGGCGCTCAGGTGTACCCTGACCGAATTGGATTTCAAACCTGCCATCGAGAGGTGGAGGAAGTACTGGAGAATCCACTGGGTAGAGCAGGAGAACAGGTTGATCTGAAGCTCAGAGCAACAGAGCGAGAAGCGTCACCACTTAAGAGCGTACGCCTGCCTCGTCGAGTCCTTCCTCGACACAAGGAGGATCTCCTCAACATCCTCCGGGAGACACAGCGGAACTAAGGCAACCGGTTCAGCCGCCAGACTGCAAGGGACAGCGAGGCCAGATTCGGGTGGAACACCCGACCCTCCTCCTGCCTTAATAGGCCCGGGGCACAGCCCAGGAGGACTGGGGGCTCGGACGCAAGCCGGAGCAAAAGCAGGAACCAATGCTGTCGAGGCCACGAGGATCACCGAAGCTCGGTCCCGCAGAACCTTTTGGAGGGTCCTTGCAATGAAAGGAGTGGGAGGGAACGTGTAAAGAAGGCTGGAGGTCCAGCTGAAGAGGAACGCATCCAGGGCCACACTGCTCGGGTGCAGAACTGGGCTGCAGAAGCGGGGAAGCTGCGCGTTCGCTGGGCTAGCAAAGTCATCCATGGATGGGGTCCCCCACCGATGGAATTGGACTCTGGCGACCTCTGGATCCAAGCGCCACTCGTGCGGGCAGAGGATCCTGCTGAGTTTCTCCTCGAGGACATTCTCCTGGCCCGGGAGGTAGACCAACCATAGGGGCATCCCTCATCGAGATGCAAAGGAGGATCACCTCTTGGCAGAGAAGGCGTGATCCTGCCCCCCCCCCCTCCTTGTTGATATAAAACATGGCTACCCTGTTGTTGATCCGCACGAGTACCGACTTTCCCCTCAGGTAGCCCTCGAAGGTCCTCCGGGCCCATCGGACTGCCCAAATCTCAAGCAGGTTGATCTGCTGCTGAGACTCCTCGGACAACCACTGCCCCTGGGTGCACAAAGCGCTGCAGTAGGTGCCTCACCCCAGCAGGGAAGCATCCGTCGTTACGACGAGCTCGTGCTGCGGGGTCTAAAGGGCATTCCCCGAAGAAGGCTTCGAAGATCCCACCAACTCAGTGAGTCGAGGAAGCTGCAGGAGACCCTAATAGGGTCTCTGAGGTAGCCGAAAGCCTGGCTCCATTGTGCCCTGAGGCACCACTGGGCTGCCCACATATGCATGCAGGCATGGGGGACCACATGGACGGTGGAAGCCAAGTGCCCGAGGAGGTGCAGCATCGCTCGCGCCTTAACCCAAGTTCTGCTTTGGACATGGGACGCCACAGCCTGAAGGAGGTCTGTGGGAAGGAAGGCGGTCGCCCGGACCGTGTCGAGGCATCAGCCAATGAACTCCAGCGTCTGCACTGGCTCGAGGTGGTACTTAGGGTAGTTGACCAGGAAGCAGAGGCGCTCGAGGAGAAGGATCGTGCACGATGACGCCAGGCTGGCTTCGCTGATCGAGGACCCTGTGATGAGCCAATCGTTGAGGTAGGGGAAGACATGTATGCCCTGCTGCCTGAGGAAGGCAGCAGCCACCGAGAGGCACTTTGTGAAATCCCGTGGTGCGGATGCAAGCCCGAAGGGGAGCACTCTGTATTGGCAGTGTTCCCACTGTACCCTGAAGCGCAGGTATTGCCTGTGCTGGAGGGTGAACTAGGATGTGGGCATAAGCGTTCTTGAGGTCCAAGGAGCATAGCCAATCGCCCTACTGAAGGAAGGGCAGCAGAACGCCAAGCAATAACATTTTGAACTTCTCCCGCACCAGGAACTTGTTGAGGTTTCTGAGGTCGAGGATGGGGCACAGGCCCCCCATCTTTTTCAGGACGAGAAAATAGTGGGAGTAGAACCCCTGACCTCGAAGGTGCAGCGGTACCTTCTCGACCACCCGTTGGGCGAGGAGGTTGGACAGTTCTTGCTGCAAGAAGATCTGATGCGCAAGGAGCCAAGTAGGCTCTGTAGGGGAAAAAGGAGGAGGGTGCCTCTCCAGGTGGAGACGGTATCCGTCCTGGATTACCTGGAGGACCCAGGTGTCTGACGTAATCAACACCCACTCCAGGGCAAACAGGGACAGGCGTCCCCCCACCAGTGGAAGAGCTTCCGGGGGGGGGGGGGGTCTATGCTGAAGATGTCAAAACCCCTGCGTAGGCTGGAGGCGGCACCGGTGGTTGGGCCTTGGGCCCTGTAGGCTTACAGTGGCCATTTGCACCTCCCTTGCCCTGCATGCTGAAAGCCGGTGCAGAGGTGGGCGGGTTACCCCGGTAAGGGAAGAAGAACGACTAGGGGATATGCAATGAAGCTACAACATAACCCATTTAAGACTAATAAGAGAGAATATTTTTCACGCAATGCATAATCTGACCCAGTATGGCATTTATGTTCATAAATACATAACATAATTACATAAGATGTACCGTAATGGGTCAGATTAAGGTCCATCAAGCCCAGAGGTGCAGCCGGTGCAGAGGTGGGCGGGTTACCCCGGTAAGGGAGCCCTTTCCTTTGGAAGAATGGCTTTTTAGGCTATTGCTTCTTCCTGGGGAGGGAGGAGGTTTTGTGCGAGAGATGAATTCAAGTCATGAGCTCCGTTTCTAGCTCAGCAGCCTTATCCTCCCATAGGCTTGCCGAACAATTGTTTGCCAAGGCAAGGGATGTCCAGGAGCTTCTCTTGGACCCACTGCTCCAGGTCCGAAGACTGGAACCATGCCTGGCGCCGGGCCCTGATGCCGGACGGCACCACCCGGGCGGAGGACTCAAACCAGTCAAGAGTTTGCAACGCAGAGTCTTATTGGACAAATAGTGATATTGAAGAAAAGGACTTTTATGATTCAAAGTATTTTCTGAAAGAACAACAGAGACATTACAAAGAGATTATTGTATTAAGTAAATTCTTTATGGACTATTCATGTAAAAAAAAAAAAAAAAACTTTTATATAGCATGTATTTATAGTAAGACCTAGAGGGATGAGGATAGTTTAGATTAGTATTTTCCTGATATATATGTAATGACCTTTAGGTACTGAACCTCTACTTAATAAAGTAATTGTGATTTAGAGGGCCAGTACAGCAATCATATATCTCCTCATCATCTTAAGAAGAGTATTAAGAAGAGTAGGTATATATTTAGTTTGTCTTAGAATATTTTTATTGCTATGCATATTGGTTATGCATCTTTCCTAATCTGGTCCTAGATGTGCTGTGGCAATTTATTAATGAAGCAGTATTGTATTCAGAATCATGAGGATGTTAGAAGGAATATCCAAATATTTTTGAGGCACACTTACACTTGATGGGAAAAATATTTTAAGTAATCAAAGTTTGTTGCTTGTCTTCCAACAGTGACAGCTCCTCAGCATGGAAGTTTACCAGGAGTTAGGCCTAAGATCTTTGAGGAGTTTTGTGACATATAGTCATATACAAACACAAATACAAACACAGAACCTAGAATAATAAAAGATATGGGTATGAAGATCCTATGTACAGGTTCTTATATTTCAGTAATTTACAAAGTAATGTCAGTTAATGGGAACTAAGTGTGTAGTTCTAGCTACCCTTTTTGGATGCCTCTAGTTCAGACCTAGGCATACCTAACCAGAGTTAAAGTGAAATAATTTAATGGTCATGCCTCAGAGAGTTTTGAGTAATTGGGTAACTGTATGTAGAATATATCCTGTCCTCAGTGAGTTTCTGAATCTCACATCTTAGCGGTTCAGTGTTTTTGCTGCAGCTCATTGTATTTGTTTACAAGCCAGACATTGCTGTTATCTGCTTCTCTTCAATGTTGTCTGCTTGGTAATTTAGTTTTTTTGTGGTTTGGCAAAAGTAGAGCACTTTTTGAATGTTTAGCTCCTTCAATCTTTTGTTTTCCTGCTGTAGTTCTTGTAGGCTCGCCCCACGACAGCCATGTTTCTTCTTTTGTTGCAATAGGGCTGCAGATGTTTTTTTCAAGTTGTCCAAGTTGTTTTTGCATTGTTAATTTTGGAATGTGCATTTCGGGTTTTTCATGTGCAGAATGATCACATGTGTTTTGAGGTTCTTGTATGTTTTTCCTAAAACTGTGAACGTTTCTCTCTGCACTTCTAATTCTCTTTCTTAATCTCTTCAAACACTGGTTTACTGTTTGGTATATTGTGAAACATAGTCTTCTGGTTTTTTATTTTTGTTGAGCTGGTTTTTGTAATCTCCAATTTGAGAATTGATGTTTCGGTTAGTATTTTTTGTAGTGCAGAGTTTCCCAGAGGTTGGTTAGGTGCTTGCTATATAGCCCTGATGGATACCCTATAGTGAATTGAACTATTAATTTGTTGTCAATTTCAAACAGATCTTTAGGAAGAAAAAGGGATGTTTCCCCTCAGGATGAAGTCATAGTGACTGCTCTGTTTTTTTACTGAGGCAACTAGTGTGTATTGCAAGGTCCAGTAAACATAGTGTCAGCTTATGCAGTCAGGAACTGAATGGTTTTTAGATTTTCTCCTAGCAAAGGAAAATGCTGTATGCAGAGTACTAGTTGATTTTTGTTGTAATATGCTTGATAATAATGGAAAAATAGTGAAAGGCCAATTAGATAAAGTTAGTAACTGTACTTTAATTTCAAGTGAGAGTTATGTAAATTCCTTTTCAGCTTTCACTGATTCTTGTTCCTTCATTCTGGAATTCAGTATTCAGGCCTTTGCAAGGTGTGTTAGCATTTTTGTTTGGTATTTTGGGATGTTTCATTTTAGAAGTATTACTCCTCTATGTAATGACAATTTGTTTCTCTATGTCAGCACTGGTTTCTTTTTACCTCTTTACCTTTCACAGCTTTCTAAATCAGAAATCAGTAGGATCACTGACCCCTGCAATAATGTTATGGATTGGCCCAGAATCCAGTTGTATTTCCACTTCAATGGCAATATATGAGTTTCCTTACTTAGAAATGATTCTTTACAGAATCAGAGGAGGGACTGAAAGCATGTATATTAGTACGAGGTACCATACACTATTAGACTAACTAAAACTGAGAAAGAGTTAATTCTGTTCAGAACCTTGCTTAGAAATAAAACTTCATATATTAGCTTACTAGGTGAAGGTTTACATAAATAAAGAAAGGGCAGGTTGTACCCCAGCCTCTCTGACTCAGGGATACCAGATAGCAATCTCAGAGTTATTAACTAAAATACTCTCAGGGTTAGTAATTAGTAGATATCAAGAGGTATTAGCAGTAAACAATTATGTCAATTAGGTCATTCTATATCTTGGATTCCTGTATATCTCCTTATAATGGCCATGTAACAGTAAATAATTATGTCTCGGACTCCATTTATGTCTCCACATAATGACCCACACTGAATAAATTGACCTACAATATGATACATACATGACGTATAACGATAAAGTGAAATTATGCTGTATCATCTAAAAAAGCCTTATAAATAACGTGAACCATGGCTAAGAAGTTAGAGTAAACAGGGAGAACGTGCTTCTCTCAGTTTCTCTCCACAAAGCTTTGGTGTATTTTTCTATAGAACTGTGTTGTATTTATTGCTGTATTTGATAACCTTCCCATTGTTTGTGAATGTAGTTATTTGTAGCTTCAAGAACCCAGTGAGGTTACTGGTGAGGAGAGAGTTAAGTAAGCTCTTCACTTCCAATTTTCTTAAAGTGTGGAATACAGCTGGTCTGGGCTTCCAAGGTAGTATTTTTAAACACCACTCAGGCTTGATGTAAATCTTTAACCTTTGCAACTGCTGCTTTTAGTTTTTTCTTAACTATTTTCCTCATTTTATCATAATCTCCCTTTTGAAAGTTAAAAGGTAGTGCTGTGGATTTCCTTACCGTCCTTCCTCCATTTATTAAACGCGATCATGCTATGATCACTATTGCCAAGTGGCCCCAACACCCTTATTTCTTGCATCAGATCTTGTGTTCCATTAAGGACTAGGTACAAAATGGCTTCCCTTCTGATCAGTTCATGAATCAGCTGCTCTAAGAAGCAGTCATTTGTTTCATCGAGAAACTTTATCTCCCTAGCAAGTCCTAACGTGACACTGACCCAGTCGATACTGGGGTAATTGAAATCACCCATTATTATTACTGTACTGCAATTTTTGTTAGCTTTGCTGAATTCTTTGAGCATTTCATCATCCATTTTTTCACTATGGCCAGGTGGTCAATAGTACACCCCCACTGCCATCGCCTTCCCCTTCTTATCTGGAATTTCAATCCATTGAGATTCCACCGTGAATTTTGTTTCCTGCAAAACTTTAATCCTTTGTGACTCAATGCTCTCTCTAACAGAGTGTAACCCCTCCACCAATTTGATCTGCTCTGCTCTGTCGTTACGATATGGTTTGTACCCAAGTATCACAGTATCCCACTGGTTGTCCTCCTTACACCATGTCCCTGAGGTATCAATCATATCTAACCTCTCATTTAGTGCTATATATTCTAACTCTCCCATCTTATTTTTTTTTAGACTTCTGGCATTTGCATACAAGCATTTTAGAGGCTGTATTTTATTCATATTAATCTGGCTATCGATAGGCAGGGGTAATTTGGAATCCTTAAGCTCTGTCTGCTCTGTACTCAAGGGCATTTGGGCTACGTTTTTCTTTACTGGAACCTCTCTGCTGATATGCCCTAACTTCAATCTTTTGCTAGTATTCTTCAAGGATAAATTCTTCCAAACCATGTGCTACTGGACAAATTTTGGCTTTCCCCTATTATCTAGTTTAAAAGCTGCTCTCTCTCCTTTTTAAAGGTTAATGCCAGCAGCCTGGTTTCATCCCGATTAAGGTGGAGCCTATCCCTTCGGAAAAGCCCCTCCTTTTCCTAGTATGTTTCCCAGTTACTAACAAATCCAAAACCCTCTTCCTTGCACCATCGTCTCATCCATGCATTGAGATTCCGGAGCTCTGCCTGCCTTTTGGATCCTGCGCATGGAATGGGAAGCATTTCGGAGAATGCTACCCTGGAAGTTCTGGATTTCAACTTCTTACCTAAAAGCCTAAATTTAGCCTCCAGAACCTCCCTACCACACTTTCCTATGTTATTGCTACTGACATGTAACAAGACAGCAGACTCCTCCCCAGCACTATCTAAGACCTTGTCTAGGTGGAGTGTGAGGTCTGCTACCTTTGCACCAGGCAGGCATGTTACCAGGCGATGCTCACGTCCACCAGTCACGCAGCTATCTACATGTCTAATGATCGAATCACCAACTATAATGGTTGCCTTAACCCTTCCTTCGTGGGCACATGGCCCTGGAGAAACCTCCTTGGTGCGAGAAGGTTTTACATCACCTGGAGGACAGGTCCTAGCTACATGATCACTTTCTGCAACACCAGGGTGATGCTCTCCTATCACATGACCTTTTTCCTCCATGGCAACAGGGATACTGCCAGACTGGAGGTGGGACTTTGGTACTACATTCCTGTAGGTATCATCTATGTACCTCTCTGTCTTCCTTATGTCCTCCAAGTACTGTACTGTAGCTTCCAGAGATCAAACTCATTCTTATGTTCTTATGTTAACATCGCCACCATGGCCAAAAGGCCAAGATGCATACAAAAATAGATAACTTCCATTAAAGAGGGCAGCGACTGAAGGAGAGTCTTCAAGGAGAAGTCAAGTTTCAGTAAGAGCCAGGAAACCTGACTATTGTAACCTGCTCTTCACTGGTCTCCCTCTGAATCATCTCTCCCCTTCAATCTGTTCAAAACTCAGCTGCTTGGCTTATTATTCACGAGTGTCGCTATGCTCATGTAAGCCCGTTTCTCAAGTCACTTCACTGGCTCGGTATCCATTTCTGCATCCAGTTCGAACTTCTCCTACTAACCTACATGGGTATTCATAATGTGGCTCCTCACAACCTTTCCTCTCTTATCTCACACCCTATATCCCTCTTCAGGAACTCTGCTCCTCTGACAGATCCCTTTTATGTTTGTCCTTCTATGCCACTGCTGACTCCAGACTTCGCTCATTCCACCTTGCTGCTCCATGTGTCTGTAACAATACCCGAGTCAGTATGACAGGCTCTTCTCTAATTCTATTCAAATCCAGGCTAAAAACCACCTTTAAGTCTGCTTTCGGATACTTATGCCCCTCACACTCTTTTCACCACTTATGTGTATCTTACCATACTCCAGTCTCCAGTATTGTGATGTTCTTCATCTACATGTACAATGCTGCGTATGCCTTGTAACACTATACAAATAAGTAGTAGTAAGTTTAGCATGAGAAATTCTAGCAGCTCTAGCACCTGGGTGGTAAAGCGTAAGGATTCTTCATCTTAAAGTAGACAAAGCAATGGGACCGGATGGGATACACCCTAGAATACTGAGGGAACTTGTGGACGTTCTAGCAGCTCCACTGACTGACCCTTTCAATGCCTCGTTGGAGTCGGGAGTGGTGCCAAAGGACTGGAGAGAGGCTCATGTGGTGCCTTTACACAAAAGCGAAAGTAAGGATGTGGCTGAAAACTACAGGCCGGTTAGTTTAACTTTGGCAGTGAGTAAATTATTTGAAATGCTGCTGAAAGAGAAAATAGTGAGGTTTCTGGAGTCCAGCAGATTACAGGATCCGAGTCAGCATGGATTCACCAGAGGCAGGTCTTGTCAGACAAATCTGATTGATTTCTTTGACTGGGTGATCAGGGGAGTTGGACCGAGAGAGAGCCCTAGATGTGGTGTATTTAGATTTCAGTAAGGCCTTTGACACTGTTCCTCACAGGCGACTTATAAACAAACTGAGCACCCTAGGGATGGACCCTAAAGTTACTGCTTGGGTTAGAAATTGGTTGGGTGGGCGGCGACAAAGAGTACAGGTAAATGGAGCTCACTCTGAGGAGAAGGATGTTACCAGTGGTGTGCCCCAGGGATCTGTCCTTGGTCCGATTCTTTTTAACATCTTTGTTAGTGATTTAGCGGAAGGGCTGTCGGGTAAGGTTTGCCTCTTTGCGAATGATACCAAAATCTGCAATAGAGTAGACACCCAGGAAGGTGTAGATAACATGAGGAGGGATCTAGCTAAGCTTGAAGAATGGTCTAGAATTTGGCAGCTGGGATTTAATGTTAAAAAATGTAAGGTCATGCATTTGGGCTGCAGCAATCCAAGGGAGCAATATAGTATAGGGGGTGAAGTACTTTTGTCCACTAAAGAAGAGCGGGACCTAGGCGTGGTTGTGTCTGATGATCTTAAAGTAGCTAAATGGTAGAAAAGGTGACAGCAAAGGCTAGAAGGATGCTTGGGTGCATAGGGAGAGGAATGGCCAGCAGAAGAAAGGAGGTGATAGTGCCTCTGTATAAGTCTTTGGTGCAACCTCATTTGGAGTATTGTGTGCAATTCTGGAGAACGCACCTTCAAAAGGATATAAACAGACTGGAGTCAGTACAGAGGGTGGTTACTAAAATGGTTAGTGGTCTTCATTATAAAGCATATGAGGACAGACTTAAGGATCTTAATATGTACACCTTAGAGGAAAGGCGGGATAGAGGTGATATGATTGGGATGTTTAAATACCTCCGTGGCATAAATGTTCAGGGAGAGAGCCTCTTTCAATTGAAAGCAAGTTCTGCTACAAGGGGACATGGGATGAGGGTGAAGGGGGATAGATTCAGGAGTGATATGTGGAAATATTTCTTTACGGAAAGAGTGGTGGATCCGTGGAATAGTCTCCCAGTGGAGATGGTAGAGATGAGGACAGTACCTGAATTCAAAAAAGCATGGGATAAACACACAGGATCTCTAAAGGTAAAAAGGGGACTGTTGTAGTTGTTTATATGGAAGGACAGACTAGATAGGCCATGTGGTCTTTTTCTGTCGTCATGTTTCTGTGTTTCTATCTCTTTCCTATGTGGTTCACTTGATTAGTTCATCATTCATGTAAGGAAACACGTGCACACCAGGTTTGTGAAAAAACACTGCAACAACTGTGAGACATTTTGTGAATACACAGGAAGCAAAAGCAAGACCAAAGTAACATAGTATATAATGGCAGATAAAGACCATCATGGTCCATCTAGTTTGCCCAGCAAGGTGGCAAGAGTAGGTGCACCTGCTGCTCCTTGCAGGTCACCCTTCCCCATGCCTTTGTTTAGGGGTGTACCCACCACTCCATGCGGGTCACCCCAATTTGTTGAGATAGCAGAGACAGTTATGTTTATTTTGATTTTATCTTGTTGCTATAAAGGGATCCACTGTGTCTATTCCTTGCCATTTTGAATTCTGTCACTATATTTGCTCAACACTTCCATCAGAAGGGCATTCCATGCATCCACCATCCTTTCAGTTTACCCCCTTGCAGCTTCCCCGGCTTTGAAAAAGATTTGTTTGTTCATTAATACTCTAAGTATTTAAAGGTCTGTATCATATCTTCCCTGTCCCTCCTCTCCTGTAGAGTAAACCTATTCAGGTCTTCATGTCTCTTCTCATACGTTTTCTGATGCAGGCTCCAAATCGTTTTGGTTGCATTTCTCCGAAACATTTCCACTTTTTTTATATCCTTTGCGAGATATGGTCTTCAAAACTGAATACAATTTTCCAAGTGAGGCTTCACTAGCAATTTGTACAGTGGCATTAGTACCGCCTCCCTTCTGCTGGTAATTCTTCTCTGTATGCAATCCAGCATCCTTCTGGCTTTGGCCACCACCTTGTCGCACTGTTTCGCCACCTTGAGATCTTCAAAAGCAATTATTCTGAGGTCCTTCTCCTGGTCTGTGCACACCAACCTCTCGCCCCCTATCGCATACAATTCTCTAGGATTTCTGCATCCCAAGTGCATGACAGTATTAGACCATTCTTTTGGCTTTTGTAGATCTTTCCTCATGTTATCCACTCCCTCAGGGGAGTCCATGCTGTTGCAATTTTTCGTGTCATCTGCAGAAAGAAAGACTTTTCCACTCAGTCCTTCAGCATTATCACTCACAAATACATTGAACAGTACCAGTCCCAGGACCAATTCCTGAGGCATGCCACTAATCACCTTTCTTTCATCCGAGTGAGTTCCGTTTACCATCACCTTCTGTTGTCTGTCAGTCAAGCAATTTCTGATCCAGGTTCAGCACCTTGGGACCCATCTCCAGGCTGTTCAGTTTATTGATAAGCCTACTATGAGGAACAGTATCAAAGGCTTTGCTGAAGTCTAGGTAGATCGCATCCATCGCATGATCTTGATCTAGTTTTCTGGTCACGAATCTTGCAACCTATTTGTTTCAAGAAAGTCCACTATTCTCTCTTTTAGGAGTGTCTCCATTACTTTTCCCGCCACCGAGGTAAGGCTTACTGGCCTGTAGTTTGCCACTTCTTCCCTATTACCGTGTTTCCCCGAAAATAAGACCGGGTCTTAAATTTAGCGGTCTGCAGCTCAGCACCGGCACCTGATCGGCGTCGGGGAGTGGAGCAGGAGGAAAGCTCCTCCCCGGTCCACCCGCCGAAGCTAATCAGGCACAACAGCACCAACAACTTAAAGGAGAGCGCTCTTGGAGCGAACGAAGAGGCCCGCAGCACAGCACCGGCACCCGATCGGTGTCGGGAAGTGGAGCAGGAGGAAAACTCCTCCCTGGTGACCCCCCCCAGGTTCCGAAGCTGTCAGACATGATCTGCACTAGGGTTTATTTTCGGGGTAGGGCTTATATTATGGGAATCTCAGAAAAACGTGCTAGGTCTTATTTTCAGGGTAGGTCTTATTTTCGGGGAAACACGGTACCACTTTTGTGACGAGGTTCCACATCAGCCCTTCTCCAGTCCTGTGGAGCTTCTCCTGTCTCCAAGGATCTATTATAAACATCCTTTAACACTAGAAGCCCCAAAAGGAATTTTACCTAGAAACCCCAAAGTGTGGCAATTGACGCATTATCATGACGACTGCGTTTAGCATGAAATGCAAATGTGAATTAATGTGAAGTTACTTATTTGTTAAATACGTGCAGTATGTGATGTCATTACAAGACGACATCATGTGTTTACTGTTTGTAATGTCAAAGTAAAACTGTAAACAGTGATTGAGATGCGCCACCTAGTGGGAACATTAATTTATAACTAGAAGCCCCAAAGTACGTCAATTGACGCATCCAAGACAATTGAGTGTGTCAATTGACGTACTTTGGGACTTCTAGGTATAAATTCATGTTCCCGCTAGGTGGTGCATGTCATTAATTTTTGATGCACATATTTGAACATCTCGACCTTGCTAACAAAGTCATGGAACATCTGACAAGGTTCTAGTAGTGGCGCTGCTTTACAACTTCAAAGATGCATTTGTGTCAATTGACGCACTTTGGGGCTTCTAGTGTTAAAGACCCTGCAAGAACCTTTGAGTTCTTTCAGTATCCTGGGATTATCCCATCCTGTCCCATGGCCTTGTCCACTTTCAGTTTTGCAAGCTGTACAAACACATCATTTTCTGTGAATGGTGTAGGAATCTACTCTATTCCCATTTCTATATTTGTCAATCACAGGTGGTCCTTCTCCAGGATTTTCTTTAGTAAAAACAGAAGTATTTGTTTAGCATTTTCGCTTTTTCAATGTCACTTTCCATGAATCCATTCGGCACTTTTGAGTCTTGCAATTCCACCTCTGATCTTCCTCTTTTCCCAAATATATTTGAAAAATGTTTTGTCATCACGCTTTAGATCTTTAGCCATCTTTTCTTCTGCCTTTGGTTTTGCTATCTTTATTGCTCTTTGTCTCTTTTAGCTTTATCCTGTATTCTCTTCTGTGTTCCTCTGTTTGCGAACTTCTGAATTTTGAGGAAGCTGTGTTTTTTGCCTTTATTTGTGCAGCCACTTCTTTGGAGAAAGCACAGTTACTTACCTATAACAGGTGATCTCTGGGAACAGCAGGAATTAGTCTTCACATATGGGGTACGTCGGTACCGACGGAGCCTGCACGGGAATGCTCCCCAGCATCCAATCAGAAAGCTTTTGGGAGCATCCCTCGCGCCTGCGCGGTGACTTCCCGCCTTTCCCACTGCCTCTCCTCAGTTGAGTTTCATAGCTGAGACAGAAGGAGAGAAAGAGGAAAGGAGATAGATAGATACAACTCCTAGGGGAGGTGGGTGGGTTGTGAAGACTAATTCCTGCTGTTCCCAGAGATCACCTGTTACAGGTAAGTAACTGTGCTATCTCCAGGAACAAGCAGGAATGAGTCTTCACATATGGGGACTCCCTAGCTGTGGATGCCAGGGGAGATCCCATAAAATGCGTATTCCTGGGACAGGACGGCATTTCCTAAACCTGGATCCCTGGCATCCCCTGAGGGATGGGGGGTAGGAGTTGAATAGAGAAGAGCTGCAAGGAGCAGCAAATCTAAAGACTACAGGAGAGAGGAGTCTTTAGAAAGTATGTCAAGTATCATTAAATATTTAATGAACAAGTACAATATAGAGCTTACCTACTGGATTGTAGGAAGTAGAACTGTGATGGAGTGTACTGTAGATGCAGTAGCGGAATCCTCAAGATAGCTTCACAGCAGTGAGGATGAAGTTCCAAACCAGGAATGGGCAGGTGACCCAGGTGTCAACTGGGGCAGGAGAAGAACGGCAGGTCTTCAATGGAAAGCTTTATGGGAAAAAGCTGAAAACTCTTTTAGGTACAGAGTTATTAACATTGAGGACTAAAAGAAGAAGACTGACCGATCTGGAGAATTAGCCCAGTCCGGAAGGGAAGAGGGGGTATGGAAAAAAGCCCCTATTCCCAAGGAGAACAGAAGTGTACTCAGAAATACTGAAGATGTACACTGTCATTCCTAGCTGGTAAGAGATAGGAAGACAATGAAGTTTGATACTTCATGGATAGGGAGATCTATAACAAAAATAGAAGCTGTTGACGTCACAGCAGTAATTGTGTGTATAACCGCTCCCACTTACTGAGCCGTATGGAAATAGGCAAGTTGACTGTCTGGACCCCTTAAGGTGGTAAAAACCTTATAGCACAGACAGTTAGGGAGATAGTAGGTAATACCTAGTGTCCTATGGGCATCTCCCAAAGGGCACATTATATATATATATTCACATGGGGAATGTGATGGGAAAAGATTCATCTAATAATAAGGGGTGAAAACCACCTGAAGATATATAGAGAATCTAATTCTGTGGTGCAGGAATGTAATTCAGTGGAATAACCAGTATGGTTGCGTGAAAAACAGAGGATAATAGCAGTCTGGTAAAAGCACGTCAGGGGTACTTTAGGACTCTGACATGTCCAAAGGACAAGAAAACGCATAGACTAAGACACCAGGAGGACCCAGTCAAGGGACTCAGAGGTATCATGTACAGTAAAAGAGTATGCGTTGTCCAAGTGGAGTAGAAAAGATAATGCCAAGCTGTAAGGAAAAAAGGGGTAGAGTCCTGCCAGATTGGGAACTCCTTGGACATTCACGCAGAAAAAGCTTGTCTTCTGTATCACAATAGGAGACAAGAGGGCATAAAGAACCTATATAGCCATGGATGACTATATAAGCTTTTCCTATTATATGGAAAACCCTCAGAAACAAGTTCAATGCTCTACAGCAAGGGCCTATAGTGGAAAGCTTCTCTGAAGATTGCAGAGAGCATTGTGCAGGAGAATTATGAGATAAACTGACAGCAGTCAGATGTGGTGCCACATCCTAGGTAAGGATATGGTCAGAAGAAGATAGCCTGCAGTGAGTAGTATCATGCAAGATAGTTGAAAGTAACTTGCAAGAAACATTAAAGTGAGCACTGGAAGTTCTGCTTGTACAGCAACTGAACAAAAGAACAGAGGGGATCCCCCTGTATAAAACACAGGGAGAAAAACAGACAGAGGAAGCGGAGATATTCCCGTCTCTGTCTGATGAGTTGTTCAGAGCATGCATTGAAGGATAGCAAAAAGTCTACACTGGAAAGAAAGAGAAGTGTTTCAGTATGGTACCAACTCGAGCAGGGGAAACCCTGGAAGAGAGGGGCTTGGAAGGTGACGTTCATATGGTAAGTCAGCTGAAGGAAAAAATGTCCCTGTGTGGATAGAAACTATCCTGGGATAAGTGTAATCTCCCTTTATAATAAAAAGAAAGGGAGAATTCTGTAACCCATGGACAAAAATATCCTAACAGCTTAGCATACTGAAAAGAAAAAACAGTGTAGGGTTTGAAGAATAACTTCTGGTAAGAAGTAGTTAATTGTAGATTGCAACATACAGAAACCTATGGTTGCTGGCTATGACTAGCATGGTTAGGGTCTGGAGACTTCAGACGAGGATGAGATGTCCCTTGCTTGGGTACATCTGGAGGATAGGCAGAAGGATGAAACTGTCTTTTCCTAGGGAAAGAAGATTTGGTAGGACATTTCCTACGTCCTGGGGAAAAAGAAGGCTTAGGACGGTTTCCAGAACTAGGAAAGTCAGTGGAGCAATGAGCAACCTGACGTAAAGCCTCTTTATTGAAGAAATTTTCTCCAGTACAAGGAGAATTACCCAGTGTATGCTGAGCCCATCTGCTCAAGTCTGAAGCCTGCAGCCAGGCTGTACGACGTGCTCCAATGGCAATAGCAGAGGATCTGCTAACAGACTCAAAAGAGTCTAGAGAAGCACGAGAAAGGAAACAAGAGATATTCCTCCTATGATTGAGAAGCAAGGAATAGTCAGAGGCCTTAGGTTCTGACAAAAAAGGAGACAAAAGAGATAATTTCTCTGTGACCTCCTGAAGTGTCAGACTCATATAAAAAATATATGAAATAATTCTTGAAGCCAGCATAGAAGTTTGGAAGGTTTGACGTCCAAAGACATCAAGTGGTTTAGATGCACGACCTGGCGGATAAGAAGAATGCTTCTTCTTGCTTCTTACCTTCCTCATTGCTGATTCCACTACAATGGAATGATGTGGAAGTTGGTTTTTCTGGAACCCTGGAGAGGGAGGTACCTGATACAGAACGTCAATGGCTGTAGAAGGCAAAGGAACCTTTAAGGGTGATTCCCATATCCTCAGAAAAAGATCCTGTAAAGAATGATGTAAAGAAAGCATTATATTTTCCTTTTCTGCAGGATCTTGGTCAAGAGAAAAATCAGGAATAGGAATGGCAAGGAAGGCAGCCATGTCAAGGAGAAACTTCTGAAAAGAAGGATTTCGAATAGGAACTAATCCTGGGCAAGCTGAGGTTGAAGGAACAGCTTGAGCACCAGAAGATATACTGGACTGGTGCAGAAAAAGAATCCTGCTCGATGGACTGTGATACTGACAGTTCTGATTTGAGGCAGTTAGTACTGCATCGTCAGTGCCTGGTATCGATTCCAAACTAGGCACAGAAAGGATCGATGGCACCGATGGAACTGCAGGAATCGATCCCGACACCGGTACCGGTATCGGAGATTATTTATTTATTTATTTACATTCTCTTATATACCGCGCTATTCTGCATCAGTGCGGTTTACATTGAACAAACTGAGATTACATTGAACAGGGCATTATAACTTGGAGATAACTATTTTACAGGGAACATGGACTATGGAGGGTTAAGTGGCTTGCCCAAGACCACAAGGAGCACCTGTGGGACTAGAAACCCCAGTCCTTCCGGCCCAAGGTTGCTGTCCTCTAGTGGGATTTGAACCCCCGACCTTCCGGCCCAAAGTACCTTGCCCCAACCACTAGGCCACTCCTCCACTCCATAATGTCATTGAAGCAGTAATCGAGGGCTGCTGAAGCGGTACCGAGGTAACCAGAGAGCCTTGGTGAATATCCTCGGTACTGCGTAGCCGGAAACGATATGGATCGGTTCCGAAACGAGTCGGTACCAAGTCATCTAGACTGTATATCGATTCTAGACTCGGCATCGAAGCGAGCGAGTCTATCGATGCATGTCTAGAAGGTACCGACGTTGGTGGTGGCATCAGCGATGCCAATACGTGAAAGTCAATTGGAATCTCATCGAACGGCACTGAGGGTACCGAGGACGTTCGAAGACGATGCTCGGCGACGAGAGGAACGCTCGACACCGGCACCGATGTCGGGGTATCGGTACCGCTCGAAGTCGGTACCAACCCCAAGCACGGTGAAGATATAGGAAAGTCAATCTGTGTGGAATCGATCGGTCCCGAAGGTACCAAGGATTCCAGATGACGATCCCAGGTAAAGAGTGGAACACTCGATACCGATGCCGATACCGGGGTATCGATACCGATGCTGATACCGGGGTATCGGTACTGCTCGAAGCCGGTACCAACCCCGAGCATGGCTGGGAAACAGGAAAGCCAATCTGGGTCGTATCGATCGGCCCTGAAGGTACCGAGGACACCAGATGACGATCCCTGGTGAAGAGTGCAGCATGCGACACCGGTGCCGGTGCCGGGTTATCGGTACCGCTCGAAGCGGATGCCACCCCCTGGCACGGCTCAGGTATGTTCAGTGAGGGGTGAGCCCCAGGAACAACCTGAAACCCCGTGAACGCTTTGGAGCCCGAAGACTCCCGCCGGGGTTTTATTGCCAATGGGATCTTGAGGGCAAGGCCGGAGCCGTCATCATGCTGTGCATTAGACTTACCCTTCAAGAATTGGCTAGTCTTAACAGACTGTTTGTGGGTTACCTGATCCTGGAGAGAAGAATAAACCGGTGTCCTCACGTTAGGAGGAAAAATGGTATCGAGGGAAACTCGAAAAAGGGAAGGTCTTCTCCCAACCATATAGCCTGAAGTATCAGGGGAAAAAGGGTCAGGACCAAAACAGGTTAGACACCAAGCATTGGAGTCTAAAAAGGAAACTAAGTTTCCACAGTGAAGGCACTTCTTAGGGGAAGAAGGCTCCATCTTGGAAAGGCCTGGTAGGCCCAAAAAAGTTAAAACAAAAAACTGAGGAGAAATATTTCTCTAAGTTTAAAAAGGAAAAGAATAAAGCACCGGCGGTACCGGTATCGGCGGGAAATACAGCCGCGACCACAAGAAAACAAGAAAATAAGGATTTTAAAGTAAAAGACTTTCTGCGGTGACAGGAGGACGTCCTGTTGGCTCCGCGGAAAAACGAAAACTGAGGAGAGGCAGTGGGAAAGGCGGGAAGTCACTGCGCAGGCGCGAGGGATGCTCCCAAAAGCTTTCTGATTGGATGCTGGGGAGCATTCCTGTGCAGGCTCCGTCGGTACCGACGTACCCCATATGTGAAGACTCATTCCTGCTTGTTCCTGGAGATCCAACTAGCTTTCCTTTTCCTCTTGTTTTTATTTTCTTTCTTTACATATATATCTGTTGCCCCTTTTACTGCCTCCTTTAGTTTAGCCCACTGCAATTCCACTTCCCTTACCCTCCTCCCCATCCTGCCAACTCCTCCTTCCGGTACTTGGCCATTTTACTGAAGTCATAATTTTTTAAGTCTAGGACTTTGAGCTTGCTATGATTGGACTCTCCCTTGGCTTTTATCTCAAACCACACCGTGTGATGATTGCTGCTGCTCACGAGGGCATCCACCCAGACGCTGGACATGCTATCTCCATTAACAAGTACCAAATCCAGCATCGAACTTTCCCTGGTCTGTTCCATCACCATTTGCCTAAGCAATGCAACTTGGAAGGCATCCACATTTTTTTATTACATATTTACAGAAGGAATACTCCAATCCACATTGGGTAGATTAAAGTCACCCAACCAAGATGTCTAATAGCATAATGTTTAAAACTGGATAACCAGGGTTCAAATCGCAGTATGGAACTTTGTAATCTAAAGCTAGTCACTTAATTCTCCATCTTTGTGGATTCACATGTGGCTCAGATGGTCGTTACTAAGAAATTAGTTCTTACCTGCTAATTATCTTTCCTTGAGCTTTCTCCGGGCCAGTCCAGGGAACAGGTAGGGTTGTCAATCCTCTATAGCAGCTGAGGGCTGAAAACTTCAAGTTTTGCTGAGATGTGAAGCCACTCCCCCTTAGGGTTATCCAGCAGTCTCCATGTGACAAAGCAACTAAATAGAGAACTAAAAAACACCAGATAAACCATGAAACACTGATAAATTCCTATAGTCCTTGCAAAATGCCGAAGCCATGAAAACGGGCTCCTGTATGAGATCGTGTAATAAATTTTTTTTTTTTTTTTTATACTCTTTAAACACTATGAGAAAGCCAAATACCAGTCGGCAGCGAAGGAATCTGAGAACCCCAAATCTGAACTCCGCATGGAGCAAAGTCTAAAACGGTGTAGGAGAGTCAGAACAAAGCTGCAGAAACAGTAAGAGGTGGGACCCTGGACTGGCCCGGAGAAAGCTCAAGGAAAGATAATTAGCAGGTAAGAACTAATTTCTTATTCCTAATCGCTTCTCCGGGCCAGTCCAGGGAACAGGTAGGGCAGTACCAAAGCAGTACCTAACTCCGGGCGGGACCTGCGAGACCAGCGATAAGAGTCGCGGCTCCCACTTTAGCATCATCTCGAGCCTGAACATCCAATCTATAATGCTTAGTAAAAGAATGCAAGGAAGACCAAGTAGCCGCTCTGCAAATATCTAAAGGCGGCACAAACGCAAACTCCGCCCAGGAAGTGGCCAGAGCCCGAGTAGAATGAGCCCGCAACCCCGTAGGGGGAGAAAGTCCTTTAGCAGCGTAAGCCGCTAAAATAGCACTGCGAACCCAACGGGCTATGGTGGCCTTAGAGGCTGGTTGACCCCTACGCGAGCCGGCGTATTGAACAAAAAGCCTATCTGTCTTTCGAAAAGGCTCGGAAACCTTTAAATAAGTACGTAAAACCCGAGCAAGATCCAAATGTTTGAGAGTCCGATCCATGGGAGAACTAGAAGTGTCTGTAAATACGGGTAAGGCCACCGTTTGATTAACATGGAAAACAGACAGAACTTTAGGCAAGTAGGAAGGCACTGTTCGCAACAACACCCGTTCCAGCAGGAACTGAAGATAAGGCTCTCTGCAAGATAAAGCCTGCAAGTCTGAAATTCGGCGAGCCGAGCACAACGCGACCAAAAAAGCGTAGTTACTCACCTGTAACAGGTGTTCTCCAGGAGCAGCAGGAATCAGTCCTCACTTATGGGTGACGTCGGCGCCGACGGAGCCCTCGCGGAGCAATTTTCCCCAGCTTTCAAAGAAAGCCTTTGGGAATTGCAGCGCGCATGCGCGGTCGTCTTCCCGCCCGAAGGTGCCATCTTAGCCAGTCAGATGACATAGCTAAAAAAGACAGCATAAAAATTTGCAAAAAGAACATAAGCAGACGATTGCAACTCCAAGGGGAGGAGGGAGGGTAGTGAGGACTGATCCTGCTGCTCCTGGAGAACACCTGTTACAGGTGAGTAACTACGCTTTCTCCAGGACCAAGCAGGAAGTCAGTCCTCACTTATGGGACTCCCAAGCTCAAGGCTACCGGAGACCCTAAGCACAAAAATGAGCTCCCTCTAGCTCAGCAGCACAGAAGGAGAGAATCTTCGCTGAATTATCACCCACGGTAGCCCACATCCGGGATGGAGGGTAGGAGTTGCTCAGACCTCAAGAGATTACGGAGGACTGCCTGTCCGAAAGCACTGTCCCTACGGGACTCCCTCTCGAGACAGTAATGGACCGCAAAAGTCTGGCTCGAAGACCAAGTAGCGGCCCGGCAGATGTCTGCCAGCGGAACAGAGCGGAGGTAAGCCACTGACGTGGCCTTTGCCCGAACGCAATGAGCCGTGACTCGACTTTCCAAGGCGAGACCGGCTGCCCCATAAGCCCAAGAGATACAGTCCGCAACCCAGATGGACAGAGTACGCTTGGAGACCGGAGTCCCAATTTATTGGGGTCAAAAGACACACAAAAAGCTGAGCAGCTTTACGGTGCTCCCGCGTACGGTCAAGGTAGAAGTTCAATGCCCTCTACAGTCCAGGGTATGGAGGACCGTCTCAGCTCGGCTGGAGTGTGGTCTGGAAAGAAGGGTGGAAGTACCACCTCCTGATTCATGTGAAAAGGGGAGACCACTTTAGGCAGAAACTTTGGGTGAGTCCGTAGGACTACCCTATTCTTGTAGAATCGAGTGTAGGGGGGATCAGACACGAGGGCCTGCAATTCACTTACGCGCCTAGCGGAAGTGAGGGCTATCAAGAACAGTGTTTTCCAAGACAGAAAACGGAGAGAACATGTAGCCATAGGTTCAAAAGGCGGACAGGTGATCCGCTGCAAAACCACATTCAGGTCCCAGTCCGGCGCTGGCGGGCGCAGAGGAGGTTTAAGTAGAAGGAGACCTCGGAGAAACCTCGCTACGAGAGGGTCGTTGGAGAGAGGTCTGCCGTCCACCGGCACATGATGTGCTGAAAGAGCACTGAGGTGAACTTTGACGGAGTTGGACTTAAGTCCCAGATTAGAGAGGTGTAGCAAGTACTGTAAGATCACCGACACCGGGCAGGAGAGAAGGATCCTGAGACTGTTGGGAACACCAGATTGCAAAGCGACGCCATTTAAGGGCGTAGCATTTGCGGGTAGAAGGGCGTCGCGAAGCCAAGACGACCTCCTCCACCTCCGCCGGCAAAGAGAGAGGAGCAAGGACTACCCTCTCAGCAGCCAGGCCATGAGGTTGAGAGACCTGAGGTTGGGGTGCAGTAGGGACCCCTGATCCTGAGTGAGGAGATCCGGTTGTACTCCCAGAGGGATGGGATCCTCCACCGCCAGTTGCAGCAGGAGCGGAAACCACGGCTGCCTGGGCCAGCGAGGGGCCACCAGGATCATGAAGGCTTTGTCTCGAAGAACCTTGAAAAGAGTCCGAGAGACTAACGGGATGGGAGGGAAAGCGTACAGAAGGCTCCCCGACCATGAGATTAGAAAGGCGGCCGCAAACCGAAGGGGGTGTGGCTGACGAGAGCAGAAGCGAGGAAGCTGCCGGTTGTGAGGACTGGCAAAGAGATCCACCGTGGGGAGGCCCCACCTGAGGAAGAGCTTCTGAACGATCAAGGGATCAGACGCCACTCGTGCGGCTGGAGGACCCTGCTGAGTTTGTCCGCCAGGCAATTTTCTTGGCCGGGAGATAAACTGCCTTGAGGAGAATGCCGTGACTGACGGCCCAAGAGCAGAGCTTCTGTGCCTCCCGGCAGAGGAGGAAGGAGCCCGTGCCCCCTGCTTGTTCACGTAGAACATGGCAACCTGATTGTCCGTCTGGACAAGGACGGACTGTTGGGAGGTCAGGTGGGAGAAGGCCTTGAGAGCTAGGCGGATCGCCCTGAGCTCCAGGAAGTTGATCTGCTGAGCAGACTCCCACTTGGTCCAGAGGCCCTGAGTACGTGCCTCTCGGCAATGTGCTCCCCAGCCCAGGAGGGATGCATCGGTGGTCAGCACCCGGGGTCGGCTGAGGTGACTGGAAAGGCATTCCCAATAACAGGTTCGGCTGCCGGAGCCACCACCGGATAGACGAGACCAGCGGCTCGGAGACGCGCACTAGGTCTGCTAGGCCGCCTGTGGCTTGCCGCCACTGCCGGCGGAGACACCATTGAGCAGACCGCATATTCAGGCGGGCATTGGGGGTCACATGGACGGTGGAAGCCATATGGCCGAGCAGTCTCAGGAAGTGCCTGGCGGAGACCAGGGGCTGGCTGCGAAAGCGGTCGGCTAGGTCCATGAGCCGCTGAGCCTGTCGAGCGGTAGGTACGCTCGCGCGCCTGAGGAGTGTGCAGCCTTGCACCGATGAACTCGAGATCCTGAGAGGGGAGCAAAGTGGACTTTGCGAAGTTTATGACAAAGCCCAAGTGCTGCAGCAGAGTCACCGTGCGGCCCGTGGCGTTGCTGACCTCCTGAGCGGACGCTGCTCTGATGAGCCAGTCGTCGAGGTACGGAAAGACATAGAGGCCGTGAAGCCGGAGATGGGCCGCCACGACCGCGAGACCATTTGTGAAGACTCGCGGTGCGGAGGACAGGCCAAAGGGCAGTACTCTGTACTGGTAATGAGTTCCTGCCACCACAAACCTTAGGTATTGGCGGTGGCTTGGGTGGATGAGGATGTGCGTATAGGCATCCTTTAGATCCAAGGAGCATAGCCAATCTCCCTGCTGGAGGTAGGGCAGAAGGATTCCAAGGGTAAGCATTTTGAACTTCTCCGCACAAGGAACTTGTTGAGGTTGCGCAAGTCCAGGATGGGTCTGAGGCCTCCTGTTCTCTTTGGTATCAGAAAATACCTTGAATAGAAGCCTTGACCTCTCAGGTGGTGTGGCACCGGTTCCACCGCCTGTTCCTGCAGAAGACCTGCTAACTCCTGAAGGAGCAACTCCCTGTGTAGAGGGGGGCGCGGAGGCTCTCCCGGAAAATAGGAGGGAGGGACCTGATGGAAGTGGAGAAGGTAGCCCTCTCGCACGACCTGAAGCACCCAGGCATCTGCGGTGATGCTGGACCACCTGTGGGCGAAGTGAACCAGCGGCCTCCGGTGCTGGGGGGAACCAGCGGGGGGGGAGAGGCTATGCTGAGCGAGTCAAAAACCCCCACCCTGCTGAGCAGGGGCTGGTGGTGCAGGCTTGGGGGCTTGCTGCCTACGGGACCCGTTACCCGTCCCTTGGCCTGCTGGCCCTGTTGGGGAGCTGCAGGGGCCTGATAATGGGGGTATTGTTTGTAGGCAGCTGCCTTCCTCGGGTAAAAAGGGCTTTTTTCCCGAGCCCTTCTTTTTCTGGGAAGGGGCGGAGGTCTTCCTAGAAAGCCTGGTCCTGGTGAGAGTCTCAGTCTCAATTTGTGCAGCCTTTTCCGCCATGGGCTTGCCAAAGAGGTTTTCGCCTCGGCAGGGGACATCGACCAACTTGTCCTGTACCCAGGGCTCAAGGTCGGACGACTGAAGCCAAGCCTGTCGGCGGGCACCGATGCCGGCTGCGGCTACTCGAGCCGAGGCTTCAAAGCCATCATAGGCTGCTCGGGACATGAACTTTGAGCATTCCCGAATACCCGTGGACAAGGCTAGGAACCTCCGCAAGGGCTCCTCGGAGACCGGCGGAGAATCCGGCTAGCTCTTTAGCCAGATCCCTGAGATACATGCCCATGTATAGCTGGTAAGTCTGGACACGACAGGCGAGCATAGAGCCCTGGAAGCACTTCTTGCCAAGGCCATCCAGGTTACGGGCCTCCCTTCCAGGAGGCACCGAGGAGTGCATCTTCTGGCTCTTAAGACGATGCATGGCCGATTCCACTACCATGGAATGGTGTGGCAGCTGTGCCTTTTGAAAGCCAGGGCTCTTGCGGACTCGATAGATAGAATCGACCCGCTTGCTCAGGACCGGCGAGGAGGCCGGACTCTCCCACATGCGGAAGAGTAGTCGTTCCAGCATAGGAGGAACCGGCACAGTAAAGTGTTCCCTCGCGGGAGAGTCATACTGGAGGGCGTCGAGCTCTTCGGCTCGAGGCTCCTCCTCGGGATCCGCAGGGAAGGCCAAAGCCTTGGCCATATCCCTACGAAGTCGAGAACCGGGCATCCTCCGGGGGGGACTGCTTCCGAGGCTCGGACTCCGGAGAGTCCGATGGGACACACCGAGTCCGGAAGGAATCAGGTGACTCTTCTCCTCAGACTCCCAGACCGACTCCGACGAGGACTCGGTGGGGTCGGCCCGGGCAGGGTGCGGCGCCAGCCGCCCCGACGCCGAGGGAGTCGGCGTCGGCGACCTCGGTCCCGAACGGGAGGCCGAGGGCGACCTCGACCGAGGATCGAGTTCTCATCGACTCGAGGATCGGCTCGGTCTCCGGGGTCGACTTGGACGTCGACGTCCCGGCGGTCGGGGCAGCGACGCCAGCGAAGCCAGCGAGCAGTGCCCGCTGCTGGTCCATGAAGGCAGACAGTCTGCTCTCCAAGGCCGTCAACCTGAGGCCGAGCTCAGGTGACCCAGCAGCCCCCGACTCGGGCCCCGACGGCGTCGGGCCCGATGTCGGCTGTCGCGGAGGCGAGTCCAGAAGGACTACAGGACTTACCCGGGCAGGCATCTCCGACTCCAGGCGAGGTCGCTTCGGGAGGTGTTCCTTCTCCAAGGATCCGGGGCGGCTGTCGGGGCTATGCAACCTGGCCCTCGCGGAGCCAGGAGCGTCCACCGACGCCGCCCTCGCGGGTTTTTCTTCCGACGATGGTCCCCGGAGGGAGAACCCCGGTCGGAGGAGCTCCGGCGACGGTCCGAGCTGGAGCCTTTCGACACGGAGGCCTCCGACGAGGTCCGGGTACGGCTGGGGTCAGCGAAGATTCTCTCACGCTGATGCCGCCGACTTCTCAACGCCTTCGAGGACAGTTTGCTGCAGGGCCCACAGATCAGTTCCTCATGATCCGGGCCCAGGCAGCGGAGGCAAAAGTCGTGTGTGTCGGTTAGTGACATATTTCGGTCACACCGACCACACCGCTTAAACCCACTGGCAGCCATCGGGGGAAAAGGCCCCTGCGAGGTCAAAGGACCGGGCTGCCAGGGAAAACGAAAACGAAAGCTGACTAAGTCAGAAAAACCGAAAAAACGTGAGAGGACTCGAGACCGGCGTCGAGAGTCCGAGCGGGAAAACGATCGGCGTCGAACCGAAAGAAAAAGGTATAAAATAAAGAGGAAAATCAACTTTTTCGCGGGGACAAGACGGGGACGTCTGTAGGGCTCCGCGGAAAAAAGAAGACTGGCTAAGATGGCACCTTCGGGCGGGAAGACGACCGCGCATGCGCGCTGCAATTCCCAAAGGCTTTCTTTGAAAGCTGGGGAAAATTGCTCCGCGAGGGCTCCGTCGGCGCCGACGTCACCCATAAGTGAGGACTGACTTCCTGCTTGGTCCTGGAGAAAGCAGTTTTCCAAGAACATTCACGAATTTCCCGGGAGCCGAGAGAGGCTAAAGACGAACGGGAAAAAGCTTCCAAAACCACGTTCAAATCCCAAGGTGGAATGATAGGACGCACCGGAGGACGGAGAATCCGTGCTGCCCGGAAAAAACGTTGTATATCAGGAAGCGCCGAAAGACGGCGACGCTGAACGCATCCTCGAAAACAAGCCA
Source organism: Ichthyophis bannanicus (assembly GCA_033557465.1). Classification (NCBI taxonomy): domain Eukaryota; kingdom Metazoa; phylum Chordata; class Amphibia; order Gymnophiona; family Ichthyophiidae; genus Ichthyophis; species Ichthyophis bannanicus. Next base: position 198,463,325 of record CM066032.1, on the reverse strand, counting down.
GTGCGGCCACATGCACCTTAAGAGTACTGAGCGCCAAACCTTTTTCGAAGCCATGCTGTAGAAAAAGAAGAAGCTGAGGTAAGGTAGACGACATAGGTGGAATACCTCGTTGTCGACACCAAATCTCAAACAGACGCCAGACGCGCACATAAGCTAGAGAAGTCGTAGGTCGCTTAGAGTGAAGCAAAGTGGCTATTACGGCATCTGCATACCCTTTGCTCTTTAAGCGAGCCCTTTCAAGAGCCAAGCCGTAAGTAAGAATCGATCCACCCTGGGCATAAGAATCGGACCCTGGTGCAACAGATTGAGACGAACTGGCAGAGGCCAAGGTGGCGCGATAAGAAGCCGAACTAGATCGGCATACCAGGGCCGACGAGGCCAATCCGGCGCAATTAGAATCACCTTGCCTCGATGACGGGCAATCCGCTGAATGACCCGACTCAACATCGGCCAAGGAGGAAAAACGTACAAGAGGGAATCCAGGGGCCACGGTTGCACGAGGGCATCTAGCCCCTCGGACATGTGTTCCTTGCGCCTGCTGAAAAACCGGCTGGCTTTGGCGCTGGCACACGTTGCCATCAGATCCATTACTGGACACCCCCAACCCAAAGTCAGTGCGTGAAAAACTGCCGCGTTCAGTTCCCATTCCCCGGGATCGAGGACATGGCGGCTGAGATAATCTGCCTGGACATTGTCTTTGCCAGCGACATGAGCAGCTGAGATCGCCTGCAGATTGATTTCCGCCCAAGCCATCAACTCCTGACATTCGAGAAGGAGAGGCAGAGATTTGGTGCCGCCCTGACGATTGATATAAGCGACCGTCACCGCATTGTCGGAGAAAATCTTGACCGCTGTGCCCTTGATCAAATTTGCGAAATGAAGAAGGGCAAGTCGAGCTGCACGCAGCTCCAGTCGATTGATCGACCACGAACTCTCTTCGGGAGACCAGGAACCCTGAACCACCTGTGACTGACAATGAGCTCCCCAGCCCGAGAGACTGGCATCGGTGGTAACCAAAATCCACGACGGCTCCTCTAAAGGCACTCCTGCCGTAAGATGTTCCGGAAGTAACCACCACTGTAGACTGCGACGCACTTGATCTGGACAGGGAAGTCGTTGCGAGAGCGGATGAAGTTGTGGCGACCACCGGGAGAGAAGCGCCTGTTGCAAAGGCCTCATGTGGGCCTTGGCCCACGGAACCAGATCCAGCGCCGCCGCCATGGACCCCAACAGCTGTAAATAGGTCCATGCCGACGGCGTTGAAAGAGCCAGAAAGGCGTGAACCTGATGCACCAATTTCTCTACCCGCAGATCGGGTAAAACAACTGTCCCCTTGTCCGTGTTGAAGCAAGCTCCGAGATACGTGAGTTGTTGGCTGGGTACCAAATGGCTCTTGGCCTGATTGATCACCCAACCTAGCTGTTCGAGAAGTTGAACCACGCGAGCTGTCGCCGCCACCGACGCCTCTCGAGAATCGGCCCGGATCAACCAATCGTCGAGATATGGATGAACCCGAATACCCTCTTTTCGAAGCGCCGCCGCTACTACCACCATCAGTTTCGTGAAAGTACGCGGAGCTGTTGCGAGACCGAAAGGTAACGCGCGAAATTGGAAATGGCCCATCGGAAGGGCGAAACGCAAATAGCGCTGATGAGACTGTCGGATGGGTATATGAAGATAAGCCTCTGTGAGATCTATGGACGACAGAAATTCTCCCGGCTGCACCGCCCGAATCACTGTGCGCAATGTTTCCATGCGAAAGTGTGGCACCCGCAAAGCCCGATTCACACCCTTGAGGTTTAAAACGGGCCGAAAAGAACCGTCTGGCTTGGGAACCACGAAATAGATCGAGTATCGACCGCAGCCGTATTGGTCCAACGGGACGGGAACAATCGCCTGTAGCTGCAACAGACGCACCAGCGTGTCGGAAATGGCGTGCAGCTTCACTCTGTTCGCACAATGAGACATCACAAAGGCTGGCTGTAAGGGGCATTCGAAGTCCAGGGCATAACCGTTCTGAATTACTTCCAAAACCCATTTGTCCGAAGTGACTGCGGTCCAAGCCGCCAGAAAATTCTGTAGACGTCCGCCTACCGGAACTAACGGCTGGACCCGCCGACCTTCATTGGGGCTTTTTAACGGAAGGCTGAGAGGCCGCTCCGAAAGATCGGCCAAAACCTCGGGCGCCGCGAAAGGACTGACTACGAAAACTGGAGCGACCCCTAGAATAGGGCGCAAACCGTGCTCCGCGAAACCTGCGGGAGTCCCGAGCGGAGCCCCTAGCAGCTCCTGAAGTACGTAATGGCTTAGGCCTATCCTCAGGCAAACGTCCACCTTTTGAGTCGCCCAAATCCTTCACAATCTTCTCCAAGGCCTCTCCAAATAGCAACTTCCCCTTAAAAGGCAGTTTACTAAGTCGGACCTTCGAGGAAACATCCGCCGACCAGTTACGCAACCACAGGAAACGCCTGGCCGCTACCATAGAGGCCATTGACTTTGCTGCAATCCGCACCAAGTCATAAAAGGCATCCGCTGCATAAGCTGCAGCTGACTCTAATTTCGCGGTATCCGGAACTTCCGAAGCGGACTCTCCTGCCGCGTCCCCTTGTAACCAACGAATGGATGCCCGCGAAACATAAGCTCCACAAACCGCCGCTTGTAACGCCAAAGCGCTAGACTCAAACGCCTGCTTGAGCAGCACTTCCAACTTCCTATCCTGTAAATCTTTAAGCGCCGCAGCGCCCTCAACAGGGATGGTAGTCTTCTTAGTGACTGCGGACACGAGAGCATCCACCTTGGGCATGCGGAATAACTCCCTTTCTTCTTGCGGTAGAGGGTACAGGCGCGCTAAGGCTCGTCCTCCCCGCAGGGTAGCCTCGGGACACTCCCATTCCGATTCTATCATTTGCCGAATCACCCGATGCAAGGGAAAACAGCGCTGCTGAGATTTAAAACCCTGCAACAAGGGATCCTCCAAAGGCTCCTGAGATGCCGACGGAGGAAGAAGGTGGAGAGCCGCTAACGACTGGGCAATAAGAGCCGCGAGTTCTTCCTTACGGAAAACCCGGAAAACATTGGGATCTTCCCCGGGGGCAATCTCCCCCTCCTCCAACTCCTCAAGGTCCTGCTCCAAAAAAGGCTCCGCTAGACCGTCCGATTCCCCCTGCCCGAAGAGCAGAGAATCTTGGGATACCTCAGGGGCCAACGGATCTTGAAGAGTCCCCTGAGGCTGGGAAGGCCCCTCTCCCGGGTCCCCGCTGCTCAGTCCCTTAGGAGACTGAATATCCCCCGTGGACAATACTGGAGCCTGCACAGGCTGAGCTGACCTCAGCAAGAATGCCTTGTGCAGAGCTAAAATAAACTCCGGGGAGAAAAAAGAACTCATCTCACTTTGATCCATGACATTTGCAAGCGGAGACTGAGCAACAGACTCCGGTGCTTTAGAGGACTTCGCCTTGCGCTTATGTGGCCGAGACTGCCCCGAAGGAGAGCTGACTGGCGCCTCTAAAATGGCCGACTTTCCCGCCTTTTCTGCGGGCAAAGAAGGCTCCTTTAATGGATTCCCCTGCTGTTCAGCCATGCTGCACAACGTGACAAAAACAGGGGAAAAATTGACTTCTTGATATTTTAGACGCTTTCACAAATCGGAACGGCCCTCACCCGAAAACCGCGCTAATCGGAGGAGGGAAAAAAAAAACAAACAAACATTGAACCGGCGAAATGAAATGAAAGCAAAAAACTTACCGAGAAAAACAAACCGGCAGGTCAGAGCAGGCAGTCCCGCAGCCAGCGAGAAACAGCCCACCCTAGCAACAGAAACGGCAGCGGTACAAACTGGGGCTCCCAGAAATTAACCTTTTGCCGATGGAGACGGAGACGGTGAATTGAGGCAGGCTCTGCCTCTCACCGGGGAACTGACTCACTGCACGTCTCCAATTTCCTTTAAAGCGATATCACCAATTTGTCAGACCAAGGACTGTAGAAACTGATCAGCTCTGCTAGAGCCAATATAAATGCAGAAATCAAAGAAAAAAACTAACATATCAGAAAGAAACTGAGGGAGAGCTAGAGATTCGACCCTCTTTAGCTGCTGAGGGCTGAAAGACTGCTGGATAACCCTAAGGGGGAGTGGCTTCACATCTCAGCAAAACTTGAAGTTTTCAGCCCTCAGCTGCTATAGAGGATTGACAACCCTACCTGTTCCCTGGACTGGCCCGGAGAAGCGATTAGGAATGACTGCATTCTTACTTATGGAGAGGTCACAGGTTCAAACACAGCATATGGTCATCATCTGGCAGGTGAAGGGGCTAACTGGGCATTTTTCCTCTAACATGGCCTGTGATCCTATAGAAATGGGCAGAGCTGTAGCAATGATGGTTACAGCACTGGCCTAATGTGCATGGGCTGCTAATTTGATTCCCACTGGGACCTCATGAGTGATACTGGATGTGTTATGTTTCTAAAACAATATTGTAGATATACATCGCAGTCACAAGAAGTATCTTTAAGTGGGTGTAAGCATCATTTAAATCCAGAGAGTATTGCTTCCCTTTCTCCAAAAAGCATATTGGCTAAGTGCCTGGGGAAAGAATTCTGAACATTTCCATGGTGAGGAATTTGTTCAGATCCCTTAAGTCTAGGATGGAATAGTAACTCTGTTACTCAAAAAGAATCCCAGCCATTCCTGCCCTGATGGTATGGGTTTGGCTGCAATGGAAGCTCTCCCAGGAGGGATTGCAATGGAAGCTCTCCCAGGAGGGATTGAGCTCTCCACCAGGACAGCGCCGCCCAGCAGAGTGTTGCCTGACCAATCGGGTCCCTCCCAGGCTCCATAAAAGAGCACGGCTGAATCGAGGACTCCCTCTGCATCCCCGAAGCTCTCCCAGGAGGGATTGAGCTCTCCACCAGGACAGCGCCGCCCAGCAGAGTGTTGCCTGACCAATCGGGTCCCTCCCAGGCTCCATAAAAGAGCACGGCTGAATCGAGGACTCCCTCTGCATCCCCGAAGCTCTCCCAGGAGGGATTGAGCTCTCCACCAGGACAGCGCCGCCCAGCAGAGTGTTGCCTGACCAATCGGGTCCCTCCCAGGCTCCATAAAAGAGCACGGCTGAATCGAGGACTCCCTCTGCATCCCCGAAGCTCTCCCAGGAGGGATTGAGCTCTCCACCAGGACAGCGCCGCCCAGCAGAGTGTTGCCTGACCAATCGGGGCACTCCCAGGATCATTTAGAGGAGTGTGCCTTACAGGCGTGCCTGCGCCTGCGTGCCTGCACCGGAGGGCCTCGCCAGAGGGCCCTTTGGCGTGGCCCTTAGGCGGTGGCACGTTGAAGAACACCAAGAACAACAAGAAATACTTCTAATGTGGACCCATTTCCACGCTGTTGTGATCCCTTTTCCTGAACCGCAAGTATTACCAATCACCATAGGATTTGTAATATCTAACCAGTAAATCTGTTGTCTGTTGATTATCACACATTCACTAGCACTAACGCTGACAGTCATTACCAAGCGTCACATCTAAAGAAATCACCATAGTGAGAAATATATACTTTAGAGTTTATTATTGTTGCCAATACTCCATTCACATACATCAGTGCTAATTGTATACTATTGCTAGTATCAATTAACTGCTATCACTTAACTGCTAGATATTATTTCTGTTACCAACAATACATTTTCATGTAGCAGCGCTAATCCTATTACCATTGTTAGTATTTTATATCTACTACTATCAATGTATTTTACATTTACATGTATTCTACATTGCTAGATTTTACATTTACATGTAACAGCTCTAATTGTATACTATTGCTAGTATCACTTAACTACTAGAGTCTATCTTGTTGGCAAAAACCCATTTTTCATTCATCAGTGATAATCTTATTACTGACAACTGTGTAATACCTCATTACTGTTGGCAGAATTTCACCCTTACCCAAAAGTATTAACTTATTATTACTGTTGGCAGTATATTATTCTGTTTAGTTCCTTGCTGAATGTTACATTGTCTCATATTCTGCTGACAACTGTTACATTGTCTCATTTTCCACTGACTGACACATTGCCTCATTGTTTGCTCGATGCTGTACTGTTCCTGTCTTATATGCTGCCACATTGTTCCAAATACATACTCATCTCCAGACAGTAAGTTTATACACTGCCAATAGCTAGCACAATAGTCAAGCCAGCACAATAGTCAATACTGGTCCCACTAATTACCCAGCAACAAACAGTTCACATACTATTTCACAAAGACATCACAAAATGCACCCATTCCTAGCCTTGGCATGTCTACACCTAGCCTCCTGGCTCCCCCTTACATCCCACGCCTTTCACACAAGCACTAACCACATCCCAATACTCCGCAGTGACGGGAAAAAATGGACGGAGAATCACCAACACCCCCCAAGAGAACCCAAGGACGCACATCACTCACATTTATTACACATCCCACTTCAACATCTCAAGAAGTCACATCTGGACCGTCAGCAACACCATCAAGCCCTGAAGTGTGCACTCATCAACGCAAGGTCAATACGTACAAAATGGCCAATAATTACCGATCTGGTCACGACCCATGATCTTGATATCATCATGATCACAGAAACTTGGCTATCAGAATGTGACAACGCAATCATCAACCAGATGTTACCCACAGGTTTCTCAGTCCACACATGCCATAGAACCAATCAGAGAGGAGGAGGAACACTCATCCTTGTCAAAACTTGCCTAGGCTTCCAGATGTGCAACTCAACCAGCACAGCCCACCTGGACTCCCTCACCATAACAAATGACACCTGCACGATCAACCTACTCTACCGGGCACAACACCATCCTCAGAAGATCTTGCAACGATAATGGGCCTCGCTTGCAACTCAAACAAACCACGATCCCAGAACTGGATCCTAGGTGATTTCAACTTGCCTACACTACAGGAATCGCAAGCCTCTGCTTTCCTAGAAGCGTTACAAGAACTAGGCTACGATCAGCTAGTCAATAATCCCACCCACGTCAAGGGAAACAAACTTGACCTGATCTTTGCCCCACAGACAGATAAAGATACCACCCAACCAATGTCACCAACCATAACGCCTGTGCCATGGTCTGACCACAGCCTGATCCAATTCCAGATACCTATTAACACACACAATAAAAACTCCAACAAAAACAACACTGTCCATGAAACCGCTTTGAAGCGCTTCCGCCCCTTTAATAAAGAAGAGCTTCGAGAGAAGATCCTCCCACTCCTCAACAACATACCACACGACCTAGATGCATTGGTGTCCACCTGGGATGAGAGCCTCAAGACCATCGCATGTTTAACAGCCACAAATAAAACAACAACAAAGAAACGAGAGCATGCACCATGGTATACCAGGGAACTCCGAGACTCACTCAAGTGCCTGCGCAGGCTCGAGAGAAGATGGCGTCAATCTCACTCTACTGAAGCACAAGATACTTACATCGCTCACCTAAAATCACACCGCGATGAATTAACAAAAAAGCGGAAACAATACCATTCCGACATCTTGAAGCGGTCACTAAACAAGCCACACGACCTCTTCAATATAGTGAAATCTCTCATAAGAGAACCTCCTGCAGACCAGTCACAGATGCCACACCCCCAGGCATACTCCAACTACTTACAGTCAAAAATGATCCAGACTACTACATCTGCAACCAACTACCTACAACTTGAAGTCACCCAGGCTGGTGCAACCTCGAACTCCGTGGAAAACAGCTCTCAGCACAACTTGCCCCAACCATCACCACTATCCGACTTTGAAAAAATATCACGCAGAGAGATTGAAGACACGATCGCTGCAATCAACCCCACTACCGCACCCAATGACCCATGCCCTGCTTTATGGATAAAGGAGTTACGATGTGACTTAAGCCAATATCTGAGCGAATTAATAAACCAATCTCTTACAACCGGATCGTTTCCACAAAGTCTGAAACAAACATCAATCAGACCACTGCTCAAAAATAACAAGCTGGACCCAACGAAAGTGGAATCATACAGACCAATTTCAAGTATCCCCATGCTTGCCAAAGTAATCGAAAAGTTAGTACAGCGCCAAATCCAACAGCATATTGATACTGAAGCCCCACTGGATCCTTCCCAGCATGGGTTCAGAGAAGCACATGGGGTTGAAACCCTCCTCACCAACCTATTTGACCATCTAGTCTCTGGAACCGACAAAATGCATCAAGGATTCGCCCTCATATTCCTCGACATTGCAGCGGCTTTCGACTCGGTGAACCATGAGATCCTCATACAACGCCTCAGCGAGAAAGGAATTCAGGGAACAGCCCTAAAGTGGTGCAAGTCATACCTGACTAATAGATGGCAACATGTAAGGTCAGGCTCCACAACCTCAGAACCATTTTTACAAAACCAGGGTGTACCACAGGGCTCGTCACTATCTGCATTGATGTTTAACATCTACATGCAGCCCATATGTGCCCTAGCACGTTCATTCAAGGTCAACTGTCTAGCCTACGCAGATGACATCCTCCTATACATCCCATTCAGGACCAACCAACCAGACCTCTCACCTCTAACAAGATGTTTTGAGGCAACAGCAGAATGGTTCAGCACACAAAACATGAGAATCAACTACAGTAAAACAGATGTCCTTTTCATCTCAAGGAACCAGGACTTCACCCCTCCACTCTCTTTAAAGGTCGGCAACACAGAGCTGAAAACCAAACCCACAATCCGCTACCTTGGCGTTACACTGGATCAACAACTGGATCTGAAAACCCACATAAGAAACACAGTAAAAACAGTATACATGAAAATAAGGACCCTAAAACATCTCCGACCGCTGCTTGACTTCAGCGACTACCGTTCGATCTATCAGGCATTAATATTACCACATTTCGACTATGCCAACGTAATTCTACACGGTCTCCCTCAAGCAACGCTGGCTCCTCTCCAGCTTGCAATGAACACTGCGGCAAGAGTACTAACAGGGGCTTCACGGAGAGAGCACATAACGCCAGTACTGATGAACCTCCACTGGCTACCAGTTCAAGCAAGAATCCGCCACAAGGTTCTAACCTTAACTTTCAAAGCCGCAAACACTCTGACCCCCACAGCCCTCAGCAAGATGATACATAAAGTACCACAGAACAGAAACAGAAGACCCATGATGCAAAACACACTAGAGGTCCCAAAAGTAATAACAAAATGCAGAAAAGCAACGACAAATAGGGCCTTTACGATTTACGCACCCAGAGCATGGAACGCTCTCCCCACCTCTATTCGAAACATCACTTACCTAATTGACTTCAGGAAGGCATTAAAGCAGCACCTATTCACCACATACTACCCTGAATCCAGCTCTAGTGATCATACATATGCCCCCTCAGACAATCACTCATTACAATTAAACAATCAGACTCAGCATGAAAAAGGATAATCAACTGATCGCTCAGAAGATACCCACTGAAATGGAATCAGGACCCCCAGTGTAAATAAGATGTAGATATGTTATACAATGTACATAGTTCCCCCCAGTTACTTCCAAGTTGATCTCCTGTTTATTGTAAATACAACTCAGGGTTCCTGTGTTGTATGGTTGATGTTGAATGTAAACCGCTCTGATCTAAAATAGAGCGGTATAGAAGAACTGTTAAATAAATAAATAAATAAAATAAAATATAGAAGGTAGAGAATTCCTATAAATGTATCTCCTGATGCTGAGAGTCAACTGAATAGATTCCAGAGGACAATTTGGTGGAAGTTCAAATAGGTGCAGTTGGCCCCTCCCAGACTGCAAGCCTCCCTCTGACTGGTAGGTTGTATGGGAGTAGGATGGGGTAGAGGCTATGTTCTCCTGAAGAAGTATTTGAAGTCAAAATATACAAAAAGGTGCCTGCAGTGCTTGCAGTCCAACCACCAGGCACTTTTTGTGTGTTTCTGTAATAGATATGGTCCTGTGGCAGCAGGTGCATTTTTTAAATCCGCTCACTTTTTTCTGGAATATATCATTTGGAAAAACAGCATCAACAGAGTAAAAGAAAAATAAATTATTTTGACCAGAACACTTGAGGCCTAAATGCAGCCTATAGGGTGATGCGAGAAACAGAAAGGAAACTTTAAATAAGCAAAAAACACAAGGAGAATTAGAGGGACAATGCATGCAGCAATGATGGTAGCAGGATGGGACATTTACATACAGTCAAAAGAAGAGCACATTGACTAAACAGAGGAAATACAGAGGAATACCATGGACCAATATAATAAAACGTCTGTGGGGCTCCACAAAAAATGGAAGACTGAAGAGGATGAGGTATGAGAGCAGCAACTTGGAATACATGCTCATGCATGGAGGGATGCTTCTAGAAGCAGCTGAGAGAAGTTCTCCCAGGGGGCGTCATCGGTGACATCACCCATATGTGAGCACTTATCCTGCTTATCCATGAAGAAAGAGTAGTTACTCACCTGTAACAGGTGTTCTCCAGGAGCAGCAGGAATCCGTCCTCACATATGGGTGTCATCGGCGCTGATGAAGCCCCAGCGGAGCATTTCCCCAGCTTTCTATGAAAGCCTTTGGGAATGCAGGCACGCATGCGCGGTTCCCTTCCCGCCTAAAGGTGCCATCTTACCTCAGTCAAATGACATAGCTAAGAACAGCACACAAAAATGAAAAAATAAACTATGTACAACTGCAACTCCCAGGGGAGGAGGGAGGGTTGTGAGGACTGATTCCTGCTGCTCCTGGAGAACACCTGTTACAGGTGAGTAACTACTCTTTCTCCAGGACCAAGCAGGAAGTCAGTCCTCACCTATGGGTGACTCCCTAGCTCTGGGCTACCGAGGAACCCAGGCTGAACAAGAGTACTCCCTCTAGTCTCAGCAGCAAAGAAAGGCTTTTCAAGGACACAACCTCCATCGGTAGCCCAACAGAGGGCAGGAGGGCAGGAGTTGCCTAAACCTCAAAGAGATTCCGGAGTACTGCCTGGCCAAAAGCACTGTCCCTACGGGACTCCCTCTCCAGACAGTAGTGGGCCACAAAGGTCTGGCTTGAAGACCAAGTTGCAGCCCTGCAGATGTCTACCAAGGGCACAGAGCGGAGATGAGCCACTGAGGCAGCCATTGCCATGACACGATGGGCCGTGACCCGACCCTGCAAAGGAAAGTCAGCCGCCTTGTAAGCCCAGGTGATACAGTCAGCCACCCAGATGGACAAGGTACGCTTGGACACAGCCAACCCCAACTTATTGGGGTCAAAGGATACGAAGAGTGAGTAGCCCTCCTATGCCCCTGCGTACGGTCAAGGTAGAAGGATAAGGCCCTCCTACAATCCAGGGTATGCAGGACTGCTTCAGCCTGGCTTGCATGAGGCCTAGGGAAGAATGTTGGAAGAACCACCTCCTGATTGAGGTGGAAAGAGGAAACAACCTTTGGGAAGAACTTGGGATGAGTCCTGAGGACTACCCTGTTCCTATAAATCCTGGTGTAAGGCCTATCACAGACCAGGGCCTGAAGCTCACTCACTCGCCTAGCTGAGGTAAGGGCTATCAGGAAGAGTATCTTCCAGAATAGGAAGCGTAGTGGACAAGTAGCCATCGGCTCAAAAGGTGGGCGAGTCAGTTGCTGCAAGACCACATTCAACTCCCACTCAGGGGCAGGAGGACGGATTGGAGGCTTGAGCAAAAGCAAGCCCCTGAGAAAGCGGGACACCAAAGGGTGACCTGACAGAGAATGTCCCTCCACCAGTGAGTGGTGAGCTGCTAGAGCTGAGAGGTGGACCCGAACAGAATTGGACTTAAGTCCCTGATTTGATAAGTGCAGTAAGTACTGAAGCACTACTGGCACAGTACAGGAGAAAGAATTCTCTGTACGTAGCTGACACCACACAGAAAACCTTTTCCATTTGAGAGCATAGGTTTTCCTAGTGGACTGTTTTCTAGAGGCTAGGACAACCTCCTCAACTTCTTGAGGTAGGCCCCAGGAAGCCAAAACTACCCTTGCAGCCTCCAGGCCATCAAATTGAGAGCTTTGAGATTGGGGTGCAGAAGGAAACCCTGCTCCTGTGAGAGAAAGTCGGGTTGCAACCCCAGAGGCAGTGGGGGATCCACAGCCAGTTGAAGCAGAAGAGGAAACCAAGGCTGTCTCGGCCACCTGGGAGCCACCAGCAGGACCGAGGCCTTGTCCTGAAGAATTTTGAAGAGAGTTCGGGCCACAAAGGGCGTGGGAGGAAACGCATACAGGAGGCCCTGAGACCATGGAATCAGAAAAGCATCCGTTGCTATTCTCAGAGGATGCGGTTGCCTGGAGCAGAACTTTGGCAGTTGATTGTTCATTGGGCTGGCAAAGAGACCCCATTTTAGGAAGATCCTCTGAACCACTGAAGGATGCAGCTGCCACTCGTGGGGCTGCAGAATTCTGCCTAACCTGTCGGCCAGGTAGTTGTCCTGGCCTGGAAGGTACACAGCCTTGAGGAGCATGTTGTGCTTGAGGGCAAATGAACAAAGGTCCTGAGCCTCCCGACAAAGGATTCTGGACCCAGTCCCGCCCTGTTTGTTCACAGAAAACATGGCTACTTGGTTGTCTGTCTGAACCAGGACAGATTGATGAGCCAGGGCAGGAGAGAAAGCTTTGAGTGCTAATCAAATAGCTCTGAGTTCGAGGAGATTGATCTGCTGTGCAGCTTCCCAAGGAGACCACAGGCTCTGGGTGCACTTGCCTAGACAATGAGCTCCCCAGCCCTGCAGGGAGGCGTCTGTGGTCAGTACCACCGTGTACCCAGGAATCTGAAAAGGCACCCCCTTTAGTAGATTGGGTGGGTGCAGCCACCAGTTGAGGGAGGTCAGAAATTGTCTGGACACCCTTATCCTGTCTCTGAGGCTGCCTGTGGCCTGTGACCACTGAGTCTGAAGGCACCACTGTGCAGGCCTCATATGGAGCCTGGCACTGGGGGTCACATGCACTGTAGAAGCCATGTGGCCAAGCAGCCTTAGGCAGAGTCTGGCGGAAACCAGAGACTTGCTGAGAAACTGGTTTGCTAAGTTTATCAGTCTTTGGGCTCTGTCTGCTGGCAAGAAAGCCTTTGCTAGCAGGGAGTTCAGCCTTGCTCCTATGAACTCCAAGTTCTGGGAGGGGAGCAAAGTGGACTTTGCGAAGTTTATGACAAAGCCCAGGCTTTGAAGAAGAGCAAAAGTTCTGAGGGTGGCTTGTCTGGCCTCCTGGCACGTCTGACCCCTGATGAGCCAGTTGTCCAGATAGGGGAAGACAAAGATTCCCTGATTTCTCAGGAAGGCCGCCACCACTGCCAGGCATTTGGTAAAGACCCTGGGAGCGGAGGTGAGGCCAAAAAGCAGTACTCTGTACTGATAATGGTTTCCCCCCACAATGAACCTGAGGTACTTTCTGTGGTCTGGATGAATGAGGATGTGAGTGTACGCATCCTTTAGATCTAAGGAGCATAAGCCAATCTCCCTGCTGGAGGTAGGGCAGAAGTGTTCCAAGAGTAAGCATCTTGAACTTTTCTTTCTCGAGGAACTTGTTGAGGTTTCTGAGATCCAGAATGGGTCGAAGGCCACCGGTTCTTTTGGGTACCAGGAAATACCTGGAGTAGAATCCGTGACCGTGCAAGTGGGGAGGCACAGGCTCCACCGCCCTGTCCACCAACAGACCCTGAAGCTCTTGAAGGAGAAGGTCTGTGTGCAGGGGAGGCCTTGGAAGCTCCCCTGGAAAGTATGGAGGAGGCAGTTGGTGAAAATGCAGGGCATAGCCCCTGTGAACTATGTCCAACACCCAACTGTCCCCAGTGATGAGGGGCCACTGGTGGGCAAAGAGGGCGAGGCGACCTCCTGTGCAGGGCTGGGACAGCAGGGATGGAGAGGCTACGCTCAAGGAGTCAAAAACCCCCACCATGCTGAGTGGGAGCAGGAGCCGGAGGCTTGGGGGTCCTCTGCCTACGGGGCCCATTACCCTGCCCCTTGGCTTGCTGACCCTGGGGTGCAACTTGGGCAGCCTGATATTGAGGGTACTGTTTGTAGGCAGTGCCCTTCCTCGGGTAAAAGGGCTTTTTACCCGAGCACTTCTTTCTATGAGAAGGGGCAGAGGTCTTTCTAGACAGCCTTGTCCATGTAAGGTGCTCTGTTTCGAGCTGGGCGGCCTTCTCGGTCATGGGCTTGCCAAAAAGGTTTTCACCTCGGCAAGGGACATCGACCAACTTGTCCTGAACCCATGGCTCGAGGTCCGATGACTGCAGCCATGCCTGGCGTCGAGCCGCGATGCCGGCTGCTGCAACTCTGGCCGAAGCCTCGAAGCCATCGTAGGCGGCGTGGGACATGAACTTCGAGCAGTCCCGAATCCCCGAGGACAAGGACTTGAACCTCTGCAAGGGGGATCCCTGGAGAGTCCAGCAGAGAACCCAGCCAAATCCTTGGCCAGGTCCCGCAAGTACATGCCCATGTACAGCTGGTAAGACTGGACACGGCAAGCAAGCATCGAGCCCTGGAAGCACTTTCTACCGACGCCATCGAGGTTTTGGGCCTCCCTGCCGGGGGGCACCGCAGAGTGCATCTTCTGGCTCTTTAGACGATGCATGGCCGATTCCACAACCATGGAATGGTGTGGTAGCTGTGCCTTTTGAAAGCCAGGGCTCTTTCTGAGTCGACAGATCAACTCACTTGCTTAAAACCGGCGCCGAGGCCGGTGCCTCCCATATCCGGAAGAGGAGCCGTTCCAGCATCGGAGGAACCGGGACAGTAAAGGCCTCCTTCAGAGGAGAGTCACACTGCAGGGCTTCGAGCTCTTCAGCTCGAGGCTCTTCCTCGGGGTCCGCCGGAATAGCCAAGGCAGTGGCCATATCCCGGACGAACTCCGAGAACCGAGTATCTTCCTGAGGGGATCTACTCCGGGGCTCAGACTGCTGTGAGTCCGACGGGATGCACCGAGTCTTGAACGTATCGGGGGACTCCTCATCCTCCGTCTCCCAGGCGGACTCGTCCGACGAGGAGTCAGGGCCCAACCCCGCGGGGCCCTGGAGCACCCGCCTCGACGCCAGAGGCACCGGCGTCGACGCCCTCGGTCCCAAGCGGAAGGTTGAGGGAGACCTCGACCGAGGTCGACTTCAAGCCATGATGGACTTGAGTATCGGCTCGGTCTCCGGGGTTGACTTCGAAGTCGATGTCCCGGTGGTCGGGGCAGATGCGCCAGACAGGCTAGCCATCAGTGCCCGCTGCTGCTCCATGAAGGCAGACAGTCTGCTCTCCAAGGCTGTCATCCTGAGACTCAGCTCGGGAGACGCAGCAGCCACCGACTCGGGCCCCGGCGGCGCCGGGCCCGACGTCGGCTCTCTGGGAGGACAGTCCTCGAGGACTATGGGGCTTACGTGTCCAGCAGACTCCGGTTCCACGCGAGGAACTTTGGCAGGCTTCTCTTGTTCCACGGGCCTGGGGCGACGGTTGGGGGTCTTAGACCTGGCCCTCGAGGAGCCAGGGACCTCCGACGACGACGCCCTCGCGAGCCGCTTCTTCCTCTTGCGTTCCCGGTTGGGGGACCCCCTGTCCGAGGAGCTTCGACAGCGCTCGGGATCCGAATCCCGAGATGTCGAGGCCTCAGACGAGGTTCGGGCCCGGCCGGAGGCCAAGTCAAAAAAAAGCCTTTCTTTCTGCTGCTGGCGACTTCGAAGTGCCTTGGAAGACATCTTCCCACATGGTCCACACGTCTTAGGGTCGTGATCAGGACCGAGGCACCGAAGGCAGCAGTCGTGTGTGTCAGTGAGAGACATTAATTTCTTACACCGATCACACTTCTTGAAACCGCTGGAAGCCATCGGGGAAAAAAGAGTCCCCGTGAGGTCAAAGGACCGGCCTTCCAGGGAAAAAACAAAAAAGGGTGCTAACGCCAGCCACGAAGGGCAAAAAACGAAAAAGAAGAATCGGGCTTGATACCGGTGTACCGAACCCGGCGGGAGGGCTCGCCAAAAAAAATCAACTTTTATCCAGGATGACAGGACACACGTCCGGTGGGCTTCTTGGAAAAAAAGAGACTGAGGTAAGATGGCACCTTTAGGCGGGAAGGGAACTGCGCATGCGTGCCTGCATTCCCAAAGGCTTTCATAGAAAGCTGGGGAAATGCTCCACTGGGGCTTCATTGGCACCGATGACACCCATATGTGAGGACTGACTTCCTGCTTGGTCCTGGAGAAATAACTTAATCTAAGATCAGACAATTTTAGTATTGGGACGTGGGGTGGGGTGGGGGGTTGTAATTATCTGGTTATACTTTTTGTCAATTTTATTTGCTTTAATATTTTTATTGTACACTGCCCAAATAGTACATTACTGAAGAAGCAATAAGCAAGAAATGCATGAAATTAAAATTTAATGCATTTAAATGTTAAGCATTCCCCACTCTCTTTAATAACTAATATAAAAAGATACTGTGAGCAGTCTAGTAGAAAGATGGAAACTACATAGTCTTTTGCACTGACAAATGCATGATTATCTGCTTGTTGAGCTAAGGTTATGTGTCTACAAGCTGGCGCAAAGAGCTTCTATAGAATGAGTATGGTCTGGAGTGGCAAAGAGTCATGTAGGGAAGACTTTCAGGACACAGGACAGCTATTCTACCAAAATGATAGCAATTCCTGTTCAACATTAGAGAAGGCAAGGTTACCTGAAAGGGGAGCATCAATTTGGAATGGCAGAAAGTGATCCTGTAACTGGGACCTAACTTCCAAACAATGGCACTATCTTTTGAGCAGATGATGTCTCCAAGGGTCTGTGCCCAGGAGAATGTAGAAAGGACTGTCTGTTAGTGGCAGTTCAATAATTAGGAATGTCATTAAATGGCTGCTAGCCTTAAGGACATGATGGTCATTTCGCTGCCTAGTGCCAAGTTAACATCTCACACATCGCCAAGATAGGATTCAGAGAGTGCTGGGAAGAAGCAGTCTGTCTTGGTACATCTAAGTACCAATGATATAAGGAAATGCTGTAGAAAGGTTCTATGGACCAAATTTAAGCTTCTAATAAAAAATTAAATTCACATCCTCTAAAGCAGCACACTTCCATGCATAGGACTGTACTGACAGTCTGGGCTCCACCTTTACCAAAAGGTAACACTGTTGCTGGTGCCAATATTTAAAAAGAAAAAACAGATCTTGGGGGAAATCAATAGTCAATCAGGAACATATGATTTGAATGAGGTACCTTAAAAATATATATCTTGTTAGAACACAGAAATTATAATATCCTTAAAGTGACCCAGGTTAGCTACTGTCAGAGACAGATTGGGGTTAATGAACCATTGTCTAACCTAGCATGGCTTTTCTGGTGTTCTCACTGCTTCTATAGCATCTGAGCATAACAAAATCTTGATCATCTAATATGACCAAGGACACAAAGAGAATATGCCAATACATCATGCTTCCACGTTCCAACTGACATTTTAACAGCACTTCACTTTAAATACTGAATTCTAATAAATGACCTTTTTAAATATATTTTCCCTACATTTGTATATTTCATATTTATTTATTGATAACTATACTAATGAAAAATACTTTCTTGAAACATTACATATAAAAATCCAACAAGCAAATGCATATAAATAGAAAACTACCTTCTGTACCATCTAGCTGTTCAACTGAATCTGGTACATTCCAAATACATAGCCTTCCTGAAGAATTCCCCTGGATTAGAAGTTTGTGAAAGCAGTCTCTGTGTCCATAGAAGAACCGAGTAACAGGTGGACAAATTAGAAGCTGCAAAATAAGCAGAGACCAAAACAATTTAATGTGTTTAACATCTAAGTATCGTTGGTAATTAGATATACCTTGCTATATTACTCACCAAGCCATGTTTCAGATGAAACACAGAATAATCCTATAAACAGACATATAAACTGTGCGGCAAATATACAAGTTGCACCAATTTTCTAAGACAAAGTATATACATATACTTCCTTTGAAAATTACCCCATATAAAGTACATGCCCACGTTTAAACTTGCTCGTTGGCATTCACAGATATCCCATTTTCCACACATAAGTGCATATTTTATAAATTAGGATCACTCTCAGGAACACCTTTGTCCAAGTGAAATAAACGTATATTTACAGAGTATAAGTGCATACATTAGAGATCATATATTCCAGGCATTTTTATAAAAAAAACTTTTCTGAATGTAAATGCTGTTTTATCTGAGGAACTGCCTTTTAAAATTATTCCTATACTGATCAAGGAAAGAACTCAGAATACATGATGTCACAAATCCATCAAATACAGTTCTTTCTTCAAACAGCCAAAGAATATAGCATTTTTCAAAAGAAAACTTTCATATTCCAAAACTTTCAAAGAATACACTATTTTCAATTTCAGAAAATTAATTATAGATTACTATAAAAGTTGTTAATTGAAAACTATTATACTAATGCAGCTCGGGTTCGATTAAACACATATGTATACATGATAATAAAAGTACATGCGGGAAAAAGTGGTTACCGACGTAAAGAGAGGTGTCATGACTTTTTCAGGTATAATAGGGAAAGGACGAAGGCAAGAGATAGAAGTGCGATACTCATAGATGCCGAGGACCAATTTGTGGAATGTGATAAGGAAAAAGCAGAACTGTTAAACAAATACTTTTGTTCCACATTCACAAAAGGCAATCCTGGAGAAGGACAATCCATAACTAACAAAGCTAACAAGGGGAACGAAGTAGCTATAATACCAATCACAAAAGAAGGTTTTTTGAACAGCTTGCAAAACTGAAAGTCTGGATCAGAATATATCCCAAGATACTACTACTACTGAACATTTGTATAGTGCTACAAGATGTACACTGTGCTGCACAGACACATGTAAAAGACAGTCCCTGATCATCAGAGCTTACAATCTAGTCAAGACAGACAACACAACAGTAGCTGTAAACATGGGATACATTTAGGTGGAATGGTAAGGAAACACAACGGAGATCAGATGAAACAAGATCCAAAAGCGGCAGCGAAGAGGTGAGTTTTTAGGCTAGATTTGAAAAGTGTCAGAAGAGGCGCCTGACATACAGACTCAGATAGTTTGTTCCATGCACAAGGAGCAGCAAGGTGAAAGGAGCGAAGTCTGGAGTTCGCAATAAAAGAGAAAGGCACAGATAGAAGCAATTTGCCAGAAGAGTGGAGCTAAAGAGGAAGGGTGTAGGGAGAGATAAGAGAAAAGACAGTGAGAGCTGCATAGTGAATGCACTTATAGCTCAACAGGACAAGTATGAACTCTATGCAGAGATGGATAGAGAGCCAATGAAGTGACTTGAGAAGAGGGGTAATATAAGCATGACGAATCTAGTGGAAGATTAGCCGAGCAGCAGAGTGTTGAACAGATTGAAGGGGAAAGAGATGATTCAGAGGGAGAACAGCAAGGAGTAGGTTACAATAATCTAGACAGGAAGTGACTAAAGAGTGGATAAGTGTCTTAGTAGGGTGTTCAGAAAGGAATGGGTGAATTTTGTTGATGTTGTAGAGAAAGAAATGGCAGGTTTTAGCTATCAGTTGGATGTGTGTGGAGAAGAAGAGAGAGGAGTCAAAAACAACCCCAAGGTTGTGAGCTGAGGAGACAGGGAGGAGTAGAGAGTTATCCACAGAGAATGAGAAAGGAGGAAGGGGAGAGGAGGGTTTAGGGAGAAAAATAAGTAGCTCCATTTTGGCCATGTTCAATTTCAAGCAGCAGTGAGACATCCAAGCAGCAATGTCAGAAAGGAAGGCAGAAATCTGGACTGGATTGCCAGAGAGATTTCAGATGTAGAGAGGTAGATCTGGGAATCATCAGCATAAAGATGGTACTGAAAGCCATGGGAAGAGATGAGTGCATCAAGGGACTGGGTATATAGAGAGAAAAGGAGTGGAACCAAGACAGATCCTTGGGGTACACCAACTGAGAGCAGATAGCAGTAGAGGAGGATCCACTAGAACAAACACCGAAAGAGCGATGGGAGCGATCAGTAGAGAACCAGAATAGCACAGAGCACTTAAAACCAAGTGAGGACAAGGTATCAAGGAGAAGATTGTGGTCAACAGTGTCAAAAACAGCAGAAAGATCAAGACGGATGAGGAACGAATAAAGGCCCTTGGATTTTGCTAAGAATATGTCACTGGAGACTTTGGCAAAAGCTATTTCTGTGAGAGGAGAGAGTCGAGGCAATGGCGGTAAGTAGTTTAGAAACGAAGTGGAGGAGAGAGATGGGTCGATAGTGAGAAGAACAGGTAGTATTTAGTGAGGGTTTCTTGACGAGAGGAGTGACCACAGCATGCTTGAAGGCTGCAGGGAAAGTTGCATTGGAGAGCAATAGGTTGAGAATATGAGAGATGAGAAGGAACTACAATGGAAAAGATGGAGCTAAGGAGATGGGTGGGAATAGAATCAGGGAAGCAGCTAGTTTGGATGAGGAAAGAAGGTAAGTGGTTTCCTCCTCAGAGATCACAGAAAAGGAAGAAAGAGTAGCAGAGGTAGGGACGGAAGTTGGACGTGATGAGGGGGAGGAGGGGGGAGTATCTGACCTCATGGGGAATTGGAGTGTGATTTTCTGGATTTTATCATGGAAGTAGTCAGCCAGGGTTTGGGCATTAAGGGAGGAAGGTGTCGGAGGCAGAGGCACCTTGAGGAGAAAGTTGAAAATTGTAAAGTGACGGCAAGGGTCAGCGGCAAGAGAGTTAGTCAGATGGACATAATAGTCTTGTTTGGCAAGTGCTATGGCTGACTGAAAAGAAACAAGCATGAATTTGAAGTGTAGAAAGTCCACAAGGGTGCGGGATTTGAGCCAAGCACACTCAGCTGAGCAGGCGCAGGAATGTAGATAGCCGAAGATAGCCAGGGTTGAGGTACCTCACAAGACGTGGTGTGGGCAGAGCAAGAGCATCCAGAGAAAAGTAAAGTGCAGCAATATAGGAAGCTACAGCCTCTGATGATGTAGTGGATGAAAAGGGTGATGTGACAGTGGAGGAGAGAGCCAATGAGTCAGTAGCATTAAGATTTCTAAAGTGGTTGAAGGAGACAGGGCGTGGTTGAGGTGGTGAGTGATGAAGAGTGAAGCTTAGCAGGTGATGGTCGAATAAGCTTAGCAGGTGATGGTCGAATAAGGAAATCTGCATGCTGGTTCTCCGCGGAATTATGGACCTCACTACTCCTCCTCAGGAAGCTAGAAAGAAGATGGTGACGCTCCCGGTCTCCAGTCCACCAGTCAGCCTACACATCCCCCTTAAAAGTACACCAAGAAGCAATATCAGGGAAAATGAAAGAACACCACTCTGAACTCCTGCAACGCTCTCTAAACAAACCTCAGGACCTCTTCAACATAGTGAAGTCCCTGACGAAAGAACTTTCGCCCCTCCCAACCAAGTCTACTACACCCTCAGGAATTCGCAGACTACTTACAAGCCAAAACCAGCAATGCCAACGCAGCAACGAAACCCACACCCAGTCACAACTCACACCGACTAATGCCACTCACCTCACTCACACCACCATCCGAGAGATGCATCGAGGACATCATCGCGGCTATCAACACCACCACTGCTCCAAACGACCCCTGCCCAGCATTCTGGATAAGATCGCTACGCGCGGAATTCAGCCCAATCCTAGCCAAGATCATGGATCTGTCCTTCTCAACAGGAACCTTCCCATCAAGCCTCAAACAGACGTCCATTCGGCCCCTTCTAATAAAACAACAAATTGAACCCCCAGAAAGCGGAATCCTATTGACCAATCTCAAGCATCCCCCTGCTAGCCAAGATCGAGAAGGTCATCCAACGTCAAATCCAGCACCACATCAAGTCCACTGCCCCTCTAGACCCATGCCAGCACGGCTTTAGAGAATCTCATGGCGTTGAGATGCTACTCACCACGCTAATCAATACCTTAATCACAGGGATTGACAACATCGCCTCTGTGTTCGACTCCGTCAACCATGAGCAGCTCCTGACACGTCTCCATGAGAAGGGAATCCAGAGCTTAGCCTGGAGCTGGTGCAAGTCATACCTAACAGATAGCAGCAGGTACGAATGGGCTCCAAGACCTCCGAGCCTTTGCAACAAAGGCTAAGTGTTCCCCAGAGCTCTTCACTCTCTGCCCTCCTGTTCAATATATATATGCAGCCCATATGTGCTATCATCTGTTCCTTCAATATCTCCTGCCTGATATATGCGGATGATGTACTGCTTTTCACCCCATTCGCCATCGACCAACCTGACTTCTCGACATTAGTTAGATGCTTTGATGCTGTCACTGACTGGCTCCACTCACAGAATCTCAGGATCAACTGCAACAAAACAGATATACTATTCATCACAAGAAAGGTGAAATTAGACTTACCTGCTAATTGTTGTTCCTTGAGGAACTCCAGTCCAGTCCCGAACCTCTGGGTTTAGTACCTCCTCTAGCAGCTTGGAGAACTGAGTAACATCATTCTTTTGATGACACTGGTATAAATACCCGAGGGACTGCCTCCTCGCTCCAGTAAGCAGACTCACAGGAGCAACAATTAAGTAGCAAACATTCCTATCAATTTTAACAACCAAAAACTATTAACTAAGCACGGGAAAGTGAACCCGTTCCTTTAATTCTTTCTGAAACAGCACTTCTATTAACTTTGCCCTGCTAAGGTCCGCCCTCCTCCTAAACAGAGGATCATGACCCCATTAAACTCCCCATTCACTTACCCCACCCCTTATGGATTGTAAGCATTATAGTTACTTTTCCAGCTTACCATGTAGAATACCATACCTGTTCGCTTCAGGTTCTAGTCCAAAATACAGAATATTAGGGAGGGATACGGGACTGGATTGGAGCTCCTCAAGGAACAACAATTAGCAGGTAAGTCTAATTTCACCTTCCTTATCATCCCTCCAGTCCAGTCCCGAACCTCTGGGGATGTAACAGAGCAGTGACAATTCTTAACGGGAGGGATCAGCTAGACCAGCCTGAAGCACCGCTGATCCAAAACATGTATCCCTTTCCGCCAGAACGTCAAGACGATAATGCTTGACAAAGGAATGTAAAGATGACCATGTAGCCACCTTACAGATCTCAATAACCGGCACTAAACTGCACTTGGCCCATGACGCCGCTTGCGCCCTAGTTGAATGCGCTCTAAGCCCTTCTGGTACTGTCTTGCCCTTCAACAGGTACGCTGACGCTATAGCCTCTTTGAGCCATCTGGCAATCAAAGCCTTGGAAGCTGCTTCCCCTTTTCTTGCCCTCCAAACAGGACAAACAGTCTGTCGGTATTGCGGAATCCCGCTGTCCTCCGCATATACATTTTCAATATGCCCTACTCACGTCTAGGAGATGCAGCTTTCCCGAATCTGTCTCCTTGCTCCCGCACTCAAATACTGGCAAAGAAACCACCTGATTCACATGAAAAGTCGACACCACCTTGGGCAAAAAGAACGGAACTGGCCTCGACATCACTTTATCGTTAAAGGCCAAAAAAGGCTTTTTGCAAGACAACGCCTGTAACTCTGAAATTCTCCACGCAGAACATATAGCCACTAGAAAAACCACTTTGAGAGTAAGGTCTTTTAACGATGCTCTTGACAAAGGCTCGAACGGCTCACATACCAACACCTCCAGTACCAAATGTAGATCCCACGTCGGAACAGTCAGCCTACAGGGTGGCCTCAAAAGAGACACTGCCCTCAAAAAATGCTTAACATCAGGGTGCGCTCCTAGCACCTCTCCTTTTATCTTCCTTCTATAACAGGAGAGCACTGCCAACTGAACTCTCAATGATGCAGCGGCTAATTCTTTCTCAAACCCATCTTGTAAAAAAGATAGAATCTGTGAAACGGTAGCTTTCAATGCTTGCACCCCTTTACCGTCACACCATGCTTCAAATATCCGCCAAATACGAACATACGCCAAGGAGGTCAACCTCTGCCTTGCCCTCAACAAGGTGGAAATCACCGCCGAGGAGTACCCTCTGGCTCTCAGCCTCGCCTTCTCAAGAGCCAAGCCATAAGCAAGAATCGATCCACCTGAGGCATTTGTAAAGGACCCTGTAATAACATATCCCCTCGAGTTGGTAGGTGCCATGGTCGGTTGACTAAGAGCCTTATTAGATCTGCATATCATGGCCATCTTGGCCAATCCGGCGCTAACAGAATTACCTGTCCTCTGTGTACTTCTATTCGCTGTAACACCTGACCTATCAACACCCACGGTGGAAACACATACAGGAGCTGTTCTTCCGGCCACCTTTGCATGAGAGCATCTAGGCCTTCCAACATTCTTTCTCGCCTTCAGCTGAAGAATCGGTTTGCCTTTGCTGAGTCGAAAGTTGCCATCAAATCCATTATTGGCATTCCCCAATGGCACACTATCATCTCGAACACCTCCGGATTGAGGACCCACTCTCCTGGGTCCACCTTGACCCCACTCAAAAAATCGGCCTCTACATTGTCCAGCCCTGCAACATGTGACGCCGATACAGCTGGAAAATTTGCCTCGGCCCAAATGAATAGTTGTTCGGCCTCGGATTCCAGAGAGACACTGCTTGTGCCCCCTTGTCGACTGATGTAGGCCACTGCGGTCGCGTTGTTGGAAAGCACCCGAATGGGCTTTCCCTGAAGTTAAGGTTGAAAAGCTCGCAGTGCTAGTGTTACCGCTCTTAATTCCAATCTGCTGATCGACCACACCTTTTCCGTCTCTGTCCATTGCCCTTGAACGAACTGTCCTTCGAAGTGAGCTCCTCAGCCTATTAGACTGGCATCCGTCCTTAACGGAATCCAAGCAGGTGATTCCAAGGGCATTCCTTTTTCCAGACTCCCTGGCTGTAACCACCACTGGTCCCTCCTGGTGAGACTACCTTCTGAGCAATGCTCTCTGTAAGGGACGCATGTAGGCTCTTGCCCACGGAACTAGCTCGAGCGTTGCCGCCATGGTGCCGAGCAACTGAAGATAATGCCATGCGGTGGGATTCGTTCTTCCCAGAAAACCGCGCACTAGTCTTCTCAACCCTAGCACTCGCAGCTGAGGTAGAAACATCTTTCCGACGCTTGTATCGAAGCGAGCTCCCAAGTATTCTAGTGTCTGCGATGGGCTCAACCGGCTCTTCACCACGTTGACCACCCAACCGAGATTCTGTAGTACCTCCACCACCCTGGCTGTTGCCAACTTGCTTTCTTCCTTGGACTTTGCACGAATCAACCAGTCGTCCAGGTAAGGGTGCACTAACACCCCTTCCTTTCACAATGCTGCCAATACTACTACCATCACCTTGGTGAAAGTTCGTGGAGCAGTCACCAAGGCGAACGGTAACGCCCGGAATTGAAAATGTCCCATGGGCACCGCAAACCTGAGAAACTTCTGATGTTCTAGTCGAATCGGAATGTGTAGGTAAGCTTCTGACAAATCCAGAGATGTGAGAAACTCTCCTTTTCTTACTGCCACGATGACAGATCTCAGCGTCTCCATATGAAAATGAATCACCCGAAGACAGCAATTTACTTTCTGGAAATCCAAAATTGGTCGATAAGATCCTTCCTTTTTCGGTACGACAAAGTATATGGAGTATTGATCGCAGCCACACTGGTCTGGCGGTACCGGCACTACAGCGTTCAGGTTCAAAAGTCTTTGCAAGGTCTCTCGTACCGCTCTGCACTTGACGCGCACCTTGCAAGGAGATTGAACTTAAGACTTGCGCACTGGGCGTTGAAACTCCAGAGCATATCCTTCTCGAATGACCTATAACACCCACTGATCTGATGTGATTTGGACCCAGGCAGGATAAAAATCCCACAGACGACCTCCCACGGGTACCTGTCCTGCCTGGACCCTCATGGCTTCATTGTGACTTTCTAAGGTTCGAGGAAGAGGAAGCGGCAAATCCCCTGCCTGCTCCTCGAAACCCCCGAAACCCCTGGTTCCTATAAGGGAAACGGCCTCTCTGGAATTGACCGCACCGTGGGGAGCAGAAACGACGAAAGTCCCTCTGCTGACCCCTAGTCGTTTGAGCCGGACGCCCCTGCTTCTGCTTGTCCTCAGGTAGTCTTCCGCCTTTGGACTCCCCTAGATCCTTTACTAGCTTATCTAAATCTTCACCAAAAAGAAGCTTACCCCTGAAAGGGAGCTTATCAAGCATTGCTTTGGAGGAACCATTTGCCGCCTAATTCCGCAACCAGAGATGCCTCCTTTCTACAATTACCAAAGCTATACTTTTAGACAACCCCCGTATAAGGTCGTAATGAATGTCAGCCAAATAAGCCGCTCCGGATTCTAATATGGACGCCTCTCCAGCCGACTCATCCATCTGCTCTCCCTGAACCCGCTGAGACCAGCGAATACAGTCCCTGGCCACCCATGCTCCACAAATAGAAGCTTGAATGGATAAAGCATTGACATCAAACACTTGCTTCAACAAGGTGTCAAGCTTTCTGTCTTGGGCATCCTTAAGAGCGGCACTACCTTCCACCAGAATTGTAGTCTTCTTGGTAACCGCCGAGACCACTGCATCCACCTTGGGAGGCCTAAACAACTCCTGATCCTGGTCCACCAAAGTGTAAAGGCGGGCCATAACCCTGAACCCCTTAAGTCCTGCATCGGGCATATCCCATTCTTCCTGAATCATCTCCCGCACTACTCTGTGCACCGGGAAGGCCCTTTGAGTCTTCCTAAAGGCCTGCAACAATGGATCCTCTAAGGTGGAATCTTCCGCCGGCCCCGAGGCTGGCATATTAAGCGCCTTGAGCGTCTCCGCAATTAGCGCCGGTAACTCATCTCTTCGGAAAACCAGAACCACTCTAGCTTGGTCCTCCTGCTCAGTGAATTTGCCTTCCTCTAACACTTCCGCCAGCTCTAAATCTGGATCCCCATCTTCAGAGTGGACCTCATCTGAGGTCACTGACTGCTCCTGTCTCTCCTTCACGCTCCTAGGCTTCTTTGAAGGAACTGCGCTTGCTCCTAACCCTAGGGAGGGACCTGAATGCTTCCTGCCTGGTTCCCCTCCCCCGACGGAACTGGTTTCTGCGCTCTTCTGCCCGTTACCGAATGCCTGCTGAAAAAGAGTCACAAACTCTGGCAATCCACCTCCGCGGTTCTCCTTTGTAGCTCCTCAGCCTCTGAATTATGGCTATAGCCCTGAACCAGCTTCCGTCAACTGTTAGATGCAGTGCTAGACTCCTGCCTTACCAACTTCCCCTCTAAAATATATATATTTTTTTCAACTAAATATAACTAATTCTGTCCCCCCCCCAAGCAACCTCCGATGCTCAAATGCAAAAAACGAGGGACTCCCTAGGAATCGGAGCCCTCTGTCACCTCCGGGCCCCACACTCTCCGTGCAACCATTTCCCGCGCAAGTCCCATGCGGTGCGGCCTGCACTGCTCTCGCCTCAGGAAATTACACCGAGACACCCGCTCGCAATGTGGGCTACAGGCCCTTCTTACCCCGGTTTGACTGTTGCTGCTTCGTCCGTCTCTCCCGCGCTCGGCTGGAAACGCGGCTTCAGCGTCGGGAGAGAGAACGGACCTGTTCCTGGAAGCGCTGCTGTAGCGATCTCCGTTCTCGCCGCGATCTGCGTCCTGAGTCAGACAGCCATCTCTCTCAGTGCATGCAGCCACTGCGATCACCAGCTCCTCACCCAAAAAGGTGGGTTCGGGAGCCAGAGTCCTGCCCCTGGTCCTGCTTTTTACCTCTTTCACTGACCCAGGCTCAAGTAGAAGAGAAGAGGGGGGGAGATGGAGGGGGGCGCACCTCAGCACAGTCAAGGCTAAAACTAAAAATAATTCAACTAATAAAATAGTGAACCTTAACAATTAACTTTAAAATTAAATTTGCAAGTATTCTTCTTAATTATCCCTTAGGTGAGCCCAGGACCTCTGTGCTCATACAACCTCCAGCTGCTTGGAGACTGAGATAACTGGAGTGAGGAGGTGGTCCCTCGGGTATTTATACCAGTGTAATCAAAAGAATGATGTTACTCAGTCTCCAAGCTGCTAGAGGAGGTACTAAACCCAGAGGTTCAGGACTGGACTGGAGGGACGATAAGGAATAAAGCCTTTTCCCCTCCCGCATCAATAAAGGTGAGAGACGCCAAGCTCCCAAGCAGACCCACCATCCACTACCTGGGCATCACGCTAGACCAGCACCTCGACATGAAAGCGCACATAAACAACACCGTCAAGGCAATCTACCACAAGAAGCGAACAATTCGGCATCTCCGACCCTTGCTGCAGCCAGATGATTTCCGAACAATTTTCCAAGCTCTTGTAACCCCCCACTTCAACTACGCCAATGCCATCCTGCACGGACTCCCCAAGAACACACTGAACCCATTACAGCTGGCAATGAAGGCTGCTGCCTGCTTCCTACATGGGGCCTCCAGAAGAGACCACATAACCCCAATCTTAAAAGACCTACACTGGCTGCCGATCAACTGCCGGCTCACCTACAAAGTAGCACTGCTGACCTTCAAGGCCATCAGCAAAATATCCTCCTCCTCCCTAACGGACCTCCTCCACCCCACTCCTCCAAACAGATCCAGAAGGACCTTCACTACCAACACACTAGTAATCCCCAATGAAATAACAAAATGCTCTCAGGCAACAAAGAACAGAGACTTTGTGTTCTATGCACCCACTTGCTGGAACGACCTCCCAACCACTATCCGAGCAATCACTGACCTCACCCAATTCACAGGAAGGCATTAAAGCACCACCTTTTTCTTCTAAATTACTCACATCCCGATAAAACTCCACCCACAATACCCCCACCCACCTTGACAACACCACCAGCACACCCTAATCAGGTTGAGACAACCGCACTCATCAGCCCAACTATCTAAATTGTAAATAACTGACAATCCTGTACATAGTTATTTGAGCATGCCATGTCGCTACAACAGCCCAGTGACACCTTGCTCAGCTTGTATATAGTTACCCCAGTTCTAAATCCAAGTTGCAATACCTGTTCAATGTAAGTACAACACAAATTAAATAATGGTCTTCTCTTTCAGAGTAGTGTATAGTGATATTAAAATGATATACTCTGAATCTATGCTGAAAGTGACATGTATCACACAACTTTGTGAATCTTGTTTTATCTTATTTATAGATAGAATTGCCCGTAACGGTTTTAACGGGTCTCAGACTGTGGGCTCCCAAAGCAATGAACTTATAACTTTGGGATTAAAGCCCTTTTTGCATCAATGACCTTTATAACTCAACGGGATAATGTTTAAATGATGTTAAGACTATGCTTAGTTATCAGTGCTTGGTGTTAGGCTTTGTCCCCAACGCCATCAGCCGCGCTTCATCTGCGTTTCACCGGCAACGGTTTCTTCAGGGGGTAGCCTCAACAATACTGAAACGAAAAGCAAATATAAGTTTATAAGGTACGCACTTTCAAAATTGATTGTTGTATCTGAGGTTATATATCTCCGACAAGCCGAGAAAAATGGCTAGACATTGCTACAGTTGCTTACCACGCTAGAAACAAACTTCCCTTCACCAATATCAAAGCGATGATTGTGAGCACTGTAGCAAGTCCTTGAATGATCAGGACGCCGCGCATGCGGAGCTGCTGTTTATACTGAAATGCAGGTGCCCCTAATTTGGAAACTGATTAGAGACACTGTTCCCATTCTACTCTGTTGTTCAATCCTCGAGGGGACACCGAATCTAATCTGTAGATCCATCGTTGTTCTATGAGCACAAATGTTAATAAAATTAGAACAACGATGGATCTACAGATTAGATTTGGTGTCCCCTCGAGGATTGAACAACAGAATAGAATGGGAACAGTGTCTCTAATCAGTTTCCAAATTAGGGGCACCTGCATTTCAGTATAAACAGCAGCTCCGCATGCGCAGCGTCCTGATCATTCAAGGACTTGCTACAGTGCTCACAAGCATTGCTTTGATATTGGTGAAGGGAAGTTTGTTTCTAGCGTGGTAAGCAACTGCAGCAATGTCTAGCCATTTTTCTCGGCTTGTCTGAGATATATAACCTCAGATACAACAATCAATTTTGAAAGTGCGTACCTTATAAACTTATATTTGCTTTTCGTTTCAGTATTGTTGAGGCTACCCCCTGAAGAAACCGTTGCCGGTGAAACGCAGATGAAGCGCGGCTGATGGCGTTGGGGACAAAGCCTAACACCAAGCACTGATAACTAAGCATAGTCTTAACATCATTTAAACATTATCCCGTTGAGTTATAAGGGTCATTGATGCAAAAAGGGCTTTAATCCCAAAGTTATAAGTTCATTGCTTTGGGAGCCCACAGTCTGAGACCCGTCAAAACCGTTACGGGCAATTCTATCTATAAATAAGATAAAACAAGATTCACAAAGTTGTGTGATACATGTCACTTTCAGCATAGATTCAGAGTATATCATTTTAATATCAATGTAAGTACAAAGCAGGTCTGTCCTGCTTTGTACAAAGAAATGTTACTTGTAACCCGCACTGATTTTAAACAGCGCAGTATAGAAAAGCTTTAAATAAATAAAAATAAATAAATAAAAATAAATAAATAAAAGTGAGGTACAGAAGTTTGAGGATAAGCAATTAGAGAGGAATGCAAAGTCAAGGCAATGACCTTGTTGGTGAGTAGGGGCAGTAGAGCAAAGCTGGAGGTTGAAAAATGAGGTAAGGGAGAGGAGTTTTAACACATAAGGGTCAGAGGGATTATCAACATGAATATTAAAATCCCTGAGAATAAGGGAGAGGGAAGATGAAGCCAGAAAGAAGGAAAGCTATGAGTCCAAGTACGAGAGAAAGATAGAAGTGGACTTCAGCATACTGAAGGAGCTCAGGGAGATTTCGCCAGGACCTTTTAAAAGATGTGTTTAGTAGACCCCTGAAGACTGGGGAGGTACCGCAGGACTGGAGAAGAGATGACATGGTTTCTCTTCACAAATATGGCAACAGAGAAGAGGTGGCAAACTACAGGCTGTAAGCCTTATCTCGGTGGTGGGAAAAACAATGGAGACACTGTTGAAATGAAGGATAGTGGTTTTTCTGGAAGCCAAAGGGTTCCGAGATCAGATGCAACATTGCTTTGCCAAGGGAAGATTGTGCCACACAAATCAGATTGCTTTAACAGGGTGAACAGAGAACGCAATCAAGAACATGCGATGGATGTGGTCCACTTAGATTTCAGCAAAGCCTTTGATACTGTTTGTCACAGGAGGCTTGCAAATAAACTAAGTAGCCTGGGGATGGATCCCATGGTGGCAAACTTGTTGACTGACAGACTAGAGGGTAGAGGTGAATGGAATTCATTCTCAAGGAGGATGAGTACCTTAGGGATCGATCCTAACTGGAACAGCAAGGTACTGCCACAAAACCCCCACACTACTGCAACTACACTGGCTTCCAGTAATCACGCGTTCCAAATACAAAACCTTATTAATGATCTTCGAGATAATCCACAATCTATCAACCCCTGTCCTTCAGCCGATGATCAAGAAGACAGAACAGAACAAGAACAATAGCAAACAACAACATTGTGGACATCCCTGCATGAAAGATAAAAGCCAAGCAAATGACATGTAAGAGCATTCTCCTTATACGCTCCTCCATTATGGAATGACCTACCTAATTCAATAAGAGCCATTAATGACCTATCGGACTTCAGAAAAACAATAAAAACTTTCCTCTTTACAGAATATTATGGGAACAACCCATGACCACTATGTAAATACTTAACACAGTCTGCAAACCTAATCCCCCCCCCCCCCCCAACTACCTTGGATCCCTAGCATTCCCTCACCAACTCAATCTAACCCCTCACTCACCCACACAAAGCACCCATCCCAAGTTCATACCCATCCCCTGCTGCTCTCCTCTTATTCTGTCCCCTGATATGTACCCCCCTAGACTATGCATCCTTTAACCCATCATAACGAATTGCTTTATTAAAACCATTTGCTTCATTAAATTTCACCCACTGTGACTACACATGTAATGTATTTGTAACCCCATATCCAAGTTTAGTATCTTTGTTCTATGTAAACTTCCTCTTGGTTCATGTTATATGTAAACCACTCTGAATCTTATGATAGGGCGGTATAAAAACCTGTTAACACTAGAAGCCCCAAAGTGCGCCAACTGACGCAAATGCATCTTCGAAGTTGTATACCAGTGCCACTACTAGAACCATGTCAGTCATGTTCCATGACTTTGTTAGCAAGGTCAAGATGTTCAAATATCTGCATCGAAAATTAATGACAGATGCATCACCTAGCGGGAAAATGAATTTATATCTAGAAGCCCCAAAGTACGTCAATTGATGCACTCAATTGTCTTGGATGCATCAATTGATGTACTTTGGGGCTTCTAGGTATAAATTCATGTTCCCACTAGATGGCGCATTTCAATCACTGTTTACAGTTTTACTCCGACATTACAAACAATAAACACACGATGACGTAATGTAATGATGTCACATACTGCATGTATTTAACAAATAAGTAACTTCACATTAATTCACATCTGCATTTCATGCTAAACGCAGTTGTCATGATAATGCGTCAATTGACGCACTTTGGGGTTTCTAGGTAAAATTCCTTTTGGGCTTCTAGTGTTAAATAAAATAAAATAAATAAATAAGACCACTACTGTTCAATGTCTTTGTGGGTGATATCGCCAAAGGGTTAAAAGGAAAAGTTTGCCTCTTTGCAGATGATATGAAAATTTGCAACAGAGTGGAAACTTCAGAGTAAGTAGACAACTTGAGAAAATGTCCACAAAAATTAGAATAGTCGTCAAATGCTTGGCAATTGAGATTTAGTGCAAAGAGGTGCAGTGTGATGCACTTGGGATGCAGAAACACAAAGGAACTGTACATAATAGGGGGACAAGAGGCTGGTGGGTATAGACCAAGAGAGGAACCATGAACTTATAGTATCCGAGGATCTCAAGTGATGAAACAGTGTGACAAGGTGGTGGCCAAAACCAGAAGGATGTTAGGCTGCATAAAGCATAGTTACTCACCTGTAACAGGTGATCTCCGGGAACAGCAGGAATTTAGTCTTCACATATGGGTATCGTTGGTACCGACGGAGCCTGCGCGGGAACGCTCCCCAGTGTCCAATTAGAAAGCTTTTGGGAGCATCCCACAGCGCCTGCGTGCTGCCTTCCCACTTTTCCCAACTGCCTCTCTCCAGTTGAGTTTAAAGCTGAGACAAAGAGAGAGAGAGGGAAAGAGAAAGAGATAGACAGAGATACAACTCCAAGGGGAGGTGGGTGGGTTGTGAAGACTAAATTCCTGCTGTTCCTGGAGATCACCTGTTACAGGTGAGTAACTATGCTATCTCCAAGAACAAGCAGGAATGTAGTCTTCACATATGGGGACTCTCTAGCTCTAGATGCCAGGGAGAGACCCCAGAAGTTGTGTGTCCCTGTGAAAGGGCTCCACTTCCCCCCATGGATCTCTGGTATCCAACCAGGGATGGTGGGTAGGAGTTGATTAGGTATGGAACAGGTGTTGGAGAACAGCCTGACCAAACAAGGCATTCCGGCGGGAGTCCTTGTCCAAGCAGTAATGGGCTGTGAAGGTATGAACCGAGGCCCAAGTGGCCGCTCTACAGATGTCGTCGATAGACACAGAGTGCAAATGAGCCATTGAAGCTGCCATGGCTCTCACATTGTGAGCTGTGACATGGCCCTCCAGAGGAAGATTCTTACTCTGATAGGCAAAGGAAATACACAGCGCAATCCAGTTGGACATTGTTCTCTTGGAGACTGGAAGTCCCAAATGAGAAGGATCAAAAGCAACAAAGAGTTGAGAGGACTTTCTATGTTGCTGTGTTCTTTGTAAGTAAAAAGCTAAAGCTCTTTTACAGTCCAAAGTATGGAGTGGAGGAGTGGCCTAGTGGTTGGGGCAAGGTACTTCAGGCTGGAAGGTCGGGGGTTCAAATCCCACTAGAGGACAGCAACCTTGGTCCGGAAGGACTGGGGTTTCTAGTCCCACAGGTGCTCCTTGTGGTCTTGGGCAAGCTACTTAACCCTCCATAGCCCATGTTCCCTGTAAAATAGTTATCTCCAAGTTATAGTGCCCTGTTCAATGTAATTTCAGTTTGTTCAATGTAAACCGCACTGATGCAGAATAGCGCGGTATATAAGAGAACGTAAATAAATAAATTAAATAAATAAGATTCCTTTCTGCATTTGATGCATGAAGCCTTGGAAAAAACACAGGCAGGTAGACCGCTTGATTAAGATGAAAAGGCAAGACCACCTTTGGCATAAAGTGTGGATGAGTCCTAAGGACTACCTTATCATGATGGAACCTTGTATAAGGTGGATCAGGCACTAATGCCTGCAACTCACTGATGCGACGTGCTGATGTGATTGCAATGAGAAAGATACTTTCCAAGAAAGGAATTTCAACGAGGAAGTAGCTAAGGGTTCGAAAGGTGGCTTCATGAGCTGACCAAGAACCAGATTTAAGTCCCATGCCACCGGTGGTGGCTTAATGGGAGGCTTAGTTAGAAGAAGGCCTCTCATAAATCTTGCTATCAGAGGATGGGAGGAAATAGGTTGTCCATTTAAAGGCTTGAAAGAAGCCGCAATAGCACTTAAATGGACTCTTACTGAGTTAGTTTTAAGTCCTGCATTGGATAAATGAAGGAGATACTCCAGTAATGATTCCAGAGGTATCGTAAGGGGGTTAAGACACTTCTGCGAGCACCATATGGTAAACCTTTTCCACTTGAAAGCATAAGAGCGTCTTGTGGAAGGTTTTCTAGAAGCATAAAGGATATCCTTTATTTGCTGAAGAAGGTTAAGATCCTGAAGATCTAGGCCCGGGGTCTCAAATACATGGCCCGCAAGAGAGCTTTGTGCAGCCCGCGACGGAGGGAAACAAAAAAAAAACCCTGGCTTCTGCTGCTGCCGCCGTGGCAGCGGCAGAATCAACTGTCCTGCGGCCCCTTCCCCTCTGTCCGGAAGAGCCCTGAGTCTGCTCCATCAGCGGCGGGCTTTTCAAGCCGCAAAGAGAGTATTTTCCTCTCGCACGGCTTGAAAACGCTTAAGCCGCGCAAGAGGGAAATACTCTCTTCGCGGCTTGAAAAGCCTGCCGCTGATGGAGCAGACTCAGGGTTCTTCCGGGCAGAGGGGAAGGGGCAGAGGGACAGCAGATTCTGAAGCTGCCACGGCTGCAGCAGCAGAAGCCAGGATTTTTTTTTTAATTTTATTTACTTGAGCTGATGGGGGGGGGAGTTAGGACTGGAAATGAGCTGATGGGGGTTAAGAAGGACTGTAGGTGAGCTGATGGGGGTTAGGAAGGACTGGAGGTGGGCTGATGGGGGGGTTAGGACTGGAAATGGGCTGATGGGGTTAGGAAGGACTGGAGGTGGGCTGATGGGGGGGAGTTAGGACTGGTAATGAGCTACGGAGGGGCTAAGACTGAAATGGGGTAATGGGGGGTTAGGACTGGAAGTGGGCTAATGGCAGCGGGGGGGGGGTTAGGACTGGTAATGGGCTATGGTGGGGGTTAGGACTGGTAATGGGCTATGGTGGGGGCTAGGACTGGAAATTGGCAGATGGGGGTTAGGGCTGGAGGTGGGCTGATTGGTGGGTTAGGACTGGTAATGGGCTATTGTGGGGCTAAGAATGAAAATGGGGTGATGGGAGGGTTAGGACTGGAAGTGGGCTGTTGGGGGGCTTAGGACTGGTAGTGGGCTATGGGGGGGGCTAGAAATGGTAATGGACTGGGGAGGGTTGCTAGGACTGGAAATGGGCTTAGTTGGGGGGAGCTAGGACGAAATGGGCTGATGGTGGGGCTAGGATAGGACTGGAAATGGGCTGATGCGGGGACTAGAAGGGAGCGGATGCGGGGACTAGAAGGGAGCGGATGCTGGGTGGGGCTGGAACTAGAAGGGAGCTGATGTTGGGGGAGGATTAGAATGGGATGGGGCTGGGAGAGTGAAATGGAGAGGGGAAAAATATTTTGTGTGGGAGGGAAGACAAATCTACAATTGGCCGGGTATTGGGAGAGTAAGTGGTGATTGAGGATGGAGGGGTAAAATTTGAGTGGATGAAATAGGAATGAGGAATTAGCAAAAGGAGAAAGATTAGTATGTTAAAGCAGAT
The DNA here is from genome assembly GCA_033557465.1 of Ichthyophis bannanicus. NCBI lineage: Eukaryota > Metazoa > Chordata > Amphibia > Gymnophiona > Ichthyophiidae > Ichthyophis > Ichthyophis bannanicus. Next base: position 198,427,268 of record CM066032.1, on the reverse strand, counting down.
GTAGAGAGAGAATGGAAAAGAAACTAGAAGAGAGAAGAAAGGACAAATGGACAGCAGACGATGGAGAGTTAGCAGAAGACACGAAGAAACCAGAAGAAAGTGGCTGGAACAATTGCAACTGAAAAAAATGCAAAAAAGGTAGAAAAATATCTATTTTGAATTTATTAACTGGAATATGTCAGCTCTGGGAAATGTGCATCATTAACGTCTGCGCTTTGTATGGTAACATTATGCAAATATTTATGCAAATGAGGCCCCACGTCTTATGCGGCCCGCGGGTTACTTTACAAGTCCTCATTTGGCCCTCAAAGCAATTTGAGTTTGAGACCCCTGATCTAGGCCTTCAGCAACCAAGCCCTGAGATGCAGAGCCTGGGGATTGGGATGCCATAACATTCCGTCCTCCTGAGACAGGAGATCTGGAGCAGAACCTAACTCCAGAGAGGGAGCTTGAGAGAGATGTAGAAGCAGAGGGTACCACACTTGCCGTGGCCAATGTGGAGCTATGAGAATCATACGGCCTCGGTCTCTCTGAAGCTTGAACAGGGTTTTGGGAATCAGGGGAATGGGTGGAAAGGCATAAAGGAAGTCTCGACCCCAATGAAGGAGGAAAACATCTCTGGCCTGAGAGCCCTGAGCCAGAATTCTGGAACAGAACCGGGGAAGTTTGGCATTCCACAGACTTGCAAAGAGGTCTATGTCCGAGGTTCCCCAAATTTGAAAAATCTTGGCCACCTGGTCCGCATGTAGAGATCATTCGTGTGGAAGCAGAACTCGACTGAGTCTGTCTGCCCGCCCAAGAATTTTGGACACCTGGAAGATACACTGCCAGGAGATGAATCTGATGCTCTCTGGCGAGGGCCCATAGTCGCAAAGTTTCATTGCAAAGCAACAGAGAGCCTGTTCCTCCCTGCTTGTTCACGTAGAACATGGCTACTTGATTGTCCGTATGAATGAGGACTGTCTTGTAGCTGAGCAGGGTGTGGAACACTCGCAGAGCAAGGAAGATTGCTCTGAGCTCTAAGAGATTGATGTGAAGATGAGTCTCCTGTGGAGTCCAAGTGCCTTGGGTGGAGAGGTCTTGCAGATGAGCTCCCCAACCCATTGGAGAAGCATCTGTTGTGGGAGTTGCCTGGGGTAAAGGTTGTTCAAATGGGGACCCCAGCAACAGGTTTTAATTGGACTGACACCATTGGAGGGACAAAATAAGGCAATTTGTGTTTGCTATTTTGTCTGACAGGCACCCCCTGATGCCTGGGTCCATTGAGTGGATAAAGTCCACAGGGCTGCTCTCATATGGAGGCGAGCATAAGGAACCACATGCACGGTAGATGCCATGTGGCCTAGTAGTTGTAACATTTCTCGAGCAGTGAGATGAGGCTTTAGCACTGCTTGAGAAGCTAACTGCACCATGCGAAGGTAACGGGCCTGGGGAAGATAGGCCCTTGCTATTCTGGTATCCAGCAAAGTTCCTATGAACTCTAGAGATTGAGTGGGAGTTAGACTGGATTTTGGGATGTTTATGACTAGACCCAAATACTGAAGGATACGCATTCTGCAAGATAGAGATGTCCTGGCCTCTGACTCTGATGGGGCTCGAATGAGCCAGTCGTCTAAGTAGGGGAAGACGAATATTCCTAGAGTGCGAAGGAAGGCTGCTACCACAGCCATGCATTTCGTGAACACCCTTGGTGCTGAGGCCAGGCCAAAAGGAAGCACCCTGTATTGGTAGTGCTTCCCTTGAAAAAGGAACCGAAGGAATTTTCTGTGAATTGGATGGATGAGAACAATGAGTGTACGCATCCTTGAGATCTAGAGAACAGAGCCAATCCTGACTCTGAAGGTATGGCAGCAGAGTTCCCAGAGAAATCATCTTGAATTTCTCTTTGAACAGGAATTTGTTCAATTCTCTGAGGTCTAGAATAGGTCTGTGTCCCCATGTTTTCTTTGGGATAAGGAAATAGGGGGAGAAAAACCCTGTACCCTGTTGAGGAATGGGTACCTCTTCTATTGCCCCTTGGGCAAGAAGCATAGTGACCTCTTGATCTAACAGGTTGATGAGAGAGGTCTGAGAATTGAACTGTCTTACCATTGTGGGAGGGGGAATGCAGATAAAATGAAGCTTGTACCGGTCTTTTATAATGGAGAGTCCAATGTTCTGCTGTTATCTGCCCCCATCTGGGGGCAAAGTGACACAACCTTCCTGGAATGGTGGAAGGCTCTGGTCCATTGAGGGCCAGGAAGGCTAAGTTCTCTAGATGAAAGTCAAAGGCCTTGTGGAGGCTGAGACTGCTGAGGCTTAGCAGTCTTTGCTTTCCTTTGTTTAGATGGTTGCTGACTCTTCCGGGCAGGCTGACCTGCCGAACGTCCCTGCTGGGAATAAGAGGGGGTAAAACTTCTTCTTTTTTGAGAAGAAAGGTTTCTTGAAAGATTTCTTCTTTCCAGGTTCAGCTGTGGCCTTCGATAACCTATCCAAAGTGGAGTTGTCAGCATCCAACTCATTGGCTTTCTCTTGCCAATTTTTGCCAAATAGATTCTCACCTGGCCAGTTTGTCCTGCACCCAGAGCTCCAAATCGGATGCCTGGAGCCAAGCAATTCTACGTGCACCTACGGCAATGGCAGAGGTTCTGCATATGCACTCGAAACAGTCAAAAGCTGCACGATTGACAAATTTGGAAAGATCCTGGGCATGTTTAACCAGAGTGAGAAAATCCTGCCTCTTATCTTCAGGAAGAGGGCTCAGAACCTCTAGATCTCCTGTGACTTCTTTAAGGAACATTCCCATATATAAAATATAGGAACTGATACTGGCAGAAAGCATGGAAGCCTGGAAAGTACGACGATCAAAGGCTTCCAAGGTTCTACACTCACGTCCTGGAGGATTAGAGGCATGCCTCTTTGCACTCCTGATCCTTCTCATAGCTGATTCCACTACAATAGAGTGGTGAGGAAGCTGAGTTTTCTGGAAACCAGGACAAGGAGGGACTCAATACATGGTATCCAGTCTACGAGAGTGAGGAGAGGTGGTAAGAAGTGTTTCCCACATTCTTAGCATGAGATCATGTAAGATCTCATGGACAGGCAAAGTAGCTGCCTCCTTAGGAGCTTTGGGATAATGTAGGATCTCCAACTCCTTCGCTCTGGGCTCTGCTTCGGGAGCCACAGTGATGGAAAGACCTTAAGCCACCTCCCTGATAAAATCCTGAAAGGAGATATCTTCTGGAGGAGACATCCTATGTTTAGGAGAGGAAGGCTCCTCCGGGAGAAGTATTCCGGTACCGACAGAATCATCAGAATCCTCAGACTCCTCTGAGGATACAAAGTACCTTCTGTCCGGATGCTCTTGTAGAGCACGATACCCATACCGACTGACGTCGGTACCGGGGGGAATTGGTACCGGTGTATCGGTACCGGAAGGCATAGCATGACTGGGTGCCGGCAAAGCAGACACCGATGTCGATGCCGATGCTGTCGGTACCGATACCGATACTGGTGCCGGAGTTGATGCCGGTACCGGATGAACTGTCTGACGCGATTCCGAGGGTGTCGATGCCGCAAGGAGAGCCACCAGACTGCGTTCAATAGCCAGGAACCTGTGGTCTATCGACGCTGCCAATGCCTGGGTGTCGGTACCGGAGAAAGCAGCCGATACCCCAGAGCATGGCACCAGTAGTTCTGCCGAGGTTGAGGCCTCGAGAACATCCTGGAGCCCCGATAATGCTTTGGAAGCCGAAGCCTCCCGCCAGTGCAATTTTACCGGTACAGAACCCTCAAGGACAATGCCAGAGGCATCTCGATGCTTAGAAGGAGATCTACCCTTTGAGGACCGGCCAGACTTATGTTTAGTTACCTGAGATCCATGGGAGGAAGACGAAGCCCTGGAAGACGTCGATGCCACAGAAGCTGCATCGGAGGGAAAAAGGGTGCTGAGCTTAGCAGCTTGGTTTTGTCGACCCCTCTTGGGCATCAAGGCCCAAGCCATACACTCCGAGATGGAGTGGTCAGGACCTAAACATTTAAGACACCACTCATGGGTGTCGGTGACGGAGATGGTACCGCCACACTTGGTGCACTTTTTGAAACCCGAAGCTGGTTTTTCCACAGTGGAGGAAATTTTGGGCCTAAGACCCAAAATGGCGCATGCACCTGGAAAAATTTGGAAAAAAATACTTTTGTTTTGTTTTTTAAAGAAAGAAAGAAGAACCACCAGCGGTACCGGTATAGCGTCGAGGAAGGCAGACGCGACCACAAAAAAGAGGAGAATAAGGGAAAACCTTTCTGCGGTGACAGGAACAACAACCTGCTGGCTCCACAGAAAACGAAGAACTGGTGAGAGGCAGTTGGGAAAGGCGGGAAAGCAGCACGCAAGTGCTGTGGGATGCTCCCAAAAGCTTTCTAATTGGACGCTGGGGAGCGTTCCCACGCAGGCTCCGTCAGTACCGACGATACCCATATGTGAAGACTACATTCCTGCTTGTTCCTGGAGATAGAGAGTAATAACCAGCAGGAAGGAGGTGGTATTAGTACAGGTCATTGGTGAGGCCTCACTTGGAGTAGTGTTTTCAATTTTGGAAACCATACTTTACAAAGGATATAAAAAGACTTGAAATGGTTGAGAGGAAGGTGACCAAGATGATTTGGGGCCTGCGCCAGAAGGAATATGAGACTTGAGAACCTCAATATGTATACCCTAAAGGAGATGAGAGACAGAGGGATATGATACAGACGTTTAAATACTTAAAGGATTTTAACAAACAAACCTTTTTGAAAGACAAGGAAGCTGTAGAACAAGAGGACATGAAATGAAGCTGCAAGGAGGTAAACTTAACAGTAACATCAGGAAAGCGTAGTTACTCACCTGTAACAGGTGATCTCCGGGAACAGCAGGAATAACACATAAGGGTACCATCGACACCGACGGAGCCTGCGCGGGAACGCTCCCCAGCATCCCAAAAAAGAAAGCTTTTGGGAGCATCCACCACGCATGCGTGCTGCCTTCCCGCCCAACTACTTCTCTCACTTCAGTTGAGTTGAAAGCTGAGACCAAAGGAGAGAAGTAGAAGAATAATAGAGGATAGAGAAAGACAACTCCTAGGGGAGGTGGGTGGGTTGTGAAGACTTATTCCTGTTGTTCCCGGAGATCACCTGTTACAGGTGAGTAACTAGGCTATCTCCAGGAACAAGCAGGAATGTAGTCTTCACATATGGGGACTCCCCAGCTAAAAATGCCTAGGGATGACCCCAGCATGTTGCAGATCTATGTAAGATGGGCCATGCTTCCTCCCAGGGACCTCAGGCATCCAAGAGTGGATGGTGGGAAGGAGTTGATTTAGGAATGGAAGAGATGCTGTAGAACAGCCTGACCGAACAAGACATCCCGACGGGAATCCTTGTCTAAACAATAGTGGGCAGTGAAAGTATGCACAGAAGCCCAAGTTGCTGCTTTACAGATCTCATCAGTAGCAACTGACTGAAGATTAGCTGTTGAGGCTGCCATGACTTTAACATTGTGAGCCGTGACATGGCCTTCAAGAGGGATTCCTTTACTCTGATAGGTAAAGGAAATACAGTCTGAAATCCACTTAGAGAGAGTCCTCTTAGTGACTGGAAGTCCTAAATGACTAGAGTCAAAAGCCAAGAAGAGCTGAGAAGACTTCCTAAATGGCTGAGTTCTGTGAAGATAAAAGCCAGAGCTCGCTTACAATCTAAGGTATGCAGATTTCTTTCCGTGCTGGAGGCATGAGGCCTAGGAAAGAAGACTGGGAGATAAACCGATTGGCTTAAATGAAAAGGTGATATCACCTTTGGCATAAAATGAGGATGAGTCTTTAAGGCTACTTTGTCATGATGAAACCTCGTATAAGGTGGGTCAGCCACTAAAGCCTGCAGTTCACTAATACGTCTTGCAGACGTGATAGCAATTAGGAAAATGACTTTCCATGAAAGAAACTTTAGCTCCGAAGTAGCTAAAGGTTCAAAGGGTGTCCTTCATGAGTTGACCCAGAACAAGATTAAGATCCCATGCCACTGGAGGTGGTTTGATGGGAGGTTTTGTTAAAAGTAGATCTCTCATAAACCTTGAAACAAGAGGATGAGAGGAAATTGGTTGTCCATCGAAGGGTTTATGAGACGCAGCAATAGCACTAAGATGGACTCTAACAGAATTGGTCTTGAGACCAGAATCTGATAAGTGAAGGAGATAGTCCAGAAGGGACTCTACTGGTACCAAGAGCGGATTAAGTCCCCTCTGGGAACAACAGACTGAGAACCTCTTCCACTTAAAAGCGTAAGAATGCCTTGTGGAAGGTTTTCTGGAAGCTAGAAGAATCTCTTTCACCTGTTGCGAAAGGCCTAGATCTTGAAATTCTATACCTTGAGCAGCCAGGCCTTGAGATGAAGGGACTGAGGATTGGGGTGCATAAGAGATCCGTTGTCCTGGGACAGAAGATCCGGAGCACTCCCCAACTCCAGAGGAGTGGCTCGAGAGAGACCTAAAAGAAGAGGATACCCTGTTTGGCTTGGCCAACAGGGAGCTATGAGTATCATGCGACCTCTGTCTCTCTGGAGTTTGAATAGGGTTTTGGGGATTAGGGGAAGTGGAGGGAAGGCAGAGAAAATCCTGGCCCCAATGGAGCAGGAATGCATCCCTCGCCTGACAATTTCGAGCTGGAAGTCTGGAACAGAGCCGGGGAAGTCTGGCATTCTGTGGACTTGCAAAGAGGTCTATGTCTGGAGTTCCCCAGACTTGAAAAACTCGAGCAAGTTGATATGAGTGGAGAGACCACTCGTCTGATAACAGGACTCGGCTGAGCCTGTCCGCCCAAGCGTTTTGAATGCCTGGAAGGTATACTGCCAACAAATGAATGTGATGCTCTCTGGCAAAGGCCCACAGTTGCAAAGCTTCGTTGCATAATTGCAGAGAGCCTGTTTCGCCTTGTTTGTTTAGGTAAAACATGGCCACTTGATTGTCGGTTTGCACCAGAACTGTTTTGTTTATGAGATGGAAGCAAAAGACTTGAATAGCATTGGAAATGGCCCTTAGTTCTAGGAGGTTTATTTGTAGAGAAGCCTCCTGTGGGGTCCAGAGACCCTGGGTAGACAGATCAGCCAAGTGGGCCCCCCAACCCAACTTGGATACATCTGTTAGGATAGCCAGAGGTAGGGGTTGCTGAAAAGGAGAGCCTACTGTGAGGTTTTCCAGAGATTGCCACCAATGCAGAGACGCAATCAGGCGTGTGGTAACCCTGATCTTGTCTGAGATGCATCCTGAGGCCTGGGACCATTGGGATGCTAAGGTCCACTGGGCCGCTCGCATGTGAAGGCGTGCATAAGGAATCACATGGACTGTAGATGCCATGTGTCCTAGAAGCCGAAGCATCTGTCGAGCAGTGAGGAAGGTTAGTAGCACTGCTTGAGATGCCAATTCGATGATGCGGAGACATCGAGGCTGAAGCAGAAAAGCCTTCGACTGCTGCGTGCCCAAGCGAGCCCCTATAAACTCGAGGGATTGAGATGGAGTGAGCTGGGACTTTGGAAGGTTTATGACCCGTCCCAAGTACTGCAAAATTTGCATTGCTTGAATGAGCCAATCGTCCAAGTAAGGGAAGACAAAAATTCCTAGAGTCCTCATAAATGCTGCTACTACTGCCATGCATTTGTGAAGACCCTTGGAGCAGAGGCCAGCCCGAAAGGAAGGACTCTGTATTGAAAATGTCTTCCCTTGACTAGGAATCGAAGGAATTTTCTGTGATCTGCATGAATAACGATATGCATGTAAGCATCCCTTAAATCTAGAGAACATAGCCAATCTTGCTTGTGAAGGTATGGAAGAAGTGTGCCAAGGGAGATCATCTTGAACCTTTCTTGTACTAGATATTTGTTCAGTTCTCTGAGGTCCAGGATTGGTCTTAGTCCCCCTGATTTCTTTGGAATGAGAAAATAGGGGGAATAGAATCCTGTGCCCTGCTGGGACATTGGAACCTCTTCTATAGCTCCTTGAGCCAGAAGAGTGGTGACCTCTTGCCACAACAGGTCTGAGACCGGTGGCTGAGATCTGAACTGCTTCATTAACGTGGATAGAGGCAAGCTGAGGAAATGAAGCTTGTATCCCAGACTCACGATAGATAGATTCCAATTTTCTGATGTGATTTGTTGCCATCTTTTGGCAAAATGGCAGATACAGCCTGGAATATTTAAAGGTTCTGGGCTTAGAACAGGAAGAATGGCTAAGTTCTCTAGACAACAGTCAAAGACCCTGAGGAGGCTGAGCTTGCTGGGCCTTCTGAGGTTGTGTCTTTCTTTGTCTAGTTTGTTGTTGCCCCTTCTGGGGAACATGTGTTTGCTGGGTGGAAGATGGATAGAATTTCTTCTTCTTAGAGAAAAACGGTTTTTTGAAAAACTTTTTCTTGGCTGGTGTAATGTAGTGGGATCTTCCAGAAGCTATGGATCTGGGTGAAGCTGAAGAAAGTGTGTCTGAAACTGACAGCATAGAAAAGCACATGGCCCAGGGTTTCCATGAGCAACGTAAACAAAGAGTGTCACGAGGGGAGAGAACACGCCCAAACTGCAAACAAGCCCCGAGCTCAGTGTGTAATGAGAGGCAGCTGGATGAGGGCGGGGTGCAGTTAAGCCCTAGGACACACGCACATAAAAATTACTCACCTGAGGATAGTGGGGGAGCAGCAAGAGGAAGAACAAGGAGAGCAAGAATAGGAACAGAGAGAGCAAGGAGAGGACTCAGAACCAGGAGGAGTCTCAGCAGGAGAGTTGATGAGAGACCCAGCTGCAGGACTGAAGGAAGCCTTGGTCGGAGGACTGGTTGGGGAACCAGTTGGAGAAAGGGACCAGAGGAAAGTGTCCAAGTTGAAAGCTGCAGGTCCAGTGAAGCAGAGACGTCCTGGCCAGAGGACATTTATATGTCAGAGAGAAAGCAAAGGGTAAAAGGCAGGAGAACGCAGCCGTGCTGTGAAAGCCTTATTGACCCAGCTGTGCTGAGAGGTTCCTGTGTGAGAAAGCCGGAAGGTAGGCTGTATAAATCTTACAGAAGAGAAACTGAATGTAAAGGTTTTCCCTGTAACTGCCAGAGTTTGTGGGGCTCTCCTATAGCAAACTCCAGTATATGTGGTAATCTTCCACCCTGCTCTGTAGCAACGGGGGAAGGGAAGTCTCGAGGCAGTGACGAGAGACTGCTCTTTGGAGGGACGTATAATAATCCACAAGAATACTTAGCTGGGGGTGAGTGTGAAGAAATGCCAATAGAATTTCTTATGGAACAAACCGCAGAAGAAGAAACAGATTGTACGCTGTCTGTAGCAGACCATGTCACGTCTCTATGCTAGAATAGCTGTTTAAAAGTTTTGGTGAAACAGCACTGAAAGCAAGAGAGTTTGCCTTTGAGAAAAGGGACTGCTGCAGTTACATTTTTGTTCAACTAATTGTTTATGTGAGCTGAAGATAGCAGCTGTTTCTGTTCCTGTTTCGTTTCATTTTTTGTACCAGAAGTATGGTCATTTTTGTTCTTGTTTTTCTTGCAATGAATCCACCTGGAAGGGGAAATAAAATCCTGTCTTTTGCCTAACTCCACTCGACTACAACTCATTCCTTGCTTAGTAAGAGGGACTACAATACCCAGAAGGCAGTGCAGGGCCAACTGCACTATCCTTCTTGCTAGGTTTGGACACGCCCAGGCTGACCTACCCCCATGCTTTTGCTTCTGGGGAGGGTTACTGGTGACACTGGGTTAGCTGTAGATTTTGACAATCTGTCTAAAGTTGTATTATCAGTGCCAATTTCGTTAGCCTTGAGTTGCCAATCCTTGCCAAAGAGATTTTCTCCTGTGCAAGGAATGTTACCCAGCTTATCTTGCACCCATTCCTCCAAGTCTGAAGCCTGGAGCCTGGCAATACGACATGCTCCTATGGATATAGCAGAAGTTCTGCTAATACATTCAAAACAGTCAAAGGTAGCATGATTCATAAATTTAGAGACATTCTGTGCATGTTTGACCAAAGTCAAATGATCTGTCCGTTTATCCTCTTGAAGAAAAGGGTTCAAAAGTTCTAAGTCTTTTGTAACCTCTTCAAGAAACATTCCCATGTATAATATATAGGAACTGATTCTTGCTGACAGCATGGAGGACTGAAAGCATCAACAATCAAAGACATCCAGTGTTCTAGACTCACGACCTGTTGGATTGGAAGAACGTCTCTTAGCACTCTTAATCCGTCTCATGGCGGACTCTATCACTATAGAATGATGTGGTAACCGAGTCTTTTGAAACCCTGGACAAGGTGGTACTCGATACAGTGTCAAGACGTCTAGAATGTGAAGATACTGTTAAAAGGAGCTTCCCACATCCTTAACATTAGATCATGTAAGATCTGATGTATAGGAAGCATAGCTGCCTCCTTTGGAGCCAAAGGATATTTAAGAATTCTCAATTCTTCTCTGCCCTAGGCTCCTTTTCAGGTATTACTGTAATGGCAAGACCCTTTGCCATATCACGTACAAAATCATGAAAAGACATGTCCTCAGGAGGGGACATTCTGCGTTGGGGAGAGAGTTGAATCTTGCAAACTTCAGCTCTGGTACCGGTGGAATCATCCGAGTCATCGGAATCGGAAGACTCAAAAGGAGGAAGCACCGGGTTCTCTCGAAGCAGATGGCATCAGTACCGCTCGATGTCGGTACTGACACGAGTCGATACCTGATCCCCCATGCTAGAGAGAGATTCCAAGCTCGGCATCGGGGGAAGCATGCCTGTTGAAACAGGTACCGAAGGCACTGGCACTGGTACCGGCATCGGTAACGGTGCCTGCGGAACCGTCTGCAGTGACCTTAGTGGTACTGAAGTAGCTAAAAGAGTCGCTAGACTGCGTTCGATAGCGAGGAGTCTTTTGTCCACCGCTACTGCCGATGCCGGGGTGTCGGTACCGGTGGGAGCAGCCACAACCCCCGAGCATGGCACCAGTAGTTCCATCGAGGTCGAGGCCTCTGGAACATCCTGGAGCCCCGATAAAGCTTTGGAGCCCAGACTCCCGCCGGAGCTGTTTTGCTGGTAAATTGTCCTCGAGGGCAATGGCAATGGCATCTCAATGTTTAGAGGGAGATCTACCCTTCGAGGACCAGCTAGTCTTAGAAGACTGGTGTTTAGTTACCTGAGATCCCTGGGAAGAAGTCGAAGCCCTGGAAGACATCGACGCTACAGACGCTGTGTCTGAAGCAAATAGGGCATCGAGTTGATTTGCTCGATTCTTAAGACTTCTTTTAGTCAACTTCCTGCAGGAGAGATACTCTGCCGGGCAATGGTCAGGACCTAAACATTTAAGACACCAGTCATGGGTGTCGGTAATAGAAATTGTACTGCCACATTTTGAACATTTTTTTAAATCCAGTGGCTGGTTTTTCCATGGTAAGGAAAAAGAAGGCCTAATGCCCAAAATGACACCAAGCACCAGAGCAGGGAAACCCCCCCCCTGAGAAAAGCACTAAAAAGAATTACTTTAAAAAGAAAGAAAGAAAGCACCGGTGGTACCTGTAGGCGTCGACGGAAGGCAGACGCAAGCACAAATATAAAGTAAAAGATTTTCTGCGGTGACAGGGGACACCTCCTGTCGGCTCCGCGGAAAACGAAGAACTGAAGTGAGAGAGGTAGTTGGGCGGGAAGGCAGCACGCATGCATGGTGAATGTTCCCAAAAGCTTTCTTTTTGGGATACTGGGGAGCGTTCCCGCGCAGACTCTGTCGGTGTCGACGGTACCCATATGTGAAGACTACATTCCTGCTTGTTCCTGGAGATGTCTTTTTACAGAAAGGGTAGAGAATGCCAGAAATGTGCACCTGGAGAAGGTGGTGGGAGCTAAAACTGTGACGGAAATAAAAAATGCATGGGACAGACACAGAGGATCACTATATAGGCAAGAGGATGGAAGCAAAGATAATGTAAATAACTTCATAAATAGAGAGGTATAAACAGCCTGGAGTGGCAGGGTACAAACTTAAGGCACAGAAAAGCATAACCTGTCCAGAGCAGAAGGTTCAACTCTACAACTCTAGCCACCTTACTGGGCAGACCTTAGAGATGGACTATGCTGGTCTTTATCTGCCATCATTCACTATATTACTATGTATCCTGGGAGATGAAACTTGTTTGCATCATATTAAAATCTGGTTTCCCAAGGAGAGTGTTTAATGTCCCTTCAGTACCTGCACCATGTGGCCTGCAAGAAGATTTTCAAAGGGAAATTCTGAGGCTGGTTGGTTATGGCATACTTTGCAGGTGCAAAGCAAGCAGAGATTTAAAAATGAACATGTGCATACTTCTGTGGGCCTACCCTAATTCTGTCCCTGGTGTTACTCCTTTTCCCAGTAATGGTTACAGCAGAAGGCTTAAATCCAGGGAAACAGGGGTGAAAATCCCACTTTCCTACTCCTACACCTTGCACCACTGACTCTCCTTTTGACCTTAGGTAAGCCATTTAACCATCACGTAACACACCTTGAGCTTGGCATTTGAAAATGTACATAATCAAATCTAAAATCCAATAACTTTTCAAAAGGTGAAACATCCACTTATCTGCAGAAATCCCTTTGAAAATTGCTGCATAATTTCCAAAAGATAACAGAAATGTCATAAAATTGTTCCAAATTCAAAGTTAAAGAAAAGGTATTTAATTTTACAGAACGTATGAAGCACTGCAGCTTTATGTAATGAATGAAAGTTTTTAGGAAGTACAAAGGCAGTATAATCTTCAAAATAACCAGAATTACAAAGGCCACTTACTTACCACTCAGAGCGCAGTATAGAAGCTACCACAAAGATAAGTACATAACTCATCGGGCTTTTCTTTAGGCTGGATTTTCAGACTCTCTATCTCTTCAAGTAGAATTACTGAATATTTGGTCTTAAACAGATATGTTATCTGTTTAAGTTAGGACTCCATAAATATCTATCCTATTTAAACTAGTCAAGTTATTTAATTTTTTTTTAAATACCACTTTATCAGAGGCCAGCAATGAGATGGATCAATACAATTACAGCAGCTATGGGTGCCACTCTGTCAACAATGAGCCGCTAGACTGAAGACAGAATACAGTTTAGGACAACTATCCAAAGAGTCACTATGAGTTGACACAGACTCGACATCACTTAACAATATCATTCAGTCAAAGCAGTTTACAATGTAACTTAAACTTGGTAATGTACATTAAACAGGGAAATCGTTAACTTGGATTCTTCTGAGGCAATGGAGGGTTAAGTGACTTGCCCAAGGCCACAGGAAGTGCTAGTGGTAATTGAACCCTGGTCTCTTGGTTCCCAAGTCAGTGCTCTAACCATGAGGCGTATACTCCACCCCGATAATACACATAATGCTAAATATTGGTGCTATCTGGACCACTTTTGGCCCTCACTTCCTCCCTCCTAAATAGATAACTTTGGCCAGAAAATTGAGAGCACAAATTTTCAAGATAAACAAACTACACAATTTTAAATATCTCAACTGCTGTATAAATAATGAGAACAATCAGAATGAAAAAGATACTAAACAAGACAAGTGACTTAGTAACACTACTCCCAGTCACCTAGTTTGAGACCAATGTCCTAAACTTTCAAGTAAGATACGGTGTAATCGCCTTGAATCCACAGCAATTAAAGGTTAAGAGCTTCACTCCTCTTTTTCAACAAGTAAAGCACAGTTACTTACCTGTAACAGGTGATCTCTGGGAACAGCAGGAATAGTCCTCACATATGGGTACGTCGGTACCGACGGAGCCTGCGCGGGAAAGCTCCCCAGCTTCCCAAAAGGAAAGCTTTTGGGGCTTCCCACAGCGCATGCGTGCTGCCTTCCCGCCTTCCTGACCAACTCTCCTCAGTTCGAGTTTAAAGCTGAGACAATAGAGAGAGGAAAGGAAGAGAAAGAGATACAACTCCTAGGGGAGGTGGGTGGGTTGTGAGGACTATTCCTGCTGTTCCCAGAGATCGCCTGTTACAGGTAAGTAACTGTGCTATCTCCAGGAACAAGCAGGAATGAGTCCTCACATATGGGGACTCCCTAGCTGAGATGCCTGGGAGATCCCCTCCGTAGGTATTTCATCTTCCGATGGATCTCAGGCATCCATTAAGGGAAGGTGGGCAGGAGTTGTTTAAGAATGGAACAGGTGTTTGAGGACAGCCTGACCAAATAAGGCATCCCAGCGGGAGTCCTTATCCAAGCAGTAATGGGCTGTGAAGGTATGAACCGAGGCCCAGGTGGCTGCTCGACAGATCTGATCTATGGATACAGAGTGAAGATGAGTCATAGAGGTGGCCATGGCTCTCACATTGTGAGCTGTGACATGGCCCTCCAGAGAAATGTTTTTACTCTGGTAAGCAAACGAAATACACTGAGCAATCCAATTGGAAAGTGTTCGTTTTGAGACTGGAAGTCCCAAATGAGAAGGATCGAAAGCAACAAAAAGTTGGGAAGACTTTCGATGTGGCTGAGTCCTATGGAGGTAAAAGGCAAGAGCTCTTTTACAATCTAGAGTATGAAGGTTCCGCTCTGCACTGGATGCATGAGGAGCTGGAAAGAAGACAGGTAGGTATACCTCTTGATTAAGATGAAAAGGTGAAACCACTTTAGGCATAAAGTGTGGATTTGTCCGAAGGACTACCTTATCATGATGGAACCTTGTATAGGGTGGATTCGCCACTAAGGCTTGCAGCTCACTGATGCGACAAGCTGAAGTGACTGCAATGAGGAAAATAACCTTCCAGGAAAGAAATTTCAAGGAGGTAGTGGCTAAGGGTTCAAAAGGTTGCTTCATAAGCTGACCAAGAACCAAGTTTAAGTCCCATGCCACCGGAGGAGGCCTAATGGGAGGTTTAGTTAAAGTTAGGCCTCTCATGAATCTTGCAATAAGAGGATGAGAGGAAATAGATTGTCCATTGAAAGGCTTGAGGGATGCTGCAATAGCACTCAAATGGACCCTTACTGAATTCGTTTTAAGGCCTGCATTGGAGAGATGCAGGAGATATTCCAATAGAGAATTGATAGGAAGAGCAAAAGGATCAAGATCCTTTTGAGCACACCAAATGGAAAATCTTTTCCATTTAAAAGCATAAGAACGCCTTGTGGAAGGTTTTCTGGAAGCATGGAGGATATCTTGCACTTGTTGAGAGACATTTAAGTCTTGAAGGTCTAGGCCTTCAGTAACCATGCTCTGAGGTGGAGGGACTTGGGGTTTGGGTGCCACAAAGTCCCCTCCTCCTGAGACAGAAGGTCTGGAGCAGCTCCCAGGTCTAGGGAGGGACCCTGGGAGAGATGCAGAAGTAGAGGGAACCACACTTGGCGTGGCCAGCGTGGAGCTATGAGGATCATAGATCCGTGATCCTTCTGCAGTTTGAACAGAGTCTTGGGAATCAAAGGAATGGGTAGAAAGGCATATAGGAGGCCCTGACCCCAATGAAGGAGGAAGGCATCCCTGGCCTGAACCCCCTGACATGGAGTTCTGGAACAGAACCGGGGAAGTTTGGCATTCCACGAACTTGCAAAGAGGTCTATGTCCGGGGTTCCCCATTTCTGAAAGATTCTGAGTACCTGATCCATGTGCAGGGACCACTCGTGTGGAAGCAGAACTCGGCTAAGTCTGTCTGCCCAAGAGTTTTGAATTTCTGGGAGATATACCGCCAGGAGATGGATTTGATGCTCTCTGGCGAAGGCCCACAGTCTGAGAGCTTCGTTGCAAAGCGACAGAGAGCCAGTCCCTCCTTGTTTGTTTACGTAGAACATGGCTACTTGATTGTCGGTATGAACAAGCACTGTCATGTTGTAAAGGAGGGTATGAAAGAACTTGAGAGCAAGAAAAATTGCTCGAAGCTCCAGAAGGTTGATATGAAGGGCAGTCTCCTGCGGAGACCAAAGGCCTTGAGTGGAGAGGTCTTGAAGATGAGCTCCCCAGCCTGTCTGGGAGGCATCTGTAGTGAGGATTGCCTGGGGTGGTAGCGGTTGGAAGGGGGACCCCAGCAACAGGTTTTGAATGGACATCCACCACTGGAGAGACCCAAAGAGACGTTTGGAGGTTTCTATTTGGTCGGAGAGAGCTCCTGATGCTTGGGTCCACTGAGTGGACAGAGTCCATTGAGCTGCTCTCATATGCAGGCGAGCATAAGGCACCACATGAACTGTGGAGGCCATGTGGCCTAGCAATTGTAACATCTCTCGGGCAGTCAAGTGAGTTCTGGACTGAATCTGAGAGGCCAGGTGCACTAGCCGGTGGCAACGTGCCTGGGGAAGATAGGCCTTTGCTGTGGTGGTATCTAACCAGGCCCCTATGAATTCTAGGGATTGAGTAGGGGTGAGTTGAGACTTTGGCAGATTGATGACAAGTCCAAGATACTGCAGAATGCAGATGGTGTGGTCCAGGGAAGTCTGAGCCTGAGACTGAGATGGAGCTCGGATGAGCCAGTCGTCTAGGTATGGGAAGACAAAGATTCCCTGAGAGCGTAGAAATGCAGCCACTACTGACATGCATTTTGTGAACACTCTTGGAGCAGAGGCTAGACCGAAGGGGAGTACTCTGTACTGGAAATGTTTTCCCTGGAACAGAAATTGAAGGAATTTTCTGTGGGATGGATGGATGAGTATATGTGTGTACGCATCCTTTAGGTCTAGAGAACAAAGCCAGTCCTGACTCTGAAGGTAAGGAAGGAGAATACCCAGAGAGAGCATTTTGAATTTTTCCTTGCACAGGAATTTGTTTAATTCTCTCAGATCTAGGATGGGTCTGTGTCCTCCTGTTTTCTTTGGTATCAGAAAATAGGGGGAGTAGAACCCTGAGCCCTGTTGGAGGAGGGGAACCTGTTCTATGGCCCCTTGGGCAAGCAGGGTATTCACCTCCTGATCCAACAGGTGTAGGAGAGATGGGGGAGAGACGAAATGTCTCACCCTGGGATAGATAGGAAGGCTGGAAAAATGCAGTTTGTATCCCTCTCTGATGATAGAGAGGGTCCACTGCTCTGATGTAATCTGTTCCCATCTGGGAGCAAAATGAGTCAGCCTTCCTGGAATGGTGAGAGGCTCTGGTTGCTGCAGAGCCAGAAAGGGTATGTTCTCTAGAAGTAAGTCAAAAACCCTGAGGGGGTTGGGACTGTTGAAGCGTAGCAGCTCCTGCAGGCTTTGTTCTGGCCTGTTTAGTCTGCTGTCGCTTAGGAACAAAGCGAGCTTGAGCAGATGACTGGCCAGCACTGGAACCAAATCTAGGCTTTTTGTAGAAAGACTTCTTAAAAGACTTCTTTTTGGCAGGGAGTGAAGTAGACTTAGAGAGTCTATCCAAAGCAGCATTCTCTGCATCCATTTGAATGGCTTTGACTTGCCACTCTTTGCCAAAGAGATTTTCACCTGTACAAGGTAAATTGCCTAGGCCATCTTGCACCCAGGATTCCAGGTCAGAGGCCTGGAGCCAAGCAATTCGACGAGCAGCTATGGCTATGCCAGATGCTCTACTAGCACCCTCAAAAGAGTCAAAGGCAGCCCTATTGGAGAACTTTGA
This sequence comes from Ichthyophis bannanicus, assembly GCA_033557465.1. NCBI lineage: Eukaryota > Metazoa > Chordata > Amphibia > Gymnophiona > Ichthyophiidae > Ichthyophis > Ichthyophis bannanicus. The sequence continues at coordinate 198,409,740 of CM066032.1, read as the reverse complement.
CACATCTTGGATATGCTTTAACAGAAGCAGGAACTCCTCTTTTCTATCCTCTGGAATAAAGGGGAGAAAATCTTGTACCTTAAGAGCAAGCTCCTTTAGAAACATGCCCATATAGAGGCTGTAGGAGTTGATTCTGGCAATAAGCATACTAGCTTGAAAGATTTTCCTGCCAAAAGCATCCAAAGTTCTACATTCTCTTCCTGGAGGGGTAGAAGAGTGCCTTTTGGTACTCTTAATCTTTTTCATAGCAGACTTCACCACAATAGAATGGTGAGGAAACTGGGTTTTTTGAAAACCAGGAGAAGGAGGGACCCGATACATGGTATCCAACTGACGAGAATGTGGAGATAGTGTAAGAGGAGCCTCCCATAAATCCATCATATGTTCTTGGAGAATATTATGAATGGGTAAGGTGACTGCCTCTTTGGGAACCTTAGAGTATCCTAAAATGTCTAATTTTTGAGCTCTAGGTTCCTTTTCAGAGGATACTGTAATGGAAAGTCCTTTGGCAACTTCCAAGATGAAGTCCTGAAAGGACAAGTCCTCTGGAGGAGACATTCTTCTCTTTGGGGAAAAAGGCTCCTCAGGAAGAATAAGGGATGCTTCATCAGAATCATCTGAGGTATCGGCATCCTCAGAAGACTCGAAGTATCGCCTACTTGCTTCCAGAGATTGATACGGGTACCGACCGGTATCGACCTCGGGCGTACCGGGAGCCGGGTCGGTACCGAGAATATCGCGGGAAGCAAAAACCGGTACCGGCCTTCTACTGGAAGTAGATGCTCTGGGTACCGGTATCGGTTGTGGTACCGGAACCGGGGTCGGAACCGACGGTTGCGGTACCGAGGGCGTCGCAGCATTAATAAAAGCCATTATGGCCTGCTGCATGGATTGTACCGTAGTACCCATTGAAGCCACAACTACCTGGATGTCGGTACCGGTTTGAGCCGGTACCCCAGAGCAGTCTAACAGGTGATCGGTCGAGGCCGTGCCATCGATGTCAACCTGTAACCCCATAGGAGGAGCTTTGGAAGCCGGAGCTTCCCGCCGGGGTTGTTTGGCTGGGGCAGGGTCTTCAGGGTCGAACCCAAGGGCCTCTCTCTGCTTTGAGGGAGATTTGCCCCTTGAAGACTTGCCCGAGGAATGTTTGGTTACCTGAGATCCATCCGGAGATGAAGACCTGGATGATGCTGATGCTGGATTATCTGCAGAAAACAGCACATGAAATTTAGCTGCTCGGTTCTGTAAGCCCCGTTTGGACATCAGAGAGCAGGATGGACAATCCGGAACCGAATGGTCAGGGCCCAAACATTTAAGACACCACTCATGGGTGTCTGTGACTGAAATAGTACCAGAGCACTTGGTGCATTTTTTAAAACCAGAAGATGGTTTCTCCATGAGGGAGAATTTGTAAAAGCCGGTAGGCCTTACAAAAAGAAATACACCAAGTGTGGAAAAAGAAACATTTTTTTTTTTTTTTTTTTAAAGAAATAAAGAAGTAAAGACCGGCGGTACCGGTTCGGAATCGGGGAAGGCAGATACGCGGTCAGAACAACTTTTTTAAAATAAGAAATTCTTCAGCGGTGAGGCTCCGCGGAAAAAGAAGAACTGAGGAGAGTTGGTCAGGAAGGCGGGAAGGCAGTGCGCATGCGCTGTGGGAAGCCCCAAAAGCTTTCCTTTTGGGAAGCTGGGGAGCTTTCCCGCGCAGGCTCCGTCAGTACCGACGTACCCATATGTGAGGACTCATTCCTGCTTGTTCCTGGAGATACTTAAGTTTGTTCAGCATGATGGACACACTGAGGCCTCGATACCACAAAGTATGTTGCCGTTAGTGCAGGCGATAGCACAGTGTTTGAACAAAATTTTCTGTGCTAGTGTGGATGCAGAATGTAAGGGGTTTAACGTAAGCGTAATCAATGCACTAAAGGTGGCACATGGTGCAGATAAATCCCTCTAAATGGACAGTAATGAATCAATTAGCTATGCAGCACAGATGCAGAGAAAGGTGCAGAACACCAGAAGGCTGACCTCAACACTGGGATTTTAATGCAATGTTTTAGGAGACATTAAGGGTTAGATCACAGGTCTGATGTCAGTGCTGGTGAGGAATTTATGCCCCTTTCTTGAGCACAGAGCACACACAACGTTTTCTGGCATTGAGAGGAGTGGTGGAAAAGACAGCAAGGGAAGTGTGCTGAAATGCTATCTGGCACATGAGCATCAATATTATGTGCAGACTTTCTGTGCAGAATATTGCTGTTTATGAGCACTAGTATTGTTTGGAGCAGAACACTAGTGTATGTGCCACATAGCATCATAACACATGCACACAAGTGCCAAACTATTTTTTTCTGCACAATTTATTTATTTATTTATTTACATTCTCTTATATACCGCGCTATTCTGCATCAGTGCGGTTTACATTGAACAAACTGAAATTACATTAAACAGAGCATTATAACTTGGAGATAACTATTTTACAGAGAACATGGGCTATGGAGGGTTAAGTGGCTTGCCCAAGACCACAAGGAGCACCTGTGGGACTAGAAACCCCAGTCCTTCCGGCCCAAGGTATATATATATATATATATAGGAGCTGCTAATGCAGGCTCCTACGCACATGTGTCTGGCTTGCTCTTCTTCTTCACACAAACTTTTGTTCACTGCTTATTTGCATGCTGCTTGCTTACAGCATCGGTGAGCAAAACGTCTGCTTTAAATATGCATTAGGGAATCCTGTACTAAAGCTTTTGCGTTGGGCTCCAGCACAAGGTTTATGCATTGACCTGTGAGTGGAATAGGCAAGGAGGAGGAAATGAAAGGAAAAAATAGATAAGGCTGTTAGTGTATCTCTTTCAGACCCAATCTCAAAGAAAATTAATAATCAACAGAAGGATCATCATTCCACTCACTAATCTGTAAATTGCCAAGGACTATGCCCAAAGTCTATCACAAAAGTATTCAAAATAAACAAAGTCAAAGGACAGGACAATAGTTTAAAAACCTTTCAGAGCCAAACAAATTGTTTTAGCACAAAAACACTTGCTTTTTTTTCCTGTTACTGTATGACTTTGTGCAGTAGAGGGGATGGGCTGAACTTATTTTGCTTATCTTTGTTTTGATTATTTTGGAGAAAGGAGGAGAAAATGAGCTTATTTTGTTTGTGCTTTTTTCCTATATTGGACTTTGCCTTCCCTCCACTTCATTCGCTTTGCTTTCCTCATGTTATTAGTTTCCCTGCCCATCCCCTCCTTCTTCCCCAGCCTCCAACTCCTCACAACCCTCTAGCCCACCTATATGAGGCTGATTATCAGGAGCAGCCCTGAACACTGTTATTTTTACTCCGGCCCGAGTCAGCTGCAGTGGCAGATTCATTTCCTGCCAATAGCAACATCTCTGCTTAGGGCCAGCACTGGCCACAACAGGTGCAATTTAGGTGGCTAGGCAAACTGACTCACAGGATTTTTTTTTCAACTCTACTGTAAGTAATACCAGCCCACTGTGACTCGAACCGTATCAACGCACTGACAGGCAGCCCTCTGTGTGGCGCCGGCTGGTCTCCGCTCCGGAATCTCCCCGCTTCGTGCCTAAGTGACTGGCTGACAGCAAACCTCTTGCCCCTAAGAAGGCTGTCCTGCCTCCCGGTAAGAAATACCGACTCCCCTGACTGATCGGAAAGGAGGAGGGGCGGTGGGAAAGAGAACAGCTAGCAGGAGGAAAAGAGGCCTGCCTGCAAATTTAAAGACACAGTATTCTAAAAATTTGGAATGCAGCCCCTTAAGATTACTGACCAAATTCTCTGTCAAACTATCTGAAAAACCCTAAGTCTAAGCTCAAATGTCACTCCAGTGAGCCCGGGCCACCGGGCTCTCATCCATCCAGCTGCTTGGAGACTGAGGTATCTGGGTGACAGGAGGCGGATCCGGCGAGGATATAGTGGTGATGTCACAAAAAGAAGGAGTTCCTCAGTCTCCAAGCTGCTAGATGAGATAGAGAACCCAGAGGTCCGGGACTAGACTGGTTACACGATCAGGAAGGTTTGTTTAGGGTATATTAAAGTTGTTCTTTGGTATACAGATTACTTACATCATCTGGACCCGACAACATACTTTTTTGTCAGGCTTTTGGGAGGACTAATGTGCAGTGATTTTATTTCTTTTTACTATAATGTCTTACAGTATTTATTGATTTTTTTTCTTGTTTTATTGGGGTATTGTGATGTAAATCTTTGTAGGTGGAGTGGAAGCGAATTTGAAAGACTATTTATATGCTTGTTTTTGTATACTGCTTTGAGTGTTTGTGTATAATAGTTAAATACTACTACTACTACTATTTATCACATATAGCGCTGAGCAAGCAGCGCTGTACAGGTATGACATGCATATAAGAGATATACATACAAGAGACAGTCCCTGCTCGTCAGAGTCGTGCTCATCCGAGCTTACAATCTAATACAACAATACAAAGCGATAGTCAATTCAGTGCAAAGCATAATATGGTCTATGTAATTCGGTCATGGGACTTTGACGGGAATCGGGTTAGGATAAGAGTGGAAGTCAGGATCTGAAGGCAACAGTGAAGAGGTGGGTTTTCAGCTTGGATTTGAAGAGGGCCAGTGAGGGTAATTGGCGTATAGACATACTAGGTAGGTTGTTCGAGGCGTAGGGTGCAGCAAGGTGAAAGGAGCGAAGGCGTGAGTTAGCTGTGCGAGTGAAAGGCCTAAATAGAAGTAATTTGTCAGCGGAGCAAAGTTCCCGAGAAGGGATGTAGGGAGAGATAAGGGATGAGAGGTATTGAGGGGCCGAAGAGTGGATGCATTTATAGGTCATTATGAGAAGTTTGAAATGTATGCGGAATTGGATATGAAGGGACTTGAGAAGAGGAGTAATATGGGCATGGCGAGACTGGCAGAATATTAGTCGAGCAGCATAATTTTGTATAGATTGAAGGGGAAAGAGATGATTCGTGGGGAAACCAGCAAGGAACAGGTTGCAGTAATCTAGGCATGAGGAAATTAATGAGTGGATAAGGGTTTTGGTAGTGCGTTCAGAAAAGAAGGGGCAGATTTTGCTAATGTTGAAGAGGAGGAAGCGGCAGGTCTTAGCTACGAGCTGGATGTGTGTGGAGAAGGAGAGAGAGGTGTCAAAGATAACCCCCAGATTGCGGGCTGAGGGAACAGGAAGGATTGTAGATCCATCCACTGAGACTGAGAAAGGGGAAAGAGGAGGGGAGGAGTTGGGGGAAAGACGAGGAGTTCAGTCTTGGCCATGTTCAGTTTCAAGCGGCGATGGGACATCCAGGCAGCAATGTCGGAAAGGCAGGCTGAGATCTTGGTCTGGATTGCTGGAGAGATACTAGGTGTAGAGAGGTAGATTTGGGAGTTGTCAGCATAGAGATGGTACTGAAAGCCATGGGAGGAGATAAGTGCACCAAGGGATTGGGTATAAAGGGAGAAAAGGAGGGGGCCCAAGACGGATCCCTGTGGAACACCAACATGGAGCGGGGTGGGGGTGGAGGAAGAGCCCCCAGAGCATACACTAAAGGAGCGATGGGAGAGGTAGGAGGAGAACCAGGATAGCACGGAGTCCTTGAAGTCAAGCGAGGAGAGGGTGTTAAGGAGAAGATTGTGGTCAACAGTGTCAAAGGCCGCGGAGAGGTCGAGAAGGATGAGGACAGAGTAGAGGCCCTTAGAGTTAGCAAGGAGCAAGTCGTTGCAGACTTTAGTAAGGGCCGTTTCAGTGGAGTGTCAGGGGCGGAAGCCTGATTGTAGTGGATCCAAGAGGTCATGGGAGGTGAGGAAGTCGAGGCAACGGCGGTGGACTGCTCGTTCGAGTGCGGTTTCCTCTTCGAAGATCATAGGGAAGGAGGAGAGGGTAGCAGAGGAAGTAAGGATAGGGGAGGAGAATTGGGGAGGGGGGGTAGATGAGGGAGTGGGGAATTGGAGGGTGATCTTTTGGATTTTGTCGTGGAAGAAGTCGGCTAGGGTTTGGGCAGGGAGGGAGGGAGGGACTGGGGGTCTGGGCACCTTGAGGAAAGAATTGAGGGTATTAAAGAGGCGGCGAGGATCAGAGGCGAGGGAGTTAGTTAGATGGATGTAGTATTCTTGTTTGGCAAGTGCTATGGCTGACTGGAAGGAGCCGAGCATGAATTTGAAGTAAATAAGGTCTTCTGGGGAGCGGGATTTGGCCCAGGTGCGGTCAGCAGAACGGACACATATGCGTAAATAGCGGGTTGTGGGTGAAAGCCAGGGCCAGGGGGGGTAGAACATCTGACAGGACAAGGGGTGGGTGGGGCAAGAGTATCAAGAGCAGAGGATAGTGCAGCATTATAAGAGGATACTGCTTCATCGACAGACTTGGAGGACACAATAGAGGAGAGAGATGGCGAAATCGTAGAGAAGAGAGTCAAGGGATCAATATTATGAAGATTTCTAAATAGGTTTGAGGAGACAGGACGAGGCTGAGACAGTGGAAGCTGAAGATCAAAGGTTAAGAGGTGATGATCAGATGAGGGAAGGATTGAGTTGTGGAAGTTTGAGGGAGAGGAGTTAGAGAAGAGAACCAGGTCCAGGCAGTGGCTGTGTACGTGGGTGGGGGCAGTGGAGCAGAGTTGTAGGTCAAACGAGGAGGTGAGGGCAAGGAACTTTAAGGCGTGGGGATCAGAGGGGTTATCAACGTGAATATTAAAGTCGCCGAGAATAAGAGTGGGGGGGGGGGGAGATGGATCCAGGAAGGCGGCGAGCCAGGAGTCAAAGTCGGTAAGGAAGGTCGATTTGGATTTGTCGGGTGGGCGGTAAATAACAGCTACCCGGAGGGGAAGTGGTGAGAAGAGGCGAATGGAGTGGACTTCGAAAGAGAGGGAGACGTGTGACTGAGGCAGAGGGAGGGGTTGGAATTGGCAAGAGAGAAAAAGTAGAAGCCCAACACCTCCACCACGACCAGTGGTTCAAGGTGTATGGGAGAACTGGTAGCCCCTGTGGCAGAGAGCAGCAATGGATGCCGTATCGTCTGGGAGGAGCCAGGTCTCAGTTAGGGCAAGTAGGTGTAGCACTTTAGAAATGAAGAGATCATGCGTAAGAACAGGTTTCTTAGAGACTGAGCATGCGTTCCATAGGGCACATGAGAACGGGAGAGTGGAGGAAGAAAGGAGAGGGATATGGATAAGGTTAGACAAGTTACAGGAGGATTTCTTTCCAAAGTAAGACAGCGGTCTAGTGGGGCCTTTATGTGGGGAGCTATTTCCAGAATGATATTGGGATCTAGAGGGGCCAGGGTACGGGTGGGTGTGTCTATCAGGTAGGTTTTGTGAGGATCTGTTTTAAGAGTGAGATAGAGACAGAACTCTGGAGGGGGTAGGGTTTGGGTTAACATCTATGGATGATTGGTGTGAGGGAGGGAGGGTGGATGGGGAAAGGATGGGATATGGATGAGATTAGATAGGGTACGTGAAGAACTCATCTTAGGGTGAGAAAGAAATTGAGGGGGGCCAGGGTTAGGGTTGATATTACCTGATGAGAGGAGGAGGAGGAGTAGTAGGGAGCGGGCTAACGCGGAGGCAGTACGGCGGAAGCGAGGATGAGGTTGCCTTAAAGAGAGAGGGGCTGGTTGAATGAGGGGGAGGGTGTGATGGAGCTCAAGGGCAGATGCAAGGTTAGAGGACAGGATGGAGGGGGAAGTAAGGAAGGAGGAGGGAGAGTAGGGGGGAGAGGAGTGAGGGTGTTGGAAGGGGGGGAGGCAGTTGGGGAGTATGAGGAAGAGAAGGACAATGTAGTGTGGGGCCATAGTAGAGGAGTAGTGGGGGCTATGAGCGTATGCTATCTTCAAAGCAGTGTGTGGCTAAGGATTCTAGACACTATGACACTAAGCAATATATATTGAGTTACAAGCAGGGATTACATACTACACAGTGTGAGTTACAAGTCCAGGTAGTGGGGAGATTGTAGCCTGTGCAGCAAAATTGAATGCAGGCAATGTGCAGCAAATTCAATGCAAACAGTGGAAAGCAAGTTCAGTGAAAACAATGGGAAGTAAGTTCAATGCAGGCAGTGGGTAGCAAGTTCAATGCAGGCAGTGGGTAGCAAGTTCTAAGCAATCGATGGGAAGCAAGCTCTATGAAGGCAATGTGAAGCAAGATCAATGCAGGTATGGGAAGCAAGAGCAATACCAGGGCGCCTGGGGCTGGGTTTGACAGTTTGTGCCAGGGCGCTCTTGGTCCTCGCCTAAGGACCAAGCCAAAGGGCCCTCTGGTGAAGCCCTCAGGCGCGGGTCTGCCAGGCGCGGGCACGCTCGATGGCACTCCTGAGAAGGGGCCGCTGAGGAGGTGCGCGGCGTGGCCCGATGGTGCTCCTGAGAAGAAGGGGCCGCTGAGGAGGCACGCGGCGTGGCCCGATGCACCCGATGGCACTCCTGTGAAGAAGGGGCCACTGAGGAGGCGCGCGGCATGGCCCGATGCGCTTCTGAGAAGGGGCCACTGAGGCGGCGCGCAGAGTGGTCCAATGTGCCCGATGGCGCTCCTGTGAAGAAGGGGCCGCTGAGGAGGCGCGCGGCGTGGCCCGATGCGCCCAATGGCATTCCTGTGAAGGGGACACTGAGGAGGCGCGCAGAGTGGCCCGATGCACCCGATGGCACTCCTGTGAAAAAGGAGCCGCTGAGGAGGCGCGTGACATGACCCAATGCGCCCAATGGCACTCCTGTGAAGGGGCCGCTGAGGAGGCACGCGGCGTGGCCTGATGTGCCCGATGGCGCTCCTGTGAAGAAGGGGCCGCTGAGGAGGCGCATGGCGTGACCTGATGTGCCCGATGGCGCTCCTGTAAAGATGGGGCCGCTGAGGAGGCGCGCGGCATGGCCTGATGTGCCCGATGGCACTCTTGTGAAGAAGGGGCCGCTGAGTTATCACCTTAACTAAATAAATGTTTATTTATTTATTTACATTTTTAATCATGCTGCAGCATCACTATAATACAATTTTTTTCTCTTTCTATCCATTTCCCTTTTGCAATTTTTATATATTTCTCAGTCTTACTATTGTTGCAACAATTTTGAAAGTTATTGTCACGTCGGGAATCCTCATCCAGGCAGTAGTGGGCTGTGAATGTATGGACAGAACACAACATGGCAGCCTTGCAATTCTTCTCTGTGGAGACTGAGCGCACATTGGCCACAGATGCAGCCATGGCCCAGATATTGTGGACTGTAACATGACTCTCAAGGCTCAGTCCCACCTGAGCACAGGTAAAGGTTATGCAATCAGCTACCCAAAGGGACAGCGTATGCTTGGAGACAGCCACACCCAGCTTGTTGGGGTTATAGGAGATATATAGCTGTGTAAGGTAATGGTGCGGACTGGTCCGCTCAAGGCAGAAAGCCAAAGCACGCTTACAGTCCAACATATGCAGCTGAATCTCCGCCCTGTTGGCATGAGGCCGAGGGAAGGTGGTGGACAGCACCACCAACTAGTTAAGGTGAAAAGCCAAGATCACCTTGGGCAAGAAGCGTTGGTGGGTGCGGAGCACCCACCCGGTTATGGTGGAACCTCATGTATGGTGGGGTGAGCCACCAGAGCCTGAAGCTCACTGACTCGGCAAGCTAACCTTAGAGCCACCAGAAAGATGACATTCTAAGTCAGAAATTTCAGCGGACAGGTAGCCAGTGGCTCAAAGGGCATAGACAACAACTGCCCCAAGACAACATTCAGATCCCACACTATCGGCAGAGGCTTAATGGGAGGCTTTGACAGAAGCAAACCCTGCATAAAGCAGGCCACTAGTGGCTAAGCAGAGATAGGCTTCCCTTCCAAGTCCCGGTGGTAGGCCAAAATCGCACTCAGGTGCACTCAAATACAGTTAGACGAGGACCAAATTGGACAGATGCAGGAGGTACCCCAGCAAAACCTCCACCGAGCAGAAAATGGGGTCCAGTGTCAGGTCTATGCACCAGAGTAAGAATCTGTGCCACTTTAAAGCATAGGAGTGGTAGGTGGAATCCCTGTGGGAGGCCAGGAGGACATCCATCACCTCCCCTGGTAGGTTGAGCTCTGAGAGGACTACCTGCTCAGCATCCATACCACGAGGGCTGCCATAACGGACACTCGATCTCTGAAGCGACCAGTTGCTTGTTTCCACTGGGTGGACAGCATGCACTGGGCCTGGTGCATCCCAAGCTGGGACAATGGAATTACATACAGTGCATTGCAAAAGTATTCATCACCTCTGGGTTTGTCCTGTTTTGCTGCATTACAATCTGGAATTAAAATGGAGTTTTGGGGGTTAGCACCATGTGATATACACAACATTCCTATGACTTTGAAGGTGCAAAATATCCTTTATTGTAACACAAACAATAATTAAGACAAAAAAAAATGAAAGCAGGAGTGTGCATATGTATTCACCCCCCAAAGTCAATATGTCGTAGAGCCATCTTTTGCAGCAAGTCTCTTGGGGTATGTTTCTATTAGCTTAGCACATCTAGCCACTGGGAATTTCACCCATTCCTTATTGCAAAATTGCTCCAACTCCTTCAGGATAGATGGGTTGCATTGGTGTACAGCAATCTTCAAGTAATGCCACAGATTCTCAATTGGATTGAGGTCTGGGCTTTGACAAGGCCATTCCAAGACATTTAATTGTTTCCCTTTAAACCAGTTTTATAAGCATGTTTAGGGTCATTGTCATGCTGGAAGGTGACCCTTTGTCCCAGTCTCAAATCTCTGGCAGACTGAAACAGGTTTTCCTCAAGAATTGTCTGCATTTAGTGTCACCCATCGTTCCTTCAATCCTGACCAGTTTTCCTGTCCCTGCCAATGAAAAACATCCCCACAGCATGCTGCTGCCACCACCATGTTTCACTGTGGTAATGGTGTTCTCGGGGTGATGGGAAGTGCTGGGTTTGCGCCACACATGGAGTTACCCATGATGGCCAAAACGTTCAATTTTCGTCTCATATGATCAGAGAACCTTCTGCCATGTGTTTGGGTGGTCTGCCACATGCTGGTGGGCAAACTCCGAAAGTGTTTTCTTATTTCTTTCTTTAAGCAATGGCTTTTTTCTGGCCACTTTTCCATAAATCCCTGCTTTGTGGAATGTATGGCTTCAAGTGGTCCCATGGACAGATACTCCCATATCTGCTGTAGATCTTTGCAGCTCCTTCGGTGTTATCCTTGGTGTCTTTGTAGAATCTCTAATTAATGCCCTCTTTGCCCAGCCTGTGAGTTTTGGTGGGCGGCCTTCCCTTGTCAAGTTTGTAGTGGTGCCATATTCTTTCTATTTTGTTATAACAGATTTAATGGTGCTCCATGGGATATTCAGAATTTGGGATTTTTTTTTATAACGCAACCCTGATATATACTTCTCCACAACTTTCTCTCTAACCTGTTGTGTGCTCCTTGGTCTTCATATTGCTTGTTTAGTGGTATTGCAGAGTCAGGGGCTTTTCAGAACAGGTATATTTATACAGGCATCATGTGACAGATCATGTGATACTGACTGCACACAGGTGGACCCTAATCAACTAATTATGTGACTTCTGAGGTTAACTGGTTGGACCAGATCTTATTTAGGGGTTTCATAACCAAAGGAATGAATACTGCGACGCTTCCGCTGGGGCCCAAGAGCTTACCAGCTGGAAGTCGCCTTTGAATGTCCTCTTCTGAATAAAGCTATTCCTATTGTCGCCAGGGATTCTGGGACTTGTAGTTTTGCTTATTTCTTTAAGGACAAAATTGTAGTTATGACACGAGTGTTTCAAGGCTGCAAGAATATTTATTGTGGGGAATTTCCAGCGCATCAAAGCTCAAACACAAACAAGCATAAAGGATGCATCTCCAACATATGGGTATTTCAGGAACAGAAGAAAAACGTAACAGAAATATCTCAGCACTGCTCAGCTGTTTCTCAGTCCCATAAACTTTCCACAGGACACTGCCCCATGTGGTTATTCAACAGAAAACAATTAAACTGCAACAGCTGATTTTCTCTCTCACGCACGGCTTCTTATCCTCAGAAGACAATTAAGCGTATTAAACATAAAACAAGCCTTTCCAATTCTTCAGCAGGTATGGCAAGTACTTTCTATATTATTTCATACAGTTTCAATGCTGTTCAACAATGCCTTCTTCCTTTAAACATAAAGAGCAATCCATGGGAGAAGATTCACTTTCTAAAGCTGGCAAACAACAGTCTATTTGCATTCTTTCAACAGTATTAGAATTACTGGCATCTCTATTAGGTTTAACAGTTCTCCCTGACTTTCTTTCCTCCAGAAATTCCTTGAACTGGATTCAGGAGCAATTCAGCGTGTACAGGCAAATTAGCAATAGGAGAGAAAACTTTTCCTTCTGACAACAGCTTGCTTATAGCTTCTAACTCTGAAGGCTCGGCTGTTTTGCTTTTGTTAGTGTTATAGCTTTCCCCGTATGTAAGACTCTCCCCCCACCTATTATCCGTTAAAGGTGTTGGGTCAGCCTTCTGGACAGTAGCAAAGGCAAATGGCTTCTCTAACAATGATTCAGCATTAGAAATGGTAGCTGTACCTTTGGCAGGGTTTCTTAGACAACTGCTGAACCCTTTTTCCCTGCTATCCTCCAGGTTCTGGAATTCAGCTTCCTTATGTCTATTTCCAGTGCCAGTTAGGTACCTGCTCTGAAGAGGCTTTTCTTCCTTCTTTCCTCTACGGCTGCTATAGTCCTTGTTGCTATATGTCCAATTGCCGTCTCTCCAATGGCTTCCCTTGCTAGCTCTCTTGCTCCAAGGTTCAACCAGGACTTATTTCAGTTCAGAAAGGCCTTAAAAATTCACCTCTTCCTCCAGTTTTACCCAGAAGCCAAAGTGGACGCTGCACCATCCTCACAAGCCTCTCAGAACCCCCTTGACTGAAGTCAAAAGAGTTCCCAATTATGTCTTAAATTGTAAATAGTTACCCTGTTATCCAAGTTGCATTACCTGTTCAACTGTAAACACAAAGTACCATCGGAAATGTGTATTTTATTGTTCATTGTAAACCGTACTGATGCTGAATAGCGCGGTATAAAAGAGACTAATAAATAAATAAATAAACCTTGCTGTAACATCCTCTCCAAGGTTCTCTCTCTCCTTCACCTTCTTCATAAGGTTCCTTTCTTGCTTGCTCTTTTCCTTCCTCTCAACGTCCCTTGCACCTTCCTGTGCTCCTTCCCGTGCTTGTTTCCTTGCCTGTTCTCGTGCTAACTCTCTGCTCTGTTTGTGGATTTAAAAAGCATTTGCTTCCCGGCACTCCCTGTCCTTCCCCCAGGTGTGACCAATCAGTGAGGAAGCCTGGGGCGTGGTCTGAGCTCAGCAGAGAGCTGTGTTTTTTTTCTTATCTGGCTTGGAAATCCTGTGCACAAGTGCAGTATCATTTATTTCAACAGGATTTTCCTCCACCTCCATCTCCTCCTGGGGACTTTCACCATTACAATACATATGCACTTAGAACTTTTCAGTTTTTACTTGTTTTTTTTTAATATATATATACAAGGTATTTTATTGTCATTTCACTTCACCAATCTGGACTATATTGTTAGGGCCAATACCTAACATCCAAATGAAACTCCATTTTCATTCCAAGTTGTACGTAATGCGACAAAACAGGGCAAAAACCAAAGTGGATGAATACTTTCGAAAAGCAAGGTACACCATGAAGGCCATGTGACCTAGCATGCGCAGCATTCCTTGCGCCATTGTGTGCCATTTTTGGAGACAGCAGAGACCATTAACATGAGCCGCTGCAAGCAGTCCCTTGGGAGGAAGGCTCGGGCCCGTGTGGTGTCCAGGAGGGCTTAGTCTGGCGCTGCTGCTGGGTCTGCACCTTGGGTTGAGTCCCCTGGGGGCTCTGATAGTACCAGTGCTTTGGCCTGTAAAAAGGTTTCTTGTCCTGATGTTTGTTTTTGGCAGGATCCGCCATCTTGCTTGAGAGGCGGGAAATGGTCACCTGCCCCATCTCAATTTCAGCCACCCTCTCCTGCATGGGCTTGCTGAAGAGGTTCTCTCCAGTGCATGCAATGTCCGCCAGCTTGTCTTGGACCCACTGCTCCAAGTCGGAAAACTGGTGCCAGTCAACCCAGCATGTACCGATGCTCCACTGCTACCATCCTGCTCACAGACTCAAAAGTGTCATATGTGTCTCGCACCATATATTTGGACACATTCTTACCGTGGTCCACCAGGGTATGGAAGGCCTCCAAATTGCTCCGCTGGAATGAGGGAGCTGAGCTCACTCAGGTCTCTCCTGATGTCTTTAAAGGACCCCCATATACAGCTAATATGACAGGACCTGGCCACAAGCATGAAACAGCATCTTCCAAACCCATAAATAAATAAAAATCGGTTCTCCCACATGTGGAGCAGGAGCCTCTGAAGAATCCAGTGCACCAGCACCGTGATAGCCTCCTTTAGACCTGAGGGGTACTGAAAGACCTTCAGTTCCTCAGCCCTCGGCTCATCCTCTGCCCTCAAAGAAAAGGGACTCACTCTGGCCATATCCCGGATGAAGTAGTGAAAGGACATGTCCTCCAGAAGTGACTTCTACCATTCATATGATGGGGACCCTTCTCGGTAGCCAGTGACGACTCCTCCATCTCCCAGCCATTGGAATCCAACTCCAAGAGGAAGTCAAAGTAACTCCTGGTCTCTTCCCGGCACCAGCTTGATTGCCAACCAGTAGTCCATGAAGCAGATGTACTTTCTGTGCTTGGGATGGACAAGGATGTGAGAGTAAGCATCCTTTAAGTCCAAGGAGCACAGCCAATCGCCCTGCTGGAGGTAGGACAGTAACGTTCCAAGGGAGAGCATCTTGAACTTCTCCTGCACTCGGAACTTGTTTAGGTTCCGCAGGTCGAGGATGGGCCTAGTGGTTAGGACACAGTACCTTAGACCAGAGGGCCAGGGGTTCAAGTCCCACCTGGGGATAGCAATCTCAGGCTGAAGGGACTGGGGCTTCTAGTCCTATAGGCACTTTTTGTGGCCTTGAGCAAGCCACTTAACCCTCCATTGCCTCAGGTACACATAGACTGTGAGCCCTTTGGGGACAAGGGAATGTATCCAGTACCTGTTTGTAGTGATTACATAATGTAAACCACTTTGATTGAAGGATAAGGCGGTATAGAAAACTAGTTAAATAAAATAAATACAAGGATACGGGAGTAAATTCCTCATCCTCTGAGGTGCGGTGGGACTGCTTCTACCGCCCCATCTTCGAGGAGACCTGCGAGCTCCTGACTCATGAAGGCCTGGTGCTGGGGAAGCCGCTTTGGCTCCCCGGGGAAGTAAGGAAGGGGGAACTGGTCCAGATGGAGGAGATAGCCCTCCCGAAAGACCCGGAGGACCCAGGCATCGGTGGAGAGAAGTTGACCAGATGTCCCCCGACGAACAGCCGATCTGTCAGCGAACAAGAGGCTATACCAGCGTCAAAACTCCAAGGGCGGCTGAGCCGGCGCTGGGAGTTGGGTCTTGGGACCCTTTGGCTTACGAGGGCCGTGGGCCATGCTCTTGCCCTGAACGCCCTGAATGGGGGTTGACGCCAATGGGTAGGACAGGGAGCCTCTTCCGATGGAAAAAAGGCTTCTTGCTCTGCTGTTTCTTCCTAGGGAGGGAGGAAGTTTTCCGGAAGAGGCGAGTACGAGTCATGTACTCCATTTGAATCTCCGCTGCCTTATCCTCCATGAGCTTGCCGAATAGTTGCTCCCCGAGGCAAGGGACGTCCAGCAGCTTCTCCTGGACCCACTGCTCCAGGTCTGAGGACTGGAGCCAAGCCTGTCGGCAGCCTCCGATGACAGCCGCCGCCACCCGGGCAGAAGATTCAAAGCCGTCGTATGCCGCTCTCGAGAGGGTTCTTGAGAGGTACTTCGAGCATTCTCTGATGGGCTTCGAGAGGGCCTGAAAACGTCAGAGATGGTCTCCGTCAAGACCCGCTGCAAAGCCTCCGAGCTCTCTAGCAAGGTCAAGGAGGAACATCCCAATGTATAACTGGTAAATTTGGATGTGGCATGACAGCATGGAGCTCTGATAAAGCCTTGCACCTGAGGGCATTGAGGGTATGCGACTCTCTGCCCAGCGGGACTGAAGAATGAGTCTTCAAGCTCTTTAGTTTCCTCATGGCCAATTCGACCACCATGAGGTGTGAGGAAGCTTAGCTTTCCAAAACCCCGGGCCCCACTCAACCCTATACATAGGTCCAAGCGCTTACTCATGATAGGGACAGAGGCTGGGGGTCTCCCACATGCAAAGGAGTCTGTTCAGAATGGGAGGAACCAGCACCGAGAGAGCTTCCTTCAGAGGGCTTTCATATTGAAGAATATAGAGCTCCTCCACGCAGGGCTTCTCCTCCGACTCGGTGGTGAGCGCTAGGGCCTGTGCGATGTCCCAGACGAACTCCAGAAAGGAGGTGTCCTTGGGAAGAGGTGTCCTGGGTCTGCGGAGAGGGGTACAAGGAGAGGTCTCTATGGGACAGTCACCGGGAAGGTTTCCCCGTCAGACTCCCACTCTGAGTAGTCCGTGGAGGGCTCGAAGTCGAGTGGCTCGAGATGGGTCGGTAGCCCGTGCTGGGCTCCCAAGGCCAAAGCCTGCCCGGAGCCAGAGGTGCTCGCCCAAGAAGATTTCATGCCCAAGGACTGGGATGGAGATGGAGACCTGCGCTGAGGATCCTCACAAAGCTTCTGGCTCTTGGGGGTCACTGCGACGGCCCAGGGAATCCTCAAGGTCGAGGTCCCTGCGGTCTCGAGGCACATGCCGGTGGGGCCGGGCACCAGCACCTGCTGGACAGCAAGGAACACAGAAATGCTGCGTTCCAAGGCCAGCATTTGGGTCTCCCACTCGAGAGTGAGGCCTTGCGACACCGATACTGGGGTGATCAGGTCGGGTGTCAGGGAGGAAAGGGGGTCCTCACCTGGACGACCCTCGGGAGACCGGACGCCTTTGCCGGAGGCCTCCATATCGGGTTGGAGGTGCCTTACTGGGCCACTCCCTCTCCGACTCCAAAGTTTGCCGAAGGGGGGGCTGAGAGACCAGGTGTGTGGCCTCTCATGCTTGTCTGGCGCCCCCGACAGAGTCCTCATGGTCGCCTTCTTCCGCTCGTGTTCTGGCGTCCCCTGGTCAGAGTGCTGCCAGGCCCAGGGAGGAGCCTTGGGAGACTCCAGGGGTTGCGGGGCCAAACAGCAGGAGGCTACAGGGGATACTGGGGCTGCTTTACGGAAGAGATCATCCTGCTTCTGCTTACGACTCTGGATGGCCTTGGACGACATCTTCTTACAGAGGGAGCATAGCTCTGGGTCATGGTCAGCTCCTAGACAACAGTCATGGGTGTCCGTGAGTGACATTTTTTTGAACACCTATCACATTTCTTAAAACTGGAGCCCACTGGGGGAAAAAGGACCCCTGCATGGTCGAAGACCTTTGACACGGCCAGTGGTTAAAAAGAGCAAGAAGCGCAGTGAAACACAAAAAGGAAAAAAAAACGAGACCAGGGCCGAAGCAGAGGTGCTCGAGAGGTGGGAAGAGGACTGGCAAAGGCTGAAAGCAAAAAGCTGATTGGAATAGAGAAACCTTTTCCGGGACGAGACGTACATCCGAAGGGCTCCGCAGAAAAAGAGAGACTGAGTAAGATATCACCCTTGGACGGGAAGGGGATCACGCATGAAAGCCGGGGAAATGGTCTGAGCGGGCTCCGTCGGTGCCGATGTCACCCATATGTGAGGACTAGCTTCCTGCTTGTTCCTGGAGAAATTAATGGAAGTGCTACTAACACAGAGGACAATGCAATTTCTGGAATCCATGGGATTATAGGACCTACAATAGCATAGCTTTAACAGAGGCAGGTCTACCTTATCAGTTCTTGAGCTTCATCGCTCTCTCCCCCTCATTCATCAATCTCCTTTCTCTCTAAAGCAACCTCACCCTTGTTTCCGCCATACTGTTTCCTCTCTACCCCGTACTCTGCTACTCCTTCTCCTTCTCTCATCCAGAGATATGAACCCCCATCCTGGCCCCCCTAGACTTCTGTCTCACTCTGAGAAGAGATCTTCACGCAACATGTCTAATCTTATCCAAATCCCTCTCCTTTCCCCTTCCACTCTCCCTATCAACCCCAATCCTGGCCCCCCTAGACCTCTGTCTCACTCTGAGATCTTCATGCAACATGTCTAACCTTATCCTTATCCCTCTCCTTTTCCCTTCCACTCTCCCTTTCTCATGTGTCTTATGGAAAGCACACTCTGTCTCTAATAAACTCGCTTTTACTCATGATCTCTTTATCTCCAATGCTCTACATCTTCTTGCTCTGAGACCTGGCTCCTCCCAGATACCGCATCTACTGCTGCCCTCTGCCACAGAGGCTATCAGTTCTCCCACATGCCTCGTCCCCACTGGCCGTGGTGGTGGTGTCGGGCTTCTACTTTCTCCCTCTTGCCAATTCCAACCCCTCCTGCTGCCTCAGTCTCACTCTTAAGCTTTAATCTCCATCTCCCGCTACCTCAGCCTCATCCTGTCTCCTTCAACCTATTTAGAAACCTTCATGCTATTGATCCCTTGGCTCTCTCTTCCACCATTTCTCCATCTCTTTCTTCCACTATGTCATCCAAGTCTGTCGACAAGGCAGTAACTTCCTATAATGCTGCACTCTCCTCGGCTCTGGATGCTCTTGCTTCACCCACCCCACGTCCTGTGAGATGCTCGGCACCTCAGCCCTGACTTTCATCCACCACTTGGTATCTACGTTCCTGTGCCCGTTCTGCTGAGCGTGCTTGGCTACAATCCCGCTCCCCTGAAGACTTTCTACACTTCAAATTCCTGCTTGTCTCTTTCCAGTCAGCCATAGCTCTTGCCAAACAAGACTACTATGTCCCTCTGACTAGCTCTCTTGCCTCTGATCCTCGCCGTCTCTTTACTACTCTCAGCTCTCTCCTCAAAGTGCCTCCGCCTCTGATCCCTCCCTCCCTTTCTGCCCAAACCCTGGCTGACTATTTCCATGACAAAATCCACAAGATCACCCTCCAATTCCCCACAAAGTCAGCTATTTCCCCTCCCCCCCCCCTTCCCTTGCTACCCTCTCCTTCCTTTCCTGTGATCTCTGAAGAGGAAACTGCACACCTTCTTTCTTCCTCCAAACTCACCACCTGCTCCTCTGATCCTATCCCCACCCGTCTCCTAAGCCCCATCTCCTCCACCGTTGTCCCTTCCATCTCTCATATTCTCAACCTTTTGCTCTCCACTGCAACTGTCCCTGCAGACTTCAAGCATGCTGTGGTCACACCTCTCCTCAAGAAACCCTCACTTGATCCCACCTGGCCTTCTAATTATCGACCCAACCCTCTCCTTACCTTCATTTCTAAACTACTTGAACGTGTGGTTCACTGCCGCTGCCTCGACATCCTCTCCTCTCAGGCCCTCCTAGATCCTTTACAGTCTGTCTTTCGCCCTTTACTCTCCTCTCAGGCCCTCCTAGATCCTTTACAGTCTGTCTTTCGCCCTTTACTCTCCACTGAAATGGCTCTTGTCAAATTCTCCAGTGACTTGTTCCTGGCAAAATCCAAGGGCCTGTACTCTGTCCTCATCCTTCTTGACCTCTCTGCTGCTTTTGACACCGTTGACCACAACCTCCTCCTCGATACTCTGTCCTTGCTTGGTTTTAAGGGCTCTGTAATATCCTGGTTCTCCTCCTATCTCTCCCATCGCTCTTTCACTTTGTGTTCTGGTGGCTCCTCTTCCTCTGCTACCCCGCTCCCAGTTGCTGTACCCCAAGGATGTGTCTTGGGTCCGCTCCTTTTCTCTCTCTATACCCAGTCCCTTGGTGCACTTATCTCTTCCCATGGCTTTCAGTACCATCTGTATGCTGATGACTCCCAGATCTATCTCTCTACGCCTGAACTCTCCGGCAATCCAGACCCGGATCTCTGCCTGCCTTTCTGACATTGCTGCCTGGATGTCTCACCGCCACTTGAAATTGAACATGGCCAAGACTGAACTTCTTATCTTTCCCCCTAAAACCTCCCCTCCTCCTCCTCCTTTCTCAGTCTCTGTGGATAGCTCTGTACTCCTTCCTGTTTCCTCAGCCCGCAATCTGGGGCTTGTTTTTGACTCCTCTCTCTCTTACTCCACACATATCCATCTCGTAGCTAAGATCTGCCTTTTCTTTCTCTATAACATTAGCAAAATCTGCCCCTTCCTTTCTGAACACACTACTAAAATGCTTATCCACTCTAATCACCTCCCGTCTTGACTACTGAAACCTACTCCTTACTGGTCTCCCTTTGAATCACCTTTCTCCCATTCAATCTGTTCAGCACTCCGTTGCATGGCTAATCTTCCGCCAGCCTCATCATGCCCATATTACTCCTCTTCTCAAGTCACTTCACTGGCTCCCTATCCATTTCCGCATCCAGTTCAAGCTTCTCCTGCTGACCTATAAATGCATTCACTCTGCGGCTCCTCAGTACCTTTCTTCTCTCAACTCTCCTTACAACCTCCCTTGGGAACGCCACTCTTCTAGCCAACTGCTTCTATCTGTGCCCTTCTCTTCGACTGCTAACTCCAAAGTTCACTCCTTTCACCTTGCTGCACCCTACGCCTGGAACAAACTACCTGTGTCTGTATCCCAAGCACCTTCTCTAACCCTCTTCAAATCCAGGTTGAAAGCTCACCTCTTCGCTGCTGCTTTTGGATCCTGAATCACCTGACCTCCTTTTCTCTCATCTTGTTTTACCCCTGCTTACACCTTCTGTGTTTCGTCTTAACTAGATTGTAAGCTCTGATGAGCAGGGATTGTCTCTTACATGTCTGTGTAGTGCTGCATACGACTGGTAGCGCTATACAAATGCTCAATAGTAAGTAGTAGTAGTAGTAGGTTTCTCAGACAAATCTGATTGGCTTTTTTGACTGGGTGACCAGAGAACTGGATAGAGAGGAGGGGAGCGCTAGATGTGGAGGCAATACATGCCAGTGAGTCAATACTGACTCCTGGAGACCTCAAAGTCCCTGGGTTTTCTTGTCAAGGTGTGACAGGAAATAGATTGCCAGGCCTCTCTTCCAAGGCAATGGAGGATATACAGACTTGCCCAAGGCCACAAGGAGTGTCAGTGGGACCTGAATCCTGGTCTACTTGGTTACCAGGATGCTGCTAAAACCACTAGGCTTCTCCTCACATCACCCAGTGGAGCAGTGAAGACAAAAATTGTATCTGAATTCAAGAAAGCATGGGACAAGTACAGAGGACCTCTAAGGGGGAGGAAGGGACATAGAAACATTGAAACGTGACAGCAGAAAAAGACCACATGGCCTATCTAATCTACCCTTCCATAACAACTACAATAGTTCCCTTTTTTCCTTTAGAGATCCTCTGTGTTTGTCCCATGCTTTTTTGAATTCAGATAGTGTGCTTTTTTTGAATTCAGATAGTGTCCTCGTCTCTACCACTTCCACTGGGGAGACTATTCCATGCATCTACCACTCTTTCTGTAAAGAAATATTTCCACATATTCTGAGTCTATCCCCTTTCATTCTCACCCAGAAGCCCAGAGGTCCAGTTCAGGAGGAACGCATCCGTGGTCACCCTGCTCAGGTGTGGTATCGGCCCGTAGAAGCGGGAGAGCTGCGTGTTCCCTGGGCTGGTGAACAGGTCCATGGATGGAGTCCCCCAGCGCCAGAACAGGTTGAGAACCACCTCTGGATTCAGGTGCCATTCGTGCGGGCGGAGAAGCCTGTTGAGCCTGTCCGCAAGGACACTGGCTTGGCCCAGGAGGTAGGCAGCTCTTAGGGTCATGTCCTGGTGCACTGCGAAGGAGCAGAGGACTGCCTCCCGACAGAAGAGACGGGAGCCCCTGCCCCCCTCCTTGTTTATGTACAGCATCGCGACTCTGTTATCGGTCTGCACGAGCACTGACCTGTCCTTCAGGTGGTACTCGAAGACCTTCAAGGCCAACCAGACCACTCGCAGCTCGAGCAGGTTGATCTGTTGTCAAGCTTCCTCGAGTGACCACCGCCCCGCCCCTGAGTGCAGAGGTGGTTGGAGTGGGCTCCTAAGCCTAACAGTGAGGCGTCCGTCATCAGGATGAGTTTGTGCGGATGAGTCTGGAAGGGCATGCGCCGAAGGAGGCTCTGGGGGTCCTGCCACCACACTAGGGACTCGGCTAAGCTGTGAGACACCTGGAAGGGGTCCTGGAGGTGGCCTGAGGCGTGGGCCCATTGTGCTCTGAGGCACCATTGGGCCGCTTGAAAGTGAATGTGAGCATGGGGAACGACACTGACAGTCGAGGCCATGTGCCCCAGGAGGCACAGCATGGTCCGTGCCAAGACCCTGGGCCGGCCTTGGACCTCAGCAGCCAGAGCGCGAAGCCGATCCATGTGTGCTTGAGAGAGAAAGGAGGTTGCACGTTCTGTGTCGAGAAGAGCGCCAATGAACTCCAGGGTCCGCACCGGTATGAGGTGGGATTTGGAGTAGTTAATCAGGAAACCGAGGCGCTCGAGGAGGACGACTGTGTGCGACGCTGAGAGGTGAGCCTCCTCCGCCGAGGTGCCGGAGACGAGCCAATTGTCTAGGTAAGGGTAGACGGATATGCCCTGTCGCCAGAGGTGGGCCACGGCCGTTGACAGGCACTTGGTGAAGACTCACAGGGCAGACGCGAGCCCGAAGGGGAGCACTCTGTACTGGAAGTGCTCTCCCTGCACCCTGAAATGCAGGTACATCCTGTCCTTGGGGTGGACAGGAATGTGGGCAAAAGCATCTCTGAGATCCAAGGAGCAAAGCCAATCGCCCTGCCAGAGGTAGAGCAGCAGAATGGCTAAGGGATAGCATTTTGAACTTCTTCTGCACCAGAAACTTGTTCAGATTCCTGAGGTCGAGAATGGGGCACAGGTGCCCGTCCTCTTTGGAATGAGGAAGTACCGGGAATAAAATCCCTGACCCCGGAGGTGCAGCAAAACTCTTTCGATCACCTGTTGACCAAGGAGGTTGTACAGCTCTTGCTGCAAGCAAGCCTGGTGCGAGGGAAGCCAAGTAGGTTCCACCAGGGAGAAATGAGGAGGGAGTCTGTCTAGACAAAGATGATACCCATCCCGGATCACCTGCAGGACCCAGGTGTCCAATGCAATAGCCGCCCATACATAGGCGAAAAGAGATAGGCGTTCTCCCACAGGCAGAAGCGTCCCTGGGGGGGCGAGAGGCTATGCTTTCAGCGTCAAAACCCCAGGGCTGGCTGGGGTGGCACTGGTGGCTGGGTCTTGGGTTCCTTGAGTTTCTGGTAACCCTGAGCACCCCCTTTGCCCTGAGCGCTGGTTGTCAGCGCAAGGGTAGGAGGGTATGGTGGCTATCCCCGGTAGGGGAGCCATTTCCTCTGGAAGGCGGCTTTTTGGTGTGTTTCTTACGTGGAAGCAAGGAGGTTTTGCGAGAGAGGACGGGTGCGAGTCACAAACTCCATCTCGATCTCAGCTGCCTTGTTCTCCATGGGCTTGCCGAACAGCTGTTTGCCAAGGCAGGGGACATCTAGAAGCTTCTCCTGGACCCACTATTCCAGGTTCGAAGACTGGAGCCATGCCTGGCATCGGGCTCCGATGCCAGCCACAGCTACACGGGCGGAAACTCGAACCCGTCGAATGTGGCGCGGGAAAGGTATTTCGAGCAGTCTGAGACTGACCTCAGGAGAGTCTGGAACTTGAGAAGGTGCTTCCCACTAAGGCCCGCAGAAAACCCACCACGCTCTTTGGCGAGGTCGTGAAGAAACATACCCATATACAGTTGGTACGCTTGGATGCAGCACGCCAGCATGGATCCCTGGTAAGCCTTGCACCCGAGGGCATAGAGGGCACGGGATTCCCTACCAGGCGGGACCAAAGAGTGCTATTTCGGGCTCTTCTGCTTCCACTTCGTGGATTTGACTACCATGGGAGTGTGAGGAAGTTGGGTCTTCCAAAACCCTGGGCCGTGCTGGACCCTATACATGGCATCAAGGTCTTTTACTGACAATAGGGACCGAAGCGGGTGCTTCCCACATGTGGAGAAACAGCCGGGATAGGATGGACGGTACCGGGACCGTAATAGAATCCCCTGGGTGGAGACTCGTATTGCAAGATGTCAAGTTCCTCTGCCCTCGGCTCCACCTCGGTCTGCGTCGGCAGACTGAAGATCCGAGCCATATCCCACACAAACGTCAGGAAAAAGGTGTCCTTGGGAAGGGACTGCCTTTGCGAGGCGGGCAGGAAAGGGTCAGAGGGCGTGGGTCTCCGGGGAAGTGTCCCTGTCCGATTCCCAGTCCGAGAGGTCAGAGGAGGACTCGGGAGTCAGGCTGATCCCTGCGCCCCGTGGCCGAGGCCCGCTTGAAGCCGGAGGCACTGGCTCTGGAAGACCTCGCCCCCGAGGAACGGGACGGCGAGCGAGACCAGTGCCGAGAACCCTCTCGAGGTCCGCAGCTCTCGGAGGGTTCCAAGGCAGTTTTCGGGACCCCAGTTGGGTGACCCTTGGTCCCAGGGCGTGAGCCAGATGTGCTGGGCAAAAGCGCCTGCTGGGCAGCGAGAAAGGCAGAAACATTGCGCTCCAGTGCCAGCATATGGGACTCCCACTCAGGAGTGGGTCCCTGTGACGCCAATGCCGGGGTTACCAGGTCTGGCATGTGAAGGAGAGGGGGTCCTCACTGGGACGACTCTCGGGAGACCGGGCGCCATCGCCAGAGACCTCCGTGTCCGTAAGAGGTACCTTTCGAGGCTGCTCCCTGCCTGACTCTCAGGAATGCCGGGGAGGGCTAAGGGAACGAGCGTGAGACTGCTCGCGCTTGTCCAGAGCCCCAACAGCGACTTCAAGTTATTATTCTTCTTTCGCCGTTCCACCTCGGGCGAACCCTGATCGGAGTGACGCCTGGGGCGCAGGGTTCACTGTGGGAGATCCCACAAGCGGTGGATCGGTAGGACAAGGTGCCACCGGGGATCCTGGGGCTGCCTTGTGGAAAATGTCATCGCACTTTTGCTTGCAGCTGAGCAAGGCCTTAGCGGACATTTTCTTACAAAGTGAGAAAAGCTCCGGGTTGTGGTCAGCCCCCAGATATCGTAGACAGCAGTCGTGGATGTCCATGAATGACATGTTTTTGGAGCATCTGTCACATTTCTTAAAACCGGTGGCCATGGAGGTAAAAAGAGCCCCTGCGAGGTCGAAAACCCTCGAGGCCAGTGGTTGGAGAAAAAAGGGTGCAAAAAGGCCCCGAAAGAAAAAACACTAAAAATGGTCAAAAAAGGGATCCCCTAACCCACAGGTGGAGCAGGGGTGAAGCGGAGGACGGAAGAGGACCTGTGCTACCGAAAAAAAGGCCATAAAGGCCAAAGTCACAAAAACGTTTTCCGAGGGATGAGGATGTGTGTCCGAAGGGCTCTGCGGAAAAAGGGAGACTGAGCAAGATGGCACCTTTGGGCGTGAAGAGGACCATACATGCGTGGCAGCAATCCCAAAGGCTTTCTTTGAAAGCTGGAGAATTGCTCCGCATGGGCTCAGTCGGTGATGACATCACCCATAACTGAGGACCAACTTCCTGCTTGTTCCTGGAGAAAGTAGTAGTTCTTTATGGGCAAACTGGATAGGCTGTATGGTCTTTATCTGCTGTAATTTTCTATGTTTCTGCATTTCCAGATAAAGACCAGCACAGCCCATCTAGACTGCCCAGCAATGTGCTTTCACTCTGAGTTGCAGCTGTCTCTCCATGCAGGTTACCCACACTCTGTGCCTTTTTGGAATAATAGAAATCATTTAAGTTTTGCTTTGGGCAGGGATGCTTATCTGTATATGTATCCTCTGTGTTTATGCCATGCAGTTTAGAATTCAGTCATTGTTTTTGTTCCCACCACCTCCATCAGAAGGGCATGCAAGGCATCCACCAGCCTTTCTAAGAAAAAGTACTTTCTTCTGTTGCTTTTTAGTTTATCTTTTTGTAGATTCATCTCATGTCTTCTAGCTTTATAGCTTCTATGTCTTTGAAAATGTTTGTTTGTTCATTATTAACTTTCAAGTATTTAAAGGTTTTTATTGTTTCTCCCCTGCCCATCCTTTTCTCTAGAATATATATATTCAGGTCTGGCACAAGTTCCATACCATTTTGGTCACTTTCCTCTGTACAACTTAGTTTCTTTATATTCTTAGTGAAATACACCCTCCAAAACTGAACACAGTAAGTACTCTAAATGTGACCTGACCAATGATCACCAAGGGCATTATCACCTCTTTCTTTGGGCTGGTTATGTGCTACTATGGCAAGCTGATCTCATGAAATAATGGTTGCTTTTACTTCTTGCAAGAGAGATCACTGTATAACACTTTGTTTTGAAAATTCTAGTCAAAAACTCAGTAAGTCAATCCAATAGAAAGGTCTCTGTACAACTGATTTGTTAGCCCTTCGTTACACCATACGAAAATTCGCATTTTATTTGATAGTCCAGCCAATAGCACAGTAACACTACTAAGATCTAAATTATGACCACTTTCTCTCAATACTTTTTCTTGTGTGTCTAAAGTTGCTTACCTATAATATTACTTTGGGGATGTATTTATTTATTTACATTCTCTTATATACCGTGCTATTCTGCATCAGTGCGGTTTACATTGAACAAACTGAAATTACATTGAACAGGACATTATAACCTGGAGATAACTATTTTACAGGGAACATGGGCTATGGAGGGTTAAGTGGCTTGCCCAAGACCCCAAGGAGCACCTGTGGGACTAGAAACCCCAGTCCTTCCGGCCCAAGGTTGCTGTCCTCTAGTGGGATTTGAACCCCCGACCTTCCGGCCTGAAGTACCTTGCCCCAACCACTAGGCCACTCCTCCACTCCTAAGTAATCCACTCCTCCACTCCTAAAGTAATATAGTGTCTTCGCACGTAAGTGATATCATCTGATGGAACCCAGCCTAGTTATTTATTTAAATTTTAAGGCTCGAGAATTTATGGCACGTCCTGTTATCATGGCATGCATTCCGGGCCCTTTCCAGTTAAACAGAAAACTATTTTATTTAAAAAAAAAAAAAAACCACAAGTTGCCACTCCTTGGCCCCAGCCCCCACTCTCCTTGCCTCCTACTTCTCTGATAAAGTTTCTTCATTGCGTAGCCAGTTTCCCACATGTCCCCCCCAATTGTCTTCACCCCCACCACTCTCCTCATCCCCCTCCCCTGTTTTCCCCTTGTCCACTTTCCATCCCCAATCTCCATCAGAGCTGTCTAAGGCCCTGTCGTCCTCTCACAAAACCACCTATCCCCTAGATCCCATCCCCTCCCACTGGCTCACTGAGCCCTCCCTCGCCCTTGTTTCATATATCCTCTGTGTGTTTTACTCTAGTCTCTCCTCTGGCATCTTTCCCTCCCTATGGAAGCATGCCCTGGCCTGACCTATTCTTAAAAACCCACCCTTGAACCCACTGTCTTGGCTCACTGGCATCCTGTTTCCAACTTTCCTTTCCTCTCTAAGGTGTTAGAGAAACTTGTTTTCGCCCAGCTGTCCATACACCTCGACTCCACCCATGCCCTACACCCCCGGTCAATCCGGCTTTAGGCCAAGTCATAGTACCAAGGCTATTCTTCTCTCCCTTTTAAATGAGCTCCACACCACCCACGAGCGTGGTGACATCACTTTGGCTGTTTCTTTCAATCTTTCTGCGGCTTTTGATCTGGTTGACCATCCCACTCTTCTCTCTAGGTTTCATGAATTTGGACTTAGGGGCAGTGTTCTCTCTTGATTTCGGTCTTTCCTCTCTGCACGTTCCTTTTCCATCCAAGCCAGCTCCACAACCTCTCCACCTAACCCTCTCTCCTGTGGTGTCCCACAGGGTTCGGTCCTAGCCCCCTTTTGTTTAATATTTTTCTGGCCTCTCTTGGGCTCATCATTCAACAATTTGGTCTATAAGCTTACTTTTATGCCCATGACATCCCTTTATTTCCCCACACCAACCCCACAACACCCAACCTCATCCCCATAAACTCTTGTCTATTCCAAGTATCCTTCTGGTTATTGGCAAACTTCCTCCAGCTCAACACTGCTAAATCCGCCACCATTTGATTCACTTTTAGGTCCACTCCCCCAACTCTGGCTCCCTCATTTGCTAATCTTACCATTCCTCTCACCACCTCAATTAGTTATCTCGGTGTAACTCTGGATTCCTCTCTCTCCTTTCATGAGCACATCTTCACTATTGTCCATTGTTCCTTCGCCTCCCTTCGGCAGATTCGTGAAATACGCCCATTCCTTTCCATACCCTCACTCATAACCCTCACATTGTCCCTAGTCACCACTCATTTTGATTACTGTAACGCTGTTCTGGCTGGCCTTCCCCTCTTTCAACTTCAGCGACTCCAGCTTCTCTAAAACACGGCAGCTCGAATTCTTACACATCCTACCTATTCAGTTTACATTACCGTCCCTGCTTATGACTACATTGGTTGCCACTTAAATACCGTATTGATTACAAAATACTTATTCTCGTTCACAGAGGACTGCACAATGGCACTCCCCAATATCTCGCGAAACTTTTGCAATATCACACCCCGCCTTATCTCCTCAGGTCTTTTGACTCTGTCTGGTTCTTCCTTCCCCCTCCCGTGCCAGTCTTGAACTCATCCATCACTCCGCCTTCTTTTTCCTGGGTCCTGCCCTTTGGAATTCTTTACCTGCCCCCCTCCACTTAGAACCATCCTCTGTAGTTTAAATCCATGCTTAAGACTCATCTTTTTCACAAAGCTTTCAATCTCCCGCCTACTGTCACTTAGTCTCCCCTCCTGACCCTTGCCTCTTATGCTCTCCTGTTGATAATTGGCATTCCTTTCTTTTTCTTTTATATAGTTGTTTTTATTTTATGTACACCGCTCTGATGCTCTGCCTGAGTGGTATATCAAAGATGCAATAAAGATAAAGAAAGATAAAAGGAGACATGGGTAGATTTTGTGAAGAATGTATCCTGCTATCCTTGGAAAACACCCATTACAGGTAAGCAACTTTGTTTTCTCAAAATCCTCATAACATAGGCATTCTTAGCTAAAGGGTGCCTTAAAATAAGAAAAAGAAAATTACAAATAATCCCAATGGGCAAACAAAATATTTTTATTGACAACCGGTCATTTTATATTTTTATTTTATTTTAAATGCAAACTTTTATAAGATTACCTATGGAAAGTGTGTGTATTAGTACAGATAAACCTGTTACCATCCTATCACAAAACAGCATGCACCAATACATGTGCCACATGTAGGCATTTCCAGGAATATATGGGTGAAGGAGGGGAAGAGTTACAGTAGTGGCCAAAAAATTAAGGCAGGTATCAGCATGGCGATTAGTCACACCATGCGCCTGGTGTCTATTTTAGTTTACTTCACTCTGTAGTAGGTTTCTTGGATGAAGTTTTGAATTTTTACAACTAGGAAAAGATTGAAAGTTACATGTAAAATATACAATCAAGATGGGTAGAAAGTGCGATATTAATGACTTTGTAAAGGGCCAAGTTGTCACACTCCATGTAAAAGGATATTCGCAATGTGCTATTGCAAAACATTTGCATATAAAGTTCAGAATGTTCTGAAATCAGGTAGCCGTACACGTCGTTCGAAATGTGGGCACAGACGGATAACTACTGGATGAGATGATCGATTCCTCAAAAGCATTATTACATCTAGTCCACATACTTCATCTCAACGTGTGGCTCAGTTAGCTAATGATCGAGGAATAAAGATAAGTGCCAGATCTGTCCGACGACGGCTTGTGGATGAATTCAAACTCGTGGCCAGAAGACCTGCCAAGAAGCCTATTGTAATCTTCTGGAAAATGTAATCTTTCGCCGCTCTCTACTTTTGGTTACGCTCCGTTTGGTCCTGGGTTCATTTCACAGAGACAGTAGGGTAAGTAGCACAAATAAGACAACCAAAACTGGTGTGGCTTGGAAAAAGAGTTTTATATAGAAATAGGCTTATTACATAGGTAGAGAACAGAGTTATATCGTGGTTGTTACAGAGCTGCTTCAGTGTGCCTCAATGAATCTGTGTGTGTGTGTGTGTGTGTGTGCGCATGTGTGAAGTGTGTGTCAGAGTGTCATAGTAAGTAGAATATAGAGAGAAAGAAAAGAACATGGGGGAAGAGAGAGAGAAGTGGGTGTCAGAGCCACATGTCCCTCATGTCCGATGAATAAGAGAGAGCAGAAGGGAGGGTGGGGGGTAAGGTGTGTCCGATGAAAATAGGAAGAGCGATATTTTTGTGTTTCTCTGTATTTATAGTGAAAATCTTCAGCACCTCCCCTTGTCATAATTTGGTTTGTTTGAGGTCTGCTATCACTTGATTAGCAAGGAGGGGCTGCAGACCAATCTCATCAGGCCCGGAGACTGACATCACCAGGGGGTCAGAGCTAATCTCATTTTGTAAACTACCCTCATTAAGTTTGGAGACTGACATCACCAGAGTAACAAAGCTGCTTGAAATCCAAGGTCTGGGAACAAGCCATGACGCCTATACTAGGCATAATGTCATGCTGATGTATGCTGACACCTATGATGACCAGGAAACAAATAGCTGCCCGCATACAGTTTTGTAGCAAGATGAATTTAATTTAATTTAATTAGCGAGTTTTTATATACCGCACCTTCCATTGATCAGTTGCGGTTTACATGGAACAACAGTAAACAGGCAAAGCTGCTTTTACAGATAACATTGTGAAACTACAAAGAAATTCAATTTTACAATTAACAGTTTGTTAACTATATACAAAGAACCAAATATTAACTATGTACAGGTATGTATGTTTTTGAGATCGTCGGTTTGGGGTTTTCTAATTTATTCCAGTTCAAAGCTGGGATATGTCAGCTGGTGAAGCTATCCTTTTTCCTGTTGAATAGGTGAGTTCGACAAGGATCCGTAGTATGTTGAGAATAAGTGGGTTTTGAGTTTTTTCCTGAACTCCATGATTTGAGGTAAGGATCTTAATTCCGATGGAGTGTTGTTCCAAATTATAGGGGTAGCATGAGAGAATGCTTTCTTGTTTGTTGATTTTTTGGCCTTTATAAATTCCTTTGGTGTTATAAGTTTGTTTAGTTGGTCTCGCCTTTGGAGATTATGATTGGGTTCTTTGTTAATAAGGTTGTTTAAAGTAAGAGGTGCTGTGTTGTTCAAGACTTTGTAAGTAGTTAAAAGAGTTTTATAATGTATCCGGCATTGAATCGGGAGCCAGTGTAGATTCTCTAAAATAGGTGTTATATGTTTGAATGCTGGGGCATTCATGATAGTCCTTGCTGCTGCATTTTGTGCTAGTTGGAGTTTTTTTAGATTTTGTTTTGTTATGCCTAGTAGGGTTAAGTTCGCAAAATCGAAATGGGGAGTTATTATAGCTTGTATTATACGTTGAAAATCCTGTAGATGCATTAGGGGGCGGAGTTGTTTTAAGACTTTTAGTTTAAAATAAACTTTTTTTGTTATATTTCTTATATGTGTGTCCATACTGAGGTGTTTGTCTAGTATTACTCCTAGGTAGCGTATTTCAGTTTTTATATTGATATCATTATTTTGCAGTGTGATGTGTGATGGGGGAATGAATGTTGTGTTTTTAGTTACTATTAGGGCTTAGGTTTTTGCATGGTTAATGAATAAGTTGTTTTCATTTAGCCAATTGTTTATTTCATTGAGGCAGGTATTAATAAGTGGTGTAGGAATATTAGGTATTGTGAATGGGACATACATCATTATGTCGTCCGCGTAAAGGTGATAGTGCACATTGAATTTTTTAAATATTTGAAAGATGTGTTTTAAGTAAATATTAAATAGTAGCGCTGACAGTGCAGAGCCCTGGGGGAGGCCTAGTTCCTGATTGTAAGTTTTTGAGGTGAGGTTGCCAATTCGTACCGTTTGAGTTCGGTCACTTAGGTATGATGAAAACCAGTTAAGAACCGTGGATTTTATACCTATTTGTCTTAGTTTATTAATCATTGTTGAGTGGTGAACACTGTCAAAGGCGGCAGAGGTATCAATGAATATGAGTAGGAATGCCTGTTTTGAATTATCGATACCTCTTACAAGGATATCAATAAGAACTGTTAGTAGTGACTCCACCCCGTGGTGAGGGCGAAACCCATACTGTTGGTCATCCAGGGGGGCTGAGCTATCAATGTATTCTTGGGTCTGGATTTGTACTGCTTTTTCGATTAATTTAGCCAAAAACGGGATGCTTGATATGGGTCTGTAGGATTTAGGAGATGTTTTGTCAAGGGTGGAGTTTTTTAAGATTGGGCGAATCTGTGCATGTTTTAGTGCTGGGGATAAGTACCCAGTTTTTAGCGAAAGATTTATTATGGGGAGTATGAATTGTGAGAGGATAGGTAGAGAATTCTTTATCCATGTTATTGGACAAGGGTCAAGGAGTGAGGTTGTTGTATTAATGTTTGTTATGATGTTCTTGAGTGCAATGTTAGATAGAGGTTGGAAGTCAGTCCATTCATCTGCATAATGGGTTTGAGAGAGGTAATTAGATTTTGGTGAGTGGGGGTGGGACGTGATTTTGTTCATGTAGTAGTTTGCCAGGTCCTGTGGGGAGATTTCTGTAATTTCATTGCTGGAGTTGTGGGTATTATTCGTTAGCTTATGAGCTATTGCGAATAGTTCTCTGGGTCTATTTATTGCATTGTTTAGTATTGAGGCATGGTAATTTTTCTTGGCATTGTTAATTGCATCCTTATATGAGTTAAGGAGAGTGATATATGAATCTTTATTAATGGGG
Source organism: Ichthyophis bannanicus (assembly GCA_033557465.1). Taxonomy (NCBI): domain Eukaryota; kingdom Metazoa; phylum Chordata; class Amphibia; order Gymnophiona; family Ichthyophiidae; genus Ichthyophis; species Ichthyophis bannanicus. The sequence goes on along the minus strand of CM066032.1, from coordinate 198,377,031 downwards.
GGGGGGGGGGGTTCTCCATTTGCATTCAGCTGTTCTTAGATTTCTTTTCATTATGTTTAGTGTGTTATTGTACCAGGGGGCTTGATCAGATTTAGAGTGAGTGTTTTTCTTAGTTGCTTGGTTATTGGCAGCTGCATTGTTAATGACTTCGTGCCAGTTGGATACCGCTACATCAAGATTTTGTGGTGCAATAGATAATTTGGGAATTATCATGTCTAGGAACTCCTCTTCGTTATATTTTTTAAATCTGTAAGGCGGAGCATTAATTGGGATTCGTTTAACTATTGAGTTATTGATTGATTGTAATTTTAAAGTTAATGAGATGGTGGTCTGACCAAGGGGTTGAGGTACATTTGAGGGAGTTGGCGTTATAAGACCTGTAGATTACATCTGGCAGTAGGACCAAGTCAAGTATATTTCCTTTATTGTGTGTGCTAGCATTTACTATTTGGTGAAAGTCTATATCTGCTGTGGATTCTAAAAAGAGGGAGGCATAAGACGCTGGTAAGGAGGGGAGGTTGAAGTCACCAAGCATTAGTATTGGATTTTGGTCAGTGGAGGAGCTTAAGAATTCAATTAAGGGGTCCAGGTTCTCTGATTGTTGGTCTGGTGGTCTATAAATTAGACAGATTTTTATGTTGCCAATTTTCATAATGATTGTGTCGATGTTTGTAGGTAAGTGTGATTGTAGTTTTTTTGCTTTTAGTTCTTTTTTTATCATTATTAGGACTCCACCACCTTTTTTGTGAATTCTATGTGTATAAAAGGTATCATAATCATTATTGCTTAGTTGGTTTAAGTATACGTTATCTGAATCTGAAAGACAAATCTGCTGAATGGTGGGAGAGGGTAATGTTCACAGATGAAAGTACATTTCAACAAGTACGTGGGAGTGGTTACAACTATGTCTGTCGACCAGCAGGCAAGAGACTAAATACGAAGTACACGATCAAGACTGTTAAACACCCACCATAGGTCATGGTATGGGGTGGTATCTCGGCGAATGGACGATGTGGCCTGCACATTTTTGAGAAAGGTGAAAGAATAAATGCTGCAAAATACATATCCGTGCTGAATAGTAAAGTTAAAATACACATGAATGTTTCTGGAACAACTATATTTCAGCAGGACTCAGCACCGTGCCACACTGCAAAAACAGTCAAACAATGGTTCGTGGACAACAAGATCGAACTGCTAGCAAGTTGGCCATCAAACTCTCCAGATCTCAAAGTAATTGAAAACTGTTGGAATCTTATTAAGAAAAAGGTGGCAGCACACCGTCCAACTTCAGAAGCAGATTTAAAGGACATACTCAAGCATGTATGGGTCAACGAAATCACTCCGACATACTGTAAAACATTAGTTAGCAGTACGCCTACAAGAATCCAGGCTGTGCTGAAAAATCATGGACACCCTATCAAATATTGACACATATATTATTTCCTGAATAAAACTTTGAAAATGACATATATATCTTTGGTTCTTAAAGCTTTTGACCATGAAATTGACAATAACACATACTTGTCTAATAAAATTCTGATATTTTGGACTCTGCCTTAATTTTTTGGCCATACTGTACAATACATACGAGTACATACATCCACACAAACACACAGGGCAAAAGTCGTGTGTGTCAGTTAGTGACATATTTCGGTCACACTGACCACACCGCTTAAAACCACTGGCAGCCATCGGGGGAAAAAGGGCCCCTGCGAGGTCAAAGGACCGGGCTGCCAGGGAAAAATCGAAAACGAAAGCTGACTAAGTCAGAAAAACCGAAAAAAAGGAAGAGGACTCGTGACCGGCGTCGCGAGTCCGGGCGGGAAAAAGACCGGCGTCGTCGAACCGAAGGAAAAAGAATAAAATAATGAAGAAATATCGACTTTTTCGCGGGGACAAGACGGGGACGTCTGTAGGGCTCCGCGGAAAAAAGAAGACTGGCTAAGATGGCACCCTTGGGCGGGAAGAGGACCGCGCATGCGCGCTGCAATTCCCAAAGGCTTTCTTTGAAAGCTGGGGAAAATTGCTCCGCGAGGGCTCCGTCGGCGCCGACGTCACCCATAAGTGAGGACTGACTTCCTGCTTGGTCCTGGAGAAAGTAAGAATCACAGCATTTGCTTAGCAGCACCTGCACAAGAAATCCCAGGTGCCAGGCTGCAAATTCTAAGTGCCATGGCAAACTAGCACCCTCTCCTATAACTTTAACTTCATGTATCTCTATGTGGGTGTAACAAAGCACAGCCAGAACCCTTTGTAAAAAAGGGAATTAACGCTTTTGTTTACTAAAAGCCTGCTATACCGCAAAATCATTCTGAACGTTTCCCTTACCAGGAATTATTCCAGGCTCTTAGATCTAAGATGGGGTGAGAGTCCTCCTGTTTTCTTTAAGATCAGAAAAAGCTTGGAATAAAAGTTCTACTCTCTTTCACCTGGTGAAATGGTTTCAACTGTATTTTGCCTCCAAAAGGGAGAAGAGTTCCGACACAGAGAAAGAGACTATGAGCCTCCTAGTGGACACTTTAGCATAACTTTTAATAGGTAAAGTCTGCATCCATTGCATATTATATTTAAAACCCAAGTATTTACTAAGCCAAGATACGCATAAAATTGTAGCCTTTCCCTCACTGAAAGATTCTTCAAACATAATATTGGTTATACCTTCCTAAGTTCAGTCAACACCCCATCCCAGGTTTTGACTAGGAAGCTAGCTGTGGTTTTTCACCCTCTGCTGTCTGGGAAAAGATGAAGGTCCCTACCATGCACAAGGGAGAGGAGGAAAGCGCTCATCAGGGATTGAATGAAAAAGGGGACTGGTCTGAAGCAGCTGTAGAGAGAGTATGAGGTACAGCATCGGTGGTCTTTAGTCTGATCTACTCCATTCTTGATCTCGTCTCCAACAACATTAATCTCCCTGAAAGGGCATCTCAGCAAGTTTTTCTTTTATATCAAATCTCATGGCTGATGCCTTTAGCAATGTGAGCCTGCAGACACCAATACCCTTTGCAGAAGCACTCAATGTCATCTCAAAATCATAGGTTATCTGGGCCATGTGTTTTCCACATTCCTTACTCTTGCCCATTAGTGTCTTGAGGTTGTTATGTTTCTTCTGAAGGAAAAATTTATTCTTATGTCTTGCATATTCAAAGTCTAAGAAGAGCTGGTATGATGAGATAAAAAGAGCATCGCATTTCGGTAAACCTTCCTTCCAAGAAGGTCCAGGGTACGAGCATCTCACCCAGGGGCACAAAAAGTAGGTCATCTGAATATAAGGGTAAAATAAGGGTAGCTTTTTTAAAATTAGGCTTTTGCACAGGCTGAGATATCTCATTCAGGATCATTTTCGGCCAGTGTTACAAGTGCTGATTCTTAGTAAAATGGATTATTGCAATTCATCCTTTTGTGATTTTCTTTCTTCATGGTCTAAGGTGCTTCAATTTGATAAGACTTCTTGAGCTTGATTACTGTTACATCGTGATTTCAGACCACATCTTGCCATTTTCTGCTATGCTTCATTGACTGCTTATTAAGCAACGTGTTATATTTGAAATCTGTTTGAGTCAAAGTTGCGTTTGGTTTATTAAAATTTAACATACTGCCTTTCAAGACAACAAAGTGGTTTACAGTTTAATTAAACAATTTAAATTAGGTGGCCGACAGGAAAGAGAACAATCAATCGCAGCAAAAGAGAGAAAGGGCAAGGGGGGAATCAGAAGAGGAGGAGTAAGAGTTGAAATAAGGGCTTTCCAAGGCAAAGATCCTTGGTATTTAAGAAATTGCCTGATGGTGCAAGTGAGGAAGAGATCTTTGCAGCCCTCTGATACAAATCCTCTGTGGATATCTCCTATGAACAAAGAATAATAGGCAGCTAGCCGACACACAGCCTTTATCTATTCGATAAGAACTGCCATTACATTCAAGCCAAAGGTCCATCAAGCCCAGTGTTACAATTCCAACTGTGGCCAATCGAGGTCACAAGTGGAGTGGAGGAGTGGCCTAATGGTTAAGAACACTGGCTTTGGAACCCAGAGACCAGGGTTCGATTCCCACTAGCACTCCTTGTGGCCTTGGGCAAGTCACTTAACCCTCCATTGCCTGAGAAAAAATCCAAGTTATCAATTTCCCTGTTTAATGTACATTACCAAGTTTAAGTTTCAATGTAAACCGCTTTGATTGAAATGATAAAGCGGTATATAAAACCTGTTAAATAAATAAATAAGTGCATGATATATCCCCAAAGTAGCCATTTCCATGCTACTTATCCCTCAGGGATAAGCAATGGTTTTCTCTTTTACTATCTTTATCAAGCTTCTGGACATTTCCCTCCAGGAATTTGTCCAAATCTTTTTTTTAAACCCAGCTACACTACCTGCTTTTAACCCATCGGCTGGCATTGAGTTCCAAAGACTAATAATGCATTGAGAGAAAAAATATTTTCCCTTATAGGTTTCAAACATAATACTTTGTAGCTTCATGAGGTGTCCCATAGTCTTCTATCGTATCTCCTCTCAACCATCTCTTCTCCAGCAGAAGAGTCCTAACCTCTTTCGCCTTTCCTCATAGGACACGCGTTCTATCCCCTTTATCATTTTGGTTGTCCTTTTCTGTACCATTTCTAATACAGCTAGATATTTTTTGAAATGTGGAAATCAGAACGGCACACAATATTCTATGTGCAGTCGCACCTTGGAGTGATACAGAGGTATTATAATATCCTTTGCTTTATTTTCAATTACTTCCCTAATAATTCATAACATTCCGTTTGCTTTTTGGGTTATTTTCTTAGCACCTGTTCCTATTAACCTGTATTCATTCAGTAGTATTACATCTGTAAATAGACTGTAAATAGTTTCCCTTGTTATCCAAGTTCCTTCCCTTGTTATCTGTAAACTCATGCTTGTTATTGTACTGAGACCTTTGTTCTGTGTAAACCGCGCTGATGCTGAATAGTGCGGTATATAAGAGAATGTAAATAAAATAAAAATAAATAAATAACCACAAAAAAAAAACAGATTTCAATGTACTGTTTAAAAATCACACCTACTATAGATCCTTTCCTTGGGTTGCGATTCCTAATGTGGAACTTAGTATTGTGTACTTATGATCTGGGTTATTTTATTTTCTAAGTGCATCACTTTGCTTGTCCACATTAAATTTCATCTACCATTTGGATGCCCAAGATCCTCCTGCAGCTTCTCACAATCCACATGCAATTTAACAACTCTGAATATTTTGGTGCCATCTGCCAATTTTATCACTTCACTTGTTGCTCCTAATTCCAGATCATTTATAAATATGTTAAAAAAGCACCAGTCTCAAATACAGATCCCTGTGGTACTCCACTATTTACCTTTCCACAACGAAAAACTTGACTATTTATCCCTACTCTGTTTCCTGTCTTTTAACCAGTTTCCAATCCGCAATAGGGCATTTCCTCTTATGCCATAACTTATTAATTTCCTCAGGAACATCCGATGTGGGACTGTGTCAAACACTTTCTGTAAGTCTAAATATGCCAAATTGGCTCAACTTTATTCACATGTTTACTCATGCCTTCAGACTGATGAGGCAAGACTTCTCTTGCTTAAATCCATGTTGATTTTGTCGCATTAAACCATGTGTGCCCAAGTGGCCAGTAATTCTGTTCTTAACATATTCCACTATTTTGCCCAGTACAGACATTAGGCTCACCAGTCTGTACTTTCCCGGATCTTCCTGCAGCCCTTTTTAAAAAGCGTAGTTACTCACCTGTAACAGGTGTTATCTGGGGACAGCAGGAATCAGTCCTCACATATGGGTGACGTCGGTGCCGATGGAGCACTTGTGCAGAGCAAATCCCCAGCTTTCAGAGAAAGCCTTTGGGAGTTGCCATCGCGCATGCGCGATCCCCTTCCCGCCCAAGGGTGCCATCTTGCTCAGTCAAATGACATAGCTAAAAAGACGGCAAAAAGAACAAAATATAATAATAGGACTGCAATTCCAAGGGGAGGAGGGAGGGTCCTGAGGATCTTTCAAATGTGACTTAAAGACTCATCTCTTCTCCCTTGCCTTCAACCTTCCCACCCCTTTTGTGTGAACTCCTTTTCTTGGTCTACAACTTTTCTTTTTCCTAATCTCTTTCTTCTGTCCTTTGAAATATTGTAATTTATTTTCAATTTTTCTGGCCTAGTGCCTCACTTTATTAATTTGTATATTGTATACCGCTCTGACTAACATAGAAGGGCGGTTAATCAAGTAAATAAACAAACAAACACAATGATTCCTGCTGTCCCCGGAGAACACCTGTTACAGGTGAGTAACTACGCTTTCTCCAGGAACAAGCAGGAAGTTAGTTCTCACATATGGGACTCCCCAGCTATAGGCTACAGAGAACCCACAGCTGAAAAACAGGCTCCCTCTACAAGAGCCGCAAGCAGCCACAAAAGGAATCTCACTAAGAGAAAAGCACTCCGGTAGCCTGACACTGAAGGGTTGGAGGGCAGGAGTTGCCTAGACCTCAAAAAGGTTACGGAGTACAGCCTGGCCAAAATCACTGTCCCTTCCGGACTCCCTATCCAGGCAGTAATGGGTTGTGAAAGTCTGGCCCAAAGATCAGGTGTCGGCCTGGCAGATGTCTGCCAGTGGAACAGAGCGGAAATGAGCCACTGATGCCGCCATGGCCCTGACTCGAACCTCCAAAGGAAGCTCGGCTGCCCTGTATGCCCAGGCAATACAGTCTGCTACCCAGGTGGACAGCGTACACTTGGAAACAGCCATCCCCAGCCTACTGGGATCACAGGATATGAAGAGCTGAGGACCCCTTCTATGCGGTTATGTACGCTGGATACAGAAGGCCAACGCCCTTTTACAGTTCAGGGTATGCAGCACTGCCTCTGCCCGACTGGCATGCGGCCTGGGAAAAAAGTTAGGAAGCACCACCTCCTGGTTGAGGTGGAAGGAAGAGACCACTTTCGGAAGGAACTTGGTGTGCGTGCGAAGCAGCACCCGGTTCTTATAGAACCTAGAGTAAGGCCTATCTGAAACAAGGGCCTGAAGCTCACTCACCCGCCAAGCCGACTTGAGTGCCACTAAGAAAACCACCTTGCAAGAGAGGTAGCGGAGATGGCAGGTCACCATCGGCTCAAAAGGGCGGCCGAGTAAGCTGCCCCAAAACCTCATTCAGATCCCACTCAGTTGCTGGAGGGCAGACCGGAGGCGTCAAAAGAAGCAGGCCTCTCAAAAAATGAGAAACCAAGGGGTGGGCCTAGAGGGGCTTCTCCTACACCGGGAAGTGGTTTGCTGCAAGGGTGCAGAGGTGCACACCCACAGAGTTGGACTTTAGGCCCAAATACGAGAGGTGGAGAAGGTACTGTAAAACCACTCCAACCGGGCAGGAGAAAGGATCCACACCCTGCCCCTTGAACCAAGCCACAAACCTACGCCACTTCAAGGCATAGGCCTGTCTAGTCGACGGCCTCCTTGAGGCCAGCAAAACCTCTTCAACATCCCTTGGAAGGAGGAGTTGAGAGAGCTTCACCCTTTCAGCAGCCATGCCATGAGGTTGAGAGAGCTGAGGTTGGGGTGCAGGAGAGTGCCCCCCTCCTGGGACAGGAGGTTTGGGGATGACCCTAGGGGAATAGGGGCCTCCACTGCTAGCTGAAGTAGAAGCAGGAACCAGTGTTGCCTTGGCCACCATGAGGCTACCAGGATGACTGAGGCCTTGTCCTGGAGGATCTTGAATAGAGTATCGGCCACCAGAGGCTCGGAGGAAATGCATACAGGAGGTCCAAAGACCATGATATCAGAAAGGCATCGGCAGCCACCCTGTGTGTGTGTGGCTGCCTGGAGCAGAACAGGGGCAACTGGTGATTGACCGGACTCACAAACAAATCCATCACTGGCCGTCCCCAGGTCTGGAAAATCCAATTGGCTACCCCACGGTCCAATTGCCACTCGTGAGGCTGGAGAATCTTGCTTAGCCTGTCGGCTAACCAGTTGTCCTGGCCCGGAAGGTAGATGGCCCGCAGATGAATGCCATGCTTCAAACCAGCACAGATCCAGGGTTTCCTGACATAGGAGTCGGGACCCCATGCCACCCTGCTTGTTCACATAAACATGGCCACCTGGTTGTCTGTCTGTACAAAGACAGGTTTGTGGGCCAGGATCTGCCAGAAAACTCCTAGAGCCAGGCAGATGGCACGGAGCTCCAAGAAATTGATCTGTTGTGCTCTCTCATTTGGGAACCACACTCCCCGAGTATGGAACCCCTGGCAATGGTCCCCCCAGCCCAGCAGGGATGCATCCGTGGTCAGGATCCTCATGTGTAAAGGAGTCTGAAAAGGCATCCCCGCCTCCAAGTTGAGTGGCTGAAGTCACCAGCCCAGAGACTGTACTAGCCGCCTGAACACTGTGACTTTGTCCCTGAGGCAACCTGTGGCCTATGGTCTCTGAGGCACCACTGAGCAGTCCGCATGTGGAGGCGGGTGTCTGGGGTCACATGGACCATGGAAGCCATGTGCCCAAGGAGGCACAGAAATGGTCTTGCTGACACTACAGACTTATGACTCAACTGACGTGCCAGAGCCAGAAGCCTGCTTGCCCTGTCTGCAGGCAGATAGGCCCTTGCTTGAATGGTGTCGAGTCTGGCCCCGATGAACTCCAGGTGCTGAGTTGGAGCCAGGCAGGACTTGAGGTAGATGATTACAAACCCTAGATGCTGGAGCACCTGGATGGTGCAAGATGTGGCCTGGTGGACCTCGCTGACTGAAGTGCCTCTGATGAGCCAGTCGTCTAGGTAGAGGAAGACAAACCTCTTGGAGTCTGAGAAAAGTGGCCACCACAGCTAGGCACTTTGTGAATACTCTGGGGGCCGAGGCCAAGCCAAAGGGAAGTACCCTGTACTGGTGGTGATTGCCTCCCACCAGAAAGCGTAGATACTGCCTGTGGTCTGGATGTATTAGGATGTGTTTATACGCATCTTTTAGGTCTAAGGAGCATAGACGGTCTCCCTGGCGGAGGTAAGGCAGCAATATTCCAAGGGAGAGCATCTTGAACTTCTCCCTCACCAGGAACTTGTTTAGGTTGCGCAGGTCGAGGATGGGCCTGAGGCCTCCTGTTCTCTTTGGTACCAGAAAGTACCTTGAGTAGAAGCCCTTGCCCTGCAAGTGGTGGGGCACCGTCTCTACCACCTGATCCTCAAGAAGACCCAACAACTCCTTCAGAAGGTGAAGAGATAAAGAGGGGCTCTCTCGGGAAGTAAGGAGGAGGCACCTGGGCTAGGTGAAGGAGATAGCCCTCCTGGACTATCTGCAAGACCCAGGCATTAGTGGTAATGGCTGCCAACCTGTGGGCATACAGGCAAGCCTGCCCCCTGTGCACTGCCCGTTCCCTGTGGGAAGAGGGGCTATGCTGTGGAAGTCAAAAGCCACTGCCAGGCTGGGCTGGAGCCGGTGCCTGGGGTTGTGGCTTTCTGCTTATGCGGGCCATGCCCCTGTCCCTTGGCCTGCTGCCCCTGTTGGGGAGGCCTGAAAATAGGGGTAGCTTTGGTAAGCAGCACCCTTCCTTGGGTAAAAGGGATTTTTACCCGAGCCCTTCTTGCAAGAAGGGGCAGAGGTCTTCTTGGAGAGCAGTGTCCTCATCATGTACCCGGTCTCCAGTTCTGCGGCCTTGTCAGTCATGGGTTTGCCAAAGAGGTTCTCTCCTTGGCATGGGACATCGACCAACTTGTCCTGAACCCATTGCTCGAGGTCCGACAACTGCAGCCATGCCTGGCGGCGTGCACCAATGCCAGCCGTGGCTACCCGGGCCGCCGACTCGAACCCGTCAAACTTCGAGCACTCACGGATGGCGGTGGATAGGATCCTGAAGTGCTGCAAAGGCCCCTCGAAGAGACCAGCTGAGAACATGGTGAGTTCCTTCGCAGGGTCCCTCAGGTACATGCCCATGTACAGATGGTAGGCCTGGTTCAGACAAGTCAGCATTGAACCCTGGAAGCACTTTCTGCCGAGGGCATCCAAGTTGCAGGCCTCCCTACTGGGAGGCAACGAGGAGTGCGTCTTCTGGCTCTTCAGCCTGCACATGGCCGATTCCACAACCATGGAGTTGTGTGGCAGCTGTGACTTCTAAAACCCAGGGTTCTAGCAAATTCGATACATCGAGTTGAGCCGTTTGCTGACGACCGGCACTGACGCCGGCGTCTCCCACATGCAGAGCATCAGTCATTCCAGGATCGGAGACACGGGTACAGTAAGGGCCTCCCGAGGGGGGGCCTCAACCTGTAGGATCTGAAGCTCATCGGCTCGAGGATCCTCCTCGGACTCTGTGGGGAACACCAAAGCCTTGGACATATTCCTCATGAAGTCCAAGAACTTTGTGTCCTCCAGAGGGGACCTTCTCCGAGGTTCACACATCGGGGAAACAGATGGGGCATCCCTATGCCGACAGGTGTCTGGGGACTCCTCTTCCTCCATTTCCCACTCCGATGCCTCCGAAGAGGAATCGAGGGGCTCTGCACTGAAGGCCCCAGCGCCGACCATCCCAACGCCAGGAGACTCGGTGGGGGCGACCTCAGTCCCAAACGGGAGGCCAAGTGGGACCTTGGCCGAGGATCAGCTTCGCCTCCTGTGTCGACTTTGACGTCGATGGCCCGATGGTCGGGGCAGAAGAACCGGACAGACCGGCAATCAGCACCCGCTGCTGCTCCATGAAGGCAGTAAAACTGCGCTCCAAGGCCGCCATTCTGAACTCAAGTCCGGAAGGCTCTGCAGCCACCGGCTTCGGTCCCGACACATTCAGGCCCGACGCCGATTTCCCCAGAGGGGAGTCCTCGACGAGGACAGTTGTTACCTGCCTCAGCTGATCCGTCTCCCGACAAGGAACCTTTGTCGGGCACTCCGTCTCTGAAGATCCTGGCCGGCGCTCAAGGCTCTGCAACAGGCCCCGGGAAGAGCCGGGTCACTCGGAGCCATTCAAAGACGCCGCCTTCGAGGACTACTTCTTCCTCCTGTGTTCCCTCGAGAGAGACCCCCTCTCCAAGGAGCCTCAACGCTGCTCGGGCTCGGAATGCTCCCCCCGAGACGTAGAGGCCTCAGATGAGGTCCGGGCTCTCGAAGACAAGGACTCAGAAAAAAATCCTATCATGCTGCTGCTGGCAGCTCTTCAGGGCCTTAGAGGACATCTTCCTACATGGACCGCAGACCGCTGGGTCATGGTCGGGCCCGAGGCACAGGAGACAGCAGTCATGCATACTGGTGAGGGACATAAGTTTTACATACCGATCGCATTTTTTAAACCCGCTGGTAGCCATCGAGGGAAAAAGGGCCCCTGCGAGGTCAAAGACCCGGGCTGCCAGTGAAAAAGAAAAAGGGCGCGAACGCCAGTCATGAAGGACAAAAACGAAAATAAAGACGGACTCGATACCGGTGTATCGAGTCGAAGGCGGGATGAGGAACCGGTGTCATCCGGTAGAAGAAAAGAGAGAATTTTTAACTTTTTTCACAGGGACACGGGGACTACGTCTGAAGGGCTCCGTGGAAAAAAGGAGACTGAGCAAGATGGCACCCTTGGGCGGGAAGGGAACCACGCATGCGTGATGGCAACTCCCAAAGGCTTTCTATGAAAGCTGGGGATTTGCTCCGCACGAGGGCTCTGTCGGCGCCGACATCACCCATATGTGAGGAATGATTTCCTGCTTGTTACCGGAGAAATAGGCATTACACTGGCCAACCTCCAATCTTCTGGAACCACAGATGATTTTAATGATAGGTTAAAAATCACTAACAGTAGCTTTGCAATTTCATCTCTGAATTCTCTCAGCACTCTTAGGTGTATATCATCTGGTCCAGGTGATTTGCTGCTCTTTAGTTTATCAATTTGTTTTATTACATCTTCCAGGTTCTAGGATCTGCCATCTGCCCAGTGTTTTGCATATTGAAAAAAGTCAGTCAGCTTTTAGAGAGAAGCTTAAAAAAAACTTAGTTGTATCTTTAAACTTTTGAGGGTACAAGATATCATTTTGTATTTTTTTTTTAGTTTTGTTGTTTTTGAAGCACAGTTATATTACTTTGGTTTTAAGTTCATTATTGTTTTTCATGATAAAATTTGTTGTGAAATTCTTTAGCATAATATACGCCACGAGTCAACACAGACTTCATGACACTTAACAACTATTTGCAAAATGTTAGTGTCTTAGTTTTTTTAACTATATTTATTACTGCAATCTTTTTGTTGTACTCTGTTTAGATCAAGCTTTTGCCTGAATTTTACTGAATATAAATTGTAATAATAATAGCAGCTCTCGCCTAGGCTCCCTTGCATGATGTCACAAATGTAAGAACCCCATAGTCTGTTTGTTACTTAGAGAAATGCACAGTAAACCATGCTACTTTAAATTTCTCAAACAGAACCACAACTTCTGTGCCTGCCACAAAACATTCTATATCATCAAATATAGCACTGAATTCTGTCACCATTTAATTAGGCCCCAATTTAGACAGTTTAACACTACATAACACTTGACAGCAAACTCATGAAAGCGTAGTTATTCACCTGTAGCAGGTGTACTCCGGGAACAGCAGGAATCAATTCTCATATAAGGGTGACGTCACTGACAGAGCCCGCACAGGAACGTTTCTCAACTTCCTAGGTGCTCCACACGTGTGCTGGTCTTCCCTCCCAAAGGAGCCATCTCACCTTAATATGACTATATAGCTTAATTAAGCCAAAAAACACCCAAAAACCACAATTTCATGGGGAGGTAGGAGGGTAGTGAGGACTGATTCCTGCTGTTCTAGAACACCTGCTACAGATGAGTAACTATGCTTTCTCTGGGACCAAGCAGGAAGTCTGTCCTCACATACGGGACTCCCCAGTTATAGGCTACCAAAAAAGGTCCAATGGGACAACCAGAAAAACAAACCGAAAACAAGCAGCATGAGCAATTGCTGAGAGGTTCCGAGAGTCCGCATCCAGCAGGGACATCAACATCAGATCGATTCTATGGTAACTTGGAAGGACAGAAGGGCCGGTAGGAAGGAGTTGCTTCAATTCCCAAAGAGATACCAGAAGTAGCTGTCACACAGGAACCTCCATCCAGACAGTAATAGGCTGTGAAGGTGTGGACTGAAGACCACGGAGCAGTCCTACAGACCTCTTCTGTGGAGACGGAACACACATTGGGCGCTAAAGCGGCCATAGTACGGGCACTATGAGCCAAGACATGGCATTCCAAGGTCAGACCAGCCTGAGCATAAGCAAAACAGATGTAGTCTGCCACCCAAAATGAACATGGTGCATTCTGACACCACCACCCCCAGCTTATTGGGTTCAAAAGAGACAAAGAGCTAGGAGGAATGGCGATGAACTTTTGTCCTCTCCAGATAAAAAAGCCAGTGCTCTCCTATAGTGCAAGATGTGCAACGAGACCTCAGCCTGTTGGCATGAGGTCTTGGGAAGAAGGTGGGTAACACCACCGATTGAGATGAAAAGCAGAAACTACTTTAGGTAGGAATTTCGGGTGAATTCGGAGAACCATCCTGTTCTTATGAAACCTAGTGTATGGTGGTTGCACCACCAGCACTTGCAATTCGCTGACACTGTGCACTGAAGTAAGCGCCACCAAGAAAATGACCTTCCAGGTAAGGAATTTGAGCAGGCAGGAGCTACGTGGCTCAAAGGAGGGGTGCATGGAGCTGTCCGAGCACCACATTAAGATCCCACGCCATCGGGGGTGGTTTAATGGGGGGGGGGCGCAGTATCAGAGGCCCTGCATAAAGTGGTGAGTAGAGATCACTTGATCAGCTATGTGTCGATAAGCGGCTTCAGCACTGAGGTGCACTCTGACAGAGTTGGACTTAAGGACTAGATTCCATCAGATGCAGAAGATAAGACAAAATGGACTCCACAGAGCAGCAGATGGGGCCAGAGACTTATTCTCACATCATTCGGAGGTCCCTCATCAGAGACTTTTGGCAAAACTAAAAAGTCATGGGCTAGGAGGCAGTGTACTATTGTGGATCAGGAACTGGTTAAAAGATAGAAAGCAGAGGATAGGGCTAAATGGACAATTTTCCCAATGGAAAAAGGTGAATAATGGAGTACCCCAAGGATCTGTGCTGGGTCTGCTGCTTTTTGACATATTCATAAATGACCTGGAAAGTGAATAACGAGTGAGGTTATCAAATTTGCAGATGACACAAAACTATTTAAAGTTGTTAAAACCCAAGAGGATTGTGGAAAATTGCAAGAGGATCTTGATAAATTGGAAGACTGGGCATCCAAATGGCAGATGAAATTTAATGTGGACAAATGCAAAGTTATGCACCTAAGAAAGAACAACCCAAACTATGGTTACATGATGCAAGGTTCCACATTGGGAGCCACCACCCAGGAAAAAGATTTAGGCGTCACTGTGGATAACATGTTAAAACCTTCCACCCAGTGTGCAGCGGCGGCCAAGAGAGCAAATAAAATGCTAGGTATCATAAGGAAAGGAATGGAAAATAAAACAAAGGATATTATAATGCCTCTGTATCGCTCCATGGTATGACCGCACCTTGAATATTGTGTGCAATTCCGGTCGTATCTTAAAAAGGATATAGCGTTATTAGAAAAGATACAGAGAAGAGCCACCAAAATGGTAAAGGGGATGGAAGGATACGCCTATGAAGAGTGGCTAAGAAGGTTGGGGCTCTTCAAACTGGAAAAGAGACAGCTGAGGGGAGATATGATAGAGGACTATAAATTAATGAATGGAGTGGAACGGGTAAACATAGATCGATTGTTTATGTCGTCAGAATATAAAAAGACTAGGGGAGATGCAATGAAGCTAAAGGGTAGCCTATTTAAGACTAATAAGAGAAAATACGTTAAAGGATGTTTTCAACAGTTCCTTGGAAACAGGAGTAGTTCCTCAGGACTGGAGAATGGCTGATGTCGTACCTCTACACAAAAGTGGTGACAGGGAAGAAGTGTCAAACTACAGGCCTGTGAGCCTTACCTTGGTGGCAGGAAAAGTAATGGAGGCGCTTCTGAAGGCGCAAATAGTGAACTTTCTCAAAACCAACAGATTGCAAGATCCGAGGGAACATGGTTTTACCGAAGGACGATCTTGCCAAACAAATCTGATTGAGATTTTTTTTTTCATTATTTATTTATAAAATATTTCAATAATACCAAAAGAAATTTGCAAGCAAAAAAAAAAGCCATACAATAATACAGCTCTGAACATAATAAACATGCAATAGTCCACATCAAGGGAGGTGCTTAACTAAAATTAAAACCTGAAAAGGAAAAACCCCAAATGGTCCCTGGTAATATTATGAAAACTCAATTTTTACATATCGATGAGCACAAAAAATATAAAGAAAAATATATAACCACTAAAGTCTTACTGTCTAGAAAAGCAATCAACTGTGCAACTTCTAGAAATATATATCTTTTCCCCTGAAAGACAACATGACACTTACAAGGAAATTTTAGGTAAAAAGACGCGCCGAGAGCCAAAACCCGTGGGCGCACTTCCAAAAAGGCCTTACGACGTCTCTGAGTCTCCCTGGAGACATCACGGAACATTTGTATTGTTTGACCACAAAATTTCTTGTTCTTTTTTAAGAAATATGCACGTAACACCCTATCCTTATCAATCTCCGACACAAAATTTACCAAAAGAGTAGCTTTGGAAGATATAACAACGCTATCTGATTCAATAAACTCCGATATATCTAGAGGAGAAGAGGCTACGTGCTCAAATTGGTCACCCAATTCTCCTTCTTCCCCTCATTTATCCGGTTTACCTTGAGGAACATAATAAAGTTTAGAAACATTAATTGCATCTACATCATTAAACAATAATATCTCCTTAAAATATTTTCATAAAAAAAATCATAGGAGACAGAAAATGAGTTTTCGGAAAATTCAATAACCGAAGGTTCCGAGATCTCAACACATTTTCCAAAAACTCATGCTGACGATGCAAAAGAAAGGAGTCCAATGAAAGTTTATCACAAATACCTTTCTGAGACAAATTTTTGGACTCTTGAGTATCCATCCGTTTTCCCAATGTGAAAACCCTATCTTCATGATCTGAAAGTTTCATAACAGTCTCCTTAGAAAAGTCCAAAACTTTCTTCAAAGAAGAACCAAGAGCCAGTTGTTCCATACGTGAAACAATCGCCCATATGTCCTTTGAGGCACTGTTCAAATGTATTTGTGAGTGATATTGCTGAAAGACTGAATGGAAAGATCTGTCTTTTTGCAGATGACATGAAAATTTGCAACAGAGTGGACTCCCCTGAGTGAGTCCTTAACATGAGAAAAGATCTACAAAAGCTGGAAGAATGGTCAAATGTTTGGCAATTAAGATTTAATGCAAAGAAGTGCAGAGTCATGCACTTGGGTAGCAGAAACCCAAGAGAAATGTACACAATAGGGGGTGAAGGGTTGGTGTGCACGGATCATGAAAAAGATCTTGGTGTGATTATTTCTGTAGATCTCAAGGTGGCAAAACAGTGCGACAAGGCGGTGGCAAAAGCCAGTAGGATGCTGGGATGCATACGAAGAGAAATTACCAGCAGAAAGAAAGAGGTTCTAATACCACTGTATAAGTCACTGGTGAGGTCTCACTTGGAATACTGTGTTCAGTTTTGGAGACCGTATCTTGCACAGGATATAAAAAGAATGGAATCTGTTCAGAGGAAGGCGACCAAAATTATTTGGAACCTGCGTCAGAAGCCTTATGAGAAGAGACTTGAAGACCTAAATATGTACACTATGGAGGAGAGGAGGGATAGGGGAGATATGATTCAGACCTTTAAATACTTAAGGAGAAATAATGAACAAACAAACCTCTTCCAAAGATGGGGAAGCTGTAAAACAAGAGAGCATAACATGAAGCTGCAAGGTGGAAAACTGAAAAGCAATATCAGGAAATACTTTTTCACTGAGAGGGTGGTGGATGCTTGGAATGCCCTCCCGATGGAGGTGGGGGGGGGGAAATACGCTGACAGAATTCAAAATGGCATGGGTCAGACACAATGGATCCATTTATAGCAACAGAACAAATAGGGGTGTCCTGCATGGAGCGGTGAGTTCACCCCTAAACAAAGACATGGGGAGAGGTGGCCTGAGGGGCGGCCTGCAAAGAGTGGCACCTACTCCTGCCATCTTACTCCGGCCTTCTTACTGGGCAGACTAGATGGACCATACTGGTCTTTATCTGCCGTCATTTACTATGTTACTATGTAATCAAACTCTGGAATTTGTTACCAGAGGATGTAGTAAAAGCTGCTAGTGTAGCTGGGTTTAAAAAAAAGGTTTAGACAAGTTCCTGGAGGAAAGGTCCATAAACCATTATTAAATGGAGTGGAGGAGTGGCCTAGTGGTTTGGGCAAGGTACTTCAGGCCGGAAGGTCGGGGGTTCAAATCCCACTAGAGGACAGCAACCTTGGGCCGGAAGGACTGGGGTTTCTAGTCCCACAGGTGCTCCTTGTGGTCTTGGGCAAGCCACTTAATCCTCCATAGCCCATGTTCCTTGTAAAATAGCTATCTCCAAGTTATAATGCCCTGTTCAATGTAATTTCAGTTTGTTCAATGTAAACCGCACTGATGCAGAATAGCGCGGTATATAAGAGAATGTAAATAAATAAATAAATAAATAAATAATAATAAAAGGGACCCAGGATATCACTGCTTGACCCAATACAAGCATTGAGGAACCTGTGTCTTTTGGGGAGACTGCTAGCTACTTATGACCTAGATTGGCCACTGTTGGAAATAGGTTACTGGGCTTGATGTACTTGATCTGACCCAGTATGGCATATCTTATGATCTTATGCGCCACCTGAAGGTGTAGGCATGTCTTGTAGAGTCCTTGCACGAGGCAAGAAGGACGTTCTCCAGGTGGCTGCTGGACAGATCTGGTCGATGGACACAGAATTTAGATGAGCCATAGAGGTGGCCATGGCCCTCACATTATGAGCTGTGACATGGCTCTCCAGAGAAAGGTTCTTACTCTGGTAGGCGAAAGAAATACACTGAGCAATCCAATTGGACAGTGTTCTCTTGGAGACTGGAAGTCCCAAATGAGAAGGATCAAAAGCAACAAAAAGCTGGGAAGACTTTCTATGTTGCTGTGTCCTGTGTAAGTAAAAAGCAAGAGCTCTTTTACAATCCAGAGTATGAAGATTCCTCTCTGCATTGGATGCATTGGACCTTCTAGACTTCAGAAAGAAACTCAAAACGCACATTTTCCAATCTCATTTCAACCTGAACTAAATCCACAGATGGAGCAGCCCCTGACCACTGTGGCCAAAAAGCTTATCCTGTATATATGTATTTATGTATATATGTAAATGAACTCCCCCATAGCTAAGAAGTGTTAACTCTGTATGATGTGCTTTTCTGACAATCTGTATGTAAACAAAATTTGTACCTGCCTTGATTCGGCAGTTTCACAATAGTAATCCTACCCGCTTCTGATCGCTGGAAGGAGCGGGCTACAAATGCTTGCTAAATAAAATAAAAAAATAAAATAAATGCATGAGGAGCTGGAAAAAAGACAGGTAAATATACCTCTTGATTAAGATGAAAAGGTGAGACCACTTTAGGCATAAAGTGTGGATTTGTCCTAAGGACTACCTTATCATGATGGAACCTTGTATAAGGTGGATTAGCCACTAATGCCTGCAGTTCACTGATGCGGCGAGCTGAAGTGACTGCAATGAGGAAAATAACCTTCCAGGAAAGAAACTTCAAGGAGGTAAGAACATAAGAACATAAGATATGCCATACTGGGTCAGACCAAGGTCCATCAAGCCCAGTATTCTGTTTCCAACAGTGGCCAATCTAGGTCATACGTACCTAGCAGTTTCCCCAAGGGACACAGGTTCCACAATGCTTGTATTGGTTCAAGCATTGATATCCTGGGTCCCTTCTTAATAATGGTTTATGGACCTTTCCTCCAGGAACTTGTCCAAACCTTTTTTAAACCCAGCTACACTAACAGCCTTTACTACATCCTCCGGTAACAAATTCCAGAGTTTGATTACACGTTGAGTGAAAAAATATTTTCTTTTATTAGTCTTAAATAGTTTACCCTGTAGCTTCATTGCATGTCCCCTAGTCTTTCTATATTCTGATAAGGTAAACAATCGATCTACGTTTACCCGTTTCACTCCGTTCATTAATTTATAGACTTCTATCATATCTCCCCTCAGCCGTCTCTTTTCCAGGTTAAAGAGCCCCAACCTTTTTAGCCTTTCTTCATAGGAGAAGCCTTCCATCCCCTTTACCATTTTGGTGGCTCTTCTCTGAACCTTTTCTAAAATCGCTATATCCTTTTTAAGATACTGCGACCATAACTGCACACAATATTCAAGGTGCGGTCTCACAATGGAACGATATAGAGGCATTATAATATCTTTTGTTTTATTTCCATTCCTTTCCTTATCATACCTAGCATTCTATTTGCTCTCTTGGCCGCCGCTGCACACTGGGCCGAGGGTTTTAACATGGTATCCACAAGGACGCCTAAATCTTTTTCTTGGGTGGTGGTTCCTAATGTGGAACCTTGCATCGTGTAACCATAGTTTGGGTTGTTCTTCCCTAGGTGCATAACCTTGCACTTCTCCACATTAAATTTCATCTGCCATTTTGATGCCCAGTCTTCCAATTTATCAAGATCCTCTTGCAATTTTCCACAATCCTCCTGGGTTTTAACAACTTTAAATAGTTTTGTGTCATCAGCAAATTTGATAACCTCACTCGTTATTCCACTTTCCAGGTCATTTATGAATATGTCAAAAAGCAGCGGACCCAGCACAGATCCCTGGGGTACACCACTATTCACCTTTCTCCATTGGGAAAATTGGCCATTTAGCCCTACTCTCTGCTTTCTATCTTTTAACCAGTTCCTGATCCACAGTAGTACACTGCCTCCTATCCCATGACTCTTTAGTTTTGCCAAAAGTCTCTCATGAGGGACCTTGTCAAAGGCTTTCTGAAAGTCCAGATACACAATATCAACCGACTCACCTTTGTCCACCTGTTTATTCACTCCTTCAAAAAAACATAACAGATTAGTAAGACAAGATCTTCCTTGTCTAAAGCCATGTTGGCTGTCTCCCATTAGGTCATGACTATCTATATGCTGAGTAATTTTATTCTTTATGATGGTTTCTACCATTTTTCCCGGTACTGATGTCAGGCTCACCGGTCTGTAGTTTCCCGGATCACCCCTCGAACCCTTTTTAAAAATTGGTGTTACATTTGGCGATCCTCCAATCCTCAGGTATTAGAGATGATTTAATGATAGTTCACAGATTACTGATAGCAGGTCTGCAATCTCAAATTTCAGTTCTTTCAACACCCTTGGATGTATACCATCCGGCCCAGGTGATTTGCTACTCTTCAGTTTATCTAATAGTTGTAGGACATCTTCCCGATGTATCGATATTTCCTTCAATTCTTCCACACCTTTAAATACCACTTCAGTGGCTAAAGGTTCAAAAGATGGATTCATAAGCTGACCAAGAACCAAATTTAAGTCCCATGCCACCGGAGGAGGCCTAATGGGAGGTTTAGTTAAAGTTAAGCCACACATGAATCTTGCAATGAGAGGATGAGAGGAAATAGGTTGTCCACTGATGGGCTTAAGGGATGCTGCAATAGCACTCAAATGGACTCTTACTGAATTCGTTTTAAGGCCTGCATTGGAAAGATGCAGGAGATAGTCTAACAGATAATTCAAAGGTAGTGCTAGAGGGTTAAGACCCTTTTCAGCACACCAAATGGAAAACCTCTTCCATTTAAAAGCATAAGAACGCCTGGTGGAAGGTTTTCTGGAAGCATGGAGGATATCCTTCACTTGTTGAGAAAGATTCCAGTCTTGAAGGTCTAGGCCTTCAGTAACCAAGCTCTGAGGTGTAGGGACTTGGGGTTTGGGTGCCACAAAGTCCCTTCCTCCTGGGACAGAAGGTCTGGAGCAGCTCCCAAGTACAGGGAGGGGGCTTGGGAGAGATGTAGAAGTAGAGAGTACCACACTTGGCGTGGCCAGCGTGGAGCTATGAGGATCATAGATCCTTGATCCCTCTGGAGTTTGAACAGAGTCTTGGGAATCAAGGGAATGGTTGGAAATGCATACAGGAGGCATTGACCCCAATGAAGGAGGAAGGCATCCTTGGCCTGAACTCCCTGACACGGAATTCTGGAACAGAACCGGGGAAGTTTGGCATTCCACGGACTTGCAAAGCGGTCTGTGTCCGGGGTTCCCCATTCTTGGAAGATTCTGAGTACCTGATCCATGTGCAGGGACCCTTCGTGTGGAAGCAGAACTCGACTGAGTCTGTCTGCCCAAGAGTTTTGGACTCCTGGGAGGTATACTGCCAGGAGATGGATTTGATGCTCTCTGGCGAAGGCCCACAATCTTAAAGCTTCGTTGCAAAGCGACAGAGAGCCAGTTCCTCCTTGCTTGTTTATGTAAAACATGGCTACTTGATTGTCCATATGAATGAGGAATGTCTTGTAGCTGAGGAGGGTATGAAAGACCTTGAGAGCTAGAAAAACTGCTCGAAGCTCCAAGTGGTTGATATGAAGAGAGGTCTCCTGTGGGGACCAAGTGCCTTGAGTGGAGAGGTCCTGTTGATGGGCTCCCCAACCTGTTTGGTAGGCATCTGTTGTGAGGGTTGCTTGGGGCAACAACTGTTGGAAGGGGGACCCCAGCAACAAATTTTGAGTGGACATCCACCATTGGAGAGACCAAAAGAGACGTTTGGTGGTTGCTATTTGGTCTGAGAGAGCTCCTGAAGCTTGAGTCCACTGGGTGGACAAAGTCCATTGAGCTTCTCTCATGTGTAGGTGAGCATAGGGTACCACATGCACTGTGGAAGCCATGTGGCCTAGCAGTTGTAGCATCTCCCTGGCAGTTAAGTGGCTCTTTGACTGAATCTGGGAGGCTAACTGCACTAGACGTTGGCAACGGGCCTGAGGAAGGTAGGCCCTTGCAGTAGTGGTACCCAACCAGGCCCCTATTAATTCTAGGGACTGAGTAGGGGTGAGCTGAGACTTTGGGAGGTTTACCACAAGTCCCAGATACTGCAGAATGCGCCTTGTGCAATCCAAGGAAATCTGGGCCTCTGACTGAGATGGAGCTCGAATGAGCCAGTCTTCCAGGCATGGGAAGACAAATATTCCCAGAGTGCGTAGAAATGCAGCAACTATTGCCATGCATTTGGTGAACACTCTTGGAGCAGAGGCCAGACCGAAAGGAAGGACTCTGTATTGGTAATGTTTTCCTTGGAAAAGAAACCGCAGGAATCTTCTGTGAGAGGGATGGATGAGGACATGTGTGTACGCATCCTTGAGATCTAGAGAACAAAGCCAATCCTGACTTTGAAGGTATGGAAGGAGAGTGCCCAGAGAAAGCATCTTGAACTTCTCCTTGCATAGAAACTTGTTCAATTCTCTGAGATCTAAGATGGGTCTGTAGCCCCCTGTCTTCTTTGGAATGAGAAAATAGGGGGAGTAGAACCCTGACCCTTGATGAAGAAGAGGAACTTCTTCTATCGCCCCTTGGGCAAGAAGGGTAGCTACCTCTTGACCTAGAAGGTCGAGAAGAGATGTGGGAGAATTGAAGTGTCTCACCATAGTGTGGGGAGGAAGGTCTGAGAAATGAAGCTTGTAGCCCTCTCTTATGATGGAGAGGGTCCACTGCTCTGATGTTATCTGCTCCCATCTGGGAGCAAAATGAGCCAACCTTCCTGGAATGGCGAGAGGCTCTGGCTGCTTTAGAGCCAGAAAGGCTAAGTTCTCTAGCATCAAGTCAAAAACCCTGAGGAGGTTGGGCTTGCTGAGTTGCAGCAGCCCCTGTAGGCTTAGGTCTGGCCTGTTTAGGTTGCTGACGCTTAGTGAAAAAGCGACCTGTAGAAGATTGTTGGCCAGAAGTAGAAGGAATTCTGCCCTTTTTAAAGAAAGACTTTTTAAAAGGCTTTTTCTTGGCAGGAATGGAGGTTGACTTTGAAAGTCTATCCAGAGCAGAGTTTTCTGCATCCATTTGAGTGGCTTTTATTTGTCACTCTTTGCCAAATAGGTTTTCACCTGTACAGGAAAGATTTCCTAAGCCATCTTGAACCCAGGGTTCTAAATCAGAAGCCTGGAGCCAAGCAATTCTGCAAGCAGCTATGGCAATGCCTGAGGCTCTGCTGGCACCTTCAAAGGAGTCAAAAGCTGCCCTGTTGGAAAACTTTGAAATGTCTTGAGTATGCTTAAGCCAAATGAGGAATTCCTCCCTTTTATCCTCTGGAAGAAAAGGGAGGAAAGTCTGCAGTTTTTGTGCAACTTCTTTTAGAAACATACCCATGTAAAGGCTATATGAGTTTATTCTGGCAATAAGCATACTGGCTTGGAAGATTTTCCTACCAAAAGCATCCAAGGTCCTGCATTCTCTTCCTGGAGGAGCAGAAGAGTGTCTCTTTGTACTCTTTATCCTCTTCATAGCTGACTGCACCACAATGGAATGGTGAGGAAGCTGAGTTTTTTGAAATCCAGGACTAGGAGGGACACGATACATAGTGTCCAATCTGTGAGAATGAGGAGAGAGAGTGACAGGAGTCTCCCATAGATCAATCATGTGTTCATAAAGAATCTCATGAATTGGTAAGGTGACTGCCTCTTTAGGAGCTCTAGAATAGCCTAAAATATCCAATTTTTTAGCTCTAGGCTCTGAATCAGAAGTTACTGAAATAAAAAGTCCTTTAGCTACTTCTCTTATGAAGTCTTGAAAGGACAAGTCCTCTGGAGGAGACATTCTTCTTTTTGGAGAAGAAGGCTCTTCAGGAAAGGCTATGGATACTTCAGGAGACTCGTCTGATGTATCAGAATCATCAGAGGAATTGAAGTATCGCCTGTCAGGGTGCTCTTCCAACGCTCGATACGCGTATCGAGCAGTATCGACATCGGGCGTCCCCGGTACCGGTAAGCCCTGGACAAGGAACCGCTGTAGCCGGTATCCTAGTCGATGTCGATGCAGTCGGTACTGGTATCGGTGCTGGTGCCGGTACCGGAGCCGATACCGACAACGGAGCTTGTTTCGGTACCAGCGGCATCGCAGCTTGAATGAAGGCCGTAATAGCCTGCTGCATGGACAGAACATTGTGATCCATCGACGCCATGAATGCCTGGAAGTTGGTACCGGGGGACTGTGCCGGTACCCCAGAGCATTCTAACAGGTGATCGGTCGAGGCCGTGCCATCAATGTCAACCTGTAACCCCATAGGAGGAGCTTTGGAAGCCGGAGCTTCCCGCCGGGGTTGTTTTGCTGGTGCAGGATCCTCAAGGGCAAGCCTGGAGGCATCTTGATGCTTGGAGGGAGATCTACCCTTCGAGGACCTGCTAGGTACATGTTTGGTTACCTGAGATCCATCAGGAGAAGACGACCTGGAAGATGTCGATGCTACCGACGCTGCATCAGTGGGAAACAGCACATGGAGCTTAGCTGCTCGGTTCTGTAAACCCCGTTTAGACATTAGAGAGCAGGACGGACAATCCGGAATGGAGTGTTCAGGACCCAAACATTTAAGACACCATTCATGGGTATCTGTAACAGAAATAGTACCGCTACACATTTTTTGAACCCGGAGGCTGGTTTTTCCATGAGGGAAATTTTCTTGTAGGCCCTGAGGCCTAAGAGGAAAAATACACTAAGTGAAGAAAAATCCATTTTTTTATTTTTTTTTTGAAGAAAGAAGAGAAAAAGACCGGCGGTACCGGTCCGGAGTAGGGGAAGGCAGACTACACGACCAAATAAATAAAATAAAATAAAGAACTTCTTCAGCGGTGACAGGGCTTGACTTGCTGGCTCCACGGCAAAGAAGAACTGAGGACAGCTGGTTAGGAAAGGCAGGAAGGCAGCGCGCAGGCGCTGTGGGATGCTCCCAAAAGCTTTCCTTTTTGGGAAGCTGGGGAGTGTTCCCACGCAGGCTCCGTCGGTACCGACGTACCCATATGTGAAGACTCATTCCTGCTTCTTCCTGGAGATATGTGGTCAGCCACCTGTCTGTTCACTCGTGTGGCTGAAGGACCCTGCTGAAGCCATCCGCCAGGACGTTCAGCTCCCCTGGTAGGTATAACACTCTGAGGAGCATACTGTGCGAAATTGCAAACTTCCAGAGGTGGACTGCCTCCCAACAGAAGAGGTACGAACTCATGCCGCCCTGTTTGTTGAGATAGAACATGGCCACCTCGTTGTCCGTCTGTATGAGGATGACCTGGTGGGAAAGCTGTTGCTGAAACATTCAGGAAGCACTGGCAATGGCCCGAAGCTCCAGGAAGTTTATCTGATTTCAGCTTTTCCCCACAATCAAGAGGCCATGTGTGGACAGGCCATTCAGGTGTACCCCCCCCCCCCCCAGGTGAGTTTGGAGGCATCGGTCTTTAGGACTTGTTGATGCAACGAGGGCTGGAAGGGAAGCCCCACAAGCAGGTGAGTGAGGTGTAGCCATTAGGACGGGCTTTTGGAGAGGCAGAGTCACTGTGACCCTGTCCAAAAGACGTAATGTTGCGGGCACCACTGTGGGCAGAGAGCCACTGTGTCTGATGCATCTGAAGTCAGGCTAAGGAAGTAACATGGAGCGCGGAGACTATGTGGCCCAGGAGGCGCAACATCTGCCGAGCTGAGACAACCAGACAATTCTGGACACGCCTCATCAAGGTGACTAGGCATTGGGCCCTGTTCACTGGAAGGAATGCTCAAGCCAGTGTGGTATTGAAGAGAGCCTCAATGAACTCAAGGTGTTGAGAGAGTAGCAGGTGGGACTTTGGGTAATTGATGACAAAGCCCAGTTGTTCCAGCATCTGAATGGTGCACTGTACTGACTTTTGGACCTCGTCTGGTATCCCACCTCTGACCAACCAGTCATCCAGGTAGGGGAAGTCAAAGATTCCCCTGAGCCGGAGGAAGGTGGCAACGGCCGCTAGACATCTGGTGAAGATCCTTGGGGTGCAGGCAAGGCAGAAGGGCAGAACCCTGTACTGATAGTGCCATCTACTGAGCATAAAGCAGAAGTACTGATGATGCAAGGAGTGGATGAGGATGTGCGTGTAGGTGTTTCTGAGATTCAAGGAGGACAGCCAATCTTCCCATTGAAGGTAGGTCAGCAACGTTCCAAGGGATACCATCTTGAACTTTTCCTTCACTAGGAAGCGACTGAGATGCAGAGAACCAGGATGGGTTGGAACCTGCCAGTTTTCTTGGGGACTAGGAAGTAGTAGGAGTAAAAACCCTCTCAAGTTTGGGAAGGTGAAACAGATTCTATCATTCAATCAGCCAGCAGGGCCTGGACCTCCTGTTGGAGTAGTTCGTGTTGGTGATGCTCGAGAGGGTTCCCCCCCTAGAAAGAAGGCGGGAGGATTCTGCTCGAAGTTCAGCAGGTAGCCCTCGTGAACTACCTGCAGTGCCCAAGAATTGGTTGTTATGCTGGGTCACCTGTGGGCAAAGTGTATCAGCTGTCCCCTCACCTGTGGTGGAACAGAGGCTGGGAGGGGAAGAAAGGCCATGCTTTGAAGCCAGGAGTCAAAAACCCCCACCAGACTAGGCTGCAGGTGCTAGTTGAGGCTTTGGGGCTTTCATAGAAACAGAAATATGACGACAGAAAAAGACCACATGGCCTATCTAGTCTGTCCTTCCATAACAACTACAACAGTCCCCTTTTTACCTTTAGAGATCCTCTGTGTTTGTCCCATGCTTTTTTGAATTCAGTTACTGTCCTCATCTCTACCACCTCCACTGGGAGACTATTCCACGGATCCACTACTCTTTCCATAAAGAAATATTTCCGCATATCACTCCTGAATCTATCTCCCTTCACCCTCATCCCATGTCCCCTTGTAGCAGAACTTGCTGTCAATTGAAAGAGGCTCTCTCCCTGAACATTTATGCCACGGAGGTATTTAAACATCTCAATCATATCACCTCTATCCCGCCCTTCCTCTAAGGTTAAGATCCTTCAGTCTGTCCTCATATGCTTTATAATGAAGACCACTAATCATTTTAGTAGCCACCCTCTGCACCGACTCCATCCTGTTCACATCCTTTTGAAGGTGCGGTCTCCAGAATTGCACACTATGCTCCAAATGAGGTCGCACCAAAGACTTCTACAGAGTCATTATCACCTCCTTTTTTCTGCTAGCCATTCCTCTCCGTATGCACCCAAGCATCCTTCTAGCTTTTGCCGTCGCCTTTTCTACCTGTTTAGCTACTTTAAGATCATCAGACTCAACCACGCCTAGGTCCCGCTCTTCTTTAGTGGACAAAAGTACTTCACCCCCTATACTAAATTGCTCCCTTGGATTGCTGCAGCCCAAATGCATGACCTTACATTTTTTAACATTAAATCCCAGCTGCCAAATTCTAGACCATTCTTCAAGCTTAGCTAGATCCCTCCTCATGTTATCTACCCCTTCCTGGGTGTCTACTCTATTGCAGATTTTGGTATCATCCGCAAAGAGGCAAACCTTACCTGAAAGCCCTTCTGCTATATCATTAACAAAGATGTTAAAAAGAATCAGACCAAGGACAGATCCCTGGGGCACACCACTGATAACATCCTTCTCCTCAGAGTGAGCTCCATTTACTTATACTCTTTGTCGCCTCCCACCCAACCAATTTCTAACCCAAGCAGTAACTTTAGGGTCCATCCCTAGGGTGCTCAGTTTGTTTATAAGTCGCCTGTGAGGAACAGTGTCAAAGGCTTTACTGAAATCTAAATACACCACATCTAGGGCTCTCCCTCGGTCCAACTCCCTGGTCACCCAGTCAAAGAAATCAATCAGATTTGTCTGACAAGACCTGCCTCTGGTGAATCCATGCTGCCTCGGATCCTGTAATCCGCTGGACTCCAGAAACCTCACTATTTTCTCTTTCAGCAGCGTTTCCAATAATTTACTCACCACCGAAGTTAAACTAACCGGCCTGTAGTTTTCAACCACATCCTTATTTCCGCTTTTGTGTAAAGGCACCACATGAGCCTCTCTCCAGTCCTTTGGCACCACTCCCGACTCCAATGAGGCATTGAAAAGGTCAGTCAGTGCAGCTGCTAGAACGCCCCCAAGTTCCCTCAGTATTCTCGGGTGTATCCCATCTGGTCCCATCGCTTTGTCTACTTTAAGTTGAGATAGTTTCTCACGAACACAGTCTTTTGAAAATTGTTCAAGATGTCCTTTGCTTCTGTTCCTATTTGTGGGTATTTTCTGAGGTCCTGCTCCTCGTTCTTCATCTGTGAACACAGAACAAAAATATTTGTTAAGCAATTCCGCTTTATCCTTAACAGCTTCTACATATTCCTCCCCTGCACCCTTGAGTCTGACAATACCACTCTTGCCCTTCCTCTTCTCACTAATATATCTGAAAAATGTCTTATCCCCCCATTTTATTGCATTGGCTATTTCCTCCTCTTTTTGAATCTTTGCCTTCTTGACTACTTTGCTAGCTTCTCTAAGTTTTTCCAAATACAGATGCCTGTCTTCCTCTCTTTCTGATCTCTTGTATTTCATGAAGGCCTCCCTCTTTTTCTTCACTTTTTCAGCTATTTCTTTCGAAAATCATAGCGGTCTCCTTTTCCTTTTACCTTTATTTACCATTTTAACAAAAAGGTTGGTTGCCCTTAAAATATCCCCTTTCAGTTTTTCCCAATGTTTTTCTACATCTCTCAGCTGTTCCCATCCCACTAATGACTCCCTGAGGTATTGGCCCATCTTTGCAAAGTTAGTCTTCCTAAAGTCTAAGATCCTCACCTTTGAATGGATTCTAACAGCCCTAGTCCTAATACTGAACCACACCATCTGGTGATCACTGGATGCAAAATGATCTCCCACTACAACATCAGAAACACTTTCACCATTGGTAAGCACCAAGTCCAGTATGGCCCCTTCACGTGTGGGGTCTGTTACCAATTGTCTGAATAGTTCTCCCTGTAGAGAATCCAGGATCTCCTTACTTCTAGATGATACTGCAGCAGAAATGCGCCAATCAACATCTGGCATATTGAAATCTCCTATCAGTAGCACTTCCCCTTTCCTAGCAATGCTGCTCATGTCTTCAATTAATCTCTGTCCACCTCTTCCTCTTGTGAGGGCGATCTGTATATCACACCAATGTAAATAGATTTCTCTTTCCCTCTTTCTAGTTTAACCCACAATGCCTCTCCTCTCCCTTTTAAGCTCTGTAATTCCAAAGCTTTAATAGTAGTTTTTACATATAGTGCCACTCCTCATCCCCTACTTCCTACCCTGTCCTTTCTGAATAAAGTATAGCCAGGTATAGTTACATCCCAATCATGGTTTTCTGTGAACCATGTTTCTGTAACTGCCACTAAATCCAAGTCAGCCACTCCCACCAAAGCTTCAACATCAGGGATCTTATTTCCCATGCTACGGGCATTTATACACACTGCTTTCCATATGTTTATTTATTTTATTTATTACAATCTTTTATATACTGCGCTATTCGGTATCAGCGCGGTTCACATGAAACAAAGTCACAAGAATAACAAGCTATTCTGTGTTACAGAGAACAGGTATACAAACTTGGATAACATGGGGAACTATTTACAAAATTATTTTTTACATATAATTATAAATATTATTTGCATACAGGTGTCATGACCATGCACAGTGATCCTAGATATCGTACCAAGAAAGTTGAAGATGCTAGCTGATAATGATAGTGTAGCTACTTTTGTTGGTGGATTTGGCTTGGTGTATTACTGGGTGGGTAATATATGAGGAATAGGTGATATTTGAGTGCTTTCCTGAACTGGGTTAGGTCAGTGATTGCACGAATGTTCGATGGTAGTGCGTTCCAACATCTTGGGGCGCAAAATCTGAATGCCCTGTTTGCTGTTGTCTGAGTGCATTTTGTTAATGCTTTCGGAATTGTTAGTGTGTTTATTGCTGTCGGTCTTCTGGATCTGTTAGGTGGAATGGTGTGAATGAGCTCTGTTAATGAGGAAGATGAAAGTCCGTTGATGGTCTTGAAAGTAAGCAGTAAGGTCTTGAAAACGAGCCTTCCATGTATGGGGAGAGCCAGTGGAGCTGCTTCAAGATGGGCGTCACGTGCTCATTTCTAGAGGCTCCATGAAGGACCCTCGCTGCAGCATTCATGGCGAGTTGTAGAGGGTTAATGGTAGACTGCGGGAGGCCTTGTAGGATAGCATTGGCATAGTCAAAATGCGGTAGAATTAATGCCTGGTATACTGTCCTGAAATCCTCTGGATCCAGTAAAGAGCGCAAATGCCTGAGAGTCCGGATCTTAAAATAGACTGCTCTTACTATGTTATCTATATGCGCCTTCATATCAAGACGCTGATCCAACGTAACCCCTAGGTATCGTATTGCAGATTTTGTTTGAAGTTCCGCTTCTTTAACTCTTACATGTGGTGGTGGGGTAAAATTGTGGTCCCTCGTGATAAATAGTACCTCCGTCTTCTTGTGCTGAATACGGAGGTTTTGGGATTGCAGCCATTCGGAAACTGCGTCAAAACATTCTATCAAAGGGGTTAGGTTCAAATGCTCTGTTATAGAAAGACTAGGGGACATGCAATGAAGCTACAGGGTAAACTATTTAAGACTAATAAAAGAAAATATTTTTTCACTCAACGTGTAATCAAACTCTGGAATTTGTTACCGGAGGATGTAGTAAAGGCTGTTAGTGTAGCTGGGTTTAAAAAAGGTTTGGACAAGTTCCTGGAGGAAAGGTCCATAAACCATTATTAAGAAGGGACCCAGGATATCAATGCTTGAACCAATACAAGCATTGTGGAACCTGTGTCCCTTGGGGAAACTGCTAGGTACGTATGACCTAGATTGGCCACTGTTGGAAACAGAATACTGGACTTGATGGACCTTGGTCTGACCCAGTATGGCATATCTTATGTTCTTAGAATGGCGTGTAGAGCAGGATATCATCTGCATATATCAGGCAGTCCACCTTGAAAGATCTGATGACGTTGCAGATGGGCTGCATGTATATGTTGAACAAGAGTGATGATAGGGAGGAACCTTGCGGGACTCCCTGGCTTTGGATGAAAGGTTCTGATGATGCTGCTCCAGATTTTACATGTTGCCATCTTCCAGCCAGATATGATTTGCACCATTCCAGAGCATTGCCACAGATGCCCTTCTCTTTTAGCCGTCCCAGGAGAAGCTTGTGACTCACTGAGTCGAAAGCTGCAGCAATATCCAGAAAGATAAGCACAAACCCTTGACAGATGTTGTCGATACCTGTGATTATATTACTGAAGAGGGTGGTAAAGGTAAATTAGTCTTACCTGCTAATTGTAGCTCCTTTAGGGACTCAAGTCTAGTCCCCACCTCTGGGTTTTGCTCCTCCTCCAGCAGCTTGGAGACTGATAAACATCATCCTTTTTCTGATGTCACTGGTATATCCTGTGAGGATCCGCCTCTCTGCTCCAGTTATCTATTGACAAAGCAAACTCACCAGAGCAACAATTAAGCAGCACACAGAAACCAAACTATAACCAACCCCAAATCCTAAGGGTCTCCTTTATTATATATATAGATATACATATATATTTTTTTATTATTATTTCATAAAAGACCACCTAGCTCCGCCACCAGTAATAGAACCTATCAGGCCTGCTCCTCCCATAAACTGAGGAGAGTGCCCTACTTTACCACCCTGTTCGCTATCCTGCTTAACTTCTTACCTGTGTAGTTCTCCTACTTCAGGCATAGCATCCACCAAGAACCAACCTGGGAGGGATTTGGGACTAGACTTGAGTCCCTAAAGGAACTACAATTAGCAAGTAAGACCAATTTACCTTTCCTTAGCAGTTCTCAAGTCTAGTCCCCACCTCTAGGTAAGTAACAGAGCAGTAAATCATTGGGAGGGACCCGCTAGCCCCGCCTGAAGCACGGCAGAGCCAAAACACGCATCCCCGTGTTGCTGAACATCCAGACGGTAATGCTTGATGAAAGGGCCCAATGACGACCAAGTGGCTGCCTTGCAGATCTCCACCGCTGTCACCTTACCAACTTCTGCCCAAGAAGCCTCTTGCGCTCTAGTAGAATGAGCCCTCAAGCCCTCGGGAACTGGCTTCCCCTTCAAGACATAGACGGAAGCTATGGCCTCTTTAATCCACCTGGCAATGGAAGCTCGGGACGCTGACTCTCCCTTTCGTGGCCCCCTAAACAATACAAACAGCCTATCCGTTCTGCGGAATCCTTCCGTCCTCCGCAGATACTTCCTCAAGGCCCTACGGATATCCAAAACATGGGCCTTATCAGCGGAAGCCGACAACCTCTGATCTCGGAACACCGGCAGAGCTACCTCCTGATTCAAGTGAAACGGCGAAACCACCTTGGGTAAAAACGAAGGAACAGGTCTCAACACCACCTTGGCGTCATGGAAAGACAGAAACGGCTTCTTACAAGACAAAGCCTGCAACTCCGAAATTCGCCTAGCTGAACAAATAGCCACCAGGAACACGACCTTGAGCGTGAGATCCTTCAAGGACGCCCGCGACAGAGGTTCAAACGATTCCCGACCTAGCGCCTCCAGCACCAAGGGAAGGCTCCATCTCGGTACTATTTGTCTACACGGAGGCCTAAGCAGACCTACCACTCTCAAGAATCTCTTAACATCCGGGTGCAACCCAACCACCATACCGGCTACCTTTCCCCTGTAACAGGATAACGCTGCAACCTGCACCCGCAGGGACGCCGCCGCCAAACCTTTCTCCACACCATTTTGCAAGAAAGCCAACAGTTGCGGGATAGTTGCTCTCAACGGCTGCAACTGCTGCTCCAAACACCAATGCTCGAAGACACGCCAAACCCTAATGTACGCCAACGAAGTAGACCGCTTCCGCGCTCTCAACAACGTGTCAATAACTGCCGCCGAATAGCCCCTCTTGGCTAGCCGCGCCCTCTCAATAGCCAGGCCATAAGCGAGAAACAATCCATGAACGGCATGCGTAGAGGCCCCTGCGTCAACAGGTCCCCCCGCAGAGGCAGCTTCCATGGCTCCGCTACGAGTAGACGACGCAGATCTGCGTACCAGGGTCTCCTGGGCCAATCTGGAGCTATCAGTATCACTTTGCCCCGATGACCCTCAATACGCTGCACCACCTTACCGATCAGCACCCAAGGCGGAAACACGTAAAGCAGCTGCTGCTCCGGCCATGCCTGAATGAGCGCATCCAGACCCTCGGACATCCTTTCTCGCCTTCTGCTGTAAAAGCGACTGGCTTTTGCCGACTGAAACGTTGCCATTAGGTCCATCACAGGCGTCCCCCATCGCCTCACCAGCATCTCGAACACTTCCTGTTGTAAAACCCATTCCCCTGGGTCCACCTTGACCCTGCTCAGGAAATCGGTTTCCACATTATCCACCCTGGCTACATGCGCCGCCGATATCGCTGGCAGATGCTCTTTGGCCCACTCGAATAACTGCTCCGCTTCGGCCTCCAGATGGACGCTGCTTGTGCCGTCCTGTCGGTTGATGTAGGCCACCGCTGTCGCGTTGTCGGAAAACACTCGAACTGCCTGCTCGCTCAGCCGGTGCTGAAACTCCCGCAGCGCGCGAGTCACCACTCTCAACTCCAATCTGTTGATCGACCAACACCTTTCTTGCTCGCTCCAGTGGCCTTGCGCGAAGCTTCCCTGAAAATGAGCCCCCCATCCTGACAGACTGGCATCTGTCGTCAGGGGTACCCAAGAAGGCGCCTCCAAAGGCATCCCCACCTCCAGGACCTCGGGGCGCAACCACCAGAGCAGGGCCTGCCGCGCCTCCTCCGGACACGGAAGCACCTGTGACAGGGGATCGTTTTGGTGCGACCATTGTCTGAGCAGAGCCCGCTGCAGCGGCCTCATGTGAGCCCTCACCCACGGTACCACCTCCAAGGTTGCTGCCATTGTCCCCAGCAACTGTAGATAGTGCCATGCCGTAGGCCGCCGTCTGTCCAGGAACCGCCGGACTAAGGCTCGCAGCCCGATCACCCGCTGACGTGGCAGAAAAATCCGTCCCGCCTCCGTATCGAAACGGGCCCCCAGATATTCTAGATGCTGCGACGGAGTCAACTGGCTCTTTGACACATTGACTACCCATCTGAGACTCTGCAGAAACTCCACTACTCTCTGTGTCACCGCCTCGCTCTCCGTTCGCGACTTCGCTCGGATCAACCAATCGTCCAAGTACTGGTGAACTAAGACACCCTCCTTTCGCAATGCTGCAGCCACCACCACCATCACTTTGGTAAAAGTTCGTGGAGCAGTGGCCAGCCCGAAAGGCAATGCCCGGAACTGAAAATGGCCCACGGGAACCGCAAAACGGAGAAACTTCTGATGCTCCTCCCGGATCGGGATGTGCAGGTATGCTTCCGAAAGGTCTAACGCCATAAGAAACTCGCCCTTTCTTACCGCCACAATCACGGATCTCAACGTTTCCATATGAAAATGGGACACGCGCAGACACCGATTCACTCTTTTTAGATCCAGGATAAGCCGAAAGGTTCCTCCCTTTTTGGGCACTATGAAGTAAATGGAGTACCGACCGCAGCCGTATTGGTCTAAAGGAACCGGCACAATGGCGTTCAAATCCAGAAGCCTCTGAACCGTTTCCCGCACCGCCGCGGCCTTGCCCGGCGCTTTGCAAGGCGACTGCACGAACGAGTCCCGTACCGGCCTTAGCAGCTCCAACGCATACCCTTCGCGAATCACCTCTAACACCCACTGATCCGTTGTTATCTGGACCCAGGCAGCGTAAAAATCCCATAACCGACCTCTGACGGGCACCACCCCCACCTGGGCCCTCCACATCTCATTGTGACTTTCGCTGGTTCGTAGAGGAGGAAGAAGAGGCCGCGAACCCTCTTCCTGCTCTCCGAAAGGGACGATACCCCTGCGTCCGCATGGGAAAACGACCTCTTTGAGCCTGACTGAACCTAGGAAAGCAGAACAGACGAAACTCCCTCTGCTGCCCCCGGGCCGCAGGCGTCGACCACCCCTGCTTTGGCTTATCCTCTGGCAGTCTACCTCCTTTGGACTCACCCAAATCCTTAACTATCTTTTCCAAGTCTTCTCCAAATAGCAAACGTCCTCGGAAAGGAAGCTTACTGAGCCTGCCTTTGGACGACCCATCCGCCGCCCAATTGCGCAGCCAGAGGTATCGGCGGGCCGCTATCACTGACGCCATGCTCTTACATGGCCCCGAATGAGGTCGTAATGTATATCAGCCAGATAAGCGGACCCCAACTCCAATCTAGCTGATTCTCCCATGGAATTTTCCCCATGCTCTCCTTGAATGCGTTGTGACCAACGCAGGCATGCTCGCGCCACCCATGCCCCACAGATCACTGCGTGTATGGAAAGCGCATTCACCTCAAACACTTGCTTTAACAAAGTATCCAACTTTTTGTCCTGAGAATCCTTTGAGAGCCGTACTGCCCTCCACGGGGATGGTAGTCCTCTTTGTCACCGCCAAAACGGCGGCATCCACCTTGGGAGCCTTGAACAACTCCCTATCCTGCTCCACCAGTGGATACAGGCGGCCCATAATCCGAGAACCTTTCAGACTCGCCTCCGGCGTATCCCATTCTTCCTGGATCATGTCCCGAATGACTCTATGAACCGGAAAGGCTCTTTGATTTCTACGAAACACCTGTAGCAAAGGATCCTCCAACGTCTCATCCACTGCAGGCCCGGGTGCTGGCATATTCAGAGCCTTCAGCGTCTCCGCTATGAGTGCCGACAACTCCTCCCTCCGGAACAACCGGACCACTCTAGCCTGGTCATCCTTCTCGGCGATCTCGCCTTCCTCCAGCTCACTCTCAATATCCAGATCAGGGTAGTCTTCATCCGAGGGAACCTCCTCCGAGATCACGGACGGTTCCTTCACCTCCACCTCTGGTTTGGACCTCTTTCCTCCACTGCCCCCCGCTCCGGAGCTCAGAGGAATACCCGGGCGCTTGTCGGCCCTCTTATCTCCGCTAGCGTTGGGTTCGGGCTCCTTGCGCAGAGCCCCTAGAGCCTGCTGCAGAAAAACCTCGAATTGCTGAGATAGAAGCGCCGCATACCCCTCCGGCAAGGCTGCCAGCGAGGGACACGGATCCGGTGCGGAGGAGGCACCCGCTACCGGTTCCGGACTCGGGAAAGTCTCAGCAACCGACTCGCGCTCCATGGCTGAAGAGTGAGGCAGAGCTCCCCCCTCCATGGGACTCTCCATTGTGCTTGCTTCCTGCACACAGCTCCGGCAAACACCCGCTTCGGATAGCGCGCCCTTTCTAGAGCCGCATACCAGGCACAGGGACTTGCTGGGCATCACACTAGCACTGACTTTTATTTTTTATTTTTTTATTTTTTATAAAGTACTGTGACAATGCAGAGGCTCAGAAAGAGAAGAAAAAGGGTTTAAAACACCTTCTGTCACCTCATATGTTTACGGATACAGGACAGGAAGGGGTTAAGATTTCAGCACATGAACCTTCTCTGCAAAGAAGAGCAGGGAAAGAACCACACCCTAGCTCTAGGCTAACCCAGAGACCTAGCCAATCAGGGAGGTGGGCGGAGTCAGACCGGATTGGGCCCCCCTGCACTCATAACCAGGAAGCAGCAGTTAGTAGGGGAAGCGAAAGAGGAACCAAGGACAGAACCGGAGAAAGGAGAAGGAAAGGAGTTACAAGGACCGGAGGTGGAGTTGAAAGGAGAGTTCCTGTGGGTGGTCCAGGAAGAGACCCAGGCAGAGCTCAGCTCCAAGAGAGAGACTTGGCTGATCCAGATCCAGGGGGAGATCAGGAGGGGAGAGTGGACCCTGGAAGAGACCCCGAGCCAGACTCACGATCCTTGGACATAGACTTGGAGTCAGTGGAGTTCCCCAGAGTTAAAAGCTGCCAGAACCAGGTCAGAGCAAAACCTTTTGAACCTTGTAAAGTAGATAGCTCTGAAGTAAGCCAGTCTCGAGAGAGTGGTGATAGCATGCTTTCTAGGAGGAACAGGCCTGAACCAAGTTTTGAAAGAAAACCTGGAATTACCAGAGATAAGTTGGGCTGTAGAAAAGTCTCTATTGAGAAACTGCAAGCATTTCCCTTATACAGACTGCGTGACCAGAGCACTAGCTCAGAAGGTAGCACACCTGCCTATCAGCAAAAGACTAATTGGCAGTTACCGGGCAGAGAACTAGGAACAGACCCTGAGGACCGGGCTGTGCTGAGGGATCTTATAAGGCAGTACCAGAAGAGACATATCCCTCCCAACCAGAGGCAACTACCTAGGCAAGGCAAGGAGGAAATAAACCCCTTTTATGAGGTGTTAAGAGGTGCTGATAAACCCAAAGCCTTGCAAGTGCCCAGAAGACAGAGAGAGAGTAAATGGAAACAGCTTCAGAATATAATTAAGGAATTAAAGTCTGAAGGCTTATATGTTCCCCAGGATAAAGGGATTTCAGAGAGGCTGGAAGAACCAATGGAGTTAGGGGCTCCCTTATCCAGTAACAGTGATTCTGAGATGGAATGTGGAATGTGTATGAAAGAGTAAGGATCTATAATTTATCCAGGTTCTATGACTGAGTGCTGTGAAGCCCAAATTGAGATTCTTAGAGTTTGCACAAGAAACAGCAGCGTTCTGCTGGGTGCAATGACTCAAAGCTTCATACCTGGCAGCTGTGTATGAAAGGCAACGTAAGGAAGTGTTCCTGCCCAAGAAGCCTGTTATCAAGAGGCCAAGAGAGTGTGGAGATTGCCATTTTATTTAAAGCTGTTAAAGCAAGATATGAATATTAGAAAGAAAATACAACAGCTAGAAGTTTCCTTTATTGAGAGCTGATACTTGGAAAGCATTGCTAGCGTTCTGGAAATGTTGTTGTATTGATAAAGCTGGAAGAAGCCTAAAAGCATTTAAGTTTGTTACCTGTCCCTGAGAAGAATCAGGAGAACTGACTTTATACTTGGACTTTCATTTGGTACAAAAAGTTACCACTTTACTTTGTGTTGGGGGAGTAAATCCTGTGCGGTCCTTTATGCAATACTTTCTGCTATACTTTGTGCAACAATAAAAGAATTCTTTAACTTGAAACCCAACCTTGGCTGTCGTCACTTCGGTCCACAACTACACTAGGACACAGGGCTACAGCACTACCAAGGACTTTAAAAAACCCGTGTCTCACTTACCCACTACCTAATATGCCCCGGGCTAGGCGGTGAGGTGTCACAAGTACCCACAAACGCAGCCCCCCAAAGTGCCGTGGCTACCCCGAGCCGAAAAAGGGCGCTCGAAGCACAAACCGAAGCTTGCCGCTCTAAAAAGCAAACCTGCAAAGGTCCCGAACGCCTGACCGCGTTCCCTCTCTCTGCCACCACGCGGTCAGGCCCTGCGTGGTTTCGCGCCTAAAATGCTCCTGGCTGAGCACGTGCTGAGACCTGGAGCCCGCTTACCTCTCTCGCCGGCTCCGGCCTGCGCGTTCTGCACTTTGCCGCCTCCGCGCTCCACCGACTAGCTGTTGACAGCGTCGGGAGTCCAGCGGAGTAGAAGAGGGACGGAACTGCAACCCTCCGTTAGTCTGCCAGACAGGGTAGGCTCTTTGAAGAGGTTTGCAGGCAAAACCTCTGCATCCGCTATCTGCCATCACCACAGCGAGACCTCCTGCACTCTCGGAGGCCCAGATGTCTGTCCGCAGGCTCCCCTGCCGCTACCTAAGAAGGTAAAGGAGGGAGGAGGGGGGGAAAGGAGGGAGGAGGGGGGGAAAGGAGGGGAGGGAAGGGAAGGGAAGGACGAGCAGGCCTAACAGTTTCTTAAAGAAACAACCCGCAGAACACCTAAACTCACCAATTTCTCTATAAAATAAAGTAACTGAATTGAATCATAAACCCAAATCAAATTTAAAACTATTACTACTTAATTGCTCCTCCAGTGAACCAGGAGCCCTGGTCCACTGTACCTCCAGCTGCTTGGAGACTGAGGCAACTGGAGCAGAGAGGCGGATCCTCACAGGATATACCAGTGACATCAGAAAAAGGATGATGTTTATCAGTCTCCAAGCTGCTGGAGGAGGAGCAAAACCCAGAGGTAGGGACAAGACTTGAGAACCGCTAAGGAAGGAGGGTTTCTACGCCATGAGACTCCCTGAATCCATGCTGGCAATGGTCTAGAGGGGCAGCGGAGTCTATATGATCTTGTATTTGTTAAAAAGCACCAAGTTGAACCCACTGAAGGTTGACTCATATAGACCTATAGCCAGTATACCTCTCCTAGCTAAGATAATTGAAAAAGAGGTACAAAGACAGAGGTCTAATGGAAGTATGTTTGAGGGCTGAGGGAAACAATCCAGTTGTGAAAGATAGGTTCATAAGTCTTGTTATGAAGGGACTGAACTCGTTGCGTAGCTCCTTTATCCAATAGGCTGGGCAGGGGTCAGTTTGCGCTGTGGTGGTATTGAGAGACGTGATAGTGTCCTCGATGTATCTCCTGGATGGTGTGGAGAACATAGACAAGGACATTGGGCAGGTTGACTCTTGTGAAGTGACTTCTGAGACCTTATCCGTCTGGAGTAGTTTAGACTGGAGGTAGTCGGCAAATTCTTGTGGGTGAATCTCATCTTGCTGCTCCGGGGATGATTCCTTTGATAAGGTCTTGACTAAATTGAATAGATCGCGTGGCTTGTTCAGTGATCTTTTGAGTGTATCTGTGTGAAATTGCTTCATTTTCATCGTGATTGTATCTCGGTGGATCGTTAGGTGGAGTTTGTACGCTGTTTGGTCTTCTATGGAGCGTGATCGGCGCCATCGTTTCTCAAGCCTCCGTAAATGTGTGAGAGATGATCGCAGCTCTGGGGAGTACCATGGTGCAGACTTTCTTTTCCTTGGGATGTGATTAGGATTAGGACGTTTTGCAATAGCGCTGAGGTTGCTATTCCAGGATGTGATCAGATTTTCGAGGTTGAGTGTTGTATCGTTGAGGAGTGGGCGGGTCTCTGACAATATGAGTTCTCTATTGAATGGTCGGAAATTACGTGTTGAAGTTCTTGTGGTACTGCTCAGCCTTGTGTTGTCTTTCGATTGTTTGTTGTGAATGGGCATCTGGAAGTTGATTAGATTGTGGTCCGACCAAGGTACGGAGGTAACAGATGTCACTGGGTCATGACTTGGATCAGGTACTGTCAATGGGGCGAACACAAGGTCTAGAATGTTTCCCCTTAGATGTGTGGATTCCGTGATTATTTGCTTGTATCCCAGGTCCTTGATAGCTTCCAGGAGGGCAGATGCCTGATTGTGTTGCAAAGATGGGAGATTGAAATCTCCCAGTATCCAGTTTGGTGTGCTAGGATTGTGGCTATTGGCTGCTAGATCTGTTACCCATTTCCATAAAGTTATTTAATGTATCACCTACCTGGGGGCTTTCACTTACCTGGGGGCTTTCTTCACCCATTCCCAATGAATCTAGTTTAAAGCCCTCTTCAGTAGATTAGCCAGTCTACTACTGAAGACGCGGTGACCTTTCTTGGACAGATGGATGCCATCTCTGCTCTGCAACCCTTGGAACAGCATTCCATGGTCTAGGAAACCAAAACGCTCTCGATGACACCACCCACGCAGCCATGCATTCATATCCAGGATGCGAGCCTCTCTGCCTTGGCCTTTACCCTCAACAGGGAGGATTGAAGAGAACACCACCTGTGCAACTAACTGCTTCACCCTCTGTCCCAGAGCCATGAAGTCACTTTTGATACGTTCTGAGGTATACCTGGCAGTATCATATGTTCCAACATGGATTAGCAACATTGGGTAATAGTCAGTGGGCTTGATGAGTCTCGGCAAACTCTCCGTAAAATCTTGGATTTTGGCACCAGGCAGACAGCATACCTCTCTGGACATCAAGTCTGGTCGGCAGATGGATGCCTCAGTACCCCTCAGAAAAGAGTCTCCAACCACCACTACCCTTCGTTTCCTTGTGGTTACTGATTCTGCAACTTTGGGGTACTTGAGCTCTGGTTCTTCCCTTTCCAGGGATGCTTTCACCTCCTCCACTTCCAGGGCTGCATAATGGTTCTTCAATTCAAGGGCTGGAGAAGTTGGATTGGTGATTTTGCAGGCCCTGGTGACTTGTGTCCAACTATCGACATTCTGTTGGCACCCATCTTCTCCTGTGCTGGAGAGCTTGGTTGCTGCAAGAAGCATCTCATCAATGTACTTCTCACTGTCTTGAATGCTCCTCAGCCTCGCCACCTCCTCTCTGAGTTCCTCCACTTGTTTCCTCAGAGCTTCAGCATGCAGGCACCCTGCACATGGAACCGGTCCTTCAACTGGCATTAGGACCTCTGTCTGGAGCGAGGCAGAAGCTGTAACGGAGGCAACAGCTTTAGCGATATGATTTTTCCCAGCCATTGTTCTGTTTGTGGAGCTTAGGTATCTGTTAAAGCAAAAGAGAGAGATCTACCAAGTACCAGCCGGTTTCCCAGCTGTCCTTTCAGAGAAAAAGCAGTTAAATCTCCTTAATTATATTCAAAATGTGCTGGTCCAATTCTCTGTGTTTTGTCAAATGGGGAGGTGCCCTATAAAGCAAGACTACTCGCTAGGGGTGGGTGGGAGTCGGGGTGGGTAGGGAGGGAACTAACACCTGATTAGGTGTTATAAGTTACCAAAGCTGAGGAGGTTACTGGAGTTCAACCACCTACTGTGCTCAAGGAAAGTCCCACTAAAGCACCAAAAAAAGTAACCTTGCTTTAAAAATGTACAAAAAACCCTTTTAAGAGCTCCCAGTCAGAGAGCTAACAACTTAATATAAAATAAAACAAACCCTTAAATCCTTACTGTTGGTTGATCTGGAGAGCTTCTGTAGGAAAGCCTGAACAGGGCAGGGCACTGCAGCCTTTTATGCAGGCCCTCAGCTGCTTGTGCTGCTGCCTCTGGTTCTGACCTTTAGGCTGTTGCCTCTGTTCAGGAGCCTGGTACGAATAACATGGGTTTATAGGTGCCACAGGCCTTTTTCTTCTTTTTAGGGTAAAAAAGATTTCCTCCTGGAAGGGTCAGTTATCTTCCTCAAAAGTCTATTCATTGTGAGTTGCTCCATTTCCGACTCTGCAGCCTTCTCCACCATGGGTTTGCTGAAGAGTTCTCTCCCCAGCATGGGACACTGGCCAACTTGTCCTGAACCCATTGTTCAGGCCCACCCAGATGCCCACCCAGCCACCCTGGTCATGGACTCTAACCTGTCATAGGCCGTCCGGGCGATGTACTTGGAGCACTCCTTCGATTTGCTTACCAGGCTCCAGAAGCACTCAAGGTGCTTTCCAGACAAACCAGTCGAGAACCTGGCAAGATCCCCCACCAAGTCATGCAGATACATACCCATGTACAACTGGTATGCTTGAACCCGAGTCACCAGCATCGACCCCTGGTAACACTTTCTCCCAAAGCCGTCCATGGTGTAGGGCTCGCTACCCAGGGGCAACAAGGAGTGCGTCTTCTAACTTTTAATCTGACGCATAGCCAATTCCACCATTATGGAATCGTGCCTTTTCAAACTCAGGACTCTTACACATGCAATACATGGAATCGAGGTGGTGGCTCACTGTTGGCATCGAGAGTGGCGTTTCCCACATCCTAAAGAGAAGCCATTCCAGGATCGGATGAATTAGAAATGTAATGGCTTTTTTAGGAGGAATCTAGCACTGGAGGACTTCCAACTTCTCTGGCAGAGGTCGCTCCTCTGTCTCAATACTGAATGGCAAAGCCTTCCCAGTGTCCCAAACAAACTTGATGAAAGAGATCCTCAGGAGGGGACCTCCTCCATTTATTCGGGGCCAAGGGATCAGAAGGGACATTAAAGTGACGG
Organism: Ichthyophis bannanicus; assembly: GCA_033557465.1. Lineage (NCBI taxonomy): Eukaryota > Metazoa > Chordata > Amphibia > Gymnophiona > Ichthyophiidae > Ichthyophis > Ichthyophis bannanicus. The sequence continues at coordinate 198,334,227 of CM066032.1, read as the reverse complement.
GTAGTCTCCGGCAATTCCTCCTCAGTCTCCCAATCAGAGTCCGAGTCAAACTCGAAGTACCGCCTTGAATGGTGACCATGCAGTGGTGCTTGGACTGAATCAAATGAGTCCTTGGCTCCCATCTGTCCAAACCCAAAGCACTTGGTGAGAGACACCTGTTGCACAGAGAGGGATCTTGAACACTCACAGGAACTGCCCAAGAGAGCATGGTCTCTAGTATGGGCCGCACCTCAACAGCTGAGGCTCCCACCATGGACAGGGTCGTCACTGGTGCCAAGGAACACGAGTTCCCTAGCAGCCTCTGAACCAAGAATGGAAAGAGGCTAAGCTCGAGAGCCTGCATCCTCTCTGTGAGGACAGAGATCTCCGCAACCTTCTGTGCTTATTCTGGCTCTCTCGACAGGGATTCCTCAATGGCTATGGCCTCAGGAATCCCACACTGGGCCTCCAGGGCCTCAGGAGGCAACTCCTCCCACTGGGGCAGCTTGAAGGGCCACTCCTGGCTCTTGCCTTCAGAATCAAAGCTGAGGGCTCCAATGCCGATACCCATGGGCTTTTGTCCTGGGCTCAGCACTGACGAGTTCGAAGTCCAGTCCTTCTAGGGGCACTCCTTATCAATGGAAAAGCTGCCATTCCGGTGCCCTGCAACCTTTTGGCACTAAGTAGGTCCGGCCCCGCACAAAGCCGAAGCCTCAGTGAAGGCCTTCGAGGGCATCAATGCCAGGGTCGATGCCGATGCCTCGGAACCAAACCGCGATCCCCGCTGCTGTTCCTGGTTCTTAAGCCCCTTGCACATCATCTGCAAGCAGAGAGCGCAATCTGAGGGCTCATGGTCGAGCCTAAGGCATTGAAGGCACCAGCTGTGATGGACTGTGATGGAGATGGTCCGTCCACACTGAGTGCACATCTTGAAGACACTGGCCAGCTTTAACATGGCAGGGAAGACGGCTTCCGCCAAGTTACAGGACTCCAATGTCCTCACCAACCAGGGGGGGAACGAGAGGAAAAGTCTCATGAGCAAAGCAAAAAAAGGAAAAAGCAAGAACCCTGAGAAAAACGCAGCATCGAGGCACGATGTTCCCAGAGATGGCAGGAAGATGTTGTAGAACACGTGATATTGAAAAATGAAAAGAGCTAGTGAAAAAAAGGTAATCAAATTTCCGGGACAGAGATGACATAAGAACATAAGATATGCCATACTGGGTCAGACCAAGGTCCATCAAGCCCAGTATTCTGTTTCCAACAGTGGCCAATCTAGGTCATACGTACCTAGCAGTTTCCCCAAGAGACACAGGTTCCACAATGCTTGAATTGGTTCAAGCATTGATATCCTGGGTCCCTTCTTAATAATGGTTTATGGACCTTTCCTCCAGGAACTTGTCCAAACCTTTTTTAAACCCAGCTACCCTAACAGCCTTTACTACATCCTCCGGTAACAAATTCCAGAGTTTGATTACACGTTGAGTGAAAAAATATTTTCTTTTATTAGTCTTAAATAGTTTACCCTGTAGCTTCATTGCATGTCCCCTAGTCTTTCTATATTCTGATAAGGTAAACAATCGATCTACGTTTACCCGTTCCACTCCGTTCATTAATTAATAGACTTCTATCATATCTCCCCTCAGCCGTCTCTTTTCCAGGTTAAAGAGCCCTAACCTTTTTAGCCTTTCTTCATAGGAGTATCCTTCCATCCCCTTTACTATTTTGGTGGCTCTTCTCTGAACCTTTTCTAAAATCGCTATATCCTTTTTAAGATACGGCGACCAGAATTGCACACAATATTCAAGGTGCGGTCTCACCATGGAACGATATAGAGGCATTATAATATCTTTTGTTTTATTTTCCATTCCTTTCCTTATGATACCTAGCATTCTATTTGATCTCTTGGCCGCCGCTGCACACTGGGCCGAGGGTTTTAACATGTTATCCACAATGACGCCTAAATCTTTTTCCTGGGTGGTGGTTCCTAATGTGGAACCTTGCATCGTGTAACCATAGTTTGGGTTGTTCTTCCCTAGGTGCATAACCTTGCACTTGTCCACATTAAATTTCATCTGCCATTTTGATGCCCAGTCTTCCAATTTAACAAGATCCTCTTGCAATTTTCCACAATCCTCTTGGGTTTTAACAACTTTAAATAGTTTTGTGTCATCTGCAAATTTGATAACCTCACTCGTTATTCACTTTCCAGGTCATTTATGAATATGTCAAAAAGCAGCGGACCCAGCACAGATCCCTGCGGTACACCACTATTCACCTTTCTCCATTGGGAAAATTGGCCATTTAGCCCTACCCTCTGCTTTCTATCTTTTAACCAGTTCCTGATCCACAATAGTACACTGCCTCCTATCCCATGACTCTTTAGTTTTCCCAAATGTCTCTGATGAGGGACCTTGTCAAAGGCTTTCTGAAAGTCCAGATACACAATATCAGCCGACTCACCTTTGTCCACCTGCTTATTCACTCCTTCAAAAAAACATAACAAATTAGTAAGACAAGATCTTCCTTGTCTAAAGCCATGTTGGCTGTCTCCCATTAGGTCATGACTATCTACATGCTGAGTAATTTTATTCTTTATGATGGTTTCTACCATTTTTCCCGGTACTGATGTCAGGCTCACCGGTCTGTAGTTTCCCGGATCACCCCTGGAACCCTTTTTAAAAATTGGTGTTACATTGGCGATCCTCCAATCTTCAGATATTAGAGATGATTTTAATGATAGTTCACAGATTACTAATAGCAGGTCTGCAATCTCATATTTCAGTTCTTTCAACACCCTTGGATGTATTCCATCCGGCCCAGGTGATTTGCTACTCTTCAGTTTATCTAATAGTTGTAATACATTTTCCCGACGTATCAATATTTCCTTCAATTCTTCCGCACCTTTAAATACCACTTCAGTCATGGGTAACATCCCTACATCTTCCTCAGTAAAGACTGAAGCAAAGAATTCATTCAATCTCTCCGCTATCGCCGTGTCGCCTCTTAGTGCTCCTTTAAACCCTTTATCATCTAATGGACCAACTGACTCTCTCACAGGCCTTTTGCTACGAATGTACTTGAAAAGGTTTTTACTTCGCGTTTTTGCTTCCGCAGCAAGCTTCTTCTCAAATTCTCCCTTTGCCTGCCTTATCAATGCCTTGCATTTGACTTGCCAGTGCTTGTGCTTTTTCCAGGTTTCGTCGTTTGACTCTTTTTTCCATTTCCTGAAAGATGCTTTTTTGGCAACAGCCTCTCTGACCTCACCTTTAAACCATGCTGACAGTTTTTTGGACTTCCTTCCACTTTTCTTAAAGCGTGGAATACAGCTGGTCTGGGCTTCCAAGATAGTATTTTTCAACAACAGCCAAGCCTGATGTACGTCTTTAACCTTTGCAACTGCTCCTTTTAGTTTTTTCTTAACTGTTTTCCTCATTTTATCATAGTCTCCCTTTCGAAAGTTAAAAGGTAGTACTGTGGATTTCCTTACTATCCCTCCTCCACTAATTAAATCAAAGGCGATCATGCTATGATCACTATTGCCAAGTGGCCCCAACAACCTTATCTCTTGCACTAGATCTGGTGTTCCACCAAGGACTAGGTCTAAGATGGCTTCCCCTCTGGTCGGTTCATGAACCAGCTGCTCCAAGAAGCAGTCATTTATTTCATCTAGGAACTTTATCTCCCTAGCATGTCCTGACGTGACACTGACCCAGTCGATACCGGGGTAGTTGAAATCACCCATTATTATTACTGCACTGTAACTTTTGTTAGCTTCCTTGATTTCTTTGAGCATTTCATCATCCATTTGCTTATTCTGGCAAGGCGCTCGATAGTACACCCCCACTGCCATTGCCTTCCCCCTTTTACATGGAATTTCAATCCATATAGATTCTACAGCAGATTTTGTTTCCTGCAAAACTTTAATCCTTTCTGACTCAATGCCCTCTCTAACAGAGAGCAACCCCTCCACCCATTTGATCAGCTCTATCATTACGATATAGTTTGTACGCAGGTATCACAGTGTCCCACTGGTTGTCCTCCTTCCACCATGTCTCTGATATTCCAATCATATCTAACCTTTCATTTAGTGCTATATATTCTAACTCTCCCATCTTATTTTTTAGACTTCTAGCATTTGCATACAAGCATTTTAGAGAATGTATTTTATTCATATTAATTTGGCTATTATTAGACATGGGTAATTTGGGATCTTTAAGCTCAGTCTGCTCCATACTTGAGGGAATTTGGGCTACTTTACTCTTTTGTGGAACCTCTCTGCTTTTGGTAGTATCCTTCAAAGATACATTCTTCCGAACCATCCGCTCTTGGGCGACTGTCGGCTTTCCCCTAATATCTAGTTTAAAAGCTGCTCTATCTCCTTTTTAAAGGTTAATGCCAGCAGCCTGGTTCCATCCCGGTTAAGGTGAAGCCCATCCCTTCGGAAGAGCCCCTCCTTTCCCCAGAATGTTCCCCCAGTTCCTAACAAATCCAAAACCCTCATCTCTGCACCATTGTCTCATCCACGCAGTGAGACTCCGGAGCTCTGCCTGCCTTTTGGGTCCTGCGTGTGGAACAGGAAACATTTCGGAGAACGCTACCCTGGAAGTTCTGGATTTCAACTTCCTACCTAAAAGCCTAAATTTAGCCTCCAGAACCTCCCTACCACATTTTCCTATGTCACTGGTACCGACATGTACCAAGACAGCAGACTCCTCCCCAGCAATATCTAAGACCTTATCTAGGTGGCGCGTGAGGTCCGCTACCTTCGCACCAGGCAGGCATGTTACCAGGCGATCCTCACGTCCACCAGCCACCCAGCTATCTACATGCCTAATGATCGAATCACCAACTATAACGGCTGTCCTAACCCTTCCCTCATGGGCACATGGCCCTGGAGAAACTTCCTCGGTGCGAGAGGGTTTTACATCACCTGGAGGACAGGTCCTAGTTACAGGATCACTTCCTGCCACACCAGGGTGATGCTCTCCTGTCACGTGACCTCTCTCCTCCATGGCAACAGGGATGCTGCCAGACTGGAGGTGGGACTTCAGGATTATATCCCTGTAGGTCTCGTCTATGTACCTCTCTGTCTGTCTTATGCTTTCCAAGTCTGCTACTTTAGCTTCTAGAGAACGGACTCGTTCCCTGAGAGCAAAGAGCTCCTTGCACCTAGTGCACACGTAAGACCTCTCACCAACTGGGAGAAAATCATACATGTGACACTCAATGCAAAAGACTGGAAAGCCCCCATCCCGCTGCTGGACTGCTGTCTGCATCTTAGTTTTAAGTTTGTGTTTAGATCTAAGTTCTTTACTTACTAAGGGTTGCTATGGATATTTATACTAATAAAACTGTACCTAATACGTGTAATATACCTTGCTCACCTGAAGCTTAACTAATCTCAGGTCCTTAGTGTATGACTGATTTGGGTAATGAGCTTCACCTGAGAGCACCTCCTATCTTTTAAGATGTGTAAGTACCTATAAAGCTACGATTATCCCAGGGGTGGGTGGGTGTGGGGAGGGAGGGAGAGAAATAACACTTATTAAAAGAGGGCTGCTACACAGTACCCTGTCTTGTGCTGCTGAGGTAAGCTATATTCTGATTTGATTTAAATTATAGCTCTTAGCTGCTGCTAGGCTCTAACTTCTTATGAAATTTAAACTACAAGCTCTCTGCTGGGTTCTAAATTTAACCAGAAAGCTCTCTTCTGTGTTTTAAATTTAAGCTAAAAGTATTTTGCTGATGCTAGGCCCTGAGTGACTATTAAATTTAGACTACAAGCTCTCTGCTGGGTTCCATCTGGAGGCTCCGCAGAATAAAAGAAGACTGAGGTAAGATGGCTCCTCCGGGCGGAAAGACCAGCACGCATATGTAAGCACCTTCCAAAGGCTTCCTTTCGAAGCAAGGAAGTGTTCCCGGGAGGGCTCTGTCGGTGACATCACCCATATGTGAGGTCCGACTTTCTGCTTGTTCCCGGAGAAACAAAAATAAAAGTCTCTTGTCTAATTTATATGTTAAGCCTCAATATTCCTGGATTTGCTGTAGTAGTAGTGGATTAGATAGAAAATGATAGCAGATAAAGACCATATAGCCTATGTTTCTATGCTTGAGGCCTGTATATACCTTGCAAATTAAAAATACTGAAATTTATTTTTTTTACATGCAGTAAAGCATATCACATAAGCAATTTAACATGATTTAGGGGCTTGCTTCACTAAGCTCCCCCCCCCCGCCACTCCCTAATACAGAATTAGAGAAAAGCTTTGATGTAAATGGCTTTGTATCTCACATACTTAAAATATTTTGTCAGTCAGCTATCTGATATAAAATAAAGCTTCAGCCCATAAAGGATTTAGGGATCAATTGGAAAAAAGCATAATTGAATAAAGCAGAATTATTGTATCATTATTATATACTTATCAAGTAATATTTTAATGCATGCATAAGAGATTAGAAAATCAAAGAGGACAAGGAAAAAAACAGCTGCGGTGCATATCAAATAACATTTTGCTACTATATAAGAAAGTCACAATGTAGCTCGTATATATTTGAGGACTTAGATTTTTTAGTGTTTCATGGCCAATCAAATACACCCCTGCATTGTACAATTTTCATTTCAGTGTTTCTCAGTACAGAAAGCACAGTTACTTACCTGTAACAGGTGATCTCTGGGAACAGCAGGAATAAGTCTTTGCATATGGGTATGTCGGTACCGACGGAGTCTGCGCGGGCACGCTTCCCAGTGTCCAATCTAGAGCTTTTGGAAGCATCCCAGCACGCCTGCGTGCTGCCTTCCCGCCTTTCCCAACTGCCTCTCCTCAGTTAAGTTTTAAAGCTGAGACAAAGAGAGAGAGAGAGAGAGAGAGAGGAAAGGAAAGATAGACAGACAACTCCTGGGGAGGTGGGTGGGTTGTGAAGACTTATTCCTGCTGTTCCCAGAGATCACCTGTTACAGGTAAGTAACTGTGCTATCTCCAGGAACAAGCAGGAATGAGTCTTCACATATGGGAACTCCCAAGCTGAGATGCCTGGAGTCCCAGCATGTCATAGGTTGGAACATGCTATCTCCCAAAACACCAGGCATCCTGAGGATGGAGGGTAGGAGTTGAAGAAAGAAAGATGCTGTGGAACAGCTAACCTAGCATAGGACTGCAGAGAAGGAGTCCATGTGTGGATGATGATTGTCATCAATGATATTGCAAAGAATATTGCAATATGGACCTCCCCTGACAGGATTTCACAGAAGTATGGAGGTTCATGGATCTACTGGGAAACCCAGTAGAGGAACCGTGAAGAGGACCTCACTGTAAAGTGGAGGTAATAAACCTGTAGGAAAACAGTGGAGGTCAGAATTCTGAAAGGTAACAGGTAACCCCAGTAGGAAAAACTGGGGTAGTACAAGAACGGTGGGCCTTCAGCGGAAGGCTGTATGACAAAAACCTAACTCTTTTGACGGCAGAGTGGCTCACTCTTAGGAGCAAAAAGAGAAAGGCTAACCGATTTGGACAAACAGGCACAGTCCTTGTGGGGAGAAAGGGTATGGGAACCCCTTGTATCCCAAAAAGAGGACAAATGCCTGAGGCGTTTAGGTTTATGTTTATTGAGCTTAATATACCGCCCTTCAGTAAACATCAGAGCAGTTCACATGATACAATAACATAAAGAAATCATATTTGTGAAAACGGAAAGGAAGTTACAATAAAAACAGGAAAGCAAATCAGCAGAATCGGTCAACGAGACAGGAAGGGGAAGAGGAGAAGAGGGAAGAGAAGGGGAATGGGCTACACAGAAGGGTCAGGGAGGTCAAAGGCAAGGGCAAAGAGATGGGTTTTGAATTTGATTCTGAAGGTGGTAAATATCTGTTCAAGCCGGATGGAGGTGGGGAGAGAGTTCCATAGTGCAGGGCCAAGGAAAAAGAAAGCAGAGGAACGGGTGGGACTGGAGGTGAGCGTGAGCAGGAGAAGGAAGATGAAGGCAATTGAGGTGCATAGACCGTAGGGAGCGAGTTGAGGAATGAAAATGAACGAGGTCAGCGAGGTACTAAGGGGAGTGGGAATAAAAAAACACGGTGAAGAGTGGTCAGGACCTTGAAATGAATACGGGACTTGACAGGAAGCCAGTGGAGGTGAACGAGCAGGGGTGTAACGTGATCACGGGGAGAGGAGTGGAAAATGAGACAGGCGGCAGTGTTTTGGATGCGCTGGAGGTGGTGAAGCTGAGTGACAGGGAGACCGGCTAAAATAGAATTACAAAAATCAACACGGGACATAACCAGGGACAGGAGGAGTGTAGTAAGTGCTTGGGCGGTGAGAAAAGGCCTGATGGCACGGATCTGGCGAAGGAAGTAGAAAGAGGATTTTGATATATGAGCGATGTGGTCGTGGAAAGAGAGCTGAGAATCGAAGTAAACACCCAGATAGCGGAAGGAGGTGACCAGTGGGATTGGAGAGCCAGAAAAAGAGGGGGCGATCTGAGGAGAGGTGTCACTGCGAGAGAACCAGATGGCAAGGGTTTTGGTGAGGTTAAGGTGAAGACAGTGCGTGGTGAGCCAGTTGGCAACGGCAGTGAGGCAGGCATTAAGAGGGGAGAGATCGGGGGAAAGGGGAGAAGTGTGGTGAAGAAGAAGCAAGTCATCGGCGTAGTAGAATGCGGAGATACCATGTTGCTGAACAAGCAAGGTGAGGGGGTGAGAAAAATGTTAAAGAGGAGGGGGGCCAAGACAGAACCCTGGGGAACACCACAGGGGAGAGGAACGGGCTCAGAGGGGGAGGAGAAGGAAGAAGAGGGAAGAACGGAGTAGGACCGAGAAGAGAGAAAAGAATGGAACCAATGAAGAACGGTGCTGCAGAGGCCAGCATCCTGAAGACGAGCCAGAAGGAGAGAGTGATCAACAAGGTCGAAAGCAGCGGAAAGGTCAAGGGAGACCGCCACCGACAGATCACCACGATCATGTGCTGTGCGAAGTTCAATCGTGAAACCCTGTGATTAACTGAAGATCCACAATGTCTCTCCTAACTGGGGTAAGCTAGGAGAGATATTGGGCACGGAGAGCTTCAGAGGTACCTAAACCCTTAGGTTATGGTATAAAAATTGTTGACTACCACAGGAGTGGTTGGGTGCGTAGAACCCCAAACCTGCTGGATAGCATAGGTATGGGTAAAGCCCCTCTGTCAGAAACATATAGCTATATGAGCATAGACAGTCAGATAGATAAGTATGTGGAGACATATCTATCTATAATGAAATATCTCGACAGATACATATATTATATATATATATACACATATATATATATACATATAGATAGACATATCAGAATATATCTATAGTGAGATATGGAGGGGCAAAAAATACACACAAAAGATAAATATGAATATTGTGGTAAGGAGAGCTGTACAGGAGGGATGGAATGGGAAGAAAGTGAGTCCTATGCCTTTAAAAGCAGAGATCAGCAGAGTTCCCATAGTGACCACAAGCCTCCGAGGCAGACTACAGCTAGTACTAAGCCCCGCCCACTTAGTGACGTTAGAGCTAGGTCAAGCTCTAACAAGCCTCACGTGTGCAGAGAGAAAGGCGTGGTGCCTAAGAAGCACCAGTTTAAAAGTGCTTCAGTGTTTGAAGAAGCAGGCAAGGAGAGAAGCAGAGGCAAGGAGAGAAGCAGCAGCGGAAGGAGAAGAGAAGCAGTGTTTGAAGCTGGAGAATCGGGGGAGACAGAGGAACAGGAACAGGAGGTTTCTGTGACCCAAAGCAGGCAGCAGCAACCAAGGCAGAAACGTGTCTCAAGGTACCTCAGAGAAAGGAAACTGGAGGAGCCCATTCCCAGGTGGGGAAACAGCTCAGGGAAGCAGTTGAGTCCTGGAGGTAAAGAGAATGAGTTGTATGTAATTCCTAACAAGGCTCTGTCTGAAGAAGTAGTCAGAGAGCTAAGGAAGAGTGCCAAACGCTGTGTTAGCCAGAACCCCATGAAGCAAGCTATAGGCAGGCATAAGAAGTATGCCAGTGACTGCCATGACTCAGCAGTTAGAAGGCTGATAAGAGAGAGAGAAACTCCGTTCCTAAAGCCTGTTGCTGCAGAGCAGAGAGAACACTTATTGCTAAAGTTGAATGAGCTACTGCAGGGAGAGAATTACAAGCCTTATGATATCCGTTCACAAGAAGACAGCTGTAGTGAATCTACTGAGGAAATGGAAGTAGATTTGTCTGTAAATCAGGGTGAAAGTGATGTTGAAGATATGCAATGTTCTTATTGCAAGGCAAACGAACTGAACATGTGCTGAGTCTATGCTCATGTGAAGGAGTGGTTGGTGAAAGCAATTAGGAGCTTGTTGCTGTGAAAGCTTGTTGCTCTGAATTGAGAAAAAGGAAAGAAAACTTGCCAGAAGTTTAAAAGCAATTGTAACCTGTTTCAATGTGCTATTGAAGAAAGAAACTTGCTGGAAGTTTTAAAATCAGTTATGACTTCTTTCCTATGGAAGCGGTACAAGAATGGAAGCTTGTTGAAAGTTAAAGTCATTTCCTAATATGGTCAACAGCCTTAGCTTCAGAAGGTGGTTACTGAAGTGAAGCTAATAGTTGACGTTGTAAAGGAGAAAATTCCTGTATATTTCTGTTAAGCCTGTTTGGACTTTATTTCCTTTGCCTTTGGAGAATTATCCTATTTGTGTTGGTGCAACGAATTTTGATGCGGAGGGGAAATCTCGAAAATAAATTTTCTCTGTTTTTGCCTAACAAACCGTGTGGTCACACTGCTTGCTCAAAGAATATCTGAACTACATCTCCCAGCAGCCCATGCTGGCAGCCATATTAGGAAACAGTATTCCAAAAGGGCAATTAGGCAAGCCCTCCTGCTCTTAGGCCCCCGGCCCGGGCGGGAGGACGCAACAATATGTAGGCCTAAATATGGGTGTCTGCAATTAGACAGAGATATGCCTACAGCACGGTATTCACATAGGATATGTGGAGAGGAAAGATTCATCTAATAACAAGGAGGTGGAACCTACTTGAGAAGATATATAGAGAATCTATTCCCCCTGGTTATGATCTGCAAGGATGCTAGCTAGTGAAATAACCAGGATGGTTACATGAAAAACAGAGGATAATATCAATCTGTAGCCAGCAAGTCCGGAGTCTTCCAGGACTCTAGCATGGTAAGTAGACAGAAGACACATAGAGATGAGATACCATGTTGACCTGCTTAAGGGCAAAAAGTATCATGCGTTCTTACCATGAGGACGAGCTGCAAGAAGAAAGAGCCTATCCCCGATTGGGAATGCCATGGACCAAAGCAGGGAACTGGCAACTCCTTAAGCCTTTACGTAAGAGAAGGCCTATGTCCTTTATATCAAAAGGAGATAAGAAAAGAAGGGAGAACCTTCTACTCATGGGAGACATGACTGAAAAGCCTTTTCCCACCATCTAGGATAGCTGTTGGAGAAAAAAAACCCATGCTCTCTAGCAAGGGCCCATAGTGGAAAGCTTCTCTGTAGAATTGCAGAGAGCATGATGCAGGAGAATGAGGAGATAGAACTGGCTGCTAGAGAGCCAGTATCTCTGCCAACTATGCTGCCAAACCCAGGGGAATGGAGATGGCAGGAATAGAAGACCAATCCAGAAAGCTTGTAGTGAGATAATCTCCAAGATAGATGAAAGCACCGACTTGGAGCCACTACTAAGACTAGATAGAATGTTAGTGGAGGACAAATCTGGTTGTTTGTGGACAAGAACCAATGGACCAAACATTAAGACTCCTGCATAGGCAGCTGCTAGCAAGACAGGAGAAAGAATCTTACTGTTTAAAAACAGAAAGAACAGAACACGAGTAGAAAACTCTGGACATGTCTGATAAGCTGCCTCAAAGTAAGATTGAAACAGGGGAGGTAACTCAGAGAGGAAAACTCCGCACTGGAAAGTGACAAAAACTAGAGAGGCTGAAGAAAAAGCCCCCCAGCAAGTAATTCCGCTCTTACAGTGGTAAGAGGGTGAAGAGAATGGAGCTGAAGAAGACTTACCAAGTAGTAAGTCTATAGAAAGGAAAAATACATGCTGGCACAGGAACTATCATTTGATAGTGGTCAGACCTCTTTCCCTAGCAGGAAGAGGAGACACCTGTGACCTATAGGCATGAACATCCTGACAACTCATAGAAATATAGAAAAAATGGATGTCTTTTGGAAAGAGAACCATGTGTAGGGGTTAGAATGAAGCAGAGGATTGCCTCTGTTGAGAAGAAGCAACTGTAGATTCTAACCCCAAGAGTCACAAGCATCTGATGATGATTGATCAGAAACCCTGCAGGTGCTGGGTTTGCTGAGCCTGGTGAGAGGTTGGATTCTTCAGACCAGGACGATGCCTCCCCTGTTGCGGAACATCTGTATGATGGGCAAGTGATGAATAAAACCTTCTTCTCCTGTGGGAAGAAAGTTTGGTAGGACATTTCCTACCTACTGGGACAGAATGTGGTGTAGAACAACCCTTAGGAACAGGTAAATCAGTGGACAACTGAGTAACCTGACGTAAAGACTCCTTGTTGAAAAGATTTTCTCCAGTGCAAGGAGTATGTCCCAGCCATTGTTGTGCCCATTTGTCCAAGTCTGAAGCTTGGAGCCAGGCTCTACGTCGTGCCCCTATAGCTATAGCAGAAGTAGCTATAGCAGAAGTCCTGCTAACAGACTCAAAAGAGTCTAGGGAAGCACGAGAAAGAAACCAAGAGATATTCTGGATATGCTTAAGCAGTGAGGAATAGTCTGTACTCCTGGAATCTGGAAGGAAAGGAGTTAAAAGATGTAATTGCTTTGTGACCTCCTCAAGAGAAAGACTCATATAAAAAATATATGAGAGAATTCTTGCAGAAAGCATAGATGTCTGGAAGGTTTGATGTCCAAAGGCATCTAGGTGTCTTAGACTCACGACCTGGCGGATAAGAAGAGTGCTTTTTCTTACTCTTTACCCGCCTCATTGCTGATTCCACTACTATGGAATGATGAGGAAGTTGAGTCTTTTGAAACCCTGGAGAGGGGGGCACACCTAATATAAGAGATCAGTTGCCCTGGGAGTTGGGGGTACCCTTAAAGGTGTTTCCCACATTCCTAGAAAGAGATCCTGCAAGGAATGATGCAAAGGAAGCATTATGTTGTCCTTTGCTTTGGTAGAAACAGAGCCTTGTGCAGGATCATGTCCTGGAATAGGAATGGCAAGGGATCTTGCTATATCCAGGAGGAAACTCTGAAAAGAGGGATCCCAAACAGGAATCTCCCTTGGACAGGTTAGATCTAAAGAACTAGACTGAGCACCCACAGAGTTATCCAAATATATAGAAATAGAAGATCCTGCAGAGTGCAGTGTGGAATGCTTAAGGGATGGTTGCTGGTACTGGCTGTCAGGAGCAGCAACCGTCCTTACCACATTGTGCATGCCAGGTATCGACTCCAAGCTTGGTATAGAATGGAGCGATCCTGTTGAAAAAAGCATGGCAGGAGTTGGCCACGATGCTACTGTGGATACCGGTACCGATGGCAATACCGGTACCGATGTCGGAGTTGAGCCCAACAAAGACATCGGAGCAGTCATCGGTGACAGTTCAACCGGTACCGAGGTAACCGAAAACCTCCGGCTACTATCCTCGGTACCGAAGCACCAGTATCGATCGGTGTTGGTACCAAAACCTATTGGTACCCAGTCTTCTAGACTAGAGATTGATTCCAAACTCGGCATCGAGGGCAGAGAGCCTGATAAGCGAAGCATGGAAGGCACCGACCGTAAGGGTAATGAGGACATCGGTACCGACTTCGGTACCGTGTCTGATACCAATGAAGGAAGGTCAACCAGTGGCAACTCAATCGGCCTCGGGGGAACCGAGAGCTGCGGATCCGAGTCATCGGAACCAAGCCTTCGGTACCGCCGCGAGACGGTACCAGGGCGAGTAGGTACCCAGTCCTCCAGACTGGAGATCAATTCCAGACTCAGCATCGAAGGAAGCGAGGCTGTCGATGCACAGCTGGAGGGTACCGACGTCGGTGGTAGTATCGGTGTTGGTACCGATAATGGAAAGTCAATCTGGGGAGTATCCACCGGTCCCGAAGGCACCGAGGATGCCAGATGACGATCCCTGGTGAGGAGTGTTTCATCCAACACCAGTGCCGATGCCGGGGTATCGGTACTGCTCGAAGCGGATGCCACCACCATACACGGCTTAGGTATGTTCTGTGGGGGGTGAAGCCCAGGAACAACCTGAAACCCCTTATACGCTTTGGAGACCGAAGACTCCCGCCGGGGTTTTGAAGCCAGTGGGCCGTCGAGGGCAAGGCTAGAGCCGTCTACATGCTGTGCATGAGACCTACCACTCGAGGACTGGCTAGTCTTAACAGACTGTTTGTGGGTCACCTGATGCTGTGTGGAAGAAGAAGGGGACGGTGCCCCGAAGTTGGAGGGCAACCGTGTATCGAGGGAACCTCGATGTTGAAGACGTCTTCTCACCAAACTGTTGTCAGGACCCAAGCAGGTTAGACACCGACTTCGAGGGTCTAAAAATAAAGTTGCACCGCCACAGTCTGAACATTTCTTGGAGAAAGTGTCTGGCGGTTCCATGAAGGAAAAAGATGAAAAGAAAACACCGGCGGTACCGGTGGCATCGGGAAGACAGCCGCGACCACAAGAAAACTAAGAAATAAGAACAAGAATTTTCTGCGGTGACAGGACGACGTCCTGCCGGCTCCGCGGAAAAATGAAAACTGAGGAGAGGCAGTTGGGAAAGGCGGGAAGGCAGCACGCAGGCATGCTGGGATGCTTCCAAAAGCTCTTGATTGGACGCTGGGAAGCGTTCCCGCGCAGACTCCGTCGGTACCGGCGCACCCATATGTGAAGACTCATTCCTGCTTGTTCCTGGAGATTAATTTTTAAGTCTAGTCTATGAAAATGTTTTCAGTGCTCAGGAGAAGCACCATCAGTATAAACAAAGTTTTTTTTAGGAGCCATCGTCAGATTTCAAAAGATTAAGGCCAATTATCTGTAAAACATAATTCTGTAAAGTGTAAAAGAACTATAAACATTAAAGAGTTACACAACAATTGTAAATATTCCTGTAAAAATATTTATTTGAACATATATTGCTCAGCCAGCACACAATGGATTTTCACTCACAAACTTTGCTTAATGGAATTTATAAATCACACACAAACAGAACAAAAAGTAAAACTAAAAATCGCAGGAGCAAAATGTAAAATTAAGACAAGGGTTAAGTTATCCTCAAAACAGGGAGAAAACAGAAAAATCTAATAAATAACCAAGTACACACAGAATCGCACAAGTCAAACCAAGCCAAAAAGCATCATCTTACTATTGTCTCAAGAGGCTGGATGTGAACCAGTGTCTGTGGAGTGTACAGTTCTAGAACTCTGCTTGCATCAGAGAACTGTTCTGAATGAGGAACCTGGATAACAGCTTCCACATCACAGCCCTGTTCTACCTGTTACACATTTGAAGGGGAAAAAACAAATAAGGTGGGAAATGGAACAAACATGCAACAGAAAAAAAACTAAAAAAGTTGATGACAGAACAAATTACTTACACAAGGAAAATGGATGCAAATTATGATGGACATTTACTAACAATGCACATTAATTCTGTATAAGTGTGTTACTTGCCACAGGGCCCATTACTTCTTTTAGGAAATGGCCCTGCAGCCAACAAAGCACCTTAATGGCATTAGCATGTGCTGTTAGTAAATGGCCCAGTAAATCTATTTCTAAAAAACATTTACAAGTTAGACTTAAAAAAAAAAAATATATATATATATATATATAAATGATTCTCTTTTGGAAAATGATCTACAGTTGAAAACTTCGTAACTAAAATGCCTTAACATGTTTTAAAAGTTTCAAACACACTGAGACCAATATTCAAAGATATGTACACATAACATCTGGAGTATCTAGTCAAATCTGTTTGTGAAAATCTTTTTTCTCTTCCCTCGGCCGATGAGTTTAATCACCAAAGAGGCATCTTGGGGGCATGCTTTGACATTAGCTGGACAACTCTAGGTATGCCTGAGGGCTGTCCTAAAACATTATCCGGTTAATATTATTCAGTTATATTCAGCAGCAGGGAACTACCTACTGCAGGGATTGTAAATTGCCTTGAACCACCTGCACAAACTTCAGGCTTCGCTGATATAGAAATTAAATGCAGGAACCAAATTCGCTGAAGGTCTTACACACAAGCATTCTCTTCAAGCTTCTATAGTCATTGCCCGATAATGACTGCAAAACTGGAACTCTGAAGTCTCCATAGGGGGTGGGGAGAGGGAGAAGGAAAGGCAATTGGAAAAGGACTGGAGAATCTGGCTGCAGAAGAAAATAGGAATCAAGGTGGCTCGAAGGTTCAGATGCATGATTAAAAGGCTAGTAGAAGAGAGGAAGTGGTGAACTTGGAAGTCATCAGGCAAACATGAGGCAGGAACTATCCCACTTCAAAATGTTTTCCACCCTAAGCACATGCTTGGTGGCTTTGCATAATCTATGTCCGCATTTAAAACTATAAGATATTATATCATTCTTAGCTGGGCTCCTCAATTCAATTTGCATTCATGCTGAAAAAAGAAATTTAAAATATCTAATCAATTCTAGTAGTCCTTTACAAGGTCCTCTATTATGGCCTTTAATTTCAATGAAAGCTGCTCTGCTTTCATTACAAGAAAAGTACATAGTGGTGCATTTTCTAGAATTGCTTGGTGAATATTTTTTCTACTATTTTCTATGCCTGAATTGACCTATTAGCATTAGTCTGGTTCAACATGGTTGTTTGCTACCTGGAGTTTAGTCTAATGCTTAGGCAGACCATCCAGAGGCTTAGAGCTTCTGCCACCTACCTGCAGATCTCTGCAATGCAGCAGCTGACACAAGGAAGAAGGCTATACAATATTGCTTCCCTACATGCACAGTATCCAAATAATCTGCTTTCACTGCCACAAAATCTCAAAAACTAGAATGGGTTACTATGCTGATATGACACTCCCTCAAATGAAACTCATAAAAAATGTCTTAACAGCATTACATACACACTCAAAGTCTGCTTCCCTGTGGCAACTAAAGAATCTGCACACTTTGGCACTGGCCTCTGTTGCCATCAGATCCATTTCAGGATGACCCCAGAAGCACAGAATCTGCTGAAATGCCACCCGACTCAGTTTCCACTCCCTGGGATCAAGAGTGTGGCAACTGAGGAAGTTCGCCTCCACAATGTCTACTCCAGCAAAATGCTGCTCTGAGAGAATAAGTAGGTTCCTTTCTGCCCAGGAGAACAGGAGGATCAGTCATCTCCAGGGCCACTCTGGCACTCTTTGTGCCCTCTTCCTGACTGACATATGCCACTGACATGGCATTGTCCGAGTACACCAAGACCTCTGCCTTTGATTAGGGTAATATAATAGTAATAGTATTCCAGCAATTGGGAAGGCTCCAAGTGGCTCTTTTCTTGATTGATCACCCAGCCAAGATTCTCCAGAATTGCACCACACAGGTCGAAACCTGAGACACTTCTGACTGCAACCTGGCTCAGATGAGCCAATCATCCAGATATGGTGAACAGGTCCCTTGGCACCTTAGCGCAGTGGCCGCCACCACAATGACTTTCAAGAGCATCCTTGGGGCAGTAGAGAGGCCAAAGGGAAGAGCTGCAAAGTGAACATGAGAGCCATGCACAGCAAAAAGGGAGGAAGCGCTGTTGATCCTCATGGATAGACGTCTGTAAATAAGCTTTGGTTAGATCCAGTGATGTAAGAAGCTCCCTGTGGTACACCACATGGATCACTGACCACAGGGTCACCATACGGAAGTGTAAGGTGCGCAGGTGAGTGTTGATGTTGTTGAGGTCAAGGACTGGCTGAAAACAGTCTTCTTTGACACCACAAAGTAGATGGCGTAGCGGCCCTTGTCCTACTCGGCAGGAGGAACTGGGACCACCGCCCGCAGACTAAGAAACCTTTCCAGTGTGATCTAAACAGCTGTCCTCTTGGTCACTGAACCATACGGGGAGATGATAAAAGCGTCTGGAATAGGCTATCTGCATTCCAGAACACAGCTATGCTGAATGGTATCTAACTCCCAGTGATCCTCGGTGACTGGAGCCCACTCCTGGTAGAAAAGACGCAGCCTGCCACAATAAAGACATCCCAGAATAGGCACCCCATTGCGCCGGACGGGAGGTGGCACTTCTGAAAGTGGTAGCATCCTGTGGTTCATAAGCTCCCTGAAAGGGTTAACTCCAAGACCGGAAATCAAAAGATGAAGAGCAAGTGGACTTTCTGGAGCAGTACCTATGGGGATCCCAGAAACCTGTAGTTATGGTAGTGTGAACAAAGAAAACAGGCATAGGCCATGGAAAAGGGTGAGTCTGTATGCTTCCCATACTCCTTTAGTTTATCTTCTGGGAGGTGATACGGTTTGGACTCACCCAAATCCTTAAACAATTTATCCAAGTCATCTCCAAACAAAAGCTATCCTTTAAACATACAACCTATGGTTACACGATGCAAGGTTCCACATTGGGAACCACCACCCAGGAAAAAGATTTAGGAGTCATTGTGGATAACATGTTAAAACCCTCCGCCCAGTGTGCAGCGGCGGCCAAGAAAGCAAATAGAATGCTAGGAATCATAAGGAAAGGAATGGAAAATAAAACAAAGGATATTATAATGCCTCTGTATCGTTCCATGGTACGACCGCACCTTGAATATTGTGTGCAATTCTGGTCGCCGTATCTTAAAAAGGATATAGCGTTATTAGAAAAGGTACAGAGAAGAGCCACCAAAATGGTAAAGGGGATGGAAGGCTACTCCTATGAAGAGAGGCTACAAAGATTAGGGCTCTTCAACCTGGAAAAGAGACGGCTGAGGGAGATATGATAGAGGTCTATAAATTAATGAATGGAGTGGAACGGGTAAACGTAGATCGATTGTTTACGCTATCAGAATACAGAAAGACTGGGGACATGTAATGAAGCTAAAGGGTAAACTATTTAAGACATGTGCGTCCACTTGGAGTGGTAGCAATTCCCAAAGGCTTTCTTTGAAAGCTGGGGATTTGCTCCACATGGGGCTCCGTCGGCGACAACGTCACCACATAAGTGAGGACTGACTTCCTGCTTGTTCCTGAAGAAAACATGATATCATCTACATAGAGATGAAAATACATGTTCCATCTTCTTAGTAGGTTACAGATAGGCTGAATGTATAAATTGAATAATAATTCAGAGAGGGCTGAACCTTGAGGGATGCCTTGTGTTATTTTAAAGGGTTTTGTCTCTGTGGTACCGACCTTTACTTGTATTGTTCTGTCCTGGAGATAAGATGCAAACCATTTTAATGTGTCATCTGTTAATCCAGTGCTGGTGAGCCTATTTAATATGATGTGATGTGCTACTGAATCAAAAGCAGCATTAATATCAAGGAATTTAAAGAGTTATGAATCTGAACTGGGTGACTTAGGAGAATATCACAGCCATGGTTTTGTTGGTGGATGCCGAAAAGGCCTTTGATCGGGTGCACTGGACATTTTTTTGGGAAACATTGGTAGAATATGGCGTAGGCGGAGGAGTGACATCACCAGAGAAAATGTCGGATTAAATCCATGGGTCCACAGCCCCAATGCACATTTAACAGCGTAACACCAGTAAAATGGATGAATCTGAGCGGTGAACCCTTGGTATTACTTTCCCAAAGCATGTGTCAACGATAAATCGCAAAAGAAACGCCAGTCGACCTTAAGGATTTTTCATATACAAACGCGAGCAAACAGCCTAGAGAAAGCTCCAAGATGGCGTGTGGCGAGTCGCTAGAATCAGCGGACGTTAGTAGGGACTGGCAGCCTGGAAGGAGTGACTTGGACTCAGGGGAAGAAGACCGGATCTCCCCCAGAGAGTTCTGCTGCTGGTTTCAGGACTTCTGAACCTGCTTGTGTTTGGTTCAAAAAGATATTGTGAGTTTGTGGACAGAACTCAAGAGAGGAAATTGCTGACATTGGCTGATGAGTGGAAGACTTGGAGGAGCAAAGCAATGGCATGTCAGAGATGGAGAAGCAAGTGGCAGGTCTGAAGCAGGTCAATTTTGAGCTCTCAGATAAGCTTGAAGACTTGGAGATACGCTTGAGACCCAGAGCAACCTCTGATTCAGAGGTATCCCTGAGAAGCCAAGCCTACAGCTGTGGTCAACATTATTGGCACTCTTGCAGTTCAACCCTTTAATGTCCAATATCTCCTTTAAAAAAAAAGTGGCCAGTGAAATGGCTTTGGACTATATATGCATACATATTTGATACATAAAAGAATCAAATAAAACAAGACCAATTAAAAAAGGAAATAGTAAAAAAAACTGGGACATTGCTAGGACATGATTATTATGAACAGCAACATCACCAACGCCTGCTAAAATGTGCACTGATAAATGCCAGATCAGTACGATCTAAATGGCCCGCAGCCATCGACCTGATACCCCAATATAATCTCGACATCTTGATGATTACGGAGACATGGCTATCCGACTGTGACAACGTACTACTGAATCAGATGCTGCCACCAGGTTTTGTGATATACACATCTCACAGATCCAGTCAAAAAGGAGGCGGAACCCTCATCCTGGCCAAAGCTGATTTACACTTCAAGATGTGCAACTCCTCTAGCTCAACGTACCTTGACTCCCTCACAATAACTAATGAGTTCTGCACAATCCACCTTTTCTATCGGGCACCCTCCCCCTCACCAGATGATCTTCCAACTATAATTGAGCAGGCATGCTCCACATCCACCTCACGCTCACCAAGTTGGCTAATCGGTGACTTTAATCTCCCATCTCTTCAAGACAGCCACTCAGCAGCATTCCTTGACGCCCTGGAGGACCTAGGTTACAAACAGCATGTCGATTCACCCACCCACACTAAGGGTGGTAAACTAGACCTCATTTTCGCACCTCTCTCCAACGACTCAATACCCCTAACTCTCACATTATCGGTAATACCAGTACCCTGGTCGGACCACAGTCTTCTCAGTTTCAATATACCCATTAGTGCATTCCACAAAAGCCGAAAGTCCCCTAACACATCTGGATCCCACTCAACCCGCTTTAGACCACTCAACCAGAGCATAGTCCTAGAGAATCTGACCTCTCATGGCCAACACAACCATGGACTTAGATGATCTCATATCCAAATGGGATGAAAACCTGAGAGCTGCCTCCTGCCCATCACTCACCGAAAAGAAAATTCGAAAACGTGAACATAGTCCATGGTTCTCCACAGACCTTCGTTCATCCCTCCACCATTTACGCAAACTCGAGCGACAGTGGCGACGAACTCACTCCCCCGAGGCGCTGGTAGCATACAGCTCATACCTAACTACCCACCGAGCAAAGATATCACAGAGCAGGAAAACTTACCACTCAGGATTAATAAAACGCTCCATCAACAAACCACATGCTTTGTTCAGCATAGTAAAGTCCATAACAGGTGAACCGGTCTCAGCTCAACCCCCTATGCCGCAGCCGCAGGACTACGCAAACTACCTGCAGTCAAAGATGATAAAAACCAACACAGACATAAATGTCAATAACGCCCCCACTTCACCTAAGACATCCCATGCTATGCCACTTCACAACTTCTCCACTGTATCAAATAGCGAGGTTGTGAACATTATTGCCTCAATCAACCCCAGTACAGCTCCTAATGACCCGTGTCCAGCCAGCTGGATCAAGGACATGCGACATGATCTCAGTCAAATATTGAGCAAAATACTGAACCAGTCTTTCTCATCAGGTTCATTCCCGCAGAGCCTAAAACACACTTCCATCAAGCCCCTACTGAAGAATAATAGACTGGACCCATCCAAGGTTGATTCCTTCAGACCTATCTCGAGCATCCCTCAGCTTGCAAAAATCATTGAGAAGGCCGCCCAACAACAAATCCAACATCATATTGACACTGAAGCACCACTAGATCCATCGCAACATGGCTTCAGGGAAGCACATGGAGTTGACACAGTCCTTACAACACTATTCAATGTTCTAGTAACAGGAATAAACAACATACAACAGGGTTTCGTCCTCATCTTCCTGGACATCTCCGCTGCTTTCGACTCTGTGAGTCATGATATACTCCTACAACGCTTGAAAGATAAGGGGATTCAAAGCACAGCACTCGAGTGGTGTAAATCCTACCTATCTAACAGGTGGCAACAAGTAAAAACAGGCCACGCATCCTCAGAACCATTCCTGCAATCACAGGGTGTACCTCAAGGATCGTCCTTATCGGCACTAATGTTTAATATCTACATGCAGCCGATATGTGACTTGATCAGATCCTTTAATGTACAATGTCTCGCTTACGCAGATGACATCCTCCTATATATGCCGTTCACAATTGAACATCCAGTATTCTCCCCAATAATCAAATGTTTTGAAGCTGTAGCTGAATGGTTGCTATCACAAAACCTTCGGATTAACCACAGCAAAACCGACGTTCTTTTTGTCACAAGGAACCGTAAGTTCATACCGCCTCCATCACTACTCGTCAACAACATAGAGTTGAAATCAAAAGCTACCATCCGTTACCTCGGCATCACATTGGATCAGCACTTGGATATGACAACTCATGTCAAGAACATCACAAAAAACGTATATTATAAGATCAAATCGCTACGTCACCTCCGCTCCCTACTAGATCCCACAGACTTCCGAACAACCTTCCAAGCATTAGTCCTCCCACACCTGGATTTTGCCAACATCATCCTACATGGCCTCCCTCAATCAACTTTAAACCCGCTCCGCCTAGCCATGAATACAGCCGCCAGAGTCCTCTCCGGCTCATCAAGATCTGACCATATAACACCCATCATGAAAGAACTGCATTGGTTACCATTACATGCCAGAATCCAGTATAAGTCTTTAGTCCTTACTTTCAAGGCACTAAATAACTACCCCCCTACGCCAATCAGCAAGCTCATCCATGGCACCCTGGAAAACAGAAAAAGGAGAACCACATCAATGAACACCTTAATTGTCCCGAAGATAATAACGAAGTGTACTAAGGCCACCTCCAACAGGGCCTTCTCCTTATTTGCTCCTCTAAACTGGAATGCACTACCTCACGAAATCCGTGCTATCAAAAACCTAATCCTATTCAGAAAAGCATTGAAATACCACCTGTTCACAAAATGCTACCCAGAAGTCAACCTAGTCACTAACAAAACTACCACCTCAATACAACATGAAAAGGGCTAGTTGGTCAACCTTTCTCTCTAGTCTTATTTATTTATTTATTTATTTACATTCTCTTATATACCGCGCTATTCTGCATCAGTGCGGTTTACATTGAACAAACTGAAATTACATTGAACAGGGCATTATAACTTGGAGATAACTATTTTACAGGGAACATGGGCTATGGAGGGTTAAGTGGCTTGCCCAAGACCACAAGGAGCACCTGTGGGACTAGAAACCCCAGTCCTTCCGGCCCAAGGTTGCTGTCCTCTAGTGGGATTTGAACCCCCGACCTTCCGGCCCGAAGTACCTTGCCCCAACCACTAGGCCACTCCTCCACTCCACTCCACTCCACTCCACTCTTATTAGTGAACCACATTGTAACATCCAATCGAGTTTGATATTACTGTATATACCATTAAGTTAATCTGTACATAGTTCCCCCGGTTGTCCTATTGTTGAAGTTCCCTGTTCAATGTAAAACTCAATGTTACTTGTATGCATTGTAGTATGTTCTTGTTCTATGTACACCGCACTGATTATAATAGCGCGGTATAAAAGAATTGTTAAATAAATAAATAAATAAATGAAAACCAAAAAAATGCCAATCCTTGACAGAGTGAATTCCCACCAAAAATCAGCACAATTTTTTGTCGGACTGAGGCAATGTGAGGATTCAACCCCTATCAATGACAATGTCCATTTTGATCAAAATTTGCAGAAAAACAACCAACAGTCTGGCTTATAACTTTAGAATGTCAACGTATCTGAGTTCACTTACACAAAACATCTCCTGTCCAATGTTGAAATCACTGAGGGATTCTTCAAGACACAGCACTGCGTTTTGGGTCTACAGTTCATTCAAAAAACCCTGCGTCAGGCACATGATCCCCATTTGATACAAACAATCTTGCAAGGAGAAACTCTCACTCAGCACTACAAAGGAGAAAGCATAGTTACTCACCTGTAACAGATGTTCTCCAGGGACAGCAGGAATCAGTCCTCACTTATGGATGATCACAATGGTAATAGCTTCTAGCATTAAAGGGAAGAAAGAGGCCAGCGTGACCACTTTATTCTCTAAGAATCTGCATTCAGAGTTTTATGAGTGGATTGCTGATCCCAATGGGAGGTTGTTTGTAAAGGTACAACTGGAGGGTAAGGCCTGGAATATAGTGAACCTATATGCTTCAAACAAAGAGCAGGGGGTGTTTTTCTGTGTGCTGGGGAACATATTGCGGGGTAGGGCAAGTTCTAGGTTGGTGGTGGTGGTGAAGGATTTTAACTTGACCTGAGACCCAAACTTGACCAATTCCAGTGGGGTGCAGTATGGGGTTCAGGATAGTGAGATTATGAAGTAAGGGAGCTTGGTCTCATAGCTGCATGGCATCTGCTCTCCCAAAACGTAGGTTGTATTCTTTTTATTCTGCAACTCATAACACCTGTTCAAGGATAAATGTTCTCTTGGTGGACAAGAAAATGATAATTACATTTACCTGGTAATTGTAGTTCCTTGAGTTACGACAGTTCAGTCCTCTACCTCTGGGTTGTCAATCTCCTCCTGCAGCTAGGAGACTGGTATGTCAGAATGATGACATCACTGGATATAGCCTGCTGCACTTCCACTCGCATCCCAGTGTAAACTATAACAAAGCAGACTCAAAGGAGCAACAAATAAGTAGCTAATCATGAAAAACCATTATCTCCAAACGAAATGTACTCCCCCTAGACAAGGCTTTCATACGACCTGCCCCGTCATCGAGAAGGCAACAAAGCACAAAAGGAAAGTAGACTCACCTGTAAACATCTGCCGCCTGCCACTAAGCGAGAATCCCCTGACACATCTGGGCGGGAAGGAGGACTGAACTGTCGTAACTCAAGGAACTACAATTACCAGGTAAGTGTAATTATCATTTCCTTATCGTTCCTCCAGTTCAGTCCTCTACCTCTGGGATGTACCAGAGCAGTAATTAATGGGAGGGACCCTTCCAGCCGGCAGATAAAACCGCCGCACCGAAACGAGCATCCGAGGCAGCCGCCACATCTAGACGGTAATGCTTGCTGAACGTGTGCAATGTAGACCAAGTTGCAGCTCTGCAAATGTCCGCTGGCGGAATCAAGGCATGCTCCGCCCAAGACGTCGCCTGCGCCCTAGTAGAATGCGCTCTGAGCCCCACCGGCGCAACACGCCCCCGAAGCAAATAAGCAGACACAATCGCTTCTCGAAGCCAACGGGCGATAGAAGCCTTGGCCGCAGCCTCCCCTTTGCGCACGCCGCCGAACAGCACAAACAAGTGCTCCGACTTCCGGAACGGCTCCGTGGCGCTCAAATACTGACGCAAAACCCTCTTCACGTCCAACCGCCGAAGACTGCGATCCGAGGCGCCCCCCTCCAGAACGGGCAAACACACGGTCTGATTAAGATGAAAGGGGGACACCACCTTTGGTAAAAAGGACGGGACCGGCCTCAGCATCACCTTTTCCCGGGAAAAAGACAAGAAAGGCTCTCGGCACGACAAAGCCTGCAGCTTGGAAACTCTCCGCGCAGAACAAATAGCCACCAGAAATACCGCCTTCAAAGTCAAGTCTTTCAACGACGCTCGACGCAAGGGCTCAAAAGGAGACTCGGTCAGGGCTGTGAGCACGAGATTCAAATCCCACGGCGGAACATGCACCCTACTGACCGGGCGCAACCGAGAAATCGCCCGAAGAAAACGCCCCACGTCAGGATGTGACCCTAACGGCACTCCATTGACCTTGCCACGATAACAGGAAAGGGCTGCCAGCTGAACTCGCAAAGAACTAGCCGCCAGCCCCTTTTCAAAGCCGTTCTGAAGAAATTCCAAGATCATCGGAACGGAAGCCGAACCCGGCCTAACGTGGTGAGACAGACACCAATCTTCAAAGATACGCCAAACACGCACATAAGTAAGGGAAGTGGAATGCTTCCGCGCCTTCAATAAAGTCGCGAACACTGCCGACGAATAACCTTTCTTCAGGAACTTAGTCCTCTCAATGGCCAAACCGTAAGCGAGAACCGATCCACTTGTGGCATGACCAGGGGGCCCTGGAGCAAGAGATCCGCCATCGACGGCAACCGCCAAGGATCCCCGTCCAGGAGACGAATCAGGTCGGCGTACCAAGGACGCCGCGGCCAATCGGGCGCCACCAACAGCACTCTTCCGGCATGCGCTCCGATCTTCTGAAGAACCCGGCCTATCAGCGCCCAGGGTGGAAACACATATAGAAGCCCGGTCGACGGCCACTGCCGAAGCAAGGCATCGATGCCCTCCGACATGCGCTCCCGACGCCTGCTGAAGAAGCGACCGACCTTGGCCGACTGAAAGGTCGCCATGAGATCCATGACCGGAGTTCCCCAGCGTCGAACTATCCGTCGGAAGATCTCGGGATGAAGCTCCCATTCTCCGGCATCCACTTGAACTCTGCTGAGGAAATCCGCGGTGACATTGTCCTTGCCCGCAATGTGCGCCGCCGAGAACGCGGTCAAGCGAGGCACTACCCACGCGAACAACTAGTCGGCTTCTGCCTACATCGCAGCACTTCCGGTGCCGCCCTGTCGGTTGATATACGCCACTGTCGCCGAATTGTCGGACAGCACACGCACCGGCTGACCGTGCACGGCGCCTTCGAACGCCTGAAGGCCCCGGAACACCGCCCGAAGCTCCAACCGGTTTATCGCCCACGAGGCTTCCACTAACTACTCTAAACCCTTAATGCTCCTTATCCATTCCTCCAAAGAGCCTCTCCTTAAGGCTCGTCGTCAAGTCCTCCTGCTGCAAGGAGACTGGTTACACTGGGATGCGAGTGGAAGTGCAGCAGGCTATATCCAGTGATGTCATCCTTTCTGACATACCAGTCTCCTAGCTGCAGGAGGAGATTGACAACCCAGAGGTAGAGGACTGAACTGGAGGAACGATAAGGAAATGGTCCCTGGGTTGATCCAGGCAGGCACTGAAACAACTGCCTGGTCTAATCATGCTCCAGTTTGGGTAGAGTTAATGTGGGACAGGAAGGCTCAAAACTTAGATTTGAAAATTCAATGAGGTCCTTCTAAAACAAGAGAATGTCCTCCGAGGCACTGAAGCACATTTGAGAATTCTTTGAGCTGAATAGGGGCAGTCGGACTTTGCAGGCGGTGACCAAGGGACGCCTCCAAGGCCACAGTAAGGGACAGACTCCTAATATGGGCAAGTAAATTGCAGAAAGAGGGATGAGGAGGTTGCTCAACTCCTTGGTCTCATTGAGACTAAGGATACGGAAAACCAGTACCATCCCATTAAGAAGGGGGGAGGGCTAGAACGGAGGAAGTTGAGGTTAGCCTTGCGTGATTGTTTGATGTCTCGGGTGCAGTGAGGCCAGGAACTCAAACAGATTTTTTGAGTACAGTAATAAAGATGGCAGTCTGTTGGCCTCGCAGCTGAAGTCTCATCGTAAAGGGAATCACATTGTGCAGATACACAGGAAGGAGAGAGGTTGAGAGACAACTCCCAAATCGATTAGAGTGTGCTTTGTGGACCTCTACTCAGAGCTATACACTTCGCATGGAGGGGGTGGGAGCAGAGACTCAGAGTTATCTTCATGATTGTGCACTTCCCACCCTGCCTCTGGAACATAGGAAAGTGTTGGAAGCAGAAATCAATAAAGAGGTGGTTTTTGAGGACTGTTTGTTCTATTCAGGCTGGAAAGGCACCTGGGATCAATGGCCTGAAGTTCTTGTTTTATAAGAAATTCAGTATGCAGTTATTAGGCCCACTGATTGAGGTTTTAACTCTATCAGAACCAGGAGTGCACTCCTAGAGTTTATGATGGTAGTAGGAATCACTATCATTCCTAAAGAGGGGAAGGACTCATTCCAGTGTGGGTCATATAGATCTATCTCATTGCTGAACCTGGACACTGAACTCCTGGCTAAGATATTAGCTAACAGGCTCAACTGCTTCCTACCCAGCCTGGTGGGAGACGATCAAGAAGGTTTTGTACAGGGAAGGCAAACAGGGAACAACATTGAAAAGGTTTTGTGGGTAATGTGGTGGGTAAAAAGAAGGGGCAGCCCTGTAGTACTCCTCTCAAACAACGCTGAAAAAGCTTTTGATAGAACTGAGTGGAATTTCATGTTTGAGACCATGAAGCAGATGCAAAGCAGGTTTGTCGAGGACGCACCCCCTTGACGCCCTGTTACACCCTCACAGATATACAGTTACGGCAGAGCACGCTACCTGGATATTCAGCGCTAGCCAGCAGGCTGAAGATGCTGCATATCTGGTCATGTGCCACTTGTACAGGTAAGATTGCATTTTCGCTGCCTGACCAGGATTTCAATACTGGGCCCTTTATCTTTATTTCTATTTTCTTCTGCAGCTTCTTGGGAAGCTCTGCCCATTCCTTTTCCTTTACGCCCTGCAGCAATTCTTCAGTTCTGGCCTTGGAATCCATCATGGCTTTGTGCATCATGCCAGTAAGCGCTTAACCTCTTCCTCTGGGGTCCTTGCTTTCCCTTTCTGAGTGTACAGGAAATGCTTGCAGGTCACTGGGTACTTCACCCAGACTCTCCAGCCAGTATCCAAATGAAGAGTCACTCCACCTGCTGCAAATAATACTTAACCTCTACCTGAGATTCATTTAACCTCTATCCAAGGTTAATGGTGGCTGTATACATCCAATCTGACTGTGGTTTGGGTCAGACACCAGGCTTTTCAGCTGCCAATTCTGGCTTTAACACTGTTTTCAAGTCTGTTTAACACTCCAATTTAGTCCCCCGTTCCAGACCTGCTTGCCTGAAGGCACCATATAAAAAGAAATAAAAATCCTGTCTTCTAGTACTTAGACTTTCCCCAGACCCTCTCTAGGGGAAGGCTAGTTCCAAGTTCAGTCCATCTTGCAGACCACCCCTCCCCCTAGGAGAGGCCTTGCTTCTCCAGCAGATTTAGGGCTCTGTGCCTATATGGGAGACACCAATCCTACCGCAACCACCATTTATCACTGCTAGGGGGCGCTGTGAACACTTGTGGGGAATGATCTCCCTGGAACTTTGCCTTCTTTGATAACAGGCTCATTTCCATACAGTGCACACAAGTAACACAAACTTATTCCTCCAGTTTAACCAAAACAAAGCACTAACAACAAAGCACAGTTACTTACCTGTAACAGGTGATCTCTGGGAACAGCAGGAATTAGTCTTCACATATGGATACGTCGGTACCGACGGAGCCTGCACGGGAATGCTCCCCAGCATCCAATCAGAAAGCTTTTGGGAGCATCCCTCGCGCCTGCGTGCTGACTTCCCGCCTTTCCCACTATCTCTCCTCAGTTGAGTTTCATAGCTGAGACAGAAGGAGAGAAAGAGGAAAGGAAATAGATAGATACAACTCCTAGGGGAGGTGGGTGGGTTGTGAAGACTAATTCCTGCTGTTCCCAGAGATCACCTGTTACAGGTAAGTAACTGTGCTATCTCCAGGAACAAGCAGGAATGAGTCTTCACATATGGGGACTCCCTAGCTGTGGGTGCCAGGGGAGATCCCATAAAATGCGTATCCCTGGAACAGGACGGCATTTCCTAAACCTGGATCCCCGGCATCCCCTGAGGGATGGGGGGTAGGAGTTGAATAGAGCAGAGCTGTGGAGGAACAGCGAATCTCAAGACTACAGGAAAAAGAGTCTTTAAAATGTATGTCAAGTATCATTAAAATATTTAATGAACTAGCACAATATAGAGCTTACCTACTGGATTGTAGGAAGTAGAACTGTGATGGAGTGTACTGCAGATGCAGTAGCAAAATCCCCAAGGGAACTTCACAGCATAAGAACATAAGAAATGCCATACTGGGTCAGACCGAGGTCCATCAAGCCCAGTATCCTGTTTCCAACAGTGGCCAATCTAGGTCATACGTACCTAGCAGTTTCCCCAAAAGACACAGGTTCTGCAGTGCTTGTACTAGGTCAAGCATTGATATCCTGGGTCCCTTTTTAATAGTGGTTTATGGACCTTTCCTCCAGGAACTTGTCCAAACCTTTTTTAAACCCAGCTATACTAACAGCCCTTACTACATCCTCCGGTAACAGATTCCAGAGTTTGATTACACGTTGAGTGAAGAAATATTTTCTCTTATTTGTCTTAAATAGTTTACCCCGTAGCTTCATTACATGTCCCCTAGTCCTTCTATATTCTGATAGCGTAAACAATTGATCCACGTTTATCCGTTCCACTCCATTCATTACTTTATAGACCTCTATCATATCTCCCCTCAGCCGTCTCTTTTCCAGGTTAAAGAGCCCTAACCTTTTTAGCCTCTCTTCATAGGAGTAGCCTTCCATCCCCTTCACCAATTTGGTGGCTCTTCTCTGTACTTTTTCTAATAAC
Organism: Ichthyophis bannanicus; assembly: GCA_033557465.1. NCBI lineage: Eukaryota > Metazoa > Chordata > Amphibia > Gymnophiona > Ichthyophiidae > Ichthyophis > Ichthyophis bannanicus. The sequence continues at coordinate 198,303,628 of CM066032.1, read as the reverse complement.
TCTATGTCCTTTTTAAGATACGGTGACCAGAATTGCACACAATATTCAAGGTGCGGTCGTACCATGGAGCGATACAGAGGCATTATAATATCCTTTGTTTTATTCTCCATCCCTTTCCTTATGATACCTAGCATTCTATTTGCTTTCTTGGCCGCCGCTGCACACTGGGCGGAGGGTTTTAACATGTTATCCACGATGACTCCTAAATCTTTTTCCTGGGTGGTGGTTTCTAATGTGGAGCCTTGCATCGTGTAACTATAGTGTGGGTTGTTCTTTCCTAGGTGCATAACTTTGCACTTGTCCACATTAAATTTCATCTGCCATTTGGATGCCCAGTCTTCCAATTTATCCAGATCCTCCTGCAGTTTTCCACAATCCTCTTGGGTTTTAACAACTTTAAACAGTTTTGTGTCATCTGCAAATTTGATAACCTCACTTGTTATTCCCTTTTCCAGGTCATTTATGAATATGTCAAAAAGTAGCGGACCCAGTACAGATCCCTGGGGTACTCCACTATTCATCTTTTTCCATTGGGAATATTGGCCATTTAGCCCTACCCTCTGCTTTCTATCTTTTAACCAGTTCCCGATCCACAATAGTACACTGCCTCCTATCCCATGACTTTTTAGCTTTGCCAAAAGTCTCTGATGGGGGACCTTGTCAAAAGCTTTCTGAAAGTCCAGATACACTATATCAACCGACTCACCTTTGTCTACCTGTTTATGCACACCTTCAAAAAAACAGATCAGATTAGTAAGACAAGATCTTCCTTGTCTAAAGCCATGTTGGCTGTCTCCCATTAGGCCATGACTATCTACATGCTGTGTAATTTTGTTCTTTATGATGGTTTCTACCATTTTCCCTGGTACTGACGTCAGGCTCACCGGTCTGTAATTTCCCGGGTCACCCCTGGAACCCTTTTTAAAAATTGGTGTTACGTTGGCGACCCTCCAATCTTCAGGTATTACAGATGATTTTAATGAAAGTTCACAGATTACCAATAGCAGGTCTGCAATCTCATATTTCAGTTCTTTCAACACTCTGGGATGTATACCATCCGGTCCAGGTGATTTGCTACTATTCAGTTTATCAAATAGTTGTAATATATCTTCCCGGTGTAGCAATATTTCTCTCAATTCCTCTGCAGTATCACCTTTAAATACCACTTCAGTCTTGGGTAACATCCCTACATCTTCCTCAGTAAAGACCGAAGCAAAGAATTCATTCAGTCTCTCTGCTATAGCCTTGTCTCCTCTTACTGCCCCTTTTACCCCTCTATCATCTAATGGTCCAATTGACTCCCTCACAGGCCTTTTGCTACGAATGTACTTGAAAAAGTCTTTATTTCGTGTTTTTGCTTCCGTAGCAAGTTTCTTCTCAAATTCCCGCTTTGCCTGCCTTATCAATGCTTTGCATTTAACTTGCCAGTGCTTGTGCTGTTTCCAGTTTTCATCATTTGGCTCTTTTTTCCATTTCCTGAAGGTTGCTCTTTTGGCAGCAACAGCCTCTCTGACCTCACCTTTAAACCATGCTGGCAGTTTTTTGGACTTTCTTCCACTTTTCTTAATGCGTGGAATACAGCTGGTCTGGGCTTCGAGGATAGTATTTTTAAATAACACCCAAGCTTGCTTTAAGTCTTTAACCTTTGGAACCGCTCCTTTTAGTTTTTTCCGAACTATATTCCTCATTCTATCATAGTCTCCCTTTTGAAAGTTAAAAGGTAGTACTGTGGATTCCTTTACTATCTGTCCTCCACTGATTAAATCAAACATGATCATACTATGATCACTATTGCCAAGTGGTCCCAACACCCTTATTTCTTGCACCAGATCTGGCGTTCCACTAAGGACTAGGTCCAGTATGGCTTCCCCTCTGGTCGGTTCATGAATCAGCTGCTCCAAGAAGCAGTCATTTATTTCATCTAGAAACTTTATCTCTTTAGCTTGTCCTGCTGTGACACTGTCCCAGTCGATACCGGGGTAATTGAAATCACCCTTATTACTACTCTGTTGTGGCTTTTGTTAGCTTCCTTGATTTCTTTGAGCATTTCATCATCCATTTGTTCATTCTGGCCAGGCGGTCGATAGTATACTCCCACTGCCATCACCTTCCCCTTCATAAATGGAATTTCAATCCATAGAGATTCTACAGCAAATTTTGTTCCCTGCAAAACTTTAATCCTTTCTGACTCAATGCCCTCTCTAACATAGAGCGCAACCCCTCCACCAATTTGTTCAGCTCTATCATTACGATATAGTTTGTATCCAGGTATCACAGTGTCCCACTGGTTATCCTCCTTCCACTCATGTCTCTGAGAGTGCAATCATATCTAACCTCTCATTTAGTGCTATATATTCTAATTCTCCCATCTTATTGTTTAGACTTCTAGCATTGGCATACAAGCATTTTAGAGACTGTATTTTATTAATATTAATCTGGCTATTGGTAGGCAGGGGTAATTGGGAATCTTTATGCTCTGTCTGCTCCTTACTCAAGGGCATTTGGGCTACTATACTCCCTTTTGGAACCTCACTGCTTTTGGAAGTATCCTTCAAGGATACCTTTGTCCGAACCATGCGCTCTTGGGTGACTGTCGGCTTTCCCCTATTTTCTAGTTTAAAAGCTTCTCTATCTCTTTTTTAAAGGTTAATGCCAGCAGTCTGGTCCCATCCTGATTAAGGTGAAGCCCATCCCTTCGGAAGAGCCCCCCCTTTCCCCAGAATGTTCCCCAGTTCCTAACAAATCCAAAACCCTCATCCTTGCACCATTGTCTCATCCACGCATTGAGACTCCGGAGCTCTGCCTGTCTTTTGGGTCCTGCACGTGGAACAGGAAGCATTTCGGAGAACGCTATCCTGGAAGTTCTGGATTTCAACTTCCTACCTAAAAGCTTAAATTTAGCCTCCAGAACTTCCCTACCACATTTTCCTATGTCATTGGTACCAACATGTACCAAGACAGCAGACAGCAGTGAGGATGAAGTCCCAAACCTGGAATGGGCAGGTGACCCAGGTGTCAACTGGGGTAGGAGAAGAACGGCAGGTCTTCAATGGAAAGCTTTATGGGAAAAAGCTGAAAACTCTTTTAGGTACAGAGTTATTGACATTGAGAACTAAAAGAAGAAGACTGACCGATCTGGAGAATTTGCCCAGTCCTAAAAGGAAGAGGGGTTATGGAAAAAAGCCCCTATTCCCAAGGAGAAAAGAAGTGTACTCAAAATACTGAAGAAGTACACTGTCTTCCCTAGCTGGTAAGAGATAGGAAGACATTAAAGTTTAATACTTCATAGACAGGGAGATCTATAACAAAAATAGAAGCTGTTAACATCACAGCAATAATATTGTGTACAACCGCTCCCACTTACTGAGCCTTATGAAAATAGGCAAGTGGACTGTCTGGACCCCTACGAAGGGAAAAACTTTATAGCACAGATAGTTAGGGAGATAGCAGGTAATACTTAGCGTCCTGTGGACATCTCCCCATGGGCACATATATATATATATATATATGGAGAGACATACATATCTATATATACGTGTATATATGTCTAGATATGTGTGATATATGTATATATATATATATATATATATAGGCATGACTTATGCCCGCACAGACTACAGAAATATGTATGTATAGGACATATACATACACAAAAATAAGTCTGCGGAGACATGCCTGCAACTGAGCCCCACAAAAACATTCACATGGGGAATGTGATGGGAACGATTCATCTAATAATGAGGGGGTAAAAACCACCTGAAGATATATAGAGAATCTATTTGTGTGGTGCAGGAATGTAGTTCAGTGGAATAAACAGTATGATTGCGTGAAAAAACAGAGGGTAATAACAGTCTGGCAAGAGCACGTCAGGAGTACTTTAGGACTCTGGCATATCCAAAGGACAAAAACAAAACGCATAGAGTAAGACACCAGGATGACTCAGCCAAGGGACACAGGGTATCATGTACAGTAAAAGAGTATGCGTTGTCCAAGTGGAGCAGAAAGCATAATGCCAAGCTGTAAGGAAAAAAGGGGTAGATTCCTGCAAGATTGGGAACTCCTTGGACATTCACGCCATGGAATGATTATATAAACTTTTTCTACTACATGGGAAAAACCTTCAGAGACAGTTCAATGCTCTGTGCAAGGGCCCATAGTAGAAAGCTTCTCTGAAGATTGCAGAGAGCATAGTGCAGGAGGATTATAAGATAAAACTGACAGAAGTCAGGTGTGTTGCCACATCCCAGGGAAGGATATGGCTAGAAGAAGAGAACCTGCAGTGAATAGAATTATGCAAGATAGTTGAAAGTAGCTTGCAATGAGCATTAAAGTAATCACTTGAACTCCTGCATATACAGCAACTGAACAAAACAGCAGAGGGGATTCTCCTGTATGAAAACAGAGAGAAAACAGACAAAGGGAGCAGAGAGATTCCCGTCCCTGTCTGATGAGTTGTTCAGAGCATGCATTGAAGGATAGCAAAAAGTCTACACTGGAAGAAAAAAAAGTGTTTCAGTATGGTACCAACTCAAGCAGGGGAACCCTGGAAGAGAGGGGGTTGGAAAGTGACTTACCATATGGTAAGTCAGCTGAAGGAAAAGATGTCCATATGGGGACAGAAACTATCATGGGATAGTTGTAACTTCCCTTCGTGGTAGTAAGAAGGGGAGAATTCTGTAACCCAGGGACAAAAGTATCAGCTTAGCATACTGAAAAAGAAAGAACCAGTGTAGAGTTTGAATAATAAACTTCTGCTAACAAGAAGTTAACTGTAGATTGCAATACACAGGAACCTATGGTTGCTGGTTATGATTAGACTGGCTAGAGTCTGGAGACTTCAGACTAGGATGAGATGTCCCTTGCTTGGGTACATCAGGAGGATGGGCAGGAGAAGGGTGAAACCTTCTTTTCTTAGGGAAAGAAGGTTTGGTAGGACATTTCCTACGTCCTGGGGAAAAAGAAGGCTTAGGATGGTTTCCAGAACCAGGGAAGTCAGTGGAGCAATGAGCAACCTGACGTAAAGCCTCTTTATTGAAGAGATTTTCTCCAGTACAAGGAGAGTTACACAGTGTATGTTGTGCCCATCTGCTCAAGTCTGAAGCTTGCAGCCAGGCTGTACGACGTGCTCCAATGGCAATAGCAGAGGCTCTGCTAACAGACTCAAAAGAGTCTAGAGAAGCACGAGAAAGAAACCAAGAGATATTCCTGCTATGATTAAGAAGCAAGGAATAGTCAGTGGCCTTAGGCTCTGACAAAAAAGGGGACAAAAGAGATAATTTCTCTGTGACTTCCTGAAGTGTCAGGCTCATATAAAAAATATATGAGATAATCCTTGAAGCCAGCATAGAGTTTGGAAGGTTTGACGTCCAAAGGCATCAAGTGCTTTAGATGCACGACCAGGCGGATAAGAAGAGTGCTTCTTCTTGCTTCTTACCTTCCTCATTGCTGATTCCACTACAAGGGAATGATGTGGAAGTTGGTTTTTCTGAAAGCCCGGAGAGGGAGGCACCTGATACAGAACATGCATGGCTGTAGAAGGCGAAGGAACCCTTAAAGGTGATTCCCAAATCCTCAGAAGAAGGTCCTGCAAAGAATGATGTAAAGGAAGCATTATATTTTCCTTTTCTGCAGGATCTTGGTTAAGAGTAGAGCCAGGAATAGGAATGGCAAGAAAGGTTGCCATGTCAAGGAGAAATTTCTGAAAAGAAGGATCTCCAATAGGAACTATTCCTGGGTAGGCTGAGGTTGAAGAAGCAGCTTGAGCACCAGAAGACATACTGGACTGGTGCAGAAAAAGAATCCTGCTAGATGGAGTTCTGATTCGAGGCAGTTAGTACTGCATCATCGGTTCCCGGTATCGATTCCAAGCTAGGCATAGAAAGGATCGATGGCACCGATGGAACTGCAGGAATCGACATCGATACCGATAGCGGTATCGGACACGGTAATGCCATCGAAGCAGGTACCGAGGTAACCCGAGAGGCTTGGTAAATATCCTCGGTACTGCATAATCGGGAACGATATGGGTCGGTTCCCAAACGCGTTGGTACCAAGTCATCTAGACTGGATAGCGATTCCAGACTGGGCATCGAGGGGAGCAGGTCTATCGATGCATGCCTAGAAGGTACCGACATCGGTGGTGGTATCGGCGATGCCGATACAGGAAAGTCAATCAGCGTGTTATCGATCGGTACCGAAGGTACCGAGGATGTCTGATGACAATTCCTGGTGAAGAGAGGAATACTCGACACCGATGCCGGGGTATCGGTACCGCTCGAAGCCGATACCAACCCCGAACATGGCGAAGATAGAGGAAAGTCAATCTGGGTGGTATTGATCGGTCCAGAAGGTACCGAGGATAGCAGATGACGATCCCTGGTAAAGAGTGAAACACTCGACACTGATGCCAATGCCAGGGTATCGGTACCGCTCGAAGCTGGTACCAACCCCGAGCATGGCGGAGATACAGGAAAGCCAATCTGGGTCGCATCGATCGGCCCCGAAGGTACCGAGGACACCAGATGACGATCCCTGGTGAAGAGTGCAGCACTCGACACCGGTGCCGTTGCCGGGTTATTGGTACCCCGTGAATGCTTTGGAGCCCGAAGACTCCCGCCGGGGTTTTATTGCCAATGGGATCTTGAGGGCAAGGCCGGAGCCGTCATCATGCTGTGCATGAGACTTACCCTTCAAGAATTGGCTAGTCTTAACAGACTGTTTGTGGGTTACCTGATCCTGGAGAGAAGAAAAAACCGGTGTCCTCACCTCAGGAGGACAAACGGCATCGAGGGAAACTCAAAAAAGGGAAGGTCTTCTCCCAATAGTACAGCCTGATGGTTCAGGGGAAAAAGGGTCAGGACCCAAACAGGTTAGACAACAAGCCTTGGAGTCTAAAAAGAAAACTATGTTTCCACAATGAAGGCACTTCTTAGGAGAAGAAGGCTCCATGTTGGAAAGGCCTGGTAGGCCCAAAAAGTTAAGACAAAAAACTGAGGAGAAAAAATGTTTCTAATTTTAGAAAAGAAAAGAATAATGCACCGGCGGTACCGGTATCGGCGGGAAGAACAACCGCAACCACAAGAAAACAAGAAATAAGAATTTTAAAGAGAAAAGTTTCTGCGGTGACAGGAGGACGTCCTGTCGGCTCCGCGGAAAAACGAAAACCGAGGAGAGACAGTGGGAAGGGCGGGAAGTCAGCGCGCAGGCGCGAGGGATGCTCCCAAAAGCTTTCTGATTGGATGCTGGGGAGCATTCCCGTGCAGGCTCCGTCGGTACCGACGTACCCATATGTGAAGACTCATTCCTGCTTGTTCCTGGAGATAATAAGGTAGACTTATTATGTAGGATAAAATACCAGTAAGAACTTCAGAAACAGCTATAATCTCTCTCTATCATAGTACAAGTGAATAACAATCTCTATGGTTCTCCATCCAACAACTACAAGTCTTTCTTTCCAACTTCTTTTTTTTTTTTTTTTGCTGTTGTTTTTTATTCTTTAAATTTGTATTGAACACCACCACCAAAAATACAAAAGAATTCTCAGTGCAAGAATATATTCAGCACAATGAAAAGAACACCCACGAAACAATCCCCCCCCACTAATCCCCCTCCCCCCTCCCCGTTCAAGGATTGTAATCTTTGCCTTGTAAAGGAGTGCAAGGCCTGCGAGCTCCAATAAAAAACAGGATGCCCCTTGGTTCTCTCCAGAACTACGTACATCTCTACTCCAATTAAGGAAGTTAGAAAGAAAATGGAGACACACCCACAACAACCAGGATCAAGAAGAGTATCTTACCCACCTCAAAAAGCACCGCGAACTAACTGGGACTACAAGGAAAGAATTCCACTCCAACCTTCTCAGCAAAACATTAAACAGACCACGCAATCTCTTCAATTTAGTAAAAACATTAACCAAAGATCCATCGCCACCTCATCAAGAATTTGTACAACCACAGCTATATGCTAATTTCATCCAAGCCAAAATGGTCAAGGTGAACACAACGCCATCACAAATACTAATCCAACTCCCGCAAGCTCAAGCATCACTCGATAAATTCTCACCACCATCAAGAAAAACCATCGAAGAAATTATCGCTACCATAAATACCACCACGGCACCAAATGACCCATGTCCAGCACACTGGATCAAAACCTTACGTGCCGAGCTTAGCCCTTACATAGCTAAGATCGCAAATATCTCCTATCTAACTGGGATCTTCCCTACCGCCCTTAAACATCAATACGCCCTCTGCTAAAAAACAACCTGATGGACCCAACGAAGGAAGAGTCTTACCGCCCAATCTCCAGCATTCCCTATATAGCCAAGATACTTGAAAAGGAAACTCAGAGGCAGATCCAACACCATATTGACACAGCAGCCCCGTTAGACCCATGCCAACATGGATTCCGAGAAGCTCACGGAACAGAAACACTCATGACTTCACTACTTAAACTCATTTGTGGGATTGACAACATTCACATGGCCATTGCAATGATTTTTCTGGACATATCAGCGGCATTCGACTCAGTCGACCATAAGATTATGCTAGCTAGACTTCATGAAAAAGGCATCCGTAACCAAGCCTGGAACTGGTGCAAATCTTACTTAGATGAGCGCTGGCAACAGGTCCGTACAGGCAACATTACATCTGAACCCTTCAAACAGAAACAGGGAGTACCTCAAGGCTCATCTCTATCTGCGTTGCTTTTTAATATATACATGCAACCAATCTGCCAAATCACCAGAGACTTCGGTATATCCTGCCTACTATACGCGGATGATGTGCTAATATTCACACCAATCAATATATCAAACCCTGACTACTCTCCATTAATCAACTGTTTCAACACAATAACCGACTGGCTTCTCAATCAGAACATGAGAATAAACTTCAAGAAAACCGAAGTACTCATAGCCACAAGAAACAAGCAATTTTCTCCGCCAACCACCCTCATAGTAAGAGATGCAGAACTCCCAATCAAAGCCTCCATAAAGTACCTCGGTGTGATACTCGACCAAAAACTCAATCTTAAAGAGCACATAAAGAACACAGTAAGGTCAATTTACTACAAACTAAAAACACTGCGACACCTGAAACCAATGATGGAGACAAAGGACTTCCGTACAGTCTTCCAAGCGATAGTCACACCGCATTTTGACTATGCGAATATCATCCTTCATGGCCTCCCCAAGAATACACTAAATCCACTTCAACTGACGATGAACGCGGCAGCCCGCATCTTATCTGGAGCTTCTATAAGAGATCATATAACACTAATACTGATCGATCTGCACTGGCTTCCGATAAACTGCAGAATAACATACAAAACCCTCCTCATCACATTCAAGGCTATTAATAAATTATCTCCTGCATCGATCTCAAATCTCATCACCCTGACACCAAACAGACCCAGGAGACTAGTAGCAGAAAACACACTAGTTACTCCTAGTATCTCCACAAAATGGACACAACAAACTACTAACAGAGCTTTTGTGTCCTATGCCCCCAAGTGCTGGAACAATCTACCTCCAAACATCAGATCAATCAGGGATATCACCCAATTTAGAAAGTCCATCAAGCACTATTTATTCACTTTGCACTTCAGGCTACCATACACACAATAGAACCGGCTCTCGCCCACTCAGATAACTCCTACACATAACAGCAATCCAGAACAAAGGATCAAAATGTGAAAACACTGTATTCCTGTCAAATATCGAATCTTGATGTAACCTACTCAATGTATATATAATCATGTATAATTATGTAGATAGTTATCCCCAGTTCACACCCAGTTTATCTTTCCTGTTATATGTAAACCTAGATCAGTCATGTATTGGCAGGTATATTGTTGTTCAATGTAAACCGCACTGATGATGAATAGTGCGGTATATAAAAAATGTTAAATAAATAAAATAAATAAAAAGTGGAGATGCACAATGAAATAAGCAAACAAGGGCCAGCCCCCCACATTCTTCCGCCAAGTAAGTTTGCCCAACTACTGACGGTTGCTACACCTCCATCTCTCCTACCAACAAGGCCCCTCTGGCTTTACTTCATTGTTCAAACTTCTCCCAGGCTTTCTGGTAGGCAAACATGCGCCTCTGGCATAAAGCCATGAGTTTTGCCATACCCTGAATATATTTGAGTATACACACTAACACACTCATCTGAGGGATAGCTGCACTTTTCCAACACTGTGCAATTATTAACCTTGCCACAATGCATAAGCAGCGCATCCATGTACTATCAGCATCACCTTACAAGTGAAGGCCTTTATGCAAAAGCATCAGGACTGGTGAAAGAGCCATACGACGCTGCAAGACTTCAAACAGGAAATTAGAGATGCGTTTCCAGAAGGGCATGATAAGTGGACAAGTCCACACATGTGTAAAAAGGTACCATAGTCACCACACTTACGCCAAAACATTCCATACTCCCATCCCAGGGAATGAAGCCTATAGAGCGCATAGTACCAGCAGTAATAAATTTTATAGGCATTTTCAATTAGATAAATCGCTTGAAGCCCTTTATATAGTTGCTGTATTACTGGGGCTCAATCAGTATCATCCCAGTACACCCCCAGGTCTGCCTCCCAACGCTGGATCGGTCTCTCAGCCCCAGAAGGCTCCAGAGCCTGATATAGGTGAGAAACACAACCTTTCATGGAAATACATCCAAAGGCCTGTTCTAATATATGGTATTCAGAGGACCATATACCTAAGCAATGTATGCCTCGCTCTTGAGAAAGTGACACACTTGCATGCATGGGAAAAAATCCCGTGTCTCCAAGCCAAACTCCCCTTGAGCCTCTGAGAATGACAAAACCTTCCCCTCCTACCACAACTGTCCCAATATGTACAAACCCAAGCTCTCCCAGCATTTAAATGCCAAGTCATCAATACCCGGAGGGAACAGGGAGTTGTTTCGAATGGAAGTCAAATGTTAGGCCTTCAAGTGACCCAATATTCTCTTCCTTAGCCTCTCCCATATCTGTAAAGTATGACCCACTCACAGATTGTCACCCATATGCCGCCGCATCTCCAGGTCAGGGAGCCACAAAAAGTCCCAAAGGAGATAAGGCCCCAAGGTATTCTGCTCAATCTCCACCCATTCCTTCCCAATGCAGGCTCCCCACTTCAACTCCCCCAAAACTAGTTTGCCCAATAATACCTTTGGATGTCAGGGACTCCCAGACCCCCCTTATCCTGAGGCTGAAATAATGTCCTCCTAGCTATAGGGGGTGGGTGATAACCCCAAAGAAATCCCATTATTACTCTCAGCCATTTATGGAACATAGCCAGGGAGATTTTCACTGGCAAGACATAAAATAAATATAAAAACTTGGGCAATACTATCATCTTTTTTTTTATTATTATTTATGAAATTTGAATACAAATGAAATATAAGGAAAACCATCCAAACACCAGCAAGTAACAATACTAAACAATGACCAATATAAATAAAATTATAAAATTATGGCAAAGCCCATATCTAGGGAGTATATACCTGATACTATAACAAAGTATAAAATTCAAAAAGAAAGGAAAACAAACACAATTATGTACTACATTTGGAGAGCTTTACCTTATTATCCATCCCAAACTCTAATCCTGCATCTCCCTATCCATAACAAATTTCTGTAAATGAGATACATCAGTAAATACAAACATATGTCCCTGCAATGCAATGCGGCATTTACAAGGGAATTTCAGAAAATAAGTAGCTCCCAGGCCTAAAACCCACGGCTTCAGCTCTAAAAACTGTCGCCGCTGGGCCTGGGTAACACAGGTAACATTAGGAAAAATGTTTATCTTCTGACCACAAAACAAGGTTTCCTTGTGTTTGAAAAACAACCTTAGAATCTTAAGCTTAAAGGACTTAGAACCAAACGTCACCAATAATGTGTTACGCTTGGTAATGTCTGCGGAATCCTCCAGGAAAGAAGTTAGATGCTGGCTAGCTGTAGGGTGAAGAGAAAAAGTCCCCTCCCCCCTCCCCCCAACCACAGCCCAGACTTAATGAGGTATATAATAAACTTGAACCACATCAATTTCTTCCACAAGTTTCAAAACGTCTACAAAATACTTTTTAAGAAGAATTTGAGGAGATAGCAAATGAGTTACAGGAAAATTAAGAAACCAAAGATTTATTGCTCAAGTTTGATTTTCAAGGGCTTCAAGCCTCCCATGAATAAGCTAAGAATCATTAATACAGGAAACATTAAAGGCAACATATGGTTTAACCTGAGAGTCCACTTGAGCAAGCACCTTATCTAATACTGCCACTTTTTAATCCAAATCATTCAGCTTATCTACCACCCCCACAGTAAATGTACACAAAGAAGTCACTGTTGCAGATAAACGCACATCAATGTTCTGTGGGTGACTGTCCTACCTCTGCCCTGCACTCATTGTCCAGGGAAAGGTTTCTGTGGATGCAGAATATATATTCAAAAAGAAAGAGAACTATAATGCCGTTTATAACAAAATAAAATGAGTTATAATTTTATAATTTGGTGTTATAAACCATGCTGTGATTCTTACTTTTTCTTTTAGTTCCTTGGCATATGAGCATCTTGCATTTCCTGTTTATTCAGAAGGTGGGAAGTGTTGTGTTGGGGCGCCAAGTCACTCATGTTATGTGGACGTGGGAGGTGCTGCATGATGCTGTTGAGTCCCTCTTTTTTAACATATTTAGCAGTATGTTTCCTAAGCTTTGTGCTGGTAACATATGAACATAAAAAATGCCATATTGGGTCAAACCAAGGTCCATCACACCCAGTATCCTGTTTCCAACAGTGGCCAATCCAGGTCAAAAGTACCTGGTAGGTTCCCAAAAAGGTACACAGGTTCCACAATGCCTCTCTTGGGAGAAGCAGTGGATTTCCCGGGTCTTCTTTAATAATAATTTAAGCAACTTTCCTCCAGCAACTTGTCCAATCCTTTTTTAAAACCCAGCTACACTAACAGCTTTTACTATGATCCTTCGGTAACTAATTCCAGAGGGCCATAGACTAACTGCAGGGAGGCAGTTACATCTTTATCTTTATTAAAACATTTGATAGGCCGCCCATTGGGAGCCATCTGGACGGTTTACAATAACAACAGTATACATAAGAAAAGCCAGAAACAGAAAAGGAACGACAATGCCAGACAAGAAAGTGCACACCCATACAGGACTAAAGAGAAAAAGAGCCTGCGTGGAAGGAGAGGAGGAAACAGGGGGGTCAGGGAAAAGGAGGTCATGGGCAGTACAGAAGAGGTGGGTTTTCAGGACAGACTTGAATTTGGCAAATCATTCTTCTTGATGGATTAGGGGAGAAAGGTAATTCCACAGTGATGGGGCTAGGAAAAAGAAGGCGGAATGCCGGATTTGCTACAGGAGGGCACGGGCAGGAGACGGGAGGTCAAGGCGGTTGGTGTGCAGGGACCGGAGGCTATGAGGTAGAGTACGAAAGTGTATTGAGTCGACGCCGACGTCACCCATATGTGGAGGACTGACTTCCTGCTTGGTCCTGGAGAATTTTATTTTCAATTTAATGACCGGACTTGGTGCTATCTTTACATTGTATACAGTACATGGACATGCATCTCTTTCTATTGCATTGTATGCAGAATCTAACTTCTTGGGATTGCAGTTTATTAATTTTTATCTACAAATGTTTATTTTTAGGTTATGGCCGCTTATTCTGTTCTCGGTGAGGGTCTGTGTTCTGAATGTGTGACCAAGGCCAGGTGTTCTGTTAATATGGAGTTTGTATGTATGGATCTGCACTTTAGTAATCTGATTGGTTCAGCTTTTCAAATAGGTGTTGGATGTTCCAGGGCCCACTACAGTATTTACAGTGATGCTTTTTTTGGGTGGGCTCCTTATGTGAGTTTTGGAAGTTGGTGCTGGTATGGTATGGTAGATTTGCTCCATAGATCCTCAGTGACTTTGTAGAGTTTTGTATTAGTTCACAATATACAGTGTGATATACACACAATAAACAGTCCCTCCTTACTGAGAGTCCGAACTTGCAAGAAAGGCTCCCAGTTGCACAGTTTGTCCTACCACAGTAGTTGCCGACCAAGTGCTGCTCCCCCTGAGCACCTCTGGCATCGCCGATCTCCTCAGCATCGCTCTGTGCCATCCAAATCAGCGCGGGTCCCGGGAAAAAGTGGCAAACTCTCCCACCAAAACCAGCGCAGCTCAGCTGTGTGATTATGTGACACCGAGCTGCTACAGTTCTAGTGGGAAGGTACACTGCCACGGGTGTCCCAGGAGAATGCTTGTTAGTGAGATACTAAGAATCAGATTTTATTTTTTTTTTAGATATTGAGTTCTGTGGGAAAATGTCCTATTTCTGCTCTGCACCCACTGTTGAGGGAGGGGGTTCGGTGAATGCAAAATATATGTTCAAAAATAAAAAGCAAGAACCATAATGCAGTTTATAACAAACAAAAAAAAATCAGTTATAATTTGGTTTTAAAGGGGACTGTTGTAGTAGCTGATATGGAAGGACAGACTAGATAAACCATGTGGTCTTTTTCTGTCGTCATTTTTCTATGTTTCTATAAACTGTGCTGTGGTTCTCGCTCTTTAGTTTCTTGACGTGCAAACATTTTGCATTTCCTCCACATGATCTAATCGACTTTTTGGTTTGATTCAGTCCTTAACTAGAGTTTTGAGAAAGCCCCCTCTCACACACCCCCCCCCCCCGGGCACCATCTCATCCCTCATCTCAGGCAACAGATTGCTTTGAGCCGCCCCTGCAGGGAACCGTAATTTAAAGAGTTCAGCCAGGAGGAATCTATAGGTAAATTTACCCCCAAATAGCGAAAGTGCAATTTTGCCCACCTATAGGCATATGTTGCCTTCAAAAGTGCCTTATTTGCAGGGGAGAGATGTATAGGCAATAACTCTGACTTGGCTTCGTTCATCTTAAAACCAGAGACCTCCCCAAATCTCGCTAGCTCCTTTCCCACCCTAATGAGGGAATGGACCTGGTCAGAGAAGATAAAGAGTAAATCATCTGCAAACATGGACAATTTATGCTCCTGAGGTCCTCCAGCAATCTCCCTAATGTCCTTTCGGGAGCAAATATAGAACGCTAACGGTTCCATCGTCAGGGCAAATAATAACAGAGATAGGGTGCATCCCTGATAGGTCCCCTTCCGTAATTCAAAGGGTGAAAAGTATGCTACATCAGACGTGTATTAGACATGCATTAGACATGGAGTAGGTCAAGTATACAAAACCTGAATCCACTGGGTAAAGGTCCCTCCCAGGCTAAATTTCTCAAGGACCTTAACGAGATAGGACCAGTAAACCCTATTGAAAACCTTTTCGGCATCAACAGTGAGAAGAGCAGACTGCCCTGTTCCTTTTGTCCCCAGATGAATAAAGTTAAAAATCTTCCATAGTCAGAGTGCTGCCTACCTGGAATGAAACCCGACTGGTTGCTATGGACAAGTTTGGGAAGCAATGGTTGAATTTTCTGAACAATTCCCAAAAGCGATATGAAATGGTAAGAACTGCGTTGCTCAGGTCTTTCCCTGGTTTATGTATAAACGTAGACTGCCACTTCCCTCAGTCAAAAAGCTATTATAGACACATGTTAAGATGTCCACAATCTGTTCATAAAAAGTCTGATAAAAAAGATTCCTAAATCCATCCACGCCAGGGGCCTTCGAGCGAGGTAAGTACTTAATAACCTGGAGTATCTTGGTTGCTGAGATGGGCTGGTGTAATAAATGGGAGTCTTCCTCCAAAAGGCCAGGGAGGCTACACCCTTGTAAGTAAGTATTAAGTTGAGCCGTGGAAGCTTCCTGCTCCGGGATATATAATTCCCAGTAAAATTCCATGAAATCTCCACTGAATATCCCCTTGTGTGAACAATTCTGTGCCCTCCTTGTCCTTAATTTTCCAGATCACCTTGCGAGTTTGTGCTTTGCAAAGTCTGAATGCTAGAAGTTTCCATGCTCTATTTCTGAACTCAAAATGGGTTTGGCCTAAGTGGTACAATGCACTCCTGATATCTCAGAGTTGGAGATCATTCAAGGCAGCTCATATGGAGGCTAACTGGGTTTTAATTTGGGAAGACCCTATCCCTTGTTTCAATTATTTCTCAAGTTGGCTAATCTCCCCATGAAGGAGGATCTGGGCCCAATCCCATTCTCTCTTTTTTGTGGGTCCCCAGCGCAATTAGATGTTCTCGCAAGACTGCCTTTAGACAGTCCCCCTTATTATTAGTGGTAAGATATTCCCGAATCACCTCCATAAGTTTTTTTGCAGACCCCAGGGTCTTCAATGAGGGTCTCATTGAGAGGCTAAAAACCCCTGTCCGACTGGGGGGTCCCCACCTTATTCGGGTCCAGGCTGGACAGTGGTCCGACCACGTTCTGTGAGCAATACCATACCACTGAATGGTCCCATCAAATCCCAACTCCCACACAAATAAGAATCGTGAACAGATAAATAAAAAGTATAATCATGCATGCCAGGAGTGCCAGAGGTCACAGAGATCCAACAGACGGGGCCCAGCTGCGAAGGCTTTGGTGGGCAGGGATGGAACCCGATAACCCTCCCCTTGAGGAATCAATCTGTGGTTGAAGGGCCAAATTGTAAATCACCTCCTACCAAAAGTTGTCCCTCCAAAAAGGTACCAAGTACTTGAGAACATTTATCATAAAAAGAGCCCTGGACATCATTAGAAGCACATACGCTACTAAGTGTTAGTTTTTTGTCCCCCAGAAGCCCTTTAACAGAAATATAGCGGCCTTCATGGTCTTTACAAGTATCAAGAACCTAGAAGAGAAAGACCAATGCCAGCAGGATGACAACCGCAGCAGTATTTTTCCCCAGTTCTATTAGATGCAAACCAGCTTAATTTAAAATGCTTGTGAGTCACACAGAACCCATCGCATTGTAGCAGATGGGTCTCTTGCAAGCAAGCAAGCAACCTAGATTAAGTCAAGCTACTTTCTTAAATAGTAGATGGCAATTCATTGGAAAGTTTGCCCCTGATGTTTAGGGAGCCAACACACAAGTCCCCCATTTTCTCCACACTAACTCCCCTCTAAACCCCACGCCACTGTCACTCCTCGCATAAATCTATCTACCCCTCCTTTCCCCCCCCCCCCCCCCACCCAACTACATGATCTTGGTTCCAAAATACACCATGAAAGCCACCCCCCCCCATACATACAATAAAAAGCAAAACTTATCACCCACCTTAACCACAACCACACCCCCTCCTAATCATATTCAAACCCCGTTACCACAAATCCCAGTAGAGGCACAGTGTAAATTTGCAACCCTCTGAGCAAACCTCTACTGCTCTAAGTAAAGAAAGCGTAGCTACTCACCTGTAACAGGTGATCTCCGGGAACAGCAGGAATTTAGTTTTCACATATGGCTATCGTCGGTACCGACGGAGCCTGTGTGGGAACGCTCCCCAGCATCCAATAGGAACGTTTTTGGGAGCATCCCTCTGCACATGCGCGCTGCAATCCTGCCTTTCCAACTGTCCCTCTTCAGTTAAGTTTGTAGCCGAGTGAAAGGATAGAGGGAGAGAGGAAAGAGACAAAGAGATAGAGAGACAACTCCTAGGGGAGGAGGGTGGGTTGTGAAGACTAAATTCCTGCTGTTCCCGGAGATCACCTGTTACAGGTGAGTAACTACGCTATCTCCAGGAACAAGCAGGAATGTAGTCTTCACATATGGGGACTCCCTAGCTGAAGATGCCAGGGAGATAGCCCCAGAAAGGTGCCACCCTAGAAGGTGGGAATCCTTCCTCCCATGAATCTCTGGCATTCCACCAGGGTTGGTGGGTAGGAGTTGATTTAGGTCTGAAAGAGATTTTGAAGAACAGCTTGGCCAAAGAAGGCATCCCGACGGGAGGCTTTATCCAGGCAGCAGTGGGCTGTGAAAGTGTGTACCGAAGCCCAGGTGGCTGCTCGACAAATGTCATCGATAGACACAGAGTGGAGATTAGCCATAGAAGCTGCCATGGCTCTCACATTATGAGCTATGACATGGTCCTGAAGAGGAAGACCCTTACTCTCATAAGCAAAGGATATGCATTGGGCAATCCATTTAGATAAAGTTCTCTTGGAGACTGGAAGTCCCAAATGACTAGGGCCAAAAGCTATAAAAAGTTCTGAGGACTTTCTATGTTGCTGTGCTCTTTGTATGTAAAAGTCTAAGGCCCTTTTACAATCCAAAGTATGAAGGCTTCCTTCTGCATTAGAGGCGAAACCACATTTGGCATAAAGTGTGGGTGAGTTTGAAGAACAACCTTATCATGATGAAATCTAGTATAACGAGGATCAGCCACTAAAGCTTGCAATTCACTAATGCGACGGGCAGAGGTGATTACAATTAGGAAGATGACCTTCCAGGTCAAAAACTTAAGGGCTGTAGTTGCCAAAGGTTCAAAAGGCGGCTTCATGAGCTGCCAGAGAACTAGATTTAGATCCCATGCCACCGGTGGTGGCTTGATGGGAGGTTTAGTTAATAAAAGGCCTCTCATAAATCTTGATATAAGTGGATGAGAGGAAATTGGTTGTCCATTCAGAGGCTTATAAGAAGCTGCAATTGCACTAAGATGGACTCTTACCGAATTGGTCTTTAGACCAGAATTTGATAAGTGAAGGAGATACACTAGTATCGATTCTAAGGGTATGACCAGGGTTCAATCCCTTCTTAGAGCACCATATAGTAAAACGTTTCCACTTGAAGGCATAAGATTTTCTTGTGGAAAGTTTCTTAGAAGCCTTAAGGATATCTTTTACCTGTTGGGACAGGTTGAAATCTTGGAGGTCTAAGCCTTCAGCAACCAGGCTGTGAGGTGCAGGGACTGGGGATTCGGGTGCCATAGCATCCCATTCTCCTGGGAAAGGAGATCTGGAACATGCCCTAACTCCAGAGGTGCCGCTTGAGAGAGATGTAGAAGCAGGAAATACCACGCTTGGCGTGACCATCGTGGTGCTATGAGAATCATGCGATCCCTGTCTCTCTGAAGCTTGAAGAGTGTTTTTGGGATGAGGGGAATGGGTGGGAAGGCATAAAGGAAGTCCTGACCCCAGTGAAGGAGGAAGGCATCCCTTGCCTGACAGTTGTGAGCCGGAATTCTGGAACAGAACCGGGGAAGTTTGGCATTCAGTGGACTTGCAAAGAGGTCTATGTCTGGAGTGCCCCAGAGATGAAATATCTTTGCCACCTGGTCTAGGTGGAGGGACCACTCGTGAGGCAGCAGTACTCGACTGAGTTTGTCTGCCCAAAGGTTTTGAATGCCTGGAAGATATACCACTAGAAGGTGAATTTGATGCTCTCTGGCGAGGGCTCACAGTCATAAAGCTTCGTTGCATAACGACAGAGAGCCTGTTCCGCCCTGCTTGTTCACATAGAACATGGCTACCTGATTGTCCATCTGGACTAGGATTGTCTTGTAGCTGAGCTGGGTGTGGAATACTCGAAGAGCTAAATAGATTGCTCCTAATTCCAGGAGATTTATGTATAAACCAACCTCCTGTGAAGTCCAGGTGCCCTAGGTATTGAGATGATTCAGGTGTGCTCCCCAACCCACCTGTGATGCATCTGTTAGGGTGGCCTGAAAGAGGGGTTGATGGAAAGGAGGCCCCACTGTCAGATTTTCTAGTGATTGCCACCATTGGAGGGACAAAATTAGTCGTTGAGAGATTATTATTTTGTCCGACAAATGACCTGTGGCCTGTGTCCACTGTGTGGAGAGGGTCCACTGAGCTGCTCGCATGTGGAAGCGAGCATATGGGACTACATGAACTGTGGATGCCATATGTCCCAGTAACTGCAGTAGCTCTCGAGCAGTGAGGGAGGATTTGCCTGCTGCTTGCGAAGACACTGGGCTTGTGGAAGGAAAGCCCTTGCCGTGAACACCGTTGGTGCTGAAGGCAGACCAAAGGGAAGAACCCTGTACTGGAAATGTTTTCCCCTGAAAAGGAAACGTAAGAACTTCCTGTGATCTGGATGGATGAGAATGTGAGTGTATGCATCCTTTAAGTCTAGAGAGCAAAGCCAATCCTGGCTTTGAAGGTATGGCAGAAGAGTTCCTAGAGAAATCATTTTGAATTTCTCTTGAAACAGATATTTGTTCAATTCTCTGAGGTCCAGAATGGGTCTGTGTCCTCCTGTTTTCTTTGGAATAAGAAAATAGGGGGAGTATAACCCTGCACCCCGTTGAAGAATGGGTACTTCCTCTATTGCCCCTTGGGCAAGAAGTGTGGAGACCTCGTGATCTAGCAGAGTGTCTGCAGAGGTTTGAGAATTTAATTGCTTTAGAATTGTAGGAGGGGGCATGCTGTGAAAATGAAGCTTGTACCCTTCTTCTACAATGGACAAAGTCTAATCTTCTGCTGTTATCAGATGCCATCTATTGGCAAAGTGGCATAAC
Organism: Ichthyophis bannanicus; assembly: GCA_033557465.1. Taxonomy (NCBI): domain Eukaryota; kingdom Metazoa; phylum Chordata; class Amphibia; order Gymnophiona; family Ichthyophiidae; genus Ichthyophis; species Ichthyophis bannanicus. Next base: position 198,283,210 of record CM066032.1, on the reverse strand, counting down.
CTGCCCGGAATATTGGGGGGTTGGGGACCCCTCAGAGGCAGGAAGGCAAAGCTCTCTAGGAAGGAGTCAAAGCCCTTGAGGGGGCTGAACCTGGAGATCTGGTTGGGCTCTCGGGCTGTTTGGCTTCTTTTGCTGTCTAGTTTGTCCCTTTTGGGCAACCTGACCTTGAGGTTGACTCTGCTGGGTATAGGAAGGATAAAACTTCCTCTTTTTGATAAAAGAGGGTTTTTTATAAGGCTTCCTTTTGGCTGGAGTGGCTGTAGACTTTGACAATCTATCTAAGGTAGAATTGTCAGCATCTAACTCGTTAGCCTTTTCCTGCCAGTTCTTGCCGAAGCGATTCTCCCCCGTGCAAGGAATGTTGCCTAAACTGTCCTGTACCCAAATCTCCAAGTCTGATGCCTGTAGCCAGGCAATCCGTCGTGCGCCAATGGCAATAGCAGAGGTTCTGCTGATGCATTTGAAGCAGTCAAAGGCTGCACGATTAACAAACTTGGAGACATCTTGAGCATGCTTAACTAGAGCAAGAAAATCTTGTCTCCTGTCATCTGGGAGAAATGGGCTCATAAGTTCCAAGTCTCCTGTGACTTCCTTGAGGAACATTCCCATATATAGGATATATGAACTGATCCTAGCTGAAAGCATGGAAGCTTGAAAAGTTCTGCACCCAAAAGCATCCAGAGTCCTGCATTCACGACCTGGAGGATTGGATGCATGCCTCTTTGCACTTTTCATCCTACGCATGGCTGATTCCACTACCATTGAATGGTGTGGCAGCTGAGCTTTCTGAAATCCAGGACATGGCGGAACTCGATACATAGTATCAAGTCTCCTAGAGTGAGGAGAAGTAGTCAGAGGTGTCTCCCGCATTCTGAGCATCAAGCTATGCAGAATTTCATGGATAGGCAGAGTGGCTGCCTCCTTAGGAGCTTTAGGATATTGGAGGATTTCCAATTCCTTTGCTCTGGGTTCCTCTTCAGGAGCTACTGTGATTGAAAGACCTTTGGACATATCACGGATGAAATCCTGAAATGACATGTCCTCTGGAGGTGACATTCTGCGTTGGAGAGCAGAGGGATCTTCTAGGAGAAATCCTCTGTGCCATCAGAATTGTCAGAGTCTTCGGAATCGGAGGAATCAAAATATTCCTGACCCCGATGCTCTTGCAACGCATGATCCCGGTACCGATCGAAGTCGGAACTGAGCTGACCTGGTACTGCTTTGTCAATTCCAGCCAGAGATGGCATGGGAAGAGTTCCCACCGGGGCAGGTACCGTTGGTACTGGTATCGTCGGTGTCGGTACCGGTGCCCGTGGGACCACCGGTACTGCAGCTGAAAGAAGAGCTGCGATGCTGCGCTCGATAGCGAGGAACCTCTAGTCTATCGACGCTGCCAGTGCCTTGGTGTCGGTACTGGTAAGGACGGCCGGAACCCCTGAGCATGGCACAGGTAGTTCTTGCGAGGTTGAGGCCTCGAGAACATCCTGAAGCCCCATCGATGCTTTGGAAGCCGAAGCCTCCCGCCGGGGCTGTTTTGCCAGTGTGGTTCCCTCAAGGGCAATGCCAATGGCCTCTCGATGCTTAGCAGGAGAGCTACCCTTTGAGGACCGGCTTTTATGTTTAGTTACCTGAGATCCATGGGAGGAAGAAGAAGCCCTTGACAATGTCGATGCAATGGATCTGGCATCTGAAGAAAAGAGGGTACCGAGCTTTGCAGCCCGGTTTTGTCTTCCTCTTTTAGTCATCCCCATACAGGAAAGACATTCCGTTGGAGAATGTTTAGGTCCTAAACATTTCAGACACCAATCATGGGTGTCAGTGACTGAAATGGTACCGCCACACTTAGTACATTTTTTTTAAAACCACTAGTTGGCTTTTCCATGTTTTAGGAATATGGTGCCTAGTGCCCAAAATGGTGCCTAGCACCAAAGAGAAAAGTTTCTGAAAAGAAACAGTCAAAAGCCTAAGGTTTTTGTTTTTTTTAATAAAAAGAAAAGAAAAGAACCGGTGGTACCGGTAGGCATCGTGCGGTAGGCAAACGCGACCACAAGAAAAGCAATTTAAAGATGGAATTTTCTACGGTGACAGGGAATAGATCCTGTTGGCTCCACGGAAAATGAAGAACTGCAGAGGGACAGTTGGAAAGGCGGGAAAGCAGCACGCATGTGCTGAGGGATGCTCCCAAAAGTGTTCCTATTGGACGCTGGGGAGCGTTCCCGCGTAGGCTCCGTCGGTACAGACGATACCCATATGTGAAGACTACATTCCTGCTTGTTCCTGGAGATCCAACAAATTGTCCATAAATTCAAGTCGGAGGAGTCAGGTCCCAATCCGGCACCCCAGAATGGTGTCACAGTCTTTTACCGCCTTGGCGATCTTTCTTTCTCCCACTGGGGTTTGGGAGCCTCCGTTTTCTTTCCTGTGTGGGATGGCGTTGGGCCCTCAGGCAGGTTAGACCACCCAGCAACTTTTAATGTGTTCAAGGCTTCTTCCAAGAACGGACTTCAAATGAGCGTCCATCTAGAGTAAATTGTAATCCAAAAGGAAAGGACCAATGGTATCTAATATTTTTCTCCCATTGCCTTTGAGTGACAGGCCTCAGGTCTCTCCTTTTTTTCATAGTCAGTGCTGATAAGTCGTTGTAAAGCTCAAAGTTATGATTATCCCATTTAAATTGGCCCAGATTGCGTGCTGCTTGGAGAATCTACTCCTTAGATTCAAACTCGTGAAAACAAGCCAAAATGTCTCGCAACTGCTCACCACGCACAGGGCCACTTTAAAGCAGACTGACTGGGGATCAAACTGGGCTGTTTGTACTATCGCACAGCAAATGCACTCTGCTAGGTCAGGGTAGTCAGTCCGGCCTGTAGACTCCAGTAGGCCAGGAAATCGCAAACTGCAATGACGATATTGATTCTTGAGGTCCTCCAGCTACAGCATCATTTTGTCCTGTGCCGTTTGTGCTCTCTTAGGTTTTTGAGACCACACAGTAAGCATAGTTACTCACCTGTAACAAGTGTTTCTCAAGGGACAGCAGGAATCAGCACTTATGGAGCCCGCGCGGAGCATTTCCCCAGCTTTCAAAGAAAGCCTTTGGGAGATGTTACCATGCATGTGTGGTTCCCTTCCCGCACAAGGGTGCCATCTTACTCTGTCAGCAAGGAAGGGAAGCACTCCCAGAGGAGGAGGGTGGGTTGTAAGGACTGATTCCTGCTGTCCCTGGAGAACACCTGTTACAGATGAGTAACAATGCTTTCTCCAGGAACAAGCAGGTAGTCAGTCCTCACATATGGGAATCCCTATCTCCAAGCTGTCAAGGACCGAACCACGATAGCACCAACGGCAACCTATCAGGTAGCCATAAGTTGCAGAAGGTGAGTCCCCAATGAGAGACTCTGCAAGACCCTAGCATCCAGTGATACTATCACTCCGGTAGCCTGAACACAGAAGGGTCAGAGGGAAGGAGTTGCCTACACCTCGAGAATATTACAGAGTACTGCCTGGCCAAAGGCACTGTCTCTGTGGGACTCACTCTCCAGACAGTAGTGAGCTGTGAGCATATGAAATGAAGACCATGTGGCGGCCTTGCAGATGTTCATCACTGGCACTGAGCAGAGGTTGGCCACTAATGTGGCCACCACCCTCACACAATGCGCTGTGATCTGGTGCTCGAGGAAGAGGCCAGCTTGCTTATAGGCTAGGGCAGTACAGCCCACCACCCAAGTGGACAGAGCTTGCATAGTCACAGGGATCCCCAGTCTGCTGGGATCATACAACACGAAAAGCTGAGGAGCTCTGCGATGGGCCTGTAAGTAGAAAGACAGGACCTGTTTGCAATCCAGTGTATGAAGTACTAGTTCTTCCCTGCTGGTGTGAGGCCACAGAAAGAAGGTGGGGAGGATTACCTCTTGGTTGAGGTGGAAAGGAGACACCACCTTCAGGAAGGAATGCGGATGTGTGCGGAGCACTACCCTGTTCTTACAGAACCTTGTGTATGATGGATCTGCCATCAGGGCCTGGAGTTCGCTTACTCTTCGAGCGGATGTGAGGGCACCAGAAAGGCCATTTTGCAAGACAGGTACCGCAGGTGGCAAGTGGCTAGGAACTCGAATGGTGGTTTGGTGTGCTGGGAGAGCACTACGCTGAGGTCACACTCTACTGCCGGAGAGCAGAGAGGAGGCTTGGATAACAGGAGGCCAGGAGGAACCTGGAGACCAGGGGATGGCTTGAGAGGGGTTTTCCCCTCAATAGGGTGGTGGTGAGTGGCTATGGTGTTCAAATATACCCTCACAGAGTTAGATTTCAGCCCGGTGTGTGACAGTTGCCGTAGGTACTGGAATACTAGTTGCACATGGAAGGAGAAGGGGTTCTCTTCCCTTTCTGCACACCAGACAGTGAACCTTCTTCACTTAAAGGCATAAGCCCATCTGGTGGAGGGTTTCCGGAAAAGGCCAGTAGGATCTCCTCGACTTCTCCCGGAAGATTGGAAGAGGCCAACGCTATCCTTTTAGCAGCCATGCTTTAGCATTAGCGACTCCAGATTGGGGTGGAGGGAGAACTCCTCCTGGGGCAGGAGATCTGAGGCTCAGCCCAGTGGGACTGGGATTGGGATTGCCACAGACAGGGAAAGCAACAGAGGGAACCAAGGTTATCTGGGCCACCTGGGGGGCAATTAGCATAACTGATGCCTTCTCGCTCTGCACCTTGAAGAGGGTCCTAGCGTCCGGGGGGGGGGGGGGGGGAGGTCGGTGGAAATGCATAGAGTAGTCCCTCAGACCATGAGATGAGGAAAGCATCTGCCGCCACTCTCCCTAGGTGCATCTAATGCGAGTAGAAGCAAGGCAGCTGCATGTGGTCCGGGGAGGAGAATAGCTCCATCATGGGCCTGCCCCAACAATGGAAGTGCTTTTTCGTTACCCTAGGGTTTAAACGTGTGGATGAAGGACCCTCCTCAGCCTGTCCTCTAGGCAGTTGTCCTGGCCTGGGAGGTACATCGCTCACTGAAGCATGCTGTTGCGTGCTGCAAAGGAGAGGAGGGCCACTGCCTCCTGGCAGAGGGAGTACGAACCCATGCCCCCCTGCTTATTGATATAAAACATGGTGACCTGGTTGTCCGTCTGGATCAGTATGGCCGATGTCACAGGTGGTGGCAGAACACTTGTAGGGCCAAGAAGACTGCACTGAGCTCCAGGAGACTGATCTTTAAGAGTGACTCCTCCTGAGACCAGCTGCCCTGTATACGACGGTTCCCACAACGTGCCCCCCAACCCAGGAGAGAGGCATCTGTAATCAGGGTCCTCTGCAGCACCAGTGCCTGAAATGGCATCCCCGCCTGGAGGTGGCACAGGTTTTGCCACCAGTTGAGGGACTCCGCCAGTTGGCAGGTAACCCTGAAACTGTCCCGTAGCCTGCCCATGGCTTGAGTCCACTGCAAGCGGAGGCACCATTGGGCTGCCGCATGTGTAAGCAGGCTGAAGGCATGACGTGGACCGTTGAGGCCATATGGCCCAGCAGGTAGAGGAGGAGAAGAGCTGGTCCTGACCAGCGGCGTTGTACCTCTCCTGCTAGTTGCCTGAGGCATTCCACCCTCTCTCTTGGGAGAATGGCCTTAACCTCTAACATGTCCAACTGAGCACCTATGAACTCCAGGCTTTGGGCTGGAGGGAGATGGGATTTGGGGTAGTTGATGATGAAACGCAGGTGCTGCAGAAGAAGGGTTGCACGCTTTGTGGCCTGACTGACCTCTGCAGCCGTACCACCCCTGATTAGCCAGTCGTCTAGGTAGGGGAAGACAAAAGTCCCTTGTAGGCACAGGTGGGTGACTACCACCTCCAGGCATTTGGTAAAGATCCTTGACGAGGAGGCCAGGCCAAAGGGTAGCACCCTGTACTGGTAGTGCCCTCCCTTAGGTACTGACTGTGGGAGGGAGGGATCAGGATGTGTGTGTACGCATCCTTTAGGTCCAAGGAGCACAGCCAGTCTCCTTGGTGGAGGTAATGCAGCAGTGTTCCAAGGGAGAGCATCTTGAACGTCTCCCTCACCAGAAACTTGTTTAAATTTCTCAGGTCTAGAATGGGCTTGAGGCCCCCCAGTTCTCTTTGGGACAAGGAAGTATCTAGAATAGAAACCCTTTCCCCATAGGTGCTTGGATACAGACTCTACTATATTGTCCCTGAGCAGACCTGCGAGCTCTGAGAGCAGAAGGGTCTGATGAAGAAGAGGTCGCATCATCTCTCCTGGGAAGAACCTGGGTGGTACCTGCTGTAGGTGGAAGAGGTATCCCTCTCCTTACCACCTGCAGTACCCACTGGTCTGAGGTGGCATTAGCCCACCTGTGAGCTGGTGAAGGTCACCTGGGGGAGGGGAGGCCCTGCCCTAGAAGTCAAAAGCTCCCCCCGGGTTGGGCAGAAACTGAGGTTTTGGGCTTCTGTGCCTTTGGCTTCTGAGCTTCATGGCCTTGCCTTTTGGGGTGAGAACCCTGTTGTTGGCCTGAGAAGGGCTGGTAGCGGTGGCTCCTTTTCCCTCGGGAACAGGGGTCTTTTCCCCGATGGTTTCTTATGGAGAAAGGATGAGGTCTTTTTGGAGCGCCTCTGGAGAGTCATCACATCGGCCTCAGGTTTGCCTTACAGGTTCTCCCCAGTGCAGCTGACATCGAGCAGCTTGTCTTGGACCCATTGCTCGAGGTCAGAAGACTGCAGCCAAGCTTGGTGCCGGGCACAGTTGCTGATCACTGCTACTCAAGCCACTGACTTGAAGCCATCATAGACGCCGGAAAAGGAACTTAGAGCAGTCCTTGATCACGGAGATCAGGGACTGGAGCCTTTGGAGGGTTCCCAGACAAGCCCCACTGAAGCCCAGACAACTCCTGAGTGAGGGCCTTCAGGTACTCGCCTGTGTACAGTTCATAGGACTGGATCTGGCAACTCAGCATAAAGCCCTGGTAACACTTGCACCCGAGGGCATCGAGGGCTCTAGCATCCCTTCCAGGAGGGACAGAGGAGTGGGTCTTTTGGCTCTTTTCTGCATGGTCTCGATGACCATGGATTTACGTGGGAGCTGGAGCTTGTGGAACCCCGGGCCCTTCCAGACGCAGTGCATGGCATAGAGGCGCCAGCTCACCACCAGCACAGACACCAGCATCTCCCACATTCTGAGTAGTAGCCGCTCGAGGATCGGCTGCACGGACACCATGAGAGTTTCCTTGGGTGGAGACTTGTACTGGAGAATTTCCAGTTGCTTGGTGCATGGATCTTCCTTCGCCTCGGTTTGCACAGAGAGGGCTCTGGCCATATCCTAGACAAAGTTGTGGAAGGCCACATCTTCCGGAGGAGAATGACACCAGGGCGCCAGGGCCCAGGGATTATCTCGGTGCCATTTGGTTTCAGGGGATGCCTCATCATTGGTCTCCTACTCAGGAGTCGAGGACTACGAGGAAATTCGCACAGTCTCCGCCGGCCAAGGAATCCATCTTGAGCACCTTGGTAGGGTGCTTCTTGGAGCTGCCCAAGTCCCTCCTGGCGGTTTTACCAGGTTTCTCCAGTGCAAGCTCAGCAGACTTCGAGGATTATTCCTTATTTCTCTCGGGATCCCAGGGTCTTCTCAGAGAAGCCTCCACCACGGGACTCCGAGAACGCCTGGGCCTCACGGGACGTGCAGGGCTTGGAACTGGGCGTTGGGGAGGCCGGTGACGAGTCGGTCCTGGGGAACAGTTTTTCCTGCAGCTCCGACCTCATTTTATTAGTCTTAGGTGTCATGGCCTGGCACAGGTCACAGGAGGTGCCCTCATGGTCCAGGTCCAGGCCCAGGCAGCGCAAGCAGCAATCATGGGTGTCTGTGACTGACATGATTTGACTGCAGTAGTCACATTTTTTAAACCCACCGGGGGACATGATGGGTAAACACCCAGATGGGGTTGACAACTCCTGGGCAAAAAGGGCATGAACGCCAGTCAAGGTGAGCCTCGATCAAAAAAAAAGACAAAAGGAGCCGAGAACAGCGTTGGTGCCAGCGCCGGCTCGAGGCGGGAAGAGGAAATTAGTACGCAAACTGGAAAACTAACTTTAAGGATAATTAGTAAGGATTTTTCAAGGAAAAAAGGAAAGACGTCCATTGCACTCCAAAGAAAAAAGGAGACTGAGCAAGATGGCACCCTTGGGCGGGAAGGGGCCATGAATGCTTTCTTTGAAAGGTGGGGTGACGTTAGCACAGGATCTGTCAGCACCAACGTCACCCATATGTGAGGACCAACTTCCTGCTTGTTCCTGAAGAAATAGCTGCATCATGTTCCTCCAGCCTGGACTCACTATCCTCTATGCATTGAGCCTTCTCGTGAATATCCACGCACACGTCTGATATTCAGGTCTGCACATCTTGTTGAAGAGAGTTAATGTCCCCTTTAAGTTCTCAGAATCACTGTTGGAGTTCATCTTACAGGGAGCACAGGTCAGTCGGTGGTTCGCGACACATTCAAGTCTCCGCAGGTCCTGGTTTGTGGGGTGGCCTGCCATTTTGTCAAGCACTACAGTATCATTGCCCTTACAAGCAAATGATATGAGGTCTATCGGCGTTTTTTTTAAGCTCGCGCCATCCAGGCTATCAGGGTAAGCACAGTTACTTACCTGTAACAGGTGATCTCTGGGAACAGCAGGAATTAGTCTTCACATATGGGTACGTCGGTACCGACGGAGCCTGCACGGGATCGCTGCCCAGCTTCCAATCAGAAAGCTTTTGGCAGCATCCCTCGCGCCTGCGCGCTGACTTCCCGCCTTCTCCAGAGCCTCTCTTCAGTTGAGTTTCAAAGCTGAGACAAAGGCGAGGCGAGGAGAGGAAAGGAAGAAGAAGATAAGAGATGCAACTCCTAGGGGAGGTGGGAGGGTTGTGAAGACTAATTCCTGCTGTTCCCAGAGATCACCTGTTACAGGTAAGTAACTGTGCTATCTCCAGGAACAAGCAGGAATGGGTCTTCACATATGGGGACTCCCGAGCTGGAGATGCCAGGGGGAGATCCCATAAAAATGCAGGAGTCTGGACCAGGGGTGCATTTTGTCTCCAGGAATCCCCGGCATCCAAAGTGGGATGGAGGGTAGGAGTTGACAATAAAGGAGCTGTGGGGAAAGAAACAGCATAGCCAAGGACTACAGGGCCCTACAGACTACAGGAGTCCTTGGTATATGATGAGTAGCATTAAAACACCTTTAATGTACACTTAAAATATGCAGCTTACCTACTGTATTGTAGGAAGTAGAGAGCATGATGGAGTCTACTGGATAAGCAGTGGCGGAATCTTCAAGGTGACCTCCCAGTAGTGAGGATGAAGGTCCAGACCTGGAGGTAGCAGACGATCCAGGTGTCAACTGGGTAGGATTAGACGTCAGGTCTTCAATGGAAGCTTTATGGGAAAAAGCTGAAAACTCCTTTAGGCATAAAGTCATTAACATTGAGGACTAAAGGAAGAAGACTGACGGAGTTGGAGAACTAGCCCAGTCCTGGCGGGAAGAGGGGGACTGGAAAAAACCCCTATTCCCAAGGAGAACAGCTGTGTACTCAAAGATAAAGATGTACACTATTTTTCCTAGCTGGCGAGAGGTAGGAAAAATATTGAAGCTTGATGCTTCAAGGACTTAAAGAAAAATGGAAGATGTTAGCACCACAGTAGTTATAGGTGCATGACAGTTTCTGCATCGTAAAATGATATGCGAAGTAGGGCGATAGACTGTCTAAAACCTCTAGAAGGTAAAACATTTAGTATAGACAGTAAGGGAGATAGTGTGTAAGACATATCAACCCTTAAGAAGCCCCCCAACAGACACATATATAGACACATATATAGACACATATATAGACAGACAGCCCCCCAACAGACAGAGCTCTCTCCATGGCTGCTCCAACAATATGGAACAATCTACCGGACGATCTAAGGGCAACTCCAGACCTCAAAGACTTCAGAAAACAACTGAAAACCATGCTGTTCATAGAGCACTATGGTCACATCACATAACCTAAGAGAATGGATAACAGCACTCCAATCCTCCCAAACAACTGAATATATATAAAATATGATTCTAGCACCACTGTAAATAGCCCACCCTGTATATAGCTCAAACAAATCAAGCACCCAACACATCCCTCACACAACTAAGTTTTATCCTCACTGCATGTACAACACACACACTTTACCTGATTGCTTGCTGTGATACCACCTTGATTATTAAGATAAGGCGGTTTAGAAATACTGTTAAATAAATAAATAAATAAATATAGATATAGATATAGATATAGAGATATAGATATAGAGATAGATAGATAGATAGATATAGAGATAGATAGATAGATATAGATATATATACACATATGTCCATATGTGTATATTAGGATATGGGTGGAGAAATGTATCAAAATATATATATATGATAGATAGATAGATAGATATGATATACCGAAATATATATACATTTGTGGGGCATGGTTTTGCACCACCAGGGTAATGATATAGGTATGTAGACATATATGGAGATGCTACATACAAGATAACAAGTTGAAGATACATGTCTACCACCCAGCCCCATAATTGTACATGGGGAATAAAAGAAAAAGATTCTTCGCTCTACAAGAGGGTGAACCCACTTGGGATATGTATAGAGAATCTATTTCCGTGGATTGAGGGATGCAAGAAGGCAATCCAACAAGATAACCGTGATGTTTGCGTGAGAACAGATGATCATATGAATCTGTAAGGAACAAGGCGGGAGTTCCACAGAACACTGACATGGCAGATGTGCAGAAACGCAGAAGAAGATACCAGAGGGACCTACTGGAGGGACCCAGAGGTAGCATGCGTAAACATCAGTGTTGGATTTTCACGCAGAAGAACTTATATTTCATGTTAACACCCCAGGCCTAAGGGTGTAGAGAACCCTCACAGGCATGGGAAGGGATTATAAGCTTTTCCCTACTAATAGAGAAGCTTTAGAGACAAGGTCAATGCTCTATAGCAAGGCCCTCATAGTAGAAAGCTTCTCTGAAGACTGCAGAGAGCATTGTGCAGGAGAGATATGAGATAAACTGACTGAAGTCAGGTGTGTTGCCATATCCTAGGAGAGGAGATGGATAGAATAATGTGAGAAAGCCTAAAAGAGTAGGAGGATCCAAGATAGCTGACGAGTAGCTTGAAATCACTACTGAGGCTAGACAAAATTTTGAACAAGGGACTGGAACTTGTAAAAAGTACCAGTAATACAATCACTGTAACTCCTGCAGGAACAGCTGCTGATGGAAACAGCAGAGAGATTGTCCTGTGCCCAAGAAAGAAAAACAGACAAGAAAGGAGAGGAGATATCCCTTCTCCCTGTCTGAGGAACGAGCTTGCTAGAGAAGCCTTTCAGTATGGTACCCCTCAGTTAGGGAAAAAGCCCGGTTGAGAGGGTAGAGCAAGTACTTGGAGGGTGACGTACCCATAGGGTAAATCAACTGAAGGAAAAAATGTTCAGTTGGGACAGAACTATCAGGGGATAGTTGCAACTGCTCTTCTAGAGAGTAAGAAGAGGAGAAGTCTGTAGTCCCTGAACAAAAATTTTCCGACAGCTTAGTACACTGAAAAAGAAAAGCACAATGAATAAACTTCTAATGGGTAGAAGTGAACTGTAGAGTATAATTCCCAGCCCCTATGGTTGCTGGGAATGCTGAGACTGGCCAGAGCTAGAGGACTTCAGACTAGGCTGAGGTGTCCCTTGCTTAGGTACAGCCGAATGATGGGCAGAAGATGAATGAAACTTTCTTTTCCTAGGGAAAGAAGGTTTGGTAGGACATTTCCTACCTTTCGAAGAAGGAGGTGGCTTAGAATGGTCCTTAGTGGAAGGAGAGTCAGCGGAGCATTGAGCAACCTGACGTAAAGCCTCCTTATTGAAGAGACCTTCTCCAGTACAAGGAGAATGAGCCAATATAGTTTGTGCCCATCTGCTCAAGTCTGAAGCTTCGAGCCAGGCTCTGCTACGTGCTGCAATGGCAATAGCAGAAGATCTGCTAACAGACTCAAAAGAGTCTATAGAAGCACGAGAAAGGAACCAAGATATATTCCGGCTATGATTGAGTAGCAAGGAATAATTAGTAGCCTTGAGCTCTGGCATAAAAGGGGTCAAAAGAGACAATCTCTCCGTGACCTCCTGGAGTGTGAGACTCATGTGGAAAATATATGAAAGAATTCTGGAGGCCAGCATAGATGTTTGGAAGGCTTGACGACCAAACGCATAGAGTGTTCTTGAAGAACGACCTGGCGGAAAAGAAGAATGCTTCTTTTTGCTCTTAACCTTCCTCAGTGCTGATTCCACTACAAGGGAACGATGAGGAAGTTGAGGCTTCTGAAATCCTGGGGAGGGAGGTACCCGGTACCGAACCTCAGTGGCTGTAGAAGGTAGAGGAAGCCGTAAGGGTGATTTCCAGACCCTCAGAAGGAGATCCTGCAGAGCAGGATGCAAAGGAAGCATCATATTTTCCATTTGTGCCGGTCAGCCAGGAATAGCATCACAACCAGGGATAGAGATATTAAGAAAGGTTGCCATATCCAGGAGAAAAGCCTGATAAGACTGATCTCCTATGGGAACCTTCCCTGGTAAGGCTAAAGAAAGAGGCTGAGCACCAGAGGATGTACCGTGGTGTGAGGAGAGAAACCTAGTAGATGGACAAGGTATGGTAATTTAGAGGCAGTGAGTACTGCATCAGCAACCCCAGGTATCGGTTCCAAACTAGGCATCGGTGCAAGAACAGGCATCGACATCGATACGGACACAGGGCCAGCAGTTGAAGTTGTCATCGGGAACTGCTGCAATGGTACCGAGATCATGCGAGAGTTATGGCTAGGATCCTCGGAACTGCTTATCTGGAAACGACGGGAGTCGGTTCCGGGACGCGTCAGTACCCAGTCCTCGAGACTAGATATCGATTCAAGACTCGGCATCGAAGGAAGCGAGCGAGTCTATCGATGCATGTCTCGAGAGTACCGACGTCGGTGGTAGTATCGGCGATGCCGATACCGGTAAAGCAGCCTGGGTTACATCGATCGGTCCCGAAGGTACCGAGGATGCCCGATGACAACCTCTCGCCGGGAGAACGTTATTCCACACCGGTGCCGGTGCATCGGAACCGATCGAAGCCGGTACCGTCCCAGAGCATGGCTGAGATATGGAAATGTCCATCGGTATCGTATCGCCCGGCCCCAAAAGTGCCGAGGATGCTAGAGGACGATTCCTGTTGAAGAGTGAAACACTCGACACCGAAGCCGATGCCGGGGAATCGGTAACGCTGGAAGCGGATACCCGCACCGTGCACGGCTGGGATGGAGGGAAGTCAATTCGGAGCATATCGATCGGTCCCGAAGGTACCGAGGATGCCCGATGGCGATCCCTGGTGAAGAGTGGAACACTCGACACCGGTGCCGATGCCGGGGGATCGGTATCGATACCACCCCCGGACATGGCTCAGGTATGTTCTGTGAGGGGTGAGCCCCAGGAACAACCTGAAACCCCTTTAATGCTTTGGAGCCCGCAGACTTCCGCAGGGGTAATGCCAATGGATTCTTGAGGGTAAGGCCAGAGCCGTCACCATGCTGGGCATGGGACATACCACTCAAGCATTGACTAGTCTTAACAGACTGTTTGTGGGTTACCTGATCCTGTGAAGAGGAGAAACCGGGTTCCCTCACTGCCGAATAAAAAACGGTATCGAGGGAAACTCTAAAAACTGAAGGTTTCCTCACAAAAGTATCCCCTGACAAGTCAGGGGAAAAAGGGTCAGGACCCACACAATTGAGACACCAACTATTGGAGTCTAAAAGGAAACAGGTGTTTCCACATCGAATGCACTTCTTAGGAAAAGAAGGCTCCATGAGGAAGAGGCCTGGTAGGCCCAACAAGTTAAGGCAAAAAACTGAAGAAAAAGTTTCTCAGAATTTAGTCAAAAATCCACCGGCGGTACCGGTGGCGGCGGGAAATACAGCCGCAACCACAAGAAAACAAAAACTAAAGTAATTAAAGTAAGTAAAAAGAAAAGATTCTGCGATGACAGGAGGACGTCCTGCCGGCTCCGCAGAAAAACGAAAACTGAAGAGAGGCTCTGGAGAAGGCGGGAAGTCAGCGCGCAGGCACGAGGGATGCTGCCAAAAGCTTTCTGATTGGAAGCTGGGCAGCGTTCCCGTGCAGGCTCCGTCGGTACCGACGTACCCATATGTGAAGACTCATTCCTGCTTGTTCCTGGAGATTGCATTATGCTGAAAGAAGGATCAGTAAGAAGTCAGGACTGGAGATATGCCAAATTAACAGGTGAAGCTAATAGACCACGGGAGTCGAAAGACTAGGTGGCAATTATGGGCATGATGTCACCGGAGCCCCTCTTTCAGACTTAACTCAATGGACAAAAAGGTACAATGAATCTCCCCTGCTTCCTTTCTCTCTCTGAGACTATGGAGTATTCTTCCTTCTTACTTCCAGGTAGTTACTACCTGCTCTGCCACCAAGGCTGGGTGAAACATCTTCCCCTCTGGCCACTGCCTGTAAGTTTCTCCCCTGCTCACCTTGTAGCTCTGCCTGTTCTTTGAGGTCTACTTCCATAGCTGCTCATGGCTGAAATCCTCAGACACTAATGAATGCTCCCCTCTAATGATTAGAGTCGGGCACTGCCTAGAGAGTACGCCCTTGCAGATCACCGGAGCTCCCACTAGCGAAATGAGCAGGGAACTGCCTGGATGTTCTGCCTCTGCACATCACAGGAGCTCCCTCTATTGACAGAAGCCTAGGATTGCCTTTATGTGAGCCTTTGCACATCACAATACATAGCCTAAGCAAATGTCTAATTTCTACGTTTCTATAAATAAAATAACCCACAAACCAAAAATAGATCCAATACTCATTATAAAACTTAAATGGATCTCAAATATCAAGAGCTTATATCAAGCCTAATGGCCCTACAGTATTATAGCTTAAAAGGCCACCACTAGATATGCTCAAAGGATCATCATAGAGGTCCAATAAGTCATAACATATTTCATAATAATTCCCATGAAAAAATGTGAGAAACTATTCTACAGCAAAATTAAATAAACAAACATCCAACACAATATTGTGTTTCGATAAGAAAAAAACAATCACTTATCTGCATCAGGGATAAGCTCCAAGAACAAGAGCCCCAGGGCATTACTACAACTGGCTGTATACTCCCCCAGAATTAAACCACTCAAAATCTATCCATAGCAACAGGGCACCACGAGACTGGAAAAGCCAATCAGAGCAGAGAATTCCAATCTACAGTCTGATTTAATCCATGCAGCTCAATAGTATTTTTTTAAATTTTATATTTATTAAAGAATCTCATCCATTTAGACCACAATGTGTAACAGTCAGGGCATCAGGAAAAAAAAACCCACCTTACATCACTCCAGTCCTGAGAGAACTACACATACTACCACTCGAAGCAAGGATCAAATACAAATCTGCCCTACTTATACACAAAACCCTCTATCAAACGCAGACTTCCCAACTACGCTCTCTACTACCCCAGCCCACCCTCAACAGGACAACCCGACAAACCACCTGCAACACCCTCACTATCCCCCACGAACGAACTAAGTACAATCAACGAACCTGCAACAGAGCTTTCGAACTGTACGCACACTCTCTCTGGAACTCCCTACCGAGCCAAATCAGAAACAATGGAGACCTTTCCACATTTCGGAAACAACTAAAAACCATCCTATTTCATAAATACCTTGGACCAGAAACAGACATCCATCACTGACAACTCCTCCAGACCTTCTGACATATCCCCAGAACTACCTACTAAGAGACCTACGACTATTGTCTAAGTCATTACTTTCTGTTCAGATCATCAATGTTGGCCCCCTTGGTGACGTCCCCCCCCCCTTTTTGTTATACCGCTTTGACCCAGTGAAAAGCGGGATATAAATACAGTTAAATAAATAAATGTTAAAATTGTATGACTTATTGGACCTATGATGATCCTTTGAGCATATCTAGTGGTGGCCTTTTAGGCTATAATACTGAAGGGCTGTTAGGTTTGATATAAGTTCTTGATGTTTCAGGTCCATTTAAGTTTTGTAATGAGTATTGGATCTATTTTTGGTTTGTGAGTTGTTTTGCACTGAGATCCTGATACGTTTTTGTTGTCTATAAATAAAATAGCATATACAAATTTCCTTAGAAAGAAAAGAAAAAAGCAAGTACAAACAGCCAACTATAGGTCAGACAGATATACCCATTCATAACAGACTGCAGTGTATGGCTTTTCTTAACTGTTTTTGTACACAGATTCAACCTAAGAAAAAGCATGAAAAATATAAAAGCAAAAGGAACTATTACTACTTGAATATGTTACAGAAAACACATGAGCAAAAACAGATCACTTCAGGAATCATACATTTACCACACCTGGTCACAAGAATGGTTAAGGAGAGGTGAACTGAAACTTAAGGATACGGGATTTCTAATTACAGTCCAAAACAATGGATTAGACAAGATGGGTCACAGCAAATATAGAAAAAACTGCTAGAACAGACATGAAGGTTCTGTAAGAAAGAGCTAAAATTAGTTACTCATCTCATAGCTGGCTGCAAAGTTCTTTTTTTTTTAGTTAAATTTATTTCTTTTGAAGAAAATCAATAGACATTTGAACTACAGAACCAAACAATAAAAGCTATGCTCAAAGCTCAACTAAGCTGGCTGTGAAGTTCTAATGGCAGAAAGTTTCTATGCAAAAAGGCACAATAAAGTGGCATGTCTCATGCACTACAACACACACTATACTAGAAAAGCACTAGGATCACAACCTTAAGAGAATAAAGAGGATATGACCACATGGGACATTCACATTCTAACCAATAAGAAGTCAGACGCAAAGAAACCAAACATTGTGACAAAGGAGAAAAACATCAAAACAGTGGTGTTTATAGAGGTGTCAGTTCCAGGCAATAATTCTGTGAATCATGTGGAGAGAGAGAAGATCATCACATACCAAAAAATGCAGTCAGAGACCAAGAAAATGTGGCAGAAAGATACAGAAATATTTCCCATTGTCCTGGATGCCACTGGCCTGATTAAAAGGAGTTTTCAAGCACACCTTGATAGCTTGCCTACATATGTTACATCTAATGAACTATAGAAAGCAGCTCTTTGGCATGATGCAAAGATTATGGCAATCATTAGCAGTAAATTTCAGACCTAGATCATACTCTACATATCCTGGCTTTGCTCATTACTGTCATGGTACATGCAAAACTAACCCATTTGGAGATACTGCTCCTGAAAATAAAATTTATCACCGTATGCAAAACAAATCCATTTGTAGTGAGAAACCCAAGAAGAAACCAATCCACTTCCACTTTTCAGAAAAAGCTACAATTCAAGATTACTTTATACTGGGTTCAAGCTGCTCTCAGTATCTTATTTTCTAGGGCACAGCTTAGGATCTTCTCATCTGAACTGGCAAAGCATAAAATTATTTTTGTTAATAAAGGGCCTACTCCATTTTTTGCATTGTCAACCCTTCATCACTCTTTTCCTTTTCTCAAATAGTTTCAGATATATTTACAACACAGTATTAAGTAGAAACTTATAAAGACCTTCAGTCAGTAAATTACCAGAAAGAGAGCCCTCAAGGAGAGATTACAAAATGTCTCAATTATTTATTTTCATTTGCAACGTAATCTTTATTTTACCATTGGCCCAAGGGAATATGATGCTGGAGGCAGGATATGAACACTGCACTTCTTAACTGTTTTTTTTTCTACAAGATGCTACATTCATCATACTTCAATCAACAAGCTTTATGTAAATATGTTAATAATATCACAGCAAACTTTAAAAATCAGAAATAAAATGTTGCTTGGTCTTTAATGGATACTTAAAACTTGAGGGAGGAGTGGCCTAGTGGTTAGGACAAGGTACTTCAGGCCGGAGGGCCGGGGGTTCAAGTCCCACCTGGGGACAGCAATCTCAGGCCGGAGGGACTGGGATTTCTAGTCCTATAGGTACTCCTTGTGGTCTTGGGCAAGCCACTTAACCCTCCATTGCCCATGTTCCCTGTAAGTATTAGCGTATGTGTGTCATATCCCCTCATGTTAAATGTATCTCCCAATTGACCGCTTTGACCCGGTGAAAAGCGGGATATAAATACAGCTAAATAAATAAATAAAATAAATAAAACAGTATCCTTTGAGCTCCATTTTTATTTTTGATCAAAAGGGAAAGGTGATTCCCCTAACTCAATAGCCATACTTTCAATGGAATTCTTTCACATAGGAACCAAAGTGGCTAGATAAAGTACTACATAATTCTCATGGATTTCCTTCACACCTAGGGTTTACATAGGGTTGACAACTTTTTGAAAGAGAAAAACCCATCAAATGTCATGCCTGTGCCCTGCCCCTTGCTACACCCCTGCTTTGACCTACCTTCCAAAATAACTGCAGTGATCACAACAGTGCAAGCTTCAGCACCTGCTGGCCACATAGGGGGAGGTAGGGAGTACAAGAGATTGCACTATTCAACCCCACTGAATCGCAGTTTCCTCCTCAATCCTACAACAAACACATTCTCCACCATATTATATTAAATCCAAACCTATATTCTGTATCCCTGTGCAAATGATTATTGTGCTGCCCCCCACCCCCATGAATTCTAATGGATCAGTTCACAAGTTTCACTTTTTCCCCAACAATAAAGCGCAGTTACTTACCTGTAACAGGTGATCTCTGGGAACAGCAGGAATTAGTCCTCACATATGGGTACGTCGGAACCGACGGAGCCTGCGCAGGAAAGCTCCCCAGCTTCCCAGAAAGGAAGCTTTTGGGGCCTCCCACAGCGCATGCGCGCTGCCTTCCCGCCTTCCTGACCAACTCTCCTCAGTTCGAGTTTAAAGCTGAGACAATAGAGAGAGGAAAGGAAAGAGAGAGAGAGAGAGAGAGATACAACTCCTAGGGGAGGTGGGTGGGTTGTGAGGACTAATTCCTGCTGTTCCCAGAGATCACCTGTTACAGGTAAGTAACTGTGCTATCTCCAGGAACAAGCAGGAATGAGTCCTCACATATGGGGACTCCCTAGCTGAGATGCCGGGGAGATCCCCCTCCTAGGGTTCCTCATCTTCCTATGGATCGCAGGCATCCATTCAGGGAAGGTGGGCAGGAGTTGTTTAAGAATGGAACAGGTGTCTGAGGACAGCCTGACCAAACAAGGCATCCCGCCGGGAGTCCTTGTCCAAGCAGTAATGGGCTGTGAAGGTATGAACCGAGGCCCAAGTGGTTGCTCGACAGATCTGATCGATGGATACAGAATGAAGATGAGCCATAGATGTGGCCATGGCTCTCACATTGTGAGCTGTGACATGGCCTTCCAGAGAAAGAAATACACTGAGCAATCCAATTAGACAGTGTTCTTTTTGAGACTGGAAGTCCTAAATGAGAAGGATCAAAAGCAACAAAAAGTTGAGAAGACTTTCTATGTTGCTGTGTCCTGTGGATGTAAAAGGCAAGAGCTCTTTTACAATCTAACGTATGTAGGTTCCTCTCTGCACTGGATGCATGAGGAGCTGGAAAAAAGACAGGTAGATATACCTCTTGATTAAGATGAAAAGGTGAGACCACTTTAGGCATAAAGTGGGGATTTGTCCTAAGGACTACCTTATCATGATGGAACCTTGCATAAGGTGGATTAGCCACTAAAGCCTGCAGTTCACTGATGTGGCGAGCAGAAGTGATTGCAATAAGGAAAATGACTTTCCAGGAAAGAAATTTTAAGGAGGTAGTGGCTAAGGGTTCAAAGGGTGGCTTCATAAGCTGACCAAGAACCACGTTTAAGTCCCATGCCACCGGAGAAGGCCGAATGGGAGGTTTAGTTAAAGTTAGACCTCTCATGAATCTTGCAATAAGAGGATGAGAGGAAACAGGTTGTCCATTGATAGGCTGAAGAGATGCTGCAATAGCACTCAAATGGACGCTTACAGAATTGGTTTTAAGTCCTGCATTGGAAAGATGCAGGAGATATTCGAGTAAAGAATTCGAAGGCAGTGCTAGAGGGTTAAGACCTTTTTCAGCACACCAAATGGAAAATCTTTTCCATTTAAAAGCATAAGAACGCCTGGTGGAAGGTTTCCTAGATGCATGGAGGATATCCTTCACCTGTTGAGAAAGATTGAAGTCTTGAAGGTCTAGGCCTTTATTTATTTATTTTATTTAGTAAGGACTTATATACCGCTCCTTCCAGCGATCAGAAGCGGTTTGATTACAATTACGGGATTTGTCATAAATTACAGACAGAATTATTTGGGGATTAGATAGAGAGAGCAGGGGGATACACAGCACACATATGCGGGTCCATATAAAGACCTTAGCTATTATCATACATTTACACAGGCACTAACCACAATCTATTTACATTTGTACATACTGCAATTCAATTTCTTTTGTCCTTTTGGATTTTCATCTGGTATAATGACAATTGAACAGGTGCGTCTTCAGTTGTTTTCTGAAGTTGCTTATGTCTTTAATTTCTCTCAGCTCGTGTGGGAGCTGGTTCCATAACGTGGGGGCAGATAAGGAGAACGCTCTGCGACTAGTACTGACCTTTACGTGCCTAAAGCTGTTTGGAACTCTTAGTGTGTCAGAGTTCATGGTTCTCCTGCTTCTGGTTGTAGGTTGCATGGAGATCAGGGTGGAGAGGAATGAGGGGGCCAGGTTGTGAATTAACTTGAATGTAGTTACCAATGTTTTGTATTGAATCCTTGCAACGACTGGAAGCCAGTGTAGTTCCATCAATACAGGTGTGATATGTTCGGTGACGCTAGTTCTCATGATGATCCTTGCTGCTACGTGTTGGGCCATCTGTAGTATGTTGGTTGTTTTCCTTGGTAGCCCCTGCAAGATGGTGTTGCAGTAGTCCAGGTGGGGCATGATGAGAGCCTGAGCAACTGATCGGAAATCGCACGGATCTAGTATGTTCCGCAGGGGTCGTAGCACTTTAAGCTTGTGGAAGATGGCTTTGTTGGTGTTGTTGAGGTGTTTTTCCATTTTCAGTTTGTTATCAATTGTGACTCCCAGATATTTTATTTCTTTCTTAGTATTGTATGTATTGTTGCACAATGTGATTGTTGGAGGTGGTTCGAAGCCCAAGGTATTTGATATAAACATTACTTCGGTCTTCTTATGATTAATCGACATGTTATTTTGTTGTAGCCATCCCGACATCTCTCCCATGCAGGTTTCAAGCTGGGCGTAGTTCGGGTCGGTGGTCTCTAGTTGGGTGTACAGCATGATATCGTCTGCGTATATGTGGTAGTTTATGCCATATTTCCTGAATATTTCACTGAGTGGTTGCATGTAAATGTTAAAAAGTAGCGCCGAGAGTGCCGAACCCTGAGGAATGCCTTGTGTTTGGATGAACGGTTCAGCTTTCTCTCCGTTGAACTGGACCTGTGGCTTTCTGCCCGTTATATAGGAGGAGAACCATTTCAAGGCGGTTCCTATAATTCCAATTGATTCCAGCTTGTTCAGGAGGGTTAAGTGATGGACAGTGTCAAATGCAGCGGATATGTCGATGAAAATGAGGATAAACATTTTCTTCCTGTCTTCCAGCCCCTTGAGGAGGTTGTTAAACAGGGCTAAAAGCAGGGTTTCGACCCCATGATTTTTACTGAATCCGTATTGCTGTTTGTCCAGTATTTCGTTGTCTTCAAGGTGTTCTTGCAGTTGGATGAGGGCTGCTTTTTCAATGATTTTTGCTAAAAACGATATACTGGAGATTGGACGGTAGGAAGATGGATCTTCTTTGTTTAGCGAGTTGTTTTTTAGTATTGGTCTTATTATAGACTTTTTGAGCTGGTTAGGCATGATTCCTTGGGACAGTGATTGGTTCACAATGTGAGCGACTTGGTGGCCAATGTCCTTTTTTGCCGCTTTAATCCAGGTAGCTGGGCATGGATCAAGCAGTGAGGTGTGGTATTTATGCTGGTTATTATTTCCACTGCTTGCTTATCATCAATTTTGCAGAATTCGTTCCACGTCTGTTCATGCTTCTCTACAGTTGTCAAGTTGGGTTTGGCCAAAGATAGCGTGGTTGCAGTTGTGGTCAGCTTGCTTGCGTAGTGGTTAGCTAGGGTTTGGGGCTGAATGGCATCGCTCTGCTGTTCTGGTTGGTTTGTTTTGGTTAGTGTTTTCACTATTCGAAGTAGTTCCCGTGGTTTATTGATGGCTTTATTCAACAGGTTGTTGTGGTGTTTCCTTTTTGCATCATCTACCTCGTCTTTGTATTTTCTGAGGGTGTTGAGGTATTCAGCTCTGAGTTCCGAAGTTTTGTTGCGTCTCCACTTTTTTTCACATCTTCTTAGTTCCCTCTTCCTTTTGGACAGCGTAGTCGTGTACCAGGGCTCTGACCTTTGTTTGTCTGTGCTTGCTGTGTTTTTCCATTTCGGGTTTGCTGATGCCTGGATCCCTTCATTCCAGCTATTTGTTAGGGCATCGAGGTCTGTAGACTCCAAATCGATGTGCGCTTTGATGTTACTCGTGAGATTATCCAGTTCAAGCTTATTGAAAGATCTCTGCTGACGGGTTTCTCGTCTTCAGTAACCAAGCCTTCAGCCTCAGCCTTCAGTAACCAAGCTCTGAGGTGAAGGGACTTGGGGTTTGGGTGCCACAAAGTCCCCTCCTCTTGAGACAGAAGGTCTGGAGCAGCTCCTAGATCCAGGGAGGGTGCCTGGAAGAGATGCAGAAGTAGAGGGTACCACACTTGGCGTGGCCAGCGTGGAGCAATGAGGATCATAGATCCTTGATCCCTCTGAAGTTTGAATAGAGTCTTGGGAATCAAAGGAATGGGTGGAAAGGCATACAGGAAGGCCTGACCCCAATGAAGGAGGAAGGCATCCTTGGCCTGAGCTCCCTGACATGGGATTCTGGAACAGAACCGGGGAAGTTTGGCATTGCACGGACTTGCAAACAGGTCTATGTCCGGGGTTCCCCATTTCTGAAAGATTCTGAGTACCTGATCCATGTGCAGGGAACCATTCGTGTGGAAGCAGAACTCGACTGAGTCTGTCTGCCCAAGAGTTTTGGATTCCTGGGAGGTATACTGCCAGGAGATGGATTTGATGCTCTCTGGCGAAGGCCCACAATTATAGAGCTTCGTTGCAAAGTGACAGAGAGCCAGTCCCTCCTTGTTTGTTTATGTAGAACATGGCTACTTGATTGTCGGTATGAACAAGGACTGTCATGTTGATGAGGAGGGTATGAAAGACCTTGAGAGCGAGGAAAATTGCTCGCAGCTCCAAAAGGTTGATATGAAGGGTGGCCTCCTGTGGAGACCAAGTGCCCTGAGTGAAGAGGTCTTGGAGATGAGCTCCCCAACCTGTTTGGGAGGCATCTGTAGTGAGAGTTGTTTGGGGTAACAAAGGTTGGAAGGGGGCCCCCAACAACAGATTTTGAGTGGATATCCACCATTGGAGAGACCAAAAAAGACGTTTTGAGGTTGCTATTTGGTCGGAGAGAGCTCCTGATGCTTGGGTCCACTGGGTGGACAAGGTCCATTGAGCTGCTCTCATATGTAGGCGAGCATAAGGCACCACATGAACTGTGGATGCCATGTGGCCTAGCAGTTGTAGCATCTCCCTGGCAGTCAAGTGGCTTCTGGACTGAATTTGAGAGGCCAAGTGCACTAGACGGTGGCAACGGGCCTGAGGAAGATAGGCCCTTGCAGTGGTGGTATCTAGCCAGGCCCCTATGAATTCTAGGGACTGAGTAGGGGTGAGTTGAGACTTTGGCAGATTATTTATTTATTATTATTTATTATTTAAAGTCTCTTCTATACCGCGCTATTCAGCATCAGTGCGGTTTACAATAAACAACGAACATACACATTTCCAATTGATGAGAAGTCCCAGATACTGCAGTATGCGTCTGGTGTGGTCCAGGGAAGTCTGAGCCTCGGACTGAGATTGAGCTCGGATGAGCCAGTCGTCCAGGTATGGGAAGACAAAGATTCCCAGAGTGCGTAGAAATGCAGCTACTATTGCCATGCATTTGGTAAATACTCTTGGAGCAGAGGCTAGACCGAAGGGAAGTACTCTGTATTAGAAATGTTTTCCCTGGAACAGAAACCGTAGGAATTTTCTGTGGGATGGATGGATGAGTATATGTGTGTATGCATCCTTGAGATCTAGAGAACAAAGCCAGTCCTGACTCTGTAGGTATGGAAGGAGAGTGCCTAGAGAAAGCATCTTGAATTTCTCCTTGTATAGAAATTTGTTCAATTCTCTGAGATCCAGAATGGGTCTGTACCCCCCTGTTTTCTTGGGAATGAGAAAATAAGGGGAGTAAAAACCTGACCCTTGTTGAGGAAGAGGAACCTCTTCTATTGCCTTTTGGGCGAGAAGAGTGGTCACCTCCTGGCCCAACAGGTACAGGAGAGATGGGGGAGAATTGAATTGTCTCACCATGGTATGGGGAGGAAGGCTGGAGAAATGTAGTTTGTAGCCCTCTCTGATGATAGAGAGGGTCCACTGTTCTGATGTGATTTGTTCCCATCTGGGAGCAAAATGAGTTAACCTTCCTGGAATGGTGAGAGGCTCTGGTTGTTGCAGAGCCAGAAAGGTTAAGTTCTCTAGAATCAAGTCAAAAACTCTGAGGGGGTTGGGACTGCTGGACTGTAGCAGCCCCTGTAGACTTTGTTCTGGCCTGTTTAGATTGCTGACGCTTAGGAGCAAAGCGAACTTGGGAAGATTGCTGGCCAGTATTTGTGGAAAATCTGGTCTTTTTATAGAAAGGCTTCTTAAAAGGTTTTTTCTTGGCAGGGGTAGAGGTAGACTTAGAAAGTCTATCTAAAGCAGCATTCTCTGCATCCATTTGAGTGGCTTTGATTTGCCACTCCTTGCCAAACAGATTTTCACCTGTACAGGGCAGATTGCCCAAGCCTTCTTGTACCCAGGGTTCTAAATCAGAGGCCTGGAGCCAAGCAAGTCTGCGAGCAGCTATGGCAATGCCAGAGGCTCTGCTAGCTCCCTCAAAAGAGTCAAAGGCTGCTCTGTTGGAGAACTTTGAAACATCTTGAGTTTGCTTTAACAAAAGAAGGAACTCCTCCTTCTTATCCTCTGGGATAAAGGGGAGAAAATGACGTATCTTCAGTGCAATCTCTTTCAAAAACATGCCCATATAGAGGCTGTATGAATTGATTCTGGCAATAAGCATGCTAGCTTGGAAGATTTTTCTACCAAAAGCATCCAGAGTCCTACATTCTCTTCCTGGAGGGGTAGAAGAGTGCCTTTTGGTACTCTTTATCTTTTTCATAGCAGACTTCACCACAATAGAGTGGTGAGGAAGCTGAGTTTTTTGAAAACCAGGAGAAGGAGGAACCCGATACATGGTGTCCAAACGTCGAGAATGTGGAGATAGGGTGAGAGGAGCCTCCCACAAGTCCATCATGTGTTCTTGAAGAATTTCATGTATGGGTAAGGTGGCTGCCTCTTTGGGAACCTTAGAGTATCCTAAAATATCCAATTTTTTTGCTCTAGGTTCCTTTTCAGAGGTTACAGATATGGAAAGTCCTTTAGCTACTTCAATAATGAAGTCTTGAAAGGACAAATCCTCTGGAGGAGACATTCTCCTTTTTGGAGAAGAGGGCTCCTCAGGAAGAGTAAAAGAGACATCAGCAGAATCATCTGAGGTATCAGAATCTTCAAAAGATTCAAAGTACCGCCTATCTGCTTTCAGAGATCGATACGCGTACCGACCGGTATCGACATCGGGCGTACCGGGAATCGGAGCGGTATCGAGAAAATCTCCGGAACCGGAGACCGGCATACTACTGGAAGTAGATGCTCTGGGTACCGGTATCGGTTGCGGTACCGGAACCGGAGTCGGAAACGATTGTCGCGGTACCGAGGGCGTTGCAGCGTTAATGAAAGCCAGTATGGCCTGCTGCATGGATTGTACCATAGTACCCATAGACGCCACAACTGCCTGGATGTCGGTACCGGTGTTAGCCAGTACTCCAGAGCAGTCTAACAGGAGATCGGTCGAGGCCGTGCCATCGATGTCTACCTGTAACCCCATAGGAGGAGCTTTGGAAGCCGGAGCTTCCCGCCGGGGTTGTTTGGCTGGGGCAGGGTCCTCAGGGTCAAACCCAAGGGCCTCTCGCTGCTTAGAGGGAGATTTGCCCTTTGAGGACCTGCCTGAAGAATGTTTGGTTACCTGAGATCCATCAGGAAGACCTGGAGGATGTTGATGCTGGAGTATCCGCAGAAAACAGCATATGAACTTAGCTGCTCTGTTCTGTAAGCCCCGTTTGGACATCAGAGAGCAGGATGGACAATCCGGAATGGAATGGTCAGGCCCCAAACATTTAAGCCACCACTCATGGGTATCTGTGACTGAAATAGTACTGGTACACTTGGTGCATTTTTTAAAACCAGAAGCTGGTTTCTCCATGAGGGAGAATCTGAGAAGGCCTAGAGGCCTCACAGAAAAAACACACCAAGTGAGGAAAAAGTAATTTTTTTTAATTTTTTTTTTTAAGAAATAAATGAAAAAAGGCCGGCGGTACCGGTCCGGAATCGGGGAAGGCAGACACGCGGTCAAAGAAACAAATTAAAATAACAATTTCTTCAGCGGTGACAGGAACACGACCTGCTGGCTCCGCGGAAAAAGAAGAACTGAGGAGAGTTGGTCAGGAAGGCGGGAAGGCAGCGCGCATGCGCTGTGGGAGGCCCCAAAAGCTTCCTTTCTGGGAAGCAGGGGAGCTTTCCCGCGCAGGCTCCGTCGGTTCCGACGTACCCATATGTGAGGACTCATTCCTGCTTGTTCCTGGAGATCTGAAGTGTCTGACCACCACTTACATATGCATTGGGGTTAGAGAAAAGGCATCAGATTTCTATACAACTTCCCTCCAATGCCAACTGCCAGATACATGAAGAAGTACTCCAAAATCCTGCAAAAAAACTCAGAGCGTATGGCAAACTACAAGCTAGCAGAATACCACACCTTGGTCACATAAGCAAAACACAGAAACAGATACAGAACAAGGAACCACAAGTTAGAAACAAAAATAGGCAGGCAAAAATGTTACTGAAAACCTTAAGTCAGACTCCAGTGCAACACTGGAAGAACAGAAACAAACACATTTCTTCTTGTATTGTGCAAAATGCAAAGATATGAACATTTCTCAAAGATGGTAAATTCCAATTAATAAATTCAAAATAAAATATTTTTTCCTACCTTTTTTGTCTGGGCATTTTATTTTTCCAGTTGCATTAGTCCAAGTCTCTCTCTTCTGCTTTCCTTTGTTTTTTTTTCTATCATGCTAGTATCTGCTGTCCATTTGCTATTTTTTCTCTCTCCTCCTGTTTTCAACCATTCCTTCCTTACATCTTCTTTGGAATTCATTTTTTTCCTTTCAGCTCTTTTCTCCATTTCTTTGATTTCTGCCTATCCATTCAAATTATACGCTCCTTCACATCCTCCATTTCTTGACCTCTCTTTATCTTTCACCTATCACGTTTCAATTTCCTTCTCTCTTCTCTTTCCCAACCTATCTTCCCTTCTTCATAGCATTCCCAAGTCTATTATTCCTTTCTGCCTTTACTAATTCCCTCTCCTCCTTCCACTTACACCCTTCTGTACTCACTCCCTTCCCAGACCTCATCTACTTTTTTCTGTTTCCCGCTCCCCATCTCCTTCCCTATCAGTCATTCCCTCCAGTCTCTTATCCCACCCAGTCTCTGACTTCCCCCTTTAACCACATTCCCAGCTGTCCATACACCTCTCACTCATCTCTTTGTTAACTTCCCCATGCTAACCTCCCCCAGATGATTCCACCATGCACAGCTTCTCCTACTCACGTGCATGGCCAAGCTGGCTCTGCCCCCTGATGCAATATAAGAGGAGGCGGGACTGGCCGGGCCATGCAATGAACAGAATGATGCACAGGCCCACTTTTGTTTTTCTTTTGAAGTCTTGGCTTCGGAGGTCCTGCTGCTGTCGCTGCTGACAGTAACAAATGGAAAAGCAGCAGCAGTGGCAGGCAAGGCCTCCAGGGAGGGAGAGAAGGGGCTGAAACAGGGCTGGAGGGGAGAGCAGAGAAAAAAAAAAAAAGATATCCCATACTAGGTCAGACCAAGGTCCATCAAGCCAGTATCGTCTTTCCAACAGTGGCCAATTCAGGTCACGGGACCTCTTTAATAATGGTTTATGGACCTTTCCTCCAGGAACTTGTCCAAACCATTTTTTTAAACTCAGCTACACTAACAGCTTTTACTACATCCTTCGGTAATGAATTCCAGAGTTTGATTACGCATTGAGTAAAAAAAATATATTCTCTTATTAGTCTTAAATGGGTTACACTGTAGCTTCATTGCATGTCCCTTAATCTTTCTACTTTTTAATGGCATAAACATTCGATCTACGTTTACCCGTTCCAAACCATTCATTCATTTATAGACTTCTATCATATCTCTTCTCAGCCGTCTCTTTTCCAGGTTAAAGAGTCCCAACCTTTTAAATCTCTCCTCATAGGGGTATCCTTCCATCCCCTTTACCATTTTGATGGCTCCTCTCTGTATCTTTTCTAAATCCATGATATCCTTTTTAAGATATGGCGACCAGAATTGCACACAATATTCAAGGTGCGGTCACACCATGGAACGATACAGAGGCATTAAAATATCTTTTGTTTTATTCTCCATTCCTTTCCATATGATTCCTATTTGCCTTCTTGGCCGTCACTGCACAGTGGGTGAAGGGTTTCAATGTGTTATCTATGACGACGTCTAAAGCACAGTTACTTACCTGTAACAGGTGATCTCTAGGAACAGCAGGAATAAGTCTTCACATATGGGTACGTCGGTACCAACGGAGTCTGCGTGGGAACGCTTCCCAGCGTCCAATCAAAGAGCTTTTGGAAGCATCCCACCACGCCTGCATGCTGCCTTCCCGCCTTTCCCAACTGCCTCTCCTCAGTTAAGTTTTAAAGCTGAGACAAAGAGAGAGAGAGGAAAGGAAAGATAGAGATACAACTCCTGGGGAGGTGGGTGGGTTGTGAAGACTTATTCCTGCTGTTCCCAGAGATCACCTGTTACAGGTAAGTAACTGTGCTATCTCCAGGAACAAGCAGGAATGAGTCTTCACATATGGGGACTCCCAAGCTGAGATGCCTGGAGTCCCTGCATGTCATAGGTTGGAACATGCTATCCCCCACAACACCAGGCATCCTGAGGATGGAGGGTAGGAGTTGAAGAGAAAAAGGTGCTGTGGAACAGTTAACCTAGCATAGGATTGCAGACAAGGAGTCCATGTGTGGATGATTGTCATCAATGATATTGCAAAGAAAAAATATTGCAATATGGACCTCCCCTAACAGGACTTCAGAGAAGTATGGAGGTTCATGGAATCTACTGGGGAACCCAGTAGAGGAACCTTGAGAAGGACCTCACTGTAAGTGGAGGTAGAAAACCTGTAGGAAAAGCAATGGAGGTCAAAATCCTGAAAGGTAACAGGTAACCCCAGTAGGAAAAACTGGGGTAGTACAAAAACGGTGGGCCTTCAGCGGAAGGCTTTATGATAAAAGCCGAACTCTTTTGGCAGCAGAGTGGCTCACTCTTAGGAACAAAAAGAGATAGGCTAACCGATTTGGACAAACAGGCCCAGTCCTTGTGGGGAGAAAGGGTATGGGATCCCCTTGTATCCCAAAAGAAAGGACAACGCTGGAGGCGTTAGAGCCTGTGATTAGCTGAAGATCCGCAATGTCTCTCCTAACTGAGGTCAGCTGGGAGAGATATTGGAACATGGAGAGCTTCAGGGGTACCTAACTTTAAGGTTATGATAGGTGTTAACTACCACCAAAGTGGTTGTGAGTGTAGGACCCTAAAACATGCTGGATAGCATAAGTATGGGTAAAGCCCATCTGTCAGAATCATATAGCTATATGAGCCTCGACAGTCAGGTAGATAAAGCAGAATACATATCTACCGATAGTAAAATATCTCGACAGATACATATATATATACATATAGATATATGTATATATATACATATAGATATATGAGAATATATCTATAGTGAGATATGAAAGGCATAAAATACACACAAATGATAGACATAGACATCTGTAAGATGTGTGCTATAGGTATGAATATATAGGCCTCTATATGGAAGTCTGCAAAGAAGCAGACAGAGATATGCCTACAAAAAGGTAGTCACATAGGAAAATGTGAAGAGGAAAGATTCATCTAACAACAAGAAGGTGGAACCTACTTGAGAAGATATATAGAGAATCAATTCCCACTGGTTATGGCTACAGGGATGCTGGGTAGGAGAATAACCAGGATGGTTACGTGAAAAGCAGAGGATGATATAAGTCTGCAGCCAGCAAGTCCCGAGTATTCTAGAACTCTAGCATGGTAAGTGAACAGAAGACGCATAGGAATGAGATACCATGCTGACCTGCTTAAGGGCAAAAAGGTATCATGCGTTCTTACCATGAGGAAGAGCTCGAAGGAGAAAACATATTCCCTATTGGAAATACTATGGACCAAAGCAGGGAATTAGCAACTCCTTAAGCTTTCACGTAAGAGGAGGCCTATGTCCTTTATATTAAATAGGAGAACTTTTCTAGTCATGGGAGACATGACTGAAAAAGACTTTTTTCAACCATCTAGTATAGCTGTTGGAGAAAAAGCCCCACATGCTCTCTAGCAAGGGCCCATAGTGGAAAGCTTCTCTGTAGAATTGCAGAGAGCATGATGCAGGAGAATGAGGAGATAGAACTGGCTGCAGGAGAGCCAGTACCTATGTCAACTATGCTGCCAAACCCAGGGGAATGGAGATGGCAGAAAGAGAAGACAATCCAACAAGCTTGTAGTGAAAAAATTTCCAAGACAGATGACAGCACTGACTTGGAGCCACTACTAAGACCAGACAGAATGTTAGTGGAGGACAAATCTGGTTGCTGGTGGACAAGAACCAGTGGTCCAAACATTAAGGCTCCTGCATTGGCAGCTGCTTGCCAGACAGCAGAAGAATGGTACTGTTTAAAAACAGAAAGAACAGACAAAACAAGAGTAGAAAACGATGGACGTGTCTGATGAAGTGCTTCAAAGTAAAATTGAAAAAGAGGAGTCAACTCAGAGAAGAGAACTCCGCACTGGAAAAGTAAGAAAACTAGAGAGGCTGAAGAAAAAGCCCTCCAGTGAAGGAAAATAAACCAAAAGGAGTAAATTTCAAAAACCCAAGCTCTGCTTATTTGTTCTCACTGAGCCCAGCCCTGGGCTCAGAACCTCCAAGCTGCTTGGAGACTGAAAGTACTGGTGGAAAGGGGCGGTGTTTGCCTAGATATACCAGTGACATCAAAGCAATGACATCTTTCAGTCTCCAAAGCTGCTGGTGGAGGTTCACAACTCTATGGTTCCGGGACTGGACTAGAGGGACGCAAAGGAACTATCGTTTGATAGTGGATAGACCTCTTTCCCTAGCAGGAAAAAGAGGAGAACCCTGTGACCTAGAAGCATGAACATCCTGACAGATCATAGAACATAGAAAGAATGGATATCTTTCGGGAAGATATCCATGTTTAGGATTTAAAATAACAGCAGTGGATTGCTTCTATTGAGAAAAAGCAACTGCAGATTCTAATCCCAAGAGTCACAAGCATCTGATGGATTGATCAGAAACCCTGTGGTTGCTGGGTTTGCTGAGCCTGGTGAGAGGTTGAACTCTGCAGACCAGGACGATGCTTCCCCTGTTTGGGAACATCTGTATGATGGGCAGATGATGCATAAAACCTTCTTCTCCTATGGGAAGAAAGTTTGGCAGGACATTTCCTACCTACTGGGACAGAAGAAGGTGCAGAACAGCCCCTAGGAACAGGTAAGTCAGTGGAGAACTGAGTAACCTGACGTAAAGACTCCTTGTTGAAAAGATTGTCTCCAGTGCAAGGAGTATGTCCCAGTCTGTGCTGTGCCCATTTGTCCAAGTCTGAAGCTTGGAGCCAGGCTCTACGTCATGCCCCTATAGTTATAGCAGAAGTTCTGCTAACAGACTCAAAAGAGTCTAGGGAAGCACGAGTAAGAAACCAAGAGATATTCTGGAGATGCTTGAGCAGTGAAGAATAGTCTGCACTCTTGGACTCTGAAAGGTAAGGAGTCAAAAGATGTCTTTGTGACCTCCTCAAGAGATAGACTCATATAGAAAATATATGAGAGAATTCTTGCAGAAAGCATAGATGTCTGGAAGGTTTGACGTCCAAAGGCATCAAGTGTCTTAGACTCACGACCTGGCGGATAAGAAGAGTGCTTTTTCTTGCTCTTTACCCACCTCATTGCTGATTCCACAACTATGGAATGATGAGGAAGTTGAGTCTTTTGAAACCCTGGAGAGGGGGGCACCTGATATAAGAGATCAGTTGCTCTGGAAGGTGGGGGTACCCTTAAAGGTGTTTCCCACATTCCTAGAAGGAGATCCTGCAAGGAATGATGCAAAGGAAGCATTATGTTCTCCTTTGTTTTGGTAGAAAGAGAGCCCTGTGCAGGATCATGTCCTGGGATAGGAATGGCAAGAGATCTTGCTATATCCAGGAGGAAACTCTGAAAAGAGGGTTCCACAACAGGAATTTCCCTTGGACAGGTTAGATCTGAAGAACTAGCCTGAGCACCGACAGAGCTATCCAGATATATAGGAATAGAAGATCCTGCACAGGGCAATGTGGAATGCTTAAAGGATGGTCACCGGTACTGGCTGTCAGGAGCAGCGACTGTCATTACCACAGTGTCTTGAAGGACTAGAAAAAGGGACTGTTACTTCTGGAGAGAGATCTGCAACTGAGTATATAGTTCTGGTAATTTTCTAAAAGGAATTCTTTGTATTAAAGCTAATTAATCTGTGAATCCACTATTTTTGTTAAATCACTTGTAGTTTAAATTTCATAAGAAGTTAGAGCCTAGCAGCAGCTAAGAGCTATAATTTAAATCAAATCAGAATATAGCTTACCTCAGCAGCACAAAACAGGGTACTGTGTAGCAGCCCTCTTTTAATAAGTGTTATTAAAAACCTGTGAGAGAGTCAGTTGGTCCATTAGATGATAAAGGGGTTAAAGGAGCACTAAGAGGCGACAAGGCGATAGCGGAGAGACTGAATGAATTCTTTGCTTCGGTCTTTACTGAAGAAGATGTAGGGATGTTACCCATGACTGAAGTGGTATTTAAAGGTGCGGAAGAATTGAAGGAAATATCGATACATCAGGAAGATGTATTACAACTATTAGATAAGCTGAAGAGTAGCAAATCACCTGGGCCGGATGGTATACATCCAAGGGTGTTGAAAGAACTGAAATACGATATTGCAGACCTGCTATTAGTAATCTGTGAACTATCATTAAAATCATCTCTAATACCTGAAGATTGGAGGATCGCCAATGTAACACCAATTTTTAAAAAGGGTTCACGGGGTGATCCGGGAAACTACAGACCGGTGAGCCTGACATCAGTACCGGGAAAAATGGTAGAAACCATCATAAAGAATAAAATTACTCAGCATGTAGATAGTCATGACCTAATGGGAGACAGTCAACATGGCTTTAGACAAGGAAGATCTTGTCTTACTAATCTGTTATGTTTTTTTGAAGGAGTGAATAATCAGGTGGACAAAGGTGAGTCGGTTGATATTGTGTATCTGGACTTTCAGAAAGCCTTTGACAAGGTCCCTCATCAGAGACTTTTGGCAAAACTAAAGAGTCATGGGATAGGAGGCAGTGTACTATTGTGGATCAGGAACTGGTTAAAAGATAGAAAGCAGAGGGTAGGGCTAAATGGCCAATTTTCCCAATGGAGAAAGGTGAATAGTGGTGTACCCCAGGGATCTGTGCTAGGTCCGCTGCTTTTTGACATATTCATAAATAACCTGAAAAGTGGAATAACGAGTGAGGTTATCAGATTTGCAGATGACACAAAACTATTTAAAGTTGTTAAAACCCAAGAGGATTGTGGAAAATTGCAAGAGGATCTTGATAAATTGGAAGACTGGGCATCAAAATGGCAGATGAAATTTAATGTGGACAAGTGCAAGGTTATGCACCTAGGGAAGAACAACCCAAACTATGGATACACGATGCAAGGTTCCACATTAGGAACCACCACCCAGGAAAAAGATTTAGGCGTCATTGTGGATACCATGTTAAAATCCTCGGCCCAGTGTACAGCAGCGGCCAAGAGATCAAATAGAATGCTAGGTATGATAAGGAAAGGAATGGAAAATAAAACAAAAGATATTATAATGCCTCTATATCGTTCCATGGTGAGATCGCACCTTGAATATTGTGTGCAATTCTGGTCGCCGTATCTTAAAAAGGATATAGCGATTTTAGAAAAGGTTCAGAGAAGAGCCACCAAAATGGTAAAGGGGATGGAAGGATACTCCTATGAAGAAAGGCTAAAAAGGTTAGGGCTCTTTAACCTGGAAAAGAGACGGCTGAGGGGAGATATGATAGAAGTCTATAAATTAATGAACGGAGTGGAATGGGTAAACGTAGATCAATTGTTTACCTTATCAGAATATAGAAAGACTAGGGGACATGCAATGAAGCTACAGGGAAAATTATTTAAGACTAATAAAAGAAAATATTTTTTCACTCAACGTGTAATCAAACTCTGGAATTTGTTACCGGAGGATGTAGTAAAGGCTGTTAGTGTAGCTGGGTTTAAAAAAGGTTTGGACAAGTTCCTGGAGGAAAGGTCCATAAACCATTATTAAGAAGGGACCCAGGATATCAATGCTTGAACCAATACAAGCATTGTGGAACCTGTGTCCCTTGGGGAAACTGCTAGGTACATATGACCTAGATTGGCCACTGTTGGAAACAGAATACTGGGCTTGATGGACCTTGGTCTGACCCAGTATGGCATATCTTATGTTCTTATGTTCTTATCGTCCATGCCAGGTATCGACTCCAAGCTTGGCATAGAAGGGAGCGATCCTGTTGAAAAAAGCATGGTAGGAGTTGGCCACAATGCTACTGTGAATACCGGTACCGATGCCAATACCGGTACTGATGTCGGAGTCGAGCCCGACAAAGACGTCGGAGCAGTCATCGGTGACAGTTCAATCGGTACCGAGGTAACCGAAAATCTCCGGGTGCTATCTTCGGTACCGAGCCACCGGTATTGATCGGTGTCGGTACCAAAGAGTGTTGGTACCGAGTCTTCCAGACTAGAGAGCGATTCTAAACTCGGCATCGATAAGCAAAGCATGGAAGGCACCGACTGTTAGGGTAATGAGGACATTGGTACTGACTTCAGTACCGTGTCTGATACTGGTGAATGAAGGTCAGCTAGTGGCAACTCAATTGGCCTCGGGGGAACCGAGAGCTGCGGATCTGAATCATCGGAACCGAGCCTTCGGTACCGCCGAGAGCCGGTACCAAGGCAAGTCGGTACCCAATCCTCCAGACTGGAGATCTATTCCAGACTCGGCATCGAAGGAAGCGAGACTATCGATGCACGTCTGGAGGGTACCGACGTCGGTGGTAGTATCGGTGCTGGTACCGATAATGGAAGGTCAGTCTGGAGTGTATTCACCGGTCCCGAAGGCACCGAGGACGCCAGATGACCATCCCTGGTGAGCAGTGTTTCATCCAACACCAGTGCCGATGTCGGGGTATCGGTACCGCTCGAAGCGGATGCCACCACCGGACACGGCTCAGGTATGTTCTGTGAGGGGTGAACCCCAGGAACAACCTGAAACCCCTGAAAGGCTTTTGAGACCGAAGACTCCCGCCGGGGTTTTGAAGCCAGTAGGCCCTCGAGGGCAAGGCCGGCGCCGTCTATATGCTGTGCATGAGACCTACCACTCGAGGGCTGGCTAGTCTTAACAGACTGTTTGTGGGTTACCTGATCCTGTGTAGAAAAAGGGGACGGTGCCCCGAAGCTGGAGGGAAACCGTGTATCGAGGGAACCTCAATATTGAAAACCTCTTCTCACTAAACTGTTGTCAGGACCCAAGCAGGTTAGACACCGACTTCAAGGGTCTAAAAATAAAGTTGTACCGCCACAGTTTGAACATTTCTTGGAAAAAGTGGCTGGCGGTTCCATGAAGGAAAAAGAAGAGGCCTAAAAGGCCTACGATACCGTGGGACACTATGAAGAAAAAACATTCCTTGAAAAAAGAAGATTTTACAAGAAAAGAAAAGAAAACACCGGAGGTACCGGTGGCGTCGGGAAGACAGCTGCAACCACAAGAAAACTAAATAAATAAAACAAGAATTTTCTGCGGTGACAGGAGGACGTCCTGCCGGCTCCGCGGAAAAACGAAAACTGAGGAGAGGCAGTTGGGAAAGGCGGGAAGGCAGCACGCAGGCGTGGTGGGATGCTTCCAAAAGCTCTTTGATTGGACGCTGGGCAGCGTTCCCGCACAGACTCCGTCGGTACCGACATACCCATATGTGAAGACTCATTCCTGCTTGTTTCTGGAGATATCTTTTTCCTGGGTGGTGGTTCCTAATGTGGAACCTTGCATCGTGTAACCACAGTTTGGGTTGTTCTTTCCTAGGTGCATAACTATGCACTTGTCCACATTAAATTTCATCTGCCATTTGAACGTCCAGTCTTCTCCAATTTATCAAGGTCTTCTTGCAATTTTTCACAATTCTCTTGGGTTTTAACAACTTTGAATAATTTTTTCTCATCTGCAAATTTGATTACCTTACTCGTTATACCCATTTCCAGGTCATTTACAAATATGTTAAAAAGCATAGATCCCTCGGATAAAGCGTAGTTACTCACCTGTAACAGGTGTTCTCCAGGAGCAGCAGGAATCAGTCCTCACTTATGGGTGACGTCGGCGCCGACGGAGCCCTCGCGGAGCAATTTTCCCCAGCTTTCAAAGAAAGCCTTTGGGAATTGCAGAGCGCATGCGCGGTCCCCTTCCCGCCCAAGGGTGCCATCTTAGCCAGTCAGATGACATAGCTAAAAAAGACAGCATAAAAATTTGCAAAAAACTAAAGCAGATGATTGCAACTCCACGGGGAGGAGGGAGGGTTGTGAGGACTGATTCCTGCTGCTCCTGGAGAACACCTGTTACAGGTGAGTAACTACGCTTTCTCCAGGACCAAGCAGGAAGTCAGTCCTCACTTATGGGACTCCCAAGCTCAAGGCTACCGGAGACCCTAAGCACAAAAATGAGCTCCCTCTAGCTCAGCAGCACAGAAGGAAAGAATCTTCGCTGAATTATTACCCACCGGTAGCCCACATCCGGGATGGAGGGTAGGAGTTGCTCAGACCTCGAAGAGATTACGGAGGACTGCCTGTCCGAAAGCACTGTCCCTGCGGGACTCCCTCTCGAGACAGTAATGGACCGCAAAAGTCTGGCTCGAAGACCAAGTAGCGGCCCGGCAGATGTCTGCCAGCGGAACAGAGCGGAGGTAAGCCACTGACGTAGCCTTTGCCCGAACGCAATGAGCCGTGACTCGACCTTCCAAGGAGAGTCCGGCTGCCCCATAAGCCCAAGAGATACAGTCCGCAACCCAGATGGACAGAGTACGCTTGGAGACCGGGAGCCCCAATTTATTGGGGTCAAAAGACACAAAAAGCTGAGCAGCTTTACGGTGCTCCCGCGTACGGTCAAGGTAGAAGTTCAAAGCCCTTCTACAGTCCAGGGTATGGAGGACCGTTTCAGCTCGGCTGGAGTGTGGTCTGGGAAAGAAGGTTGGAAGTACCACCTCCTGATTGACGTGAAAGGGGGAGACCACTTTTGGAAGAAATTTTGGGTGAGTCCGTAGGACTACCCTATTTTTGTAGAACCGCGCGTAAGGGGGATCAGACACGAGGGCCTGCAATTCACTTACGCGTCTAGCGGAAGTGAGGGCTATCAAGAACAGTGATTTCCAAGAAAGAAAACGGAGAGAACAGGTAGCCATAGGTCCAAAAGGCGGACAGGTGATCCGCTGTAAAACCACATTCAGGTCCCAGTCAGGCGCTGGCGGGCGCAGAGGTGGTTTAAGTAGAAGGAGACCTCGGAGAAACCTCGCTACGAGAGGGTCGTTGGAGAGAGGTCTGCCGTCCACCGGCACATGATGTGCTGAAAGAGCACTGAGGTGAACTTTGACGGAGTTGGACTTAAGTCCCAGATTAGAAAGGTAAAGCAAGTACTGCAAGACCACCGACACCGGGCAGGAGAAGGGATCCTGAGACTGTCGGGTACACCAAACGGAAAAGCGACGCCATTTAAGGGCGTAGCATTTTCGAGTAGAAGGTCGCCGAGAAGCTAGGACGACCTCTTCCACCTCTGCCGGCAGGAGGAGGGGAGCAAGGACTACCCTCTCAGCAGCCAGGCCATTAGATTGAGAGACCTGAGGTTGGGGTGTAGCAGAGACCCCTGATCCTGAGTGAGGAGATCCGGTTGAAACCCCAGAGGGAACGGATCCTCCACCGCTAATTGCAGCAGGAGTGGAAACCACGGCTGTCTGGGCCAGCGAGGAGCCACCAGGATCATGAAGGCTTTGTCTCGGAGAACCTTGAAGAGAGTCCGAGAGACTAGCGGGATGGGAGGGAAAGCATACAGAAGGCTCCCCGACCATGAGAGTAGAAAAGCGTCCGCCGCAACCCGAACGGGGTGTGGCTGACGAGAGCAGAAGCGAGGAAGTTGCCGGTTGTGAGGACTGGCAAAGAGATCCACCGTGGGGAGGCCCCACTTTAGAAAGAGCTTCTGAACTATCAAGGGATCCAGACGCCACTCGTGCGGCTGGAGGATCCTGCTGAGTTTGTCCGCCAGGCAATTCTCTTGGCCTGGGAGATAAACTGCTTTGAGGAGAACGCCGTGACTGACGGCCCAAGAGCAGAGCTTCTGTGCCTCCCGACAGAGGAGGAAGGAGCCCATGCCCCCCTGCTTGTTCACGTAGAACATGGCAACTTGATTGTCCGTCTGGACAAGGACGGACTGGTGAGAAGTCAGGTGGGAGAAGGCCTTGAGAGCCAGGCGGATCGCCCTGAGCTCCAGGAAGTTGATCTGCTGAGCAGACTCCCACGTGGTCCAGAGGCCCTGAGTACGTGCCCCTTGGCAATGCGCTCCCCAGCCCAGGAGGGATGCATCTGTTGTCAGCACCCGGGCCGGCTGAGGTGACTGGAAAGGCATGCCGAATATCAGGTTCGGCCGCTGAAGCCACCACCGGAGAGACGAGATCAGCGGCTCGGAGACGCGCACTAGGTCTGCTAGGCCGCCTGTGGCTTGTCGCCACTGCCGGCGGAGACACCATTGAGCAGGTCGCATATTCAGGCGGGCATTGGGGGTCACATGGACGGTGGAAGCCATATGGCCGAGTAGTCTCAGGAAGCGCCTGGCGGAGACCAGGGGCTGGCTGCGAAAACGGTCGGCTAGGTCCATGAGCCGTTGAGCCCTGTCAAGCGGTAGGTACGCTCGTGCCTGAGGAGTGTGCAGCCTTGCGCCGATGAACTCGAGATCCTGTGAGGGGAGCAAAGTGGACTTTGCGAAGTTTATAACAAAGCCCAAGTACTGCAGAAGAGTCACCGTGCGGCGCGTGGCGTTGGTGACCTCCAGAGCGGACGCTGCTCTGATGAGCCAGTCGTCGAGGTACGGAAAGACATAGAGGCCGTGAAGCCGGAGATGGGCCACCACCACCGCGAGACATTTTGTGAAGACTCGCGGAGCGGAGGACAGGCCAAAGGGCAGTACTCTGTACTGGTAATGATTTCCTGCCACCACAAACCTTAGGTATTGGCGGTGGCTTGGGTGGATGAGGATGTGCGTGTAGGCATCCTTTAGATCCAAGGAGCATAGCCAATCTCCCTGCTGGAGGTAGGGCAGAAGGATTCCAAGGGTAAGCATCTTGAACTTCTCCCGCACGAGGAACTTGTTGAGGTTGCGCAAGTCCAGGATGGGTCTGAGGCCTCCTGTTCTTTTTGGTATTAGAAAATACCGGGAATAAAAGCCTTGACCCTTCAGGTGGTGGGGCACCGGTTCCACCGCCTGATCCTGTAGAAGACCTGCTAACTCCCGAAGGAGTAATTCCCTGTGCAGAGGGGGTCGTGGAGGTTCTCCCGGAAAATAGGAGGGAGGGACCTGGTGGAAGAGGAGAAGATAGCCTTCTCGCACGACTTGAAGCACCCAGGCATCTGAGGTGATGCTGGACCACCTGTGGGCGAAGTGAACCAGCCGGCCTCCGGTGCTGGGAGGAGCCAGCGGGGGGGGAGAGGCTATGCTTAAGGAGTCAAAAGCCCCACCCTGCGGAGCAGGGGCTGGTGGTGCAGGCTTGGGGGCTTGCTGCCTACGGGACCCGTTACCCCGTCCCTTGGCCTGCTGGCCCTGTTGGGGAGCTGCAGGGGCCTGATAGTGGGGGTATTGTTTGTAGGCAGTCGCCTTCCTCGGGTAAAAGGACTTCTTTCCCGAGCCCTTCTTTTTCTGGGAAGGGGCGGAGGTCTTCCTAGAAAGCCTAGTCCTGGTGAGAGTCTCGGTCTCAATTTGTGCAGCCTTATCAGCCATGGGCTTGCCAAAGAGGTTTTCGCCTCGGCAAGGGACATCGACCAACTTGTCCTGCACCCAGGGCTCAAGGTCAGACGACTGAAGCCAAGCCTGTCGGCGGGCACCGATGCCGGCTGCGGCCACTCGAGCCGATGCTTCAAAGCCATCATAGGCTGCTCGGGACATGAATTTTGAGCATTCCCGAATCCCAGTGGACAAGGCCAGGAACCTCCGCAAGGGTTCCTCGGACAAACCAGCGGAGAAGCCGGCTAGCTCTTTAGCCAGGTCTCGGAGATACATGCCCATGTATAGCTGGTAGGTCTGGACACGACAGGCGAGCATAGAGCCCTGGAAACACTTCTTACCAAGGCCATCCAGGTTACGGGCCTCCCTGCCAGGAGGCACCGAGGAGTGCATCTTCTGGCTCTTAAGACGATGCATGGCCGATTCCACTACCATGGAATGGTGTGGTAGCTGTGCTTTCTGGAAGCCAGGGCTCTTGCGGACTCAATAGATAGAATCGACCCGCTTGCTCAGGACCGGCGAGGTGGCCGGACTCTCCCACATGCGGAAGAGTAGTCGTTCCAGCATGGGAGGAACCGGTACAGTAAAGTGTTCCCTGGCGGGAGAGTCATACTGGAGGGCGTCGAGCTCTTCGGCTCGAGGCTCCTCCTCGGGATCCGCAGGGAAGGCCAAAGCCTTGGCCATATCCCTGACGAAGTCCGAGAACCGGGCATCCTCCGGGGGGGACTGCTTCCGAGGTTCGGACTCAGGTGAGTCTGAGGGGACACACCGAATCCGAAAAGAATCAGGCGACTCTTCCTCTTCAGACTCCCAGACCGACTCCGACGAGGACTCGGTGGGGTCGGCCCGGGCAGGGCGCGGCGCCTGCCGCCCCGACGCCGAGGGAGTCGGCGTCGGCGACCTCGGTCCCGAACGGGAGGCCGAGGGCGACCTCGACCGAGGATCGACTCGAGTTCGCATCGACTCGAGGATCGGCTCGGTCTCCGGGGTCGACTTCGACGTCGACGTCCCAGCGGTCGGGGCAGCGGCGCCAGCGAAGCCAGCGAGCAGTGCCCGCTGCTGGTCCATGAAGGCAGACAGTCTGCTCTCCAAGGCCGTCAACCTGAGTCCGAGCTCAGGTGACCCAGCAGCCCCAGACTCGGGCCCCGACAGCGTCGAGCCCGACGTCGGCTGTCGTGGAGGCGAGTCCAGAAGGACCACAGGACTTACCCGAGCAGGCAGCTCCGACTCCAGGCGAGGTCGCTTCATGAGGTGCTCCTTCTCCAAGGACCCAGGGCGGCTATCGGGGCTATGCGACCTGGCCCTCGCGGAGCCAGGAGCGTCCACCGACGCCGCCCTCGCGGGTTTCACCTTCCGTCGATGGTCCCCGGAGGGAGAACCCCTGTCGGAGGAACTCCGGCGACGGTCCGAGCTGGAACCCCTGGACGCGGAGGCCTCCGACGAGGTCCGGGTACGGCTGGGGTCAGCGAAGATTCTATCCCGCTGATGCCGCCGACTTCTCAACGCTTTGGAGGATAGTTTGCCACAAGGCCCACAGATCATTTCTTCATGATCCGGGCCCAGGCAGCGGAGGCAATTGTCGTGTGTGTCAGTTAGTGACATATTTCGGTCACACTGACCACACCGCTTGAAACCACTGTCAGCCATCGGGGGAAAAAGGGCCCCGGCGAGGTCAAAGGACCGGGCTGCCAGGGAAAAACCGAAACGAAAACTGACTAAGTCAGAAAAACCGAAAAATAAGAAGAGGACTCGTGACCGGCGTCGCGAGTCCGGCGGGAAAAAGACCGGCGTCGAACCGAATGGAAAAAACAGAGTAATTCTAAAGAAAATCAACTTTTTCGCGGGGACACGACGGGTACGTCTGTAGGGCTCCGCGGAAAAAAGAAGACTGGCTAAGATGGCACCCTTGGGCGGGAAGGGGACCGCGCATGCGCGCTGCAATTCCCAAAGGCTTTCTTTGAAAGCTGGGGAAAATTGCTCCGCGAGGGCTCCGTCGGCGCCGACGTCACCCATAAGTGAGGACTGACTTCCTGCTTGGTCCTGGAGAATCCACTATTCACCTTTCTCCATTAAGAAAATTGGCCATTTAGTCCTACCCTTTACTTTCTATTTTTTAGTCAGTTCCTCATCCACAATAGTAAACTGCCTTCTATCCCATTCACTTTTTAATTTCCCCAAGAGTCTCTGATGAGGGACTTTGTCAAAGGCTTTCCAGATACACTACATCAACCAGCTCACCTTTATCTACCTGTTTATTCACACTTTCAAAAAAATAAACAGATTAGCAAGACAAGACCTTCCTTGGCTAAACGCATGTTGGCTTTCTCCAGTTAAACCATGACTATCTACATGTTCAGCAATTTTATTCTTTATAATGGTTTCTACCATTTTGCCTGGTATGGACGTCAGGCTCATCGATCTGCAGTTTCCTGGATCACCCCTGGAACCCTTTTTAAAAACTGCTGTTACTATGGCCATTCAATCTTCAGGCTGAATCTGGGGCTGGGAGAGCTCTGGGGCTGAATCGGCATCTCCCTGCAGCCCCAGAGCTCTCCCAGGAGGGATTGAGCTCTCTTCAAGGACCGCACCGCCCAGCTGAGAGTTGGCTGTCCAATCGGGGCAGCCCCGGGCTCCTTTAAAAGAGCGCGGCTGAATCGGCATCTCCCTGCAGCCCCAGAGCTCTCCCAGGAGGGATTGAGCTCTCTTCAAGGACCGCACCGCCCAGCTGAGAGTTGGCTGTCCAATCGGGGCAGCCCCGGGCTCCTTTAAAAGAGCGCGGCTGAATCGGCATCTCCCTGCAGCCCCAGAGCTCTCCCAGGAGGGATTGAGCTCTCTTCAAGGACCGCACCGCCCAGCTGAGAGTTGGCTGTCCAATCGGGGCAGCCCCGGGCTCCTTTAAAAGAGCGCGGCTGAATCGGCATCTCCCTGCAGCCCCAGAGCTCTCCCAGGAGGGATTGAGCTCTCTTCAAGGACCGCACCGCCCAGCTGAGAGTTGGCTGTCCAATCGGGGCAGCCCCGGGCTCCTTTAAAAGAGCGCGGCTGAATCGGCATCTCCCTGCAGCCCCAGAGCTCTCCCAGGAGGGATTGAGCTCTCTTCAAGGACCGCACCGCCCAGCTGAGAGTTGGCTGTCCAATCGGGGCAGCCCCGGGCTCCTTTAAAAGAGCGCGGCTGAATCGGCATCTCCCTGCAGCCCCAGAGCTCTCCCAGGAGGGATTGAGCTCTCTTCAAGGACCGCACCGCCCAGCTGAGAGTTGGCTGTCCAATCGGGGCAGCCCCGGGCTCCTTTAAAAGAGCGCGGCTGAATCGGCATCTCCCTGCAGCCCCAGAGCTCTCCCAGGAGGGATTGAGCTCTCTTCAAGGACCGCACCGCCCAGCTGAGAGTTGGCTGTCCAATCGGGGCAGCCCTGGGCTCCTTTAAAAGAGCGCGGCTGAATCGGCATCTCCCTGCAGCCCCAGAGCTCTCCCAGGAGGGATTGAGCTCTCTTCAAGGACCGCACCGCCCAGCTGAGAGTTGGCTGTCCAATCGGGGCAGCCCCGGGCTCCTTTAAAACAGACCATCTGTAGGCGTGTCTGCGCCGGCGTGCCTGCACCGGAGGGCCTCGCCAGAGGGCCCTTTGGCGTGGCCCTTAGGCGGTGGCACAACGATTGAACACAGAACCGTGAAAACTACAAACTGCAAGTATTTCTGAATGCCATTTGACCTTGTAAGGCTCTGCACAATTACATAACTCCT
Organism: Ichthyophis bannanicus; assembly: GCA_033557465.1. Lineage (NCBI taxonomy): Eukaryota > Metazoa > Chordata > Amphibia > Gymnophiona > Ichthyophiidae > Ichthyophis > Ichthyophis bannanicus. Next base: position 198,238,963 of record CM066032.1, on the reverse strand, counting down.
CTTTTATTACATTCTTACATGCAACGGTGTCATACACTATTATTGTTGCCAGTAATTCATCTGTAATTACTCAATTGTGTTTAAAGTATCATTACTGTTGGCAGTATTTATTCTATTACTGTGGCCAGTAACTCAGCCCTACCAAATTGTGTTAACTTATTATTACTGTTGGCAGTATTTTACTCCCACCTAGCGGTGTTAAAGTGTTAGAGGGTGCCTGCAAGTCCATGCCCACACAACTGTATCACACCTCATTACTGTTGTCAGTATTTCACCCTTACCAAAAAGTGTACAAATTATTATTACTGTTGCCAGTATATTATTCTATTCTGTTTAGTTCTTTGCTGGATGTTACTTGGTGTCATCTACTGACAATTGTAACATTGTCCCAATATATGCTGACTGACACATTGCCTTATTGTTTATTCGATACTGTGCTGTTCCTGTCTTATATGCTGCCACATTGTTCCAAATACCTACTCATAGTCAGACAGTAAGTTTTATACACTGCTGCTAGCTAATACAGTAGTCAATACTGGTCCCACTAATTACCCAGCAACAAACAGCTCACATATTATTTCACAAAGACATCACAAAATGCACCCATTTCTAGCCTTGGCATGTCTACATCTGGCCTCCTGGCTCCCCCTTACATCCCATGCCTTTCACACAAGCACCAACCACATCCCAATACTCCGCAGTGATGGGAAAAGATGGACGGAGAATCACCAACACCCCCCAAGAGAACCCAACGACACGCCTTACTCACATCTATTACACATCTCACTTCAACATCTCAAGAAGTCACATTTGGACCGTCAGCAACACCATCATGCCCTGAAATGTGCACTCATCAACGCAAGGTCAATACGTACAAAATGGCCAATAATTACTGATCTGGTCTCGACCCATGATCTTGACATCATCATGGTCACAGAAACCTGGCTATCAGAATGCGACAATGCCATCATCAACCAGTTGTTACCCACAGGTTTCTCAGTCTACACATGCCATCGAACCAATCAGAGAGGAGGAGGAACACTCATCCTGGCCAAAACTTGCCTAGGCTTCCAGATGTGCAACGCAACCAGCACAGTCCACCTGGACTCCCTCACCATAACAAATGACACCTGCACGATCAACCTACTGTACCGAGCACCAACACCATCTTCAGAAGACCTTGCAACGATAATAGGCCTCGCCTGCAACTCAAACAGACCTCGATCCCAGAACTGGATCCTAGGTGATTTCAACCTGCCTACGCTACAGGACTCTCAAGCCTCTGCTTTCCTAGAAGCGTTACAAGAGCTAGGTTACGATCAACTAGTCAATAATCCCACCCACGTCAAGGGAAACAAACTTGACTTGATCTTTGCCCCACAGACAGATAAAGATACCACCCAACCAATGCCACCAACCGTAACTCCTGTACCATGGTCTGACCATAGTCTGCTCCAATTCCAGATACCTATTAAAACACACAATAAAAACTCCAACAAAGCCATCTCTGTCCACGAAACCTCTTTGAAGCGCTTCCGCCCCTTTGATAAAGAAGAGCTTCGAGAGAAGATCCTCCCACTCCTCAACAACATACCACATGACCTAGACAAAATGGTGTCCACCTGGGACGAGAGCCTCAAGACCATCGCATGCATACCAGCCACACATAAAAAAACAACAAAGAAACGAGTGCACGCACCATGGTATACCAAAGACCTCCGAGATTCACTCAAGTGCCTGCGCAGGCTTGAGAGAAGATGGCGTCGGTCTCACTCTACTGAAGCACAAGATACTTACATGGCTCACCTAAGAGCACACCGTGACGAATTATCAAAAAAGCGAAAACAATATCATTCTGACATCTTGAAGCGGTCACTAAACAAGCCCCACGACCTCTTCAATATAGTGAAATCTCTCATAAGAGAACCTCCCGCAGACCAGTCACAGATGCCACACCCACAGGCTTACTCCAACTACTTACAGTCAAAAATGATCCAGACTACTGCATCTGCAACCAACTACCTACAACCTGAAGTGACCCAGGCTGGTGCAACTCCGAGCTCCGCTGAAAACAGCTCTCAACATAACTTGCCCCAACCATCACCGCTATCCAAATTTGAAAAAATATCACGCAGAGAGATTGAAGACATTATTGCCGCTATCAACCCCACTACCGCACCCAATGACCCATGCCCTGCTTTATGGATAAAGGAGTTACGATGTGACTTAAGCCAATATCTGAGCGAAATAATAAACCAATCCCTTACAACCGGATCGTTTCCACAAAGTCTGAAACAAACATCAATCAGACCACTGCTAAAAAATAACAAGTTGGATCCAACGAAAGTGGAATCATACAGACCAATTTCAAGTATCCCCATGCTTGCCAAAATAATTGAAAAGTTAGTACAGCGTCAAATCCAACAGCATATTGATAATGAAGCCCCACTCGATCCTGCCCAACATGGGTTCAGAGAAGCGCATGGGGTGGAAACCCTCCTCACCAACCTATTTGATCACCTAGTCTCTGGAACCGACAAAATTCATCAAGGATTCGCCCTCATATTCCTTGACATAGCAGCGGCCTTCGACTCGGTTAGCCACGAGATCCTCATACAACGCCTCAGCGAGAAAGGAATTCAAGGAACAGCCCTAAAGTGGTGCAAATCATACTTGACTAATAGATGGCAACATGTAAGATCAGGCTCTACAACCTCGGAACCATTTTTACAAAACCAGGGTGTACCACAGGGCTCGTCACTATCTGCATTGATGTTTAACATCTACATGCAGCCCATATGTGCCCTAGCACGTGCATTCAAGGTCAACTGTCTAGCCTACGCTGACGACATCCTTCTATACATCCCATTCAGGACCAACCAACCAGACCTCTCCCCTCTAACAAGATGTTTTGAGGCAGTAGCAGAATGGTTCAGCACACAAAACATGAGAATCAACTACAACAAAACAGATGTCCTTTTCATCTCAAGGAACCAGGACTTCACCCCTCCACTCTCTTTAAAAATCGGCAACACAGATCTAAAAACCAAACCCACCATCCGCTACCTTGGCGTTACACTGGATCAACAACTGGATCTGAAAACCCACATAAAAAACACAGTAAAAACAGTATATATGAAAATAAGGACCTTAAAACATCTCCGACCGCTACTTGACTTCAGCGACTACCGATCGATCTACCAGGCATTAATATTACCACATTTCGACTATGCCAACGTAATTCTTCACGGTCTACCTCAAGCAACGCAAGCCCCTCTCCAGCTTGCAATGAACACTGCTGCAAGAGTACTAACAGGGGCCTCACGGAGAGATCACATAACGCCAGTACTGATGAACCTCCATTGGTTACCGGTTCAAGCAAGAACCCTGCATAAAGTTCTAACCTTAACCTTTAAAGCCTTAAACACTTTGTCCCCCACAACTATCAGCAAGATGATACATAAGGTACCACCGAACAGAAGCAGAAGACCCATGATGCAAAACACCCTAGAGGTCCCAAAAGTAATGACGACATGCACAAAAGCAACAACAAATAGGGCCTTTACAATCTATGCTCCCAGAGCATGGAATGCTCTCCCCACCTCTATTCGAAACATCACTCACCTAACCCAATTCAGGAAGGCATTAAAGCAGCACCTGTTCACCACATACTACCCTGAATCCAGCCTTAGTAAGCATACTTATTGCCCCTCAGACAATCACTCACCCCAACTAAACAAGCAGACTCAGCATGAAAAAGGATAACCAACCGATCTCTAAGAAGTACCCTCTGAACTAGAATTCAGACTCCCAGTGTAAATAAGATGTAGATATGTTCTGCCTGAAATCAGGTACCAGTGTAATACAATGTTAATAATTACACAATATACATAGTTTCCCCCAGTTATTTCCAAGTTGATCTCCCTGTTTTTTGTAAATACAACTCAAAGTGCCTGTGTTGTATAGTTGATGTTAAATGTAAACCGCTCTGATCTAAAATAGAGCGGTATAGAAGAACTGTTAAATAAATAAATAAAATAAATTACAGATGATTTTAATGATAGTTCACAGATTACTAATAGTAGGTCTGCAATCTCATATTTCAGTTCTTTCTACACCCTTGGATGTATACCATCCGCTCCAGGTGATTTGCTATTCTTTAGTTTATCAAATAGCACAGTTACTTACCTGTAACAGGTGATCTCTGGGAACAGCAGGAATAAGTCTTCACATATGGGTACGTCGGTACCGACGGAGCCTGCGCGGGAACGCTCCCCAGCGTCCAATCAGAAAGCTTTTGGGAGCATCCCTCAGCGCCTGCGTGCTGCCTTCCCGCCTTTCCAACTGTCTCTCCTCAGTTGAGTTTCATAGCTGAGACTAAGAGAGAGAAAGAGGAAAGGAAAGATAGACAGAGAAATACAACTCCTAGGGGAGGTGGGTGGGTTGTGAAGACTTATTCCTGCTGTTCCCAGAGATCACCTGTTACAGGTAAGTAACTGTGCTATCTCCAGGAACAAGCAGGAATGAGTCTTCACATATGGGGACTCCCAAGCTAAGATGCCTGGAGCCCTAAGATGTTGGAGATTGAAACATGCTACACCTCATATGGCCAGGCATCCTGAGGATGGAGGGTAAGAGTTGAAAAGAGAGGAGCTGTAGAAAAACAGCTAACTTAAGAAAGGACTACCAACAAGGAGTCCTTGTATGTATGATTATTATCATAAAATATATTGAAATGAACAATCACCATATGACGCTCACCTACTGGATTGCAGGAAGTAGAGAGGCTGATGGAGTCTACTGAGGATCCAGTAGAATAATGTTCAAGGTGACCTCACTGGAGTGAAGGTGGAGGTCAACATCTGGGAAGTGAGAGGTGACCCCAGGATTCAATTGGGGTAGCACAAAAAACGGCAGGTCTTCAGTGGGAAGCTTCATGGAAAGCTGAAAACTCTTTTGGCTACAGAAGTATTCAGAGGTAGGAGCAAAAGAGGAAGACTGACCGATCTGGACAAACAGACCTAATCCTTGAGGGAGGAAAGGGTATGGGAGAACCCCATACTCCCAGAAAGGACAGATGTTTGAGGAATTGAATCTGAAATCCACTGAAAATCCACCATGTCTTTCCTAACTGGTGAGAGGTAGGAAGACATTGGGGCATGGAGCTTCAGGGATACATAAACCTAGGATACGGTAGGGCTGTCAGTACCACAGCAGTGGTTGTGTGCATAATATCCGAAACATACTGTGGAACAGTATGAAGTTGTGCAAGCCCACTGTCAGGAACATACAGGAAGGTAAAAACCTTAATCAGAGAGATAAGTATGGAAATACATATCTACCTATAAGAAGTATCTGGACAGATACACATATATATGTAGATATATATGTGTGTGTGTGTGTGTATAGTTCCTTGAGAGACGACAGCTTAGTCCTCGACGTATGGGTAGTGCACCTCCTCCTGCAGCATGAAGACTGGACCAATCAGACTTCAGCTCCACTGGAACCAGCATACCCTGCAACTCAGGAACTCCAGTGAACTACTGACAAAGCAAACTCAAACACGTAGCTAACCTTTAATATGATCGCTCTCACAGGAAATATATTCCTTAATATGAACAATCTCTTTCTTTTTTTTTTTTTTTTTATATCGTTGTAGCCCAAAAAACCATGACTAACAGGAACGGAAAGTCCCGCCCCTGCCACAGCAGAAACGTATAGACAAAAAGGAAGGAAACAAAAGAAACATTGGACCGAAAGAAAAGAAAACAAAAGGGAACGCACTCACCTGGGAATACGGACTTCTTCACCCAAGGCGTGCCGTGCTAAAAGAAAACAGGGAGAGGCAGGACGACTAAGCTGTCGTCTCTCAAGGAACTACAATTACCAGGTAAGTGTAATTACTATTTCCTTATCGTTCCTCCAGCTTAGTCCTCGACGTATGGGATGTATCAAAGCAGCCTAACGGGTGGGATTTTGCCAGCCGGCACGCAGAACCGCGGAACCAAAACCGGCATCGCTCGCCGCCAAGACATCAAGACGATAATGTTTACTGAAAGTGTGCAATGACGACCACGTGGCCGCTTTACAGATATCTACCGGCGAAACCAAGCTGAATTCCGCCCAGGATGCCGCATGTGCTCTCGTAGAATGAGCACGCAACCCAGCCTGCGGAGCCCGACCGTGTAAAAGATAAGCCGAACCAATCGCCTCTTTAATCCACCTAGCAATAGAAGACTTCGCTGCCGCTTCCCCTTTGCGAGGACCACCAAACAGCACAAACAAGTGGTCTGATTTACGAAAATCATTGGTAACTCTTAAATAGCGTCGCAAAACCCTCTTGAGGTCCAACCGACTCAGTCCGCGATCAGAAGCATGCCCTCCGGACTCCAAAAAAACCGGAAGGGAAACAACCTGATTCAAGTGAAAAGGAGAAGTCACCTTCGGCAAAAAGGAAGGAACGGGCCGCAGAACCACTTTGTTAGCCGAGAGAGAAAGACAGAAAAAGGCTCCCTGCAAGAAAGAGCCTGGAGTTCGGAAATACGGCGTGCCGAACAAATCGCCACCAGAAACACCGTCTTAAGAGTCAAATCCTTTACCGAACTACTAGAAAGCGGCTCAAAAGGAACTGCACTCAGAGCACGCAGCACCAAATTAAGATCCCATGAGGGTATTGATACTCTACGGGCTGGCCGTAACCTAGAAACAGCTCGCAAAAAACGAACAACATCAGGATGAGCACCTAAAGCCACGCCCTGAACTTTACCGCGATAACAAGACAGGGCCGCCAATTGGACCCGCAAAGAACTGGCGGCCAGACCTTTAGCAAAACCGTCTTGTAAAAAAATCCAGTATTACTGGAAGAGAGGCCGTAGCCGCTCGGATCCGATTCCTGGAACACCAGTCCTCAAAGATACGCCAAACCCGAACATAGGCCAGCGAAGTGGATCATTTGCGCGCTTGTAACATGGTCGCTACAACCGACTGGGAGTAACCGCGTTTTCTTAGCCGAGCCCTTTCAATAGCCAGGCCGTAAGAGAGAATCTCTCCACTTGCGGCATGCGGAGGGGACCCTGACACAACAGGTCCGGAAACAAGGGGAGTTTCCAGGGAGGACCGTCTACCAACCGCATCAGATCGGCATACCAAGGACGACGAGGCCAGTCCGGCGCTATCAACAGCACCCGACCCCGGTGAGCTTCGATACGCTGAATAACGCGCCCCAGCAGAGGCCACGGGGGAAACACGTAGAGAAGGCCCGTGGAGGGCCAAATCTGCAACAGAGCATCCAGACCTTCGGACATCGGCTCTCGTCGCCGACTGTAGAACCGAGCTGCCTTTGCTGAGCGGAACGTCGCCATCAGGTCCATGAGCGGTTCGCCCCAACGCTGAACCAGCTGTGCGAATACCCGGGGATGGAGTTCCCATTCGCCGGGATCCACCTGAACTCTGCTGAGGAAGTCCGCCGTCACATTGTCTTTTCCGGCGATATGCGCCGCGGAGATGGCTGACAGGCGAGGCTCTACCCACTCGAACAGCGTCCGAGTCTCCGCCTCCAGGCCGACGCTTCCGGTTCCTCCTTGCCGGTTGATGTAGGCCACGGCCGCTGCATTGTCGGATAGAACCCGAATCGCTCGAGACGATATCCGGGACTCGAAGTGTTGCAATGCCAAGCGAATGGCTCGAAGTTCCAATCGGTTGATCGACCAGGCACTCTCCTCCGGAGACCAAAGCCCCTGAAAGAACTGGCCCTCACAGTGAGCGCCCAGCCCGTCAGGCAGGCATCCGTTAAGAGTGGAACCCAGTCCGGCTGCTCCAATGGCATCCCCACTCGCAGAGTGAGCGGATTCAACCACCAGGTTAGATCCCTCCGAACCGCCATCGGGCAAGGTAGACGTTTGCTCAGTGGATCGGACTGGTTGGACCAGCGGCGGAGTAAGGCCCGCTGGAGGGAACGCATGTGAAAGCGCGCCCAAGGCACCACCTCCAGGGAGGACGCCATCGTCCCCAACAACTGCAGGTATCGCCAGGCCGACGGGGCTGGAGATCTGCGGAACCTCCGCACCAGAGACTGAAGAGTCAAAACCCTGCGTTCGGGCAGAGAAACCAACCCCCGGCACGTCTCGAATTGCACCCCCAAATATTCGAGAAGCTGTGTCGGGACCACATGGCTCTTGAGTGGATTGACCACCCATCCGAGAGACTGCAAAAGCGTGACGACTTTCTCCGTCGCTGCCAAGCTTTCTGCGCGAGACTTCCCGCGAATCAACCAGTCGTCCAGATAGGGATGAACCAGCACCCCGTCTTTGCGTAGGGCCGCGGCAACCACCACCATGATTTTGGTGAATACGCGAGGTGCGGTCGCCAGACCGAAAGGCAATGCCTGAAACTGGAAATGACCCCACGGCAGCGCGAAGCGCAGATACCTCTGCTGGTCTTCCCGAATAGGGATATGGAGATAAGCCTCCGTGAGGTCGAGAGACGTGAGAAATTCGCCTCGTCGAACGGCAACTATGACAGATCGTAGAGTTTCCATCCGAAAGTGGGGAACTCTCAGACAATGATTTACTCCTTTGAGATCCAAAATGGGACGAAGATCGCCTCCCTTCTTTGGCACCACGAAATAAATTGAATACCTTCCCAGACCATATTCCGCTTGCGGAACGGGAATGACCGCCCCCAGCTGAAGAAGACGATCGAGCGTTTGGCGCACCTGAAGGGTCTTTCGAACCCCCCGACATGGGGACGCCACAAAGGAATCGAGCACGGGACGGGCCAAATCGAGAACATACCCGTCCCGGATAATGTCGAGAACCCACTGATCGGAAGTAATTTGGGTCCAAGTGGAGAGAAAACGTCGAAGACGCCCTCCGATCACCGGCAGCTCCACCTGGACCCGCTGTCTTTCATTGGGGCTTGCGAGGGCCCGGGGAACCAACCGCCGAGAACCCTCGACTGGCTCCTCGAAATCCGCGAAAACCCGACGCCCGGGAACTATATCTACCCCGCTGGAAGCTCCCATAACGGGGCGACCGGAACCTACGAAAGTCCCGAAATTGTCCCCTAGCGACCGGAAGCGACCTACCCCGCTTGGGTCTATCTTCCGGTAAGCGACCGCCTTTGGATTCTCCCAGATCTTTGACCAACTTATCCAAATCCTCACCAAAGAGCAATTTACCCTTAAAAGGCAATTTGCCCAATCGTGATTTGGAAGATCCATCAGCCGCCCAATTTTTTAACCAAAGGGCTCTACGTTATGCCACCACGGATGCCATGCTATTGGAGAGAGCTCTGATGAGATCATACTGGAAATCCGCCAAATACACCGTTCCAGATTCCAATCGGTGAATCTCCGTCAGCATATCGGAATCCAAGGAAGAAGCGTGCTGAAATCGCTGAACCCAGCGTAAACAGGCACGGACCACCCAAGCTCCACAAACGGAAGCCTGTAAAGCAATCGCGTCCGCCTCAAAGGCTTGCTTCAACAGCCCGTCCATCTTCCGGTCCTGCGGCTCCCGCAAAGCCGCACTCCCTTCCACCGGAATGGTGGTCTTCTTAGTCACTGCGGACACGGCCGCGTCGACCTTGGGAGACCGAAAACGCTCCAGATCAGTTTCCGACAACGGATAAAGACGACGCATGATCTTAACTCCCTTGAGACCAGACTCAGGAGTGTCCCACTCGGCCTGAATCATCTGGTCAATAACTTTGTGAATGGGAAAAACCACATTAGTTTGTCTTACCGCCTGAATAATGGGATCTACTCCGTCCGCCTCCTCCGCCTTAGCCGTAGGGGCCAGACCTAGCGTCTGAAGTGCTTCCGAAACAAGAGCTGGAAGCTCTTCACGCCTGAACACCCGAATAATCTTCGCTTGATCTTCCGGCTAGGGAAGCTCACCTTCCTCCAAGCCGTCTGCATCCACCTCCGGATCGAAATCGGGATCATCCCCTTCAGGCCAGTCCGTCTCCGCAGAACAAGGGTCGTGCAACCACGGACGCTTAGAAGCTCTGCTCTCGGACAACGGAGGCTCTCCCGGAGAGGACTGAGCCGACACCCCCTGCGGTGGGAGTGGCGCCGCTCCCATAACCTGGCGCCTTCGACAGAACGCCTGGTGCAGGAGCAAAACAAAATCGGGAGAAAAATCCTCCAAGGACAACGACTCCCCTAGACCTAGCTGCGCCACATGCGCCGAACCACTGTTAGAAGAAAGCCCCGAGGGTCCCTCTAGCGGCGATTCTAAATCCCCTGATGTAACACCAGCCTGTGCCGTTGCAGGCAAAGAACTTTCCAGGCGCTGTTCCATGCTGCGAGACAGCGATGCACAGCGCGGACACACGCCGGTCTCTGCGTCGGCGCCCCGCCGAGATCCACAAATGAGGCAAAGAGATCCTGTTGACATGGGGACCCTAGCGCTTCGAAGCTAGCCGACAGCAGGCAAAATGGCAGGGAAAAAGTCAGCTCACTGACCCAGAAGAACCATGCGGGAACTGGTCAGCAGCGAACAACGGAAAGCCTGTGCAGGCAAGGTGGAAAAGTGTCACCTTCCCTTGGTGAAAAGCAGCTTATGCCTGCTGCCCCCTCTTATTATTATTTTTTTTTTTTTAAACCCGAGGCTTTCCAACAGAGCAAAAAAGAAAAAAGCCACCAAATCAAAGAAACAAGGTCAAAAGAAATCAAAGAAATAAATTAAAGAGGGTACTGCCTCAGACAGCTCTACTTATTAGGCTCACTGGGGGATTGAACACACAACCCCTGTACCATTAGTCACTGTTTTAATCATTGTGCTAAGGCACTGCTTAAAAGCAAATTAAACCAAATGAAAGTAAATTAAACTAAAAGGAACAAGAAATCTACCGCGGGACACCCCAAAGAAAAAACCGCGAGTCGAGAAAAGATGGCCGCGGCAGACAGGCAATTTTGGCGCGCTTTTGTATTCCTTCACGTTGAGGAGAAGAGCCCGAGGAAAAAAACCGTTGCGGCCGAGATCGCGCCCCCGCGAAACGGAAACCCTGGGACCTCCCCCGAACCAAGAGGAATCGCTCTGAGAGCCCCCCGAACAGCTGGGGAAATTACCGAACTCGGCTCAGCAGCCGTTCCGATTCCCCACAGCTGTTAGCACTCACCGGCACAAGTGCAGCAGTCCCCTCAAACCTCCGGAGATGATCTGCAGCACAGCCGCCGCTGGAGCTCTGACCCGAAGATTCCTGGGCCAGAGATCCACTTCCCCCAAAGAAGAAAAGAGAAAATACAGATGCGGCAAAGGCTGAGCAGGAGGGGGACCTTCCTCCGGTTTCCCCCCCCCCCCCCCCCCACTGAGTGCCGGGATATCAAAAGGCAAATTTAAAGGGACAGCATACTAACTTGAAACAAATGAAAATAAGCCCTAATAGGACCCAAATAAATTTCAAAAGGTTAGCTAAAGACAAATTCAACTATCTGATCAACTAGTGAGCCCAGCTAGGCTCACTAACGTCCTCCTGCTGCATGAAGACTGGACACACTGGGGTTCCTGAGTTGCAGGGTATGCTGGTTCCAGTGGAGCTGAAATCTGATTGGTCCAGTCTTCATGCTGCAGGAGGAGGTGCACTACCCATACGTCGAGGACTAAGCTGGAGGAACGATAAGGAAATAGATAGATAGATAGATAGATAGATACACACACGGGTATATAGATATATATAGATCTAAAATGAGATCTAAAGGGCATAGCATATGCACACTTAGCTGACAGACAGATACATCTACAGAGATGTATATAGATATATATATATACCTGACTATATAGGTCTAAAGATAGATGCCTGCAACTAAGCAGACAGAGCTATGCATATCAGGACATTCACATGGAGATGTGAAGGGAAAAGATTCATCTAAGAACAAGGAGGTGAAACCTACTTGAGAAGATATATAGAGAATCTATTCCCCCAGAGATGATGGTAAAGGAATGCTATCCAGTGAATAACCAGGATGGTTACATGAAAAAACAGAGGATAATATCAGTCTGTAAACAGCAAGTCCAGAGTCCTGTGGAACTCCAGCATGGTAAAAGGACAGAAACGCATAGAATGAGATACCAGGTTGACCTACGTGAGGGACAAAGGAGGTATCGGGCGTTTTCCAGATTAATATGTGCTGTCCTTGAAGGATTAGGATACCATGAGGACAAGCTGCAAGAAAAAAAAAAAAAAAGGAGTATATTCCCTGTAGGAATGGGATAACTCCTAGACTTTCACGTGGAGAAGGCTTATGTCCTGTTCCCTCTTCTTTTTTTTTCTTTTTTTTAAAAAAAGGAAATAGTAGGGTGTGAAGAACCCTCACAGTCATAGGGGATGACTGAGGAAGCCTTTTTCAACCATGATGGATAGCCATTAGCGAAACTGTATGCTCTCTAGCAAGGGCCCATAGTGGAAAGCTTCTCAGTAGGATTGCAGAGAGCATTATGCAGGAGAACTGGGATGTAGAACTGGCTGATGGAGAAAACTCACAGCCAAGTCCACTACGTTGCCAAACCCAGAGATTGGAGATGGCAAGAGTAGAAGATAGTGTAAGAAGCCTGTAGTGAGAAAGATTATCCAAGAAAGATGTAGAAAACTGTCTTGGAATTACTACTAAGGCCAGACAAAAGTGGTGGAAGACAAGACTGGGACTTGTGGAAAAGTACCAGTAGTCAATTACTGGAACTCCTGCATGGGCAGCTACCGAATAGGACAACAGAGAGAGTCGGTCTGTGTCAAACAGAGAGAACAGACTGAACAAAGAGAGAAAGCTGTCTCTGTCTGCAGAGCTGCCCAAATAAAGAAGGGAGTTTACTCAGGAGAAGAAACTCTACAGTGAAAAGAAAGACAAGAAAAGTCTTTCAACGGTATGGTACCACTCTTACAGGGGAAACCCTGGAGAAGAGGGTAGAGATAGAAGCTGAAGAAGGACTTACCGCATGGTAAGTCCCTGGAAGGAAAAAATTCATGCTGGTACAGAGAAACTATCATGTGATAGTTGTCAACCTCTCTTCTAGTCAGGAAGAGGTGGAAAACCCTGTAACTTATAGACATGAAAATCCTGACAGTTCAGCAAACTGAAGAGTAAACGGATTTCCTGAGAATAGGAATCCCTGAGCAGAGTTTTGAATGGAAAAACAGTGAAAAACTTCTGCTGAAAAGAAGTTAACTGTAATTATAAAAAGATTAATCAGAAACCTATGGTTACTGTGTTTATTGAGCCTGGCTAGAGTATGGATTCTTCAGACCAAGGTGAGACTTCCCCTGCTTGGGAACATCTGAATGATGAGCAGGAGAAGAGGAAAACCTCTTTCTTTTAGGGAAAGAAGGTTTGGTAGGGCATTTCCTACCTGCTGAGGAAGGAGAGGGCTTAGGATGGCCCTCAGAAACAGGAGAGTCAGTGGAGCAATGAGCAACCTGACGTAAGGACTCCTTATTGAAGAGATATTCTCCAGTACAAGGAGTATTACCCAGTCTTTGTTGCGCCCATCTATTCAAGTCTGATGCTTGAAGCCAGGCTTTACAACGTGCTCCTATAGCTATAGCAGAAGTACTGCTAACAGACTCAAAAGAGTCTAGGGAAGCACGAGAAAGAAACCAAGAGATATTTTGGTTATGACTAAGAAGTAAGGAATAGTCTGCAGCCTTGGGCTCTGACAGAAAAGGAGTCAAAAGAGATAATTTCTTTGTGATCTCCTGAAGGGATAGACTCATATAGAAAATATATGAGAGAATCCTTGTTGCCAGCATGGATGTTTGGAAGGTTTGACGTCCAAAGGCATCCAGTGTTTTAGATGCACGCCCTGGCGGGAAAGAAAAATGTTTTTTCTTGCTTTTTACCTTCCTCATTGCTGATTCCACTACAATGGAATGATGGGGAAGTTGAGGCTTTTGAAATCCTGGAGAGGGGGGGCACCTGATACAGAAGATCAGTTGCTGTAGGAGGTGAAGAAACCCTTAAAGGTTTTTCCCATACTCTCAGAAGAAGATGCTGCAAAGAGTGATGTAAAGGAAGCATTATATTTTCCTTTTCTGCAGAAAAACCTTGAGAAGACTCATAGCCAGGGATAAGAATATTAAGGAAGGTTGCCATATCAAGGAGAAATTTCTGAAAAGAAGGATCTCTGATGGGAACCATCCCTGGACAGGCTAAATCTGAAAAAGTAGCCTGGGCACCGGAGAATGTATCTGTCCGGTGCAGAACAGGATCTCTAATGGATGGATACTGGAACTGGCAGGTATGAGTTGAGACAGTCAGTAGTGCATCATCCATGCCAGGTATCAACTCCAAACTAGGTATAGAGAGGAGCGATCCAGGTGAAAAAGGCATGGAAGGAGCTGGTCCTGATGATACTGCAGGTACCGGCATCGATACCGATACCGGTAGCTGTGCCGGAATCGAAGGCGAAACCGACACCGAAGTAGTCATCGAAGGCTGCTCAAGCGGTACCGAGGTAACCAAAAACCCTTGGTGATTATCCTCGGTACCGTGCATGCAGAATCGGTAAACGTCGGTTCCGAGACGCGTCGGTACCCAGTCTTCTAGACTAGATATCGATTCTAGACTCGGCATCGAAGGAAGCAAGTCTATCGATGCATGCCTAGAGGGTACCGACGTCGGTGGTGGTATCGGCGGTACTGCCGATACTGGAAAGTCAATCTGGGACGTATCGGTCGGTCCCGAAGGTACCGAGAATGCCAGATGACGATCCCTGGTGAAGAGCGGATCACTCAACACCGGTGCCGATGCCGGGGTATCGGTACCGCTCGAAGCGGATGCCACCACCGAGCATGGCTCAGGTATGTTCTGTGAGGGGTGAACCCCAGGAACAACCTGAAACCCCTGAGATGCTTTGGAGCCCGAAGACTCCCGCCGGGGTTTTAATGCCAATGGGGTCCTGAGGGCAAGGCCGGGGCCGTCAGCATGCTTGGCATGAGACCTACCACTCAAGGATTGGCTAGTCTTAACAGACTGTGGGTTACCTGATCCTGTAGAGAAGAAATGGCCGGTGCCCTGACACAGGGAGGGAAAAAGGTATCGAGGGAAACTCGAAATAGAGAATCTCTTCTCACAGTATTGTAGCCTGATGGTTCAGGGGAAAAAGGGTCAGGACCCAAACAGGTTAGACACCAGTCATTGGAGTCTAAAAAGAAAACTGTATTTCCACAGTTAAGGCACTTCTTAGGAGAAGAAGGCTCCATGATGGAGAGGCCTTATAGGCCCAAAAAATTTTAAGATAGAAACTGAGGGAAAAACTCTCCCTGAGTTTGAGAAAAAGAAAAGAAAAAACCCACCGGCGGTACCGGTGGCGGCGGGAAAACGGCCGCGACCACAAGAAAACAAGAATTAAAGAATTAAAGAAAAAGGTTTCTGCGGTGACAGGAGGACGTCCTGCCGGCTCCGTGGAAAAACGAAAACTGAGGAGAGACAGTTGGAAAGGCGGGAAGGCAGCACGCAGGCGCTGAGGGATGCTCCCAAAAGCTTTCTGATTGGACGCTGGGGAGCGTTCCCGCACAGGCTCCGTCGGTACCGACGTACCCATATGTGAAGACTCATTCCTGCTTGTTCCTGGAGATAGTTGTAATACATCTTCCCGGTTTATTGATATTTCTTTCTAGTCTTCTGATGCATCACCTTTAAATACCATTTCAAGCATGGGTAACAACCCTACATCTTCTTCAGAAAAGACTGAAACAAAGAATTCATTCAGTCTCTCTGCTATGTCCTTGCCCTCTCTTAGTGCTCCTTTTACCCCTATAATATCTAATGGTCCAACTGATTCTCTCACAGGTTTTTTTGCCACAAATTTACTTGAAAAAGCTTTTATTATGCGTTTTTGCTTCCACGACAAGCTTTTTTTTTTCAAATTCTCTTTGCCTGTCTTATCAATGTCTTGCATGTAACTTGCCAGTGCTTATGTTGTTTCCAGTTTTCGTAATTTGGCTCCTTTTTCCTTTTCCTGAAGATACTTTTTTGGCTAGAACACCCTCTCTGACCTCATCTTTGAACCATGCAAGCCGTTTTTTGAACTTCTTTCCACTTTTCTTAAGCATGGAATATAGCTGGTCTAGGCTTCCAAGATAGCATTTTTAAAACAACGCTCTTGCTCGATGTAAATCTTTAACCTTTGCAGCTGCTCCTTTTAGTTTTTTCTCAACTATTTTCCTCATTTTATCATAGTCTCCCTTTTGAAAGTTAGAAGGTAGTAATGTGCATTTCCTTGCTGTCCTTCCTCTGTTTATTAAATCAAACACAATCATGCTATGATTACTATTGCCAGGTGGCTCTAACATCCTTATTTCTTGCACCAGGATCTTGTGTTCCACTAACGACTAGGTCCAAAATTACTTCCCTTCTTGTCAGATTATGAACCAGCTCGTCCAAGAAGCAGTCATTTATTTCATCTAGAAATTTTATCTCCCTAGCATGACCTGCCGTGACAGCGACACAATCACTACCGTGATAATTTACATCACCATTAGAAACATAGAAACATAGAAATATGACGACAGAAAAAGACCACATGGCCTATCTAGTCTGTCCTTCCATAACAACTACAACAGTCCACTTTTTGCCTTTAGAGATCCTCTGTGTTGGTCCCATGCTTTCTTGAATTCAGTTACTGTCCTCATCTCTACCACCTCCACTGGGAGACTATTCCACGGATCCACTACTCTTTCCGTAAAGAAATATTTCCGCATATCACTCCTGAATCTATCTCCCTTCACCCTCATCCCATGTCCCCTCGTAGCAGAACTTGCTTTCAATTGAAAGAGGCTCTCTCCCTGAACATTTATGCCACGGAGGTATTTAAACATCTCAATCATATCACCTCTATCCCGCCTTTCCTCTAAGGTGTACATATTAAGATCCTTAAGTCTGTCCTCATATGCTTTATAATGAAGCCCATTAATCATTTTGGTAGCAACCCTCTGCACCGACTCCATCCTGTTCACATCCTTTTGAAGGTGCGGTCTCCAGAATTGCACACCATACTCCAAATGAGGTCGCACCAAAGACTTATACAGAGGCATTATGACCTCCTTTTTTCTGCTAGCCATTCCTCTCCGTATGCACCCAAGCATCCTTCTAGCTTTTGCTGTCGCCTTTTCTACCTGTTTAGCTACTTTAAGATCATCAGACACAACCACGCCTAGGTCCCGCTCTTCTTTAGTGGACAAAAGTACTTCACCTCCTATACTGTATTGCTCCCTTGGATTGCTGCAGCCCAAATGCATGACCTTACATTTTTTAACATTAAATCCCAGCTGCCAAATTCTAGACCATTCTTCAAGCTTAGCTAGATCCCTCCTCATGTTATCTACCCCTTCCTGGGTGTCTACTCTATTGCAGATTTTGGTATCATCCGCAAAGAGGCAAACCTTACCCGACAGCCCTTCCGCTATATCACTAACAAAGATGTTAAAAAGAATCGGACCAAGGACAGATCCCTGGGGCACACCACTGGTAACATCCTTCTCCTCAGAGTGAGCTCCATTTACTTGTACTCTTTGTCGCCTCCCACCCAACCAATTTCTAACCCAAGCAGTAACTTTAGGGTCCATCCCTAGGGTGCTCAGTTTGTTTATAAGTCGCCTGTGAGGAACAGTGTCAAAGGCTTTACGGAAATCTAAATACACCACATCTAGAGCTCTCCCTCGGTCCAACTCCCTGGTCACCCAGTCAAAGAAATCAATCAGATTTGTCTGACAAGACCTGCCTCTGGTGAATCCATGCTGCCTCGGATCCTGTAATCCGCTGGACTCCAGAAACCTCACTATTTTCTCTTTCAGCAGCGTTTCCAATAATTTACTCACCACTGAAGTTAAACTAACCGGCCTGTAGTTTTCAACCACATCCATTATTATTGTGTTGTAACTTTTGTTAGCTTCCCTTTGATTTCTTTGAGCATTTTATCATCCATTGTTCATTTTGGCCAGGTGGTTGGTAGTACACCCCCACTGCCTTCACCTTCTCCTTTTTACATCATATTTCGATCCATAAAGATTCTACAGTGTATTTTGTTTCTTGCAAAACTTTAATCCTGTGTGACTCAATGCCATCTCTAACATAGAGTGCAACCCCTCCACCAATTTGATCTATTCTACTATTGTGATATAATTTGTACTGTAGGGCTGGTACCCCTGCAATTCTACATGCAAATCTCCGGCCTGCTCAGCAACTCAGGCCTGAACCAAACTGCACAGACAAGATGGATTCTTCACTTCACTTTTGCTGTGTTCAGCTACAAACGGCCTTCAAGCAACTACTGGGGAAGCGTTTCTAAGTGTGCATACAGAAGCTATTGTCCGTGGCTGGCCTTGGACACTGGTACATGCCCAGAAGTTACATACTGTTGCCTCTGCCTGATTTCACTATAGCTCCTTTGTTTCCAAGAAGCTGCTCATCATCTACCTCCTGATTCGCTGAGAACACCTCAGACTGCCTGGTGCCAACCAATCATCGGACCTATGACGGAGGATTCTTACACAGAATTCTGCATTCTGCGCTGGAAAACTTAAGTAGTAGTAAGAAAGAGAGAGTTGGGGGCTTTTTCACCTGTTCATACAGACTCCTGCACTGGTTCGTCTCTGCTGTGCACTGCGACCTGACCCTTCCGCAGGACGGCCACTAAGTGTGGGCTAGGCCAGAGATAAGACTTTCACAGATACCTCCGGTTTGGACTTACTGCGGCTTGCCTGACGAGGCTAGAGCCCGCATTAGCTAGGAGCTGTCTTCTTGGACTGCATTGTTCCTGAGAGCCCGACGGGACTAAGGTACTGACTTATCTCTCCTCCTCCGTATGGGAAAGGGGTTAGCAAGATATTTCTTACTTTTCCTCAGTGCAGAGCGAATCAGTGACGTCTGATTACTAATCGGTGATTTATTACGTTGTCCAAGTGTACATCTGTACTATAACAAATTTCTACCTCATGTTTCTAATTAGCGATATATGTGTGTGTATATTTTTTCCACTCGGTTGCCTATAATAAAGTCTAATATATATCTGCAGACCAGACTTCTTTCGTGGCTCATTGCCAGAATAACTCACCGAACTTTGGGCTGTATATTAGTAGCTATCTCCCCTAGACAACACCAGAGTCTAACTTATTCTTGTGCTACGAATATACCCTACAGTACCCAGGTATCATAACATCCCACTGGTTGTCCTCCTTCCACCAGGTCTCCGAGATAACAATCATATCCAACCTCTCATTTAGTGCTATATATTCTAATGTTCCCATCTTATTATTTTAGAGCTCAAGTATTTGCATACAAGCATTCTAGAGGTAGAGTAGTTACTCACCTGTAACAGGTGTTCTCCAGGAGCAGCAGGAATCAGTCCTCACATATGGGTGACATCGGCGCTGACGGAGCCCTTGTGCGGAGCATTTCCCCAGCTTTCAAAGAAAGCCTTTGGGAATGCAGCGCGCATGCACAGTCCCCTTCCCGCCCAAGGGTGCCATCTTGCTCAGTCTGATGACATAGCTAAAAGACAGCAAAAATCGAAATAAAGTATATGACTGCAACGCCAGGGGAGGAGGGAGGGTTGTGAGGACTGATTCCTGCTGCTCCTGGAGAACACCTGTTACAGGTGAGTAACTACTCTTTCTCCAGGACCAAGCAGGAAATCAGTCCTCACATATGGGACTCCCTAGCTTCAGGCTACCGGGAACCCAAGCTGAAAAATAAGCTCCCTCTAGAACTTCAGCATCCGTGAAAGAATTCTTTTTGAGAACGCCCCCCATACGGTAGCCCAACACAAGGGATGGAGGGTAGAAGTTGCCTAAACCTCAAAGAGATTACGGAGTACCGCCTGTCTGAAAGCACTGTCCCTACGGGACTGCCTCTCAAGGCAGTAGTGAGCCGCAAAAGTCTGGCTTGAAGACCAGGTAGCAGCCCGGCAGATGTCTGCCAACGGAACAGAGCGGAGGTGGGCTACTGACGCAGCCTTCGCCCTGACACGGTGGGCCGTGACTCGACCCTGCAAGGAGAGGCCGGCTGCCCTGTATGCCCAGGCGATACAATCCGCTACCCAAAGGGACAACGTACGTTTGGAGACAGGCAACCCCAGTTTATTAGGGTCAAAAGATATGAAGAGCCGAGCAGCCCTTCGATGCCCCTGTGTACGGTCTATGTAAAAAGACAACGCCCATCTACAGTCCAGGGTATGCAGGACTGTTTCAGCCCGGCTGGCATGCGGCCTGGGGAAGAATGATGGAAGAACCACCTCCTGATTGAGGTGGAAGGAGACGACAACCTTCGGAAGGAACTTAGGGTGAGTCCGCAAGACCACCCTGTTCTTATAGAACCGTGTCTACGGTCTATCAGAAACCAGAGCTTGTAGTTCACTCACACGCCTGGCTGAGGTAAGAGCCACCAAGAACAACGCCTTCCAGGAAAGGAAGCGTAAATAACAGGTAGCCATCGGCTCAAACGGTGGGCAAGTAAGTTGCTGCAAGACCACATTTAAATCCCACTCAGTGGCTGGTGGACGGATCGGAGGCTTGAGCAGAAGCAGGCCTCTGAAGAAGCGGGACACCAAGGGATGGTCCGACAGAGATTGGCCCTCTACCTGTGAGTGGTGTGCCGATAGAGCACTGAGGTGGACCGGAACAGAGTTGGATTTAAGGACTAGGTCGGAGAGGTGGAACAGGTACTGCAGCACCACTGGAACCAGGCATGAAAAAGGATCCTCCTGGCGCTGAGCACACCAGGTGGAGAACCTACGCCACTTGAGGGCATAAGATTTCCAGGTGGATTGCCTCCTAGAGGCCAAAACCAGCTCTTCCACTTCCTTAGGAAGAAGTAAGGGGGCTAGAACTACCCTCTCAGCAGCCAGGCCATCAGATTGAGGGATTTGAGGTTGGGGTGCAGGAGAGATCCCTGATCCTGAGACAGGAGATTGGGTTGTACCCCCAGAGGGAGTGGAGTGTCCACCGCCAACTGTAGAAGGAGTGGAAACCACGGTTGCCTCAGCCATCTGGGGGCTACCAGAATCACCGAGGCCTTGTCCTGAAGAACCTTGAACAAGGTTCGGGCCACTAGAGGTGTGGGAGGAAACGCATACGGTAGGCCTGTAGACCAAGAGATTAGAAACGCATCTTCTGCTATTTGCAGAGGATGCGGTTGTCTGGAACAGAACCTGGGTAAATGACAGTTCAGTGGACTCACAAAGAGATCGATGGTTGGAAGACTCCATCTTAGAAAGACCCCTTGGACCACCAGAGGATTCAACTGCCATTCGTGAGGCTGTATAATCCTGTCAATCTGTCTGCCAGGCAATTTTCCTGGCCAGGCAGATAAACTGCCTTGAGAAACATGTTGTGTTTGATTGCCAAGGAGCACAGAGCCTGTGCCTTCTGACACAGAAGTTTGGAGCCTGTGCCCCCTTGTTGTTCACGTAGAACATTGCCACTTGATTGTCTGTCTGAACTAAGACAGACTGGTGAGAGAGGACATGAGAGAAAGTCTGTAGAGCTAAGCGGATAGCTCGCAACTCCAACAGACTGATCTGCTGTGTGGACTCCCAAGGAGGCCCTGAGTGCAAGCCCCCTGGCAATATGCACCCCAGCCCTGAAGGGAAGCATCGGTTGTCAGCACCTGTGTGTGAGGAGGGGCCTGAAAAGGCACCACCTGGACCAGGTTCGGGAGATGCAGCCACCACCATAGGGAGGCTGACAGCAGTTTGGACACCCTTATTTTGTCTTTCAAGTCACCTGTGGCTTGCACCCACTGAGCTCTGAGGCACCACTGAGCAGGTCACATGTGCAAGCGGGCATTCGGCGTTACATGGACCATGGATGCCATGTGGCCCAAGAGTCTTAGGAAGTTTCTGGCGGAGACCAGAGAACCACTCTGGAACTGTTTGGCCAAAGCCATCAGTCTCGGGCCCTGTTCTCGGGCAAATAAGCCTTCGCCTGGAGGGTATCCAATCTTGCCCCTATGAACTCCATGTCCTGTGAGAGGAGCAAAGTGGACTTTGCGAAGTTTATGACAAAGCCTAGATGCTGGAGAAGAGAAACAGTGTGAAGGTTGGCCTGTCTGGCCTCCTGTGGAGACTGACCCCTGATGAGCCAGTCGTCCAGGTATGGGAAGACAAAGATGCCCTGGTTTCTGAGATAGGCCGCCACCACCGCCAACTACTTGGTGAAAACCCTGGGGGTGGAGGTGAGGTCAAATAGAAGTACTCTGTATTGAAAATGACTTCCTCCCACTACAAATCTGAGATATTGTCTGTAGTCTGGATGAATGAGGATGTGAGTATAAGCATCGTTCAGGTCTAAGGAGCATAGCCAATCTCCCTGCTGGAAGTAGGGCAGCAGTATTCCAAGGGTAAGCATCTTGAACTTTTCCCTCTCCAGGAACTTGTTGAGATTTCACAAGTCTAGGATGGTCCGGAGGCCTCCAGCCCTTTTTGGTACCAGAAAGTACCTTGAATAGAATCCTCGCCCCATCAGGTGGTGAGGGACCAGTTCCACCACCTGCTCCTGTAGAAGACTTGCCAACTCCTGAAGGAGGAGGTTCCTGTGCAGAGGGAGTCTTGGAGGCTCCCCTGGAAAATAGGAGGGGGGTAACTGGTTGAAGTGGAGCAAATAGCCCTTTTGGACTATGCTCAGTACCCAGGTATCCCCTGTTATGGCTGACCACCTGTGGGCGCACAGTGTCAGCCGGCCTCCTGTGCTGAGAGGAGCCAGCTGAGGAGGAGAGGCTATGCAGTGGGAGTCAAAACCCCGCTCCCTGCTGTGCAGGAGCCGGAGCTGACGACTTGGGGGTTCTCTGCCTATGGGGCCCATTACCTGCCCCTTGGCCTGCTGACCCTGATGGGTAGCTGTAGAGGCCTGAAATTGAGGGTGGGATTAGTAGGCAGTAGCATTCCTCAGGTAAAAGGGCTTTTTCCCCCGAGTCCTTCTTCTTCTGAGAAGGGGCAGAGGTTTTCCTGGACAGCCGTGTCCTGGTGAGTCTCAGACTCAAGTTCTGCAGTCTTTTCAGCCATGGGTTTGCCAAAAAGGTTCTCTCCTCGGCAAGGGACATCGACCAACTTGTCCTGTACCCATGGCTCGAGGTCCGATGACTGTAGCCAGGCCTGATGGCATGCACCGATGTCGGCCGCGGCTACTCGGGCCGAAGCCTCGAAGCCATCATAGGCTGCTCGAGATATAAACTTTGAGCACTCTTGAATCCCGCATGACAAAGCCTTAAACCTCTGCAAAGGTTCCTCGGAGAGGCCAGCAGAGAACCCGGCAATCTCCTTTGCCAGGTCTCAGAGGTACATGCCCATGTACAGCTGGTAAGTCGACACGGCAAGCCAGCATAGAGCCCTGCAAGCACTTTCTACCGAGGGCATTCAGGTTCCGGGCCTCCCAGCTGGGGGGCACAAAGGAGTGCATCTTCTGACTCTTCAGACAATGCATGGCCAATTCCACAACCATGGAGTGGTGCAGTAGCTGTGCCTTCTGGAACCCAAGGCTCTTACGGACTCGATAAATGGAATCGACCCGTTTGCTGAGAACCGGCGCCGAGGCCAGTGCCTCCCACATGCGGAAGAGCAGCCTTCCCAGCATCAGAGGAACCAGTACAGTGAAGGCCTCCTTAGGCGGAGAGTCATACTGGAGGGCCTCGAGCTCTTCGGCTTGAGGCTCCTCCTCGGGATCCGCGGGGAAGGCCAAGGTTTTGGCCATGTCCCGCACGAAGTCCAAGAACCGGGTATCCTCCGGTGGGGACAGTCTCCAAGGCTTGGACTCTGGTGAGTCCGCTGGGATGCACCGAGTCCGGAAAGTGTCCGGGGTCTCCTCGTCCTCCGTCGCCCACTCAGACCCCTCCGAGGAGGAATCGAGCGGCTCTGGCCGGGCGGGCGGGCAGGCACCGATGCCATCTGCCCCGACACTGAGGGCACCGGCGTCGACGACCTCTGCCCCGAGCGGGAGGCAGAGGGGAACCTTGGCCGAGGATCAACTCGAGACCGCATTGACTCGAGGATCGGCTCGGCCTCTGGGGTCGACTTGGACGTCGAGGTCCCGGTGGTCGGGGCAGATGCACCGATCAAACCGGTGATCAGCATCCGCTGCTGCGCCATGAAGGCAGCCAAGCTGCTCTCCAAGGCCGTCAACCTGAGACTTAGCTCGGGAGACTCAGCAGCCCCCGACTCGGGCCCAGACGGCGTCAGGCCCGACGTCGGCTCCCCCAGAGGGGAGTCTACGAGGACAACAGCACTCATGTGACTCGGGGACTCCGGCTCCACTCGAGGCAACTTGGCAGGCCTCTCCGAGGACCCGGGACGGCGGTCGGGGCTATGCGACCTGGCCCTCGAGGGGCCTAAAGCGTCCACTGACGCCGCCCTCGCGGGTTTCTTCTTTCTTCTGTGTTCCCGAGAAGGAGACCCCCCTTTCAGAGGAGCCTCGACGGTGCTCGGGGTCGGACTCCCGAGATGTCGAGGCCTCTGATGAAGTCCGGGCCTGGCCGGACACAGAGTCAGAAAAGAGTCTTTCACGCTGATGCTGACGGCTCCTCAGCGCCTTAGAGGACATTTTGCCGCACGGGACACAGACCACCGGGTCATGATCGGGCCCGAGGCACCGGAGGCAGCAGTCATGTGCGTCGGTGAGAGACATCAGCTTCTTACACCGATCACACTTCTTGAACCCGCTGGCAGGCATCGGGAGAAAAGGGCCCCTGCAAGGTCAAAAGACCGGGCTGCCGGTGAAAGAGAAAAAAAGAGCGAGTGCTAGTCACGAAGGACAAAAACCGAAAACCTAGCTCCGGGCTCGATACCGGTGTACCGTGCCCAGGCAGGAAGGGGAACCGGCGTCGAACCGGGCAAAAACCACAAATCCAACGCAGGAAAAATCAACTTTTTACCGGGTGACAACGACACACATCTGTCGGGCTCCGTGGAGAAAAGAAGACTGAGCAAGATGGCACCCTTGGGCAGGAAGGGGACCGCGCATGCGCACTGCATTCCCAAAGGCTTTCTTTGAAAGCTGGGGAAACGCTCCGCACGAGGGCTCCGTCGGCGCCAACATCACCCATATGTGAGGACTGACTTCCTGCTTGGTCCTGGAGAATGCATTTTATTCATATTAATCTAGTTATTGGGTAGGCAGTGGTAATTTGGAAAGAGTAGTTACTCACCTGTAACAGGTGGTCTCCAGGAGCAGCAGGAATCAGTCCTCACATATGGGTGACATCGACGCCAATGGAGCCCTTGCGGAGCATTTCCCCAGCTTTCCATGAAAGCCTTTGGGAATGCAGGTACGCATGCGCGGTTCCCTTCCTGCCTAAAGGTGCCATCTTGCTCAGTCAAATGACATAGCTAAAAACAGCACACAAAAATGTAAAAATAAACTATGTACAACTGCAACTCCCAGGGGAGGAGGGAGGGTTGTGAGGACTGATTCCTGCTGCTCCTGGAGAACACCTGTTACAGGTGAGTAACTACTCTTTCTCCAGGACCAAGGAGGAAGTCAGTCCTCACATATGGGTGACTCCCTAGCTCTGGGCTACCAGGGAACCCAGGATGAACAAGAGAACTCCCTCTAGTCCCAGCATCAAAGAAAGGCTTTTCACTGACAGAACCTCCACCGGCAGTCCAACGGAGGGCTGGAGGGCAGAAGTTGCCTAAACCTCAAAGAGATTCCGGAGTACTGCCTGGCCAAAAGCACTGTCCCCTACCGGACTCCCTCTCCAGACAGTAATGGGCTGCAAAAGTCTGGCTTGAGGACCAAGTTGCAGCCCTGCAGATGTCCACCAACAGTACAGAGCGGAGGTGAGCCACTGAGGCAGCCATTGCCCTGACACGATGGGCTGTGACCCGACCCTGCAAAGGAAGGTTAGCCGCCCTGTAAGCCCAGGCGATACAGTCAGCTACCCAGGTGGACAAGGTACGCTTGGACACAGCTAACCCCAAATTATTAGGGTCAAAAGATATGAAGAGCTGAGTAGCTCTTCTATGTCCCTGCGTACGGTCAAGGTAGAAGGATAAGGCCCTCCTACAGTCCAGGGTATGCAGAACTGCTTCAGCCTGGCTTGCATGAGGCCTAGGGAAGAATGTTGGAAGAACCACCTCTTGGTTAAGGTGGAAGGAGACGACAACCTTTGGGAGGAACTTTGGATGAGTCCTAAGGACTACCCTGTTCCTATAGAAGTGAGTGTAAGGCTTGTCACAGACCAGGGCCTGAAGTTCACTCACTCGCCTGGCCGAGGTTAGGGCTACTAAGAAGGGTGTCTTCCAGGACAGGAAGCGGAGAGGACAAATAGCCATCGGCACAAAAGGAATGGGTGGGTGCAGCCACCAGCGGAGGGAGTTCAGAAATTGTCTGGACACCCTTATTCTGTCTCTGAGGCTGCCTGTGGTCTGTGACCACTGAGTTCGAAGGCACCATTGTGCAGGCCTCATATGCAGCCTGGCATTGGGGGTCACATGTACTGTCGAAGCCATGTGGCCAAGAAGCCTCAGGCAGAGTCTGTCGGAGACCAGTGACCTGCTGAGAAACTGGTTTGCCAAGTTTATCAGTCTTTGGGCTCTGTCTTCTGGCAAGAATGCCTTTGCCAGCAGAGTGTCTAACCTTGCCCCTATGAACTCCAAGTTCTGGGAGGGGAGCAAAGTGGACTTTGCGAAGTTTATGACAAACCCTAGGTTTTGAAGAAGAGCAATAGTTCGAAAGGTGGCTTGTCTGGCCTCCTGGCACGTTTGACCCCTGATGAGCCAGTCGTCCAGATAGGGGAAGACAAAGATTCCCTGATTTCTCAGGTAGGCCGCAACCACTGCCAGGCATTTGGTAAAGACCCTGGGAGCGGAAGTGAGGCCAAAGGCAGTACCCTGTACTGATAATGGTTTCCTCCCACAATGAACCTGAGGTACTTTCTGTGGTCTGGATGAATGAGGATGTGAGTGTACGCATCCTTTAGATCTAAGGAGCATAGCCAATCTCCCTGCTGGAGGTAGGGCAGAAGTGTTCCAAGAGTAAGCATCTTGAACTTTTCCTTCTCTAGGAACTTGTTGAGATTCCTGAGGTCTAGAATAGGCCGGAGGCCACCGGTTCTTTTGGGTACAAGAAAGTACCTGGAGTAGAACCCTTGACCCTGGAGGTGGGGAGGCACAGGCTCCACTGCCTTGTCCCGCAACAGACCTTGGAGCTCTTGAAGAAGATGATCTGTGTGCAGGGGAGGCCTTGGAGGCTCCCCTGGAAAGTATGGAGGAGGCAGCTGCTGGAAGTGTAGCATATAGCCCTTGTGGACGATGCTTAGCACCCAACTGTCTCCAGTGATGAGTGGCCACTTGTGGGCAAACAGGGCAAGTCGACCTCCTATGCAGGGTTGGGAGAGCAGGGACGGAGAGGCTATGCCTAAGGAGTCAAAAAACCCCACCCTGCTGAGTGGGAGCAGGGGCCGGAGGCTTGGGAGTCCTCTGCCTACGGGGCCCATTACCCTGCCCCTTGGCCTGCTGACCCTGAGGGGGAGCTTAGGAGGCCTGGTACTGTGGGTACTGTTTGTAGGCAGTGCCCTTCCTTGGGTAAAAGGGCTTTTTACCCAAGCTCTTCTTTTTGTGAAAAGGGGCAGAAGTCTTTCTAGACAGCACTGTCCTCGTGAGGTGCTCGGTTTCGAGCTCTGCGGCCTTCTCGGTCATGGGCTTGCCAAAAAGGTTCTCACCTGGGCAAGGGACATCAACTAACTTGTCCTGAACCCATGGCTCGAGGTCTGATGACTGCAGCCATGCCTGGCGTCAAGCCTTGATGCCGGCTGCCGCAACACGGGCCGAAGCCTCGAAGCCATCGTAGGCAGCACGGGACAAACTTGGAGCATTCCCGTATCCCCGAGGACAAGGACTTGAACCTCTGCAAGGATTCCCCAGAGAGACCAGCAGAGAACCCGGCCAGCACCTTGGCCAGGTCTCGCAAGTACATGCCCATGTACAGCTGGTAAGACTGGACACGGCAAGCAAGCATCGAGCCCTGGAAGCACTTTCTACCAAAACCATCCAGGTTCCGGGCCTCCCTGCCAGGGGGCACCGCGGAGTGCATCTTCTGACTTTTCAGGCGATGCATGGTCGATTCCACCACCATGGAATGGTGTGGGAGCTGCGCCTTCTGAAAGCCAGGACTCTTCCAGAGTTGATAGATAGAATCGACCAGCTTGCTTAGAACCAGCGCTGAGGCCGGTGCCTCCCACATTCGGAAGAGGAGCCATTCCAGCATCGGAGGAAACGGAACAGTAAAGGCCTCCTTCAGAGGAGAGTCATACTGTAGGGCCTCGAGCTCCTCGGCTCAAGGTTCCTCCTCGGGGTCCAGAGGGATAGCCAACGCAGTGGCCATATCCCGGACGAACTCAGAGAACTAGGTATCCTCCAGAGGGGATCTATTCCGGGGTTCAGACTGCGGTGAGTCCGACGGGACACACCGAGTCCTGAAGGTCTCGGGAGACTCCTCGTCCTCCATCTCCCAGGCAGACTCGTCCGATGAGGAATCGGGGTCCAACCGCGCGGGGCCTGTGAGCACCCGCCCCGACGCCGAAGGCACCGGCATCGACGCCCTCGGTCCCGAACGGGAGGTCGAGGGAGACCATGACTGAGGTCGACCTCGAGCCTTCATGGTCTCGCGTATCGACTCAGTCTCCGGGGTCGACTTCGATGTCGATGTCCCGGTGGTCGGGGCAGATGCGCCAGACAGGCTGGCCATCAGTACCCGCTGCTGTTCCATGCAGGCAGACAATCTGCTCT
Source organism: Ichthyophis bannanicus (assembly GCA_033557465.1). Lineage (NCBI taxonomy): Eukaryota > Metazoa > Chordata > Amphibia > Gymnophiona > Ichthyophiidae > Ichthyophis > Ichthyophis bannanicus. The sequence continues at coordinate 198,210,251 of CM066032.1, read as the reverse complement.
CCAAGGCTGACAGCCTGAGACCCAGCTCAGGAGACTCAGCAGCCACAGACTCGGGCCCTGGCGGTGCCGGGCCCGACGTTGGCTCTCTGGGAAGAGAATCCACAAGGACTACAGGACTTACGTGTCCAGCAGACTCCGGCTCCACACGAGGTACTTTTGGAGGCTTCTCCTGTTCCAAGGGCCCGGGGCGACGGTCGGGGGTCTGAGACCTAGCTCTCGAGGAGCCAGGGACCTCCTCCGACGACGCCCTCACGAGCCGCTTCTTCCTCTTGCGTTCCCGGTCGGGGGATCCCCTGTCCGAGGAGCCCCGATGGTGCTCGGGATCCGATTACCGAGATGTCGAAGCCTCAGACGAGATCCGGGCCTGGCCGGAGGCCGAGTCAGAGAAAAGCCTTTCCTTTTGGTGCTGATGACTTCGAAGCGCCTTGGAAGACATCTTTCCACATGGTCCACAGATCTTAGGATCGTGGTCAGGACCCAGGCACCGAAGGCAGCAGTCGTGTGTGTCGGTGAGAGACATTAGTTTCTTACACCGATCACACTTTTTGAAACCACTGGAAGCCATTGGGGAAAAAAAAGAGTCCTCGCGAGGTCAAAGGACTGGCCTTCCAGGGAAAAGGAAAAAAAAGGGCGCGAACGCCAGCCACGAAGGGCAAAAATCGAAAAAATAAGATCGGGCTCGATACCGGTGTACCGAACCCGGCAGGAGGGGAACCGGCATAAAACCGGAGAAAAAATAGCGAAGGAATCGCAAAAAAATCCAACTATTTCCTGGGAGGACTAGGACACACGTCCGACGGGCTTCACGGAAAAAGAGAGACTGAGCAAGATGGCACCTTTAGGCGGGAAGGGAACCGCGCATGCGTGCCTGCATTCCCAAAGGCTTTTATGGAAAGCTGGGGAAATGCTCCGCAAGGGCTCCATCGGCGTCGATGTCACCCATATGTGAGGACTGACTTACTGCTTGGTCCTGGAGAATCTTTAAGCTCTGTCTGCTCTGTAAATAAGGGCATTTGGATTACTTTTGTCTTTACTGGAACCTCTCTGTTATGTCCTAACTTTAGTCTTTTGCTAACATCCTTCAAGGATACATTGTTCTTAACCATGCACTCTTGAGTGACTGTCGGCTTTCCCCTATTATCTAGTTTAAAAGATGCTCTCTCTCGTTTTTAAAGGTTAATGCCAGCAGCCTGGTTCCATCCTGGTTAAGATGGAGTCCATCCCTTTGGAAAATCAGAAAAGCCCCTCCTTCCCCACAATGTTGCCCAGTGTCACCATTGCTAATCTTTTTTTGGGGGGAGGGGTGGTTTTATAGGTAGCGAGATCCACCCCTGTGCTGTCTGTCACCGCAAAAAACAGCTTTTCCACAGCCAGTTTTACAGCTCTGCTGGCATCAGGCCTGGCAATATAAAAACCAACCAGGCCAGCTGAAAACCGATCAGTTGGCAACCCTAGGTTTACATTACACTTTTAAGAATCTTACTATGAAAAGAGGGTAAAGACAAAGAATGATAATATATTTCCCCGGTAGGTTTTTTGGCATACTGCCAGAGAAATCAAAAAGAAAAAGTCAATACTGTACAATAAAATCTTGAAATTTCTATTGATAGCAAATTCTTAGACTATATGCAGGGAAAATAGCAGAACTGACCTGTTTATCTGATCTGTCTAGCACACTGTAAAGTAGGGGAGGGATTGAATTTTCAATAGCCTTTCCAACATCGCTGCGAAAAGAATCACTGGCAGGCAAACAACTGAGAGAAAAAAAATAAAACTGTCAGATGCAAAACTAGTGATTTTATACTGTAATCCTAATTCCCACTATTATTGGAATCTTGCCATATAAGTAGGATCACAATCTTTAATTGTAATCATATTATTTAAGAAATACAGTAATTAAGAAATGTACCTATAATACTTTGTATTCTGCTACTGGATATACATTGAGCTGTACAATGTTGATAAGTATACAGGTACAATATGTCTTCCCTATAGAGCTTATAATCTAAGTGGGTACCTAAGGCAATGGTAGAAGGTGACATTTTACTTACCAGTTAATGTAGTTTCCGGAGTTCTGCTCGACCTGTCCAGACAAGTGGGTTGTGTTCCCCTAACAGCAGACTGATGTAGACAAAGAACCAATGAAAAAGCCCAGGTTTCAATTACATCATTCTTATACCTCTATTTGCCTCAGCCACCAGAGGTCTCTTCAGTATTCATCCCAGGACATACAGTATGAGAGAAATATGGCAACCTCAATCGTGGGCAACAATGAGGAATCAACAGTAGAGAACTACGTACAACAGTATTTTTTAAACTTATTTGGTATGAACCCATTTTAACAACTGAAAATTCACATGACCCCAGATGATATAAAAATAGGTCTCCAGCCTCCTTTCCTTCCCTAAAATCATCTCAAGCAGGAAGGCAGCAGTAGCACTGGTGACAACAGCAGCAGCAGCAAGTTCAAGGTCTCATATCAGTGTGTCCTTACAAACCCCGGTACTGAGCTTGGATTTCCAATCTAACAGGAAGCTTACTCAAAAGTGGACAAGAGCAAATGAATGTTCACTGGCTCCCCAGGCCACATGCTGACTGGTGACTGCTACTACCTGACACAGATTACAGTGAAAGTCCAGAAAGAAGGAGAAATGGCCATGTTTGTGACCACATCCACTGAAGATGTGACCCCATTTGGAGTCCCAATCCCAAGTTTGGGAACCACTGATGTACAGAAAAGCAAACACAGAAGACAGTCAACCAAAGACAAACCTTCAGAGCCAAGTATAAAAATCATAGCGGATGGGTCATGTGACATGGTAGGCTACAGAGGGCGTGGTTTCTCTGGCTCTGGGGCCCTCTTTCTCTCCATCACTAAAAGTGGCCAAATTTTGGTGAGGTATAGACTATCCAGAAGTCTTATGAGGTAGCAGAGACCACGGCAAAAAGCTTCTGGGTTTGCTGGTACAATATAGTGACTAGCCCTTAAAAACCTTTGCGACAGGGAAGGCAGAGATCATAATGGTACCAGCCAGATTACCCCTATGGTTAAGAGCATATCATAACAAAAATGATAAATGCTGCTTTTCAGGAGAATGCACAGTGGCATGCGCTAAGAAACCCTCAGACATAACGGTTAATTGCGGCTAAGCTGGCTATGGTCCGGGCAGGGGTAGGGACAGGGCTTCTATGTTATCATCCTGATATTCCTCCTGCATTTCGGATGCTATACAGGCCTGAAAGCAGTGGGGCCTGATTGGCTCTAGTAACTTCATTTACACCTTTTATCCATGGCCAACTCCTTAGCAAGGGACATGACAGGGTTTCTATGCTCTGTCTTCTCATACCCTCCCCCCTTCCCTTTGGATATCTTGCAGGGCTGAGGGGATCTAATTTGAGAACACCTGAGGTTACTTAGAATTGGAGGGAGAGTCCTAATCCATCCCAATTTATCCTAACTCATCAGAATCCAGTCTAATTCAACCTAATTCAAATCTAATGTATTTATTTTATTTAACTAGGCTTTTATACCGCTTTTATACCAGTCAAAACGGCATACATTCAGGTACTGTATATATATTTTTCTCTTGTCCCTGAAGGGCTCACAATCTATGTTTTTGTACCTGAGGCAATGGAGGATTAAGTGGCTTGCCCAAGGCCACAAGGAGAACCCGTGGGACTAGAAACCCCAATCCTCCTGGTCCAAGGTTGCTGTCCTCTAGCAGGATTTGAACCCCTGGCCCTCCGCCCCGAGGTAACATGCCCCAATCACTAGGCCACTTCTTCCTTAATTCAAGTTAACTCAATTTACTTAAGCTTATTTCAAAATAACTAAAATTATGGTGATTTAATTTTTGTTGTTAAACGCCGTCGAGTCTGTGTCGACTCATGGCGACCCTCTGGATAGTTGTCCTAAATTGTGTTCGGTCTTCAGTCAGGCGACTCACTGTTGACAGACTGGCACCCGTAGCTGCTGTTATTGTATTGATCCATCTCATTGCTGATCTTCCTCTTTTGCATTGACCTTCTATCTTGCCAAGCATGATGTCTTTCTCTAATGATCTCTCTCTTCGCATGATGTCTCCAAAATATGAAAGTTGAAGTCTTGTCATCTAAGCTTCTAACGAAAGCTTAGGTTTGATCTCCTCTAGTACTGACTGGTTTGTTCTTCGGGCAGTCCATGGTATACACAGTATTCGCCGCCAGCACCAGTAATTAGTTGAGACTATAAGAACATAAGATATGCCATACTGGGTCAGACCAAGGTCCATCAAGCCCAGTATTCTGTTTCCAACAGTGGCCAATCTAGGTCATATGTACCTAGCAGTTTCCCCAAGGGACACAGGTTCCACAATGCTTGTATTGGTTCAAGCATTGATATCCTGGGTCCCTTCTTAATAATGGTTTATGGACCTTTCCTCCAGGAACTTGTCCAAACCTTTTTTAAACCCAGCTACACTAACAGCCTTTACTACATCCTCCGGTAACAAATTCCAGAGTTTGATTACACGTTGAGTGAAAAAATATTTTCTTTTATTAGTCTTAAATAATTTACCCTGTAGCTTCATTGCATGTCCACTAGTCTTTCTATATTCTGATAGTGTAAACAATTGATCTACGTTTACCCGTTCCACTCCGTTCATTAATTTATAGACTTCTATCATATCTCCCCTCAGCCGTCTCTTTTCCATGTTAAAGAGCCCTAACCTTTTTAGCCTTTCTTCATAGGAGTATCCTTCCATCCCCTTTACCATTTTGGTGGCTCTTCTCTGAACCTTTTCTAAAATCGCTATATCCTTTTTAAGATACGGCGACCAGAATTGCACACAATATTCAAGGTGCGATCTCACCATGGAACGATATAGAGGCATTATAATATCTTTTGTTTTATTTTCCATTCCTTTCCTTATCATACCTAGCATTCTATTTGCTCTCTTGGCCGCTGCTGCACTCTGGGCCGAGGGTTTTAACATGGTATCCACAATGACGCCTAAATCTTTTTCCTGGGTGGTGGTTCCTAATGTGGAACCTTGCATCGTGTAACCATAGTTTGGGTTGTTCTTCCCTAGGTGCATAACCTTGCACTTGTCCACATTAAATTTCATCTGCCATTTTGATGCCCAGTCTTCCAATTTATCAAGATCCTCTTGCAATTTTCCACAATCCTCTTGGGTTTTAACAACTTTAAATAGTTTTGTGTCATCTGCAAATTTGATAACCTCACTCGTTATTCCACTTTCCAGGTCATTTATGAATATGTCAAAAAGCAGCGGACCCAGCACAGATCCCTGGGGTACACCACTATTCACCTTTCTCCATTGGGAAAATTGGCCATTTAGCCCTACCCTCTGCTTTCTATCTTTTAACCAGTTCCTGATCCACAATAGTACACTGCCTCCTATCCCATGACTATCAATGTATTTTCATTGAAGTTTCTTCTGGTTCTTTCAGAAGGGCTTTTGATCAATGAGAAATGAGGGAGCTATTTTTTTTGAGTTTGAAGATGATTGTGAGGATTTTATATTTTATTTGGCTCACTATAGGTAGCCAATGTAGTTCATATAAAATTGGTGTAATGTGTTCTGTGCTATTTATCTTAAAGATGATATGTGCAGCTACATTTTGCGCTATTTGTAGATGGTTGAAGGTTTGTTTAGGAAGACCATGTAGAATACTGTTTGAGAAGTCAAGGTGGAGAATGATCATGGCCTGTAGTACAGATCGGAAGTCGTTGTTAGTCAGGTATGGTCAGAGTTGTTGGAGTAGTCGCAGTTTGTACAAGATAGTTTTTGAGATTGGTTTTATATGGATAGATATCGTAAGATTTTGATCTAAGGTAACCCTTAAATATTTTACTTCATGCTTTATTTCTATTTCCGTGTCCATGAGTTTTAGCTTAGGTGGAAGGGTAAAAGTTTGGTTTCTTGTTACAAATAGGATTTCCGTTTTGTTGAGATTATGCATAGGTTATGTAGATTTAGCCAATTTGTTACTTCATTGAAGCATGTTGTGAGTTGATGAAAATTGGGATTCATAACGTTTATGTCATCCTCATAAATGTGGTAGCCTAGTTTAAACTTCCTAAGGATCTCATAGATAGGTTGTAAGTAAATATTAAATAGTACAGAGCAGAGTGAGGATCCTTGAGGCATACCCTTCTCCTGTTTATAAGGTCAAGATGTGTGCTGTCCTATTTGCACTTGTGTACGTTCTGATAAATAGGCATAAATGATAATGTCCTTAAATGGTTCCAATCCTATCTGGAGGAGTCTTATTAGTAGAATGCTGTGGCTGATGTTATCAAAAGCCGATGCTATGTCCAAGAATACAATCACAAAGACTTGCCTTGAATTATGCAGTCCTTCAATGAGATTATCAAATAGAACCAACAGAAGGGTCTCTACACCATGATAGGATCTAAGCCATATTGGTGCTTATCTAGCAGGGAATTTTGGTCAAGTCTTAGAGTTGTATCTGAATGGTTTTTTCAATTATTTTAGCTATGAACAGGAGACTGGATATGGGTCTGTATGAATTAGGGTTTTGTTTATCTAGCATTTTATTTTTTTAATATTGGTCTAATGGAAGCATGTTTTAGGGCTGATGGCATTGTTCCTAGGTGACGAGATTGGTTGACAATGTTGAGTATGAACAGCACCAATTCAGAGTGGGAAGCTTTTAGCCAGCTAATTGGACAGGGGTCTAAGCTAGATGTCATGTTAATTTTTGACATTGTGTTCTTGATGTGTCTTAGGTTAAACTCTGTGAAACGTGTGCCATTTTGTAGAATGGGTGTCATCAAAATATGGTTCATTGGGTGGGCTGTCAGGATGTTTAAGTTTATTCATATAATAAGTTGCCAATATTTGCGGGTCTATAGGTATGTTGTTTGTTTCTGGTGATGGTACCCGAGTTAGAGATTTAACAATATCAAACAGTTCTCTCAGGCGGTTGATGGATTTTGTGAAGATCTGTGTGTGATGTTCTTTTTTTGCATTGTTTATGGTTAGTTTATAGGCCTGAAGTGTATTCATATGATACTCTGGCATGTTCTGATTTTGTATTCTTCCATTTATGTTAGATTCTTCTTAATTTGTTTTAGTTTTCTGAGATCATGGGTATACCGTTTTTCCGAGTATCATTTATTTGTTTTGTGTTATGATTTAGGTGCCAATGAGGCATTCTGTATTGTAATATTTCAGTTTATGATTATATCGTTTAGTTCTGTTAGAGAGGAATCTAGTTGTGGTATGATTTCATTAAGGAAATTATATTTTTCAAAAGCCCTGAATATACCAATCGGGTGGTATATGTGGTAGTGTGAATTCAATAAGTTAGTGGTCTGACCATGAGACTTGTAATGTTTGTGGGGGTATATAAAGGTGGTAGTGAGTGATATGATCAGGTATGAATACTAAATCTAGTTTGTTACTTCTTTTATGAGTGGGTGTGTGGATAATTTGTTGGAATTCCAGATCTTCCATAGAGCTGAGAAAATTTGTGGCATGTGAACTGTAAAGGGAGGGGAGATTAAAGTCACCCAGGAGTACTAGTGGTTTATTTGAGGATGCAGTGCATGCATTCTCTAGTATGGAAGCTAAGCTCTCTGGTGATGAATTTGGTGGTCTATATAGATTGATAGGTTTTTGTTTTCTATCTGTAGTATGTCTATTCTGTCTGTGTTCTTGGCTGCGTTTAATGAAGGATTTAGTTCTTGTTTTATTAGTATAAGAACTCCACCTCCTTGGTTTGTGGTCCTTGTGCAGTGGAATAGGTTGTAACCAGGTAGGTGTAATTGATTGGTTTGTATGGCAACTGTGTCAGACAGCCAAGTTTCTGTAATATAGAATATGTCAGGATTGTTATCTTTAATATCTATCATAGCGGAAATTTTGTTCCTAATAGATCTAACGTTAGATAGGTAGCATTTAATAGGCTTAGGATTGTCCTGAGGTTTAAAGGGTGAATTATTATTCAGTGTGGGGATATTAATTAGTTTGTGAGTGGGCTGTCTCTGTCTAGTATTTGTTTTATGGTCAATGTAGGTTCCAGCCTATAATAGCTAATTGGTATGGTGTATTGCTGAATGGATGTTACAGGTGTGCCTGTCCATGGCATATTAAACTCAGTATTATCATTAGGATAGTGACTATGTGAAGGATTTTATTGTTCTCTATTATTAATATGAGGTTAGGGCTAGCTATTGTCAAGGTAGATGGCTCCTATAATGTTAGGTTGATAGGGCTATATCAATGTTTGCAGTTTGTACCTGCAGAGATATACTGATTATGTTGGTATAGGATAGAGTGAGTGCCTGGATGCTCAAGTGTTGGTAATATATGGCTTCTGCTGTTTAAGTCAGGACAGTTGTTAGGATAGCATAGCTAACACTTATATGGGTCACATAATATGGTAGTTTGAATTATGAGGTGTTGTATGGGTTATAAATAGTTATAAGTGTTATCAAAAGAAGTTGTGGAAATAGCTGTAGATGTTATCAACTGTCAATAACAGCACAGAACATAGAACATCTTTCTAATAAGATTGTACAGTTATTATCAGCAGTTAGTAATTGTGATAAGGCTCAGTAGGCCCAGTAATTAAGCAGATTAGTTAAAGCATTTGTATGCCAGGGGTAACTGACCGGTTGAAGTAGTTTTTTTGTATAATATTTTATTTTATTTGTTTGTTTGAAAATTCTATACCACGCTTTCCAAAAGATCAAGCGCGGTTTACAATTAACAAAATATCAACAGTACAGAAGAAACAGGTACATATTCAGTTACATGGAACTATATAAAATATATACAATAGAACAAAATACATTGAACTGAAAAAATGATACAATGCTTAACTATGTACAATGCTGAACTAAATACAATGATGGGGATACAATGAATGCAATCATAGGAGTGAGAAGATGGGAGATCTAAATGGTGGTCTCCACAGAAGCAGTTTGTTGCTATGTGTGGGAACGGTATTAAAAGCACTAATGGGATCTGTCTGGTGTGTTGTCCACAGCTTGGGTACCGAAGTGGATTGTAAAGAGGTGTGTTTTAAGTTTTTTACGGAACGTGAACAAGTCGGTTATTTCCCTGAGGTTATCTGGACGTTCATTCCAGAGGATAGATGCAATGTGGGAGAAAGCCTTGTTACTTATCGACTTTCTAGATTTCCGGAATTCCGTTAGAATAGCAAGTTTATTTTTGTTCCTGTTCCGTTGTTTTCGGTTGGGGGTTTCCTTTGAGATTAACATGGAGAGGAATGAGGGAGCAATGTTATTGACTATTTTGAATGTTGATACTTGAATTTTGTAGATTATACGGCTTTGAATGGGTAGCCAGTAAAGGGTTGACAGAATGGGAGTGATGTGTTCCATTGTGTTGATGATATTCATGGTTATTCTGGCTACATTTTGAGCTAGTTGAAGTCTTCGTAGGTTCTGTTTAGTAATACCCTGTAGAGTGATATTAAAGTCAAAATGAGGTGTAATGATTGCCCGGATAACTGACTTGAAGTCGTCATGCTGTAGCAGTGGGCAGAGCTTTTTTAAAAGTTTGAGCTTGTAGAATATCTTTTTTGTTGTGTGTTTTATGTGGGAGGCCATACTAAGGGGACGGTCAATAATGATTCCTAGGTATTTGACCTCATTTTTGACTGGAATGTTGAAGTCACCGAGTCTAATCGTAGGTGGGGGGATGAAGTTCTGATTTCTGGTGATGTACATTGCCTTTGATTTAGAGAAATTAATATAGAGGTTGTGGTTCTTGAGCCATAGTATTATTTCAGAGAAGCAGTCAGAGAGTGACTGTGTTGGTGGGTTGGGCAAGTTGAAAGGTAGGTATAACATTATGTCATCCGCATAAATGTGATAATTGATGCGGAAACGTTTGAATATGGAACGGATGGGTTGTAGATAGATGTTAAAAAGGAGGGCTGAGAGGGAAGAGCCCTGTGGGAGACCCTGTTCTTGGTTGTATGGGGTTTATGTTTGTTGATCAATTCTTACTGCTTGAGTTCTACCAGATAGGTAGGAAGTAAACCATTTTAAGACTGTTTCGTTGATTCCTATCTAGTGGAGTCTGGATAGCATTAGTTGGTGATTTACACTATCGAAGGCTGCGGAGATGTCCAGAAATAAGAGGAGGAAGGCTTGCTTAGAATCATCTATATCACGTGCAAGTGTATCGATAAGTACTGTGAGTAACGTTTTGACTCCATGATGGGGGCGGAAACCGTATTATTGCTCACCCAGTGGGGCAAAGGAGTCGATGTGGTCCTGTAGTTGAATTTGGACTATTTTTCTATTAGTTTTGCCATGAGAGGGAGACTTGATATGGGTCTTTAGGAGGTGGGGAAGTTTTTGTCGGAGGTGTTATTTTTCAGGATTGGGCAGATTTGTGGATGTTTAAGAGAAGGTGGTAAAGTACCCATTGGTTAACGAGAGGTTAATATGGCACTAAGGCGTATAATACAACCCTACTTGTTGCAAGGTGGAGAGTCTTAGTTCAGCTTACTATGCAGGTTGCTTTGCTCCACGCCTAAGGGCCTCACCAAAGGGTCCACTTGCGAGGCCTGCAAGGCGCGGGCGTTCCCAGATCACGCTGTTTCTGAGCTGCCCTGATCTTCAGCCGGATTGGCCTTGGGGTGGGGCGGCGGAGGAGCTCACCTTGCCCACTCCCTTGCTCCGATGCCGATCAGGAGGTGGAGAGGAGCGACCCAACTTTCCCCAGTATGTGGCAGGGTGCCTTTCTGTTGAGGTGGGCAGACAGAAAATTTAAATATCCAGGGATCCAGCTCGCAGCACGCCTATCCGACTTATATAGGATAAACGTAGCTAGCCTTCTGATGAATCTTGGACGGTGAGTGCAACAATGGTGGGATCTCCCTTTGGGGTTGGGTGGGCAATAGCACCGTTTAAAATGGTCCTCTTCCCGAAGTGGTGTACCTCTTGTAGATGCTGCCACTGGTACTTAAGCAGAGAGACATCTGTCTTTTTGAAAAACAAGCTAACACCCTTCTATGGAGAGTGCACCGACCTCAAGTACAGCTCGCAATTCTCCAGCATCCTTGCAAACAGGGAGAATGGGTTTCCCAGATGTTGGTAGATACAACATTGCCTGCTGAGACATGTTAGGGACTAGCTATAGGACATGGAGGACTATACACCAGTGCAGTGGGAAAAAGCCTTGATGGGGCCTTTGTATCTACAACACATCCTCCATGCAGAATCATTGTGTGAGATACTACCTGCGGTTCGGATTATCCTCTTTGTTCCGATTCGTTGAGCATGATGCTATTTATGTAAGCTATTGGGATGGAACGCGCTCAGCTCCCCACTCCTCCCATTGAGAGGCAATAGCCGGTTCACCCTTGGACTTGTGGGAGCAGGTTTTTTGCAATGGGAGCGAGCAGGAATCGTCAACCTGGAGCATGTGGTCTCTGACTCCAGGGCCCCAATGGCGTTCGTACTAATGTGTGAACAATATGGATTGACTGGATCAGATGTATTTCAATATTGCAGGTCCGGAGCTATGTCAGCATCTTGCACCATATGTCCCTGCTGGGGAGTATATGCTCCAGATTGGAAGAACTTCTCCTGGGTGGAGAGCGTCGGATTTGGGTTACCCACTTGCAAAGAGTTTTGTTGGAAGCGGGTCCCAGTATACAGGATGAGGAGCTCACCAGGGCTTGAAAGCAGGATTTAGAACTACAGGTGGACACGGCAGAAGTTCTGACGGCTTTCGCACAAATCCCATCCTTATGTGTTTCAAGGGAATACTGTGATTTGCAATTTAAGATACTCCACCACTTGTACTTTGCCCCGAGACATGCAGAGAGAGCAGGTATTGCACCTACAGACCAATGCCCTAGATGTGGAGCGAGTGCAGCGATGCCAGGATACTTGTTTTGGCACTGCAAGTATGTGCAGAATTACTGGAGCAGAGTGCATTGAGTCCTCGCAAACTGCATGGGAAGAGAACTCAGACTCCCACCTGTTCCCTTGGTTCTAGATATATGGATGCAGGAGAGTCTGGAAGACCTAGGGCATACATCTTGGGCCTGCAAGGTCATCTTACACAGCTGGCTGTTGTCAGAGGGTCCTACCTATGGCCAGTGGCGTATTGGTCTACATGACCTACTCTTTATTTATTTATTTAGCCAGTTTTGTATACCACCTTATCCTACAATCAAAGTGGTTAGGGACATAACAGGGGTTTACATTCAACAGAGGGTGACAGGACAGACATACAATTCTGGGGGGTTGAGCCCAGATCTGAGTTGTAGGTGCTTGGTGCGGGTGAGAGCATGTGGGAATGCCTGCCGATGGAAAGCCTTCCTCGAAGGGTGGGGCCCACACCTTCAGTCTTTGGCGCCTCGCTCTCGTAGTAGAGTGATGAACCACTGTGCATGATTACTCGATTGAAGGCAAGGGAAGGGTGGCTGTGGTGATGGTTTCCATGGGCCCCGGGGGGGGGGGAGGGGGAGGGTGAAGGGGAGTTAGGGGAGGGTAGAAGGGGAGGAGAGGGAGGGGAATGAACGGAGGGGAAGAAATGTGCGACACTGGTGAGCTCCAGTGGGGTGAAGAAACCACCCCCACAGAGCTCGGTAATATTTCATATTTACTTATTAGAAGGGGGAGGGAAGGGTAGAAGGTTTGGGGGCTATGGAAGGGTAAAAAAAAAGGAAAACATTTTTCTCTTCTTCTTTCTTTGGTTGAAGATGTGGATCTCTAGCCGCACATTTAACACAATAGTAGTCCCTAGACAAGGGAGATGGGCCTGGCTATATGTTATATGAAGGACGTTGTTGTACTTCCCCAAATTGTGCATATATCCAAAGTTAAAAGTTTATACTGAGTTTGAGCATGTTACCAAGGCTGGTGATTGCATCACTTGATGTTACTGTAACATTAATAAAGAGATTTAAACCTAAAAATTATAGTGGATCCAAGGGTACTGCAGCAGAATTACCAAGCAAATACAGTTTCAGGGGTGTGCCCTGGACTGCTCTAGCAGGACTCAAAGAAAGGACATTATCTGGTAAGTAAAAGGTTACCTTCCATTTAATCCTGCTAGACCAGTCCAGACAAGTGGGATGTACCAAAGCTAAGATTCCACTGGGTGAAAATACGACACAGCAGCTCACAAAACCTTTGAGCCAAAGGCCATGTCTGCCCACACATGGACATTTAAGTAGTAATACATGACAAGTGTGGAAAATGATGCCCATGTTGACACCCGATAAATGTCTGCAGGGGCTACCGAGCTCCACAATGCCCACGGGGATGTTTTTTCTTGGGAAGAATGGACGTGCAAACCCTCTGGAACCAGCCGATTCCACAACAGATACACTGACGCAATGACCTCCTTAATCAAGCGCTCCAAAATAGACTTAAGCTGCCATATCACAATTGTGTGGGCCAGAAAACAGCACAAAAAGATGGCTGGACTTACGAAAAGAATTGATAACATCCAAGTACCAGAGAAGCACAGTATGGATATCCACAAAGTGAAGATCTTTATCCTGCCCTCAATACTGCTCCATAAAGGAGGGCAGGAAGACCACCTGGTTCACAAGAAGGAAGACAAAAGTTGTATGGAAACGGCCTCCTTTGAAAAAGACAGATAAGAATCTCTGCAAGACAGAGCCTACAGCTCAGAAATCCGCCTTGCAGAACAAATCGTGACCAAGAAGACCGTCTTGAGCATCAAATCCTTCAAAGTAGTGTGCTTCAATGGCTCAAAGAACACCGGCATTAAGGCCCTGAGTACCAGATACAGATCCCAGGAAGGGACCACAGACCGGAGGAGAGGACGCAGATGTCAAATCCCCTGGAGAAAGTGTGAGGCATCCAAGTGCAAGGCTAAAGGCTTACCAGCCACTGGACCTCAGGAACAGGCCAAAGTTGCCACATGAACTTTCAAAGGGCTAAAGGAAAGGTCTTTCTGCTGAGCGCCACACCATCGCTCAAAGAGGCACCAGAACCACACATATGCTAGCTTGTTAGACCTCCTCCAGGCTCTGAGCAGAATGGAAACCACTGCCAGAGAATAGTACTTCCGTGCTAGCTGTCTCCTTTCAAGAGCCAAGTCATAAGCGAGAAGTTCACCGGGTCCTCCAAGATGATCGGTCCTTACCAAAACAGGCCGAGACAGAGGGAATAGAAGAGGAGGTGACTGCAGGAGCTGCATCAGGTCTCTGAACCATACTCCCCTTGGCTAAATCCAGCACCATAAGGACAATCCTGCCCTGGTGGCATTCTATATGTTGAAGGGCCACGGAGGAAACAAACACAAACAGCATGTGCTGACTTGGCCAAGACGTCAAAGCCCTCGGACCTAGTCTCCATGCAGCAACTGAAGAAGTGGCAAACTATGGCATTGGAGCGGGTCGCCATCAGATCCATTTCAGGGCAACCCCAGCAACACAGGATCAACAAATGCCTCCTGACCCAACTCCTACTCTCTAAAATCCAGAGAGTATTGGCTGAGGAAGTCCACTTCCACATTTTTCCACCCCGGCAATGTGCTGAGCCAACAAGGCTAGGAGGTTCTTCTCTGCCCAGGCAAACAGGAGAACCATCTCCAGAGTTACCCCGGCATGCCTCATGCCATCTTGCTAATTGACTTAAGCCACCACTGTGGTACTGTCTGAAAACACTCGAACAGGGGACGGAAATGCAGAATAGCCAACCTGACTGCCCTTGCTTGGAGGTGAATGATGGACCACACCGCTTCCCTGCAATTCCAACGGCCCTGGGCCATATACAGTAGTATTGGCAATGGGCTCCTCAGATCAAGAGCCTGGCATCTGTTGTTATGAGGATACAGGAGAAATCGTCCAGCGGCATATCCTTCCTCAGATGACAAGGCTGCTGTCACCATCGCAGGCTGGACTTCACCATCAACGGTAGAAGGAGCCTTCGATTGAACTCCTGAGAACTAGGGGGAGGGGGGGCCCGCAGAATCAGTAAATACCACTGGAGCAGTCACATGTGAGCATGCTCCCATGGCACCATCTCTATGGTCACTGCCATCAATCCGAGGAGCGGAAGATAATCCCAGACTCTCAGATCTACCTCTCTGTGGCTGAAATCTCTCTAGGAATCTAGTCTCGGATATCTGCCTGCTTATCTGACATTGCTGCTTGGATGTCTCACTGCCATCTGAAATTAAACATGGCCAAAACTGAGCTCCTTATCTTTCCCCCTTCCTCCTCTTTCTGTGGATGACACTACACTCCTCCCCGTTTCCTCAGCTCACAACTTTGGGGTCATTTTTGACTCTACTCTTTCTTTCTCTGGGCACATCCAACAGATGGCTAAAACCTGCTGCTTTTTTCTCTATAAGATCAGCAAAATTTGTTCCTTCCTTTCTACTCATACCACTAAGACCCTTATCCACTCACTAGTCACCTCCCGCCCTGACATTGTAACCTGCTCCTCAATGGTCACCCTCTGAATCATCTTTCTCCAATCTGTTCAAAACTCAGCAGCACAGCTTATCTTTCGCCAGTGTCGCTATGCTCAAGTAACTCCTCTTTGTCGCTATGCTCAAGTAACTCCTCTTCTCAAGTCAGTTCACTGACTCCCTATCAGTTTCCACAACCAGTTCAAAATTCTCCTATTGACCTACAAGTGCATTAATTCTGCAGCTCCTCTCTTATCTCACTCTACACCCCTCCTTGGAAGCTCCACTCCTCTGGAAGATCCCTTTTATATATGCCCTTCTCTGCCACTGCCAACTCCAGACTTCATTCATTCCAACTATTAGTAATCTGTGAACTATCATTAAAATCATCTCTAATACCTGAAGACTGGAGGATCGCCAATGTAACACCAATCTTTAAAAAGGGTTCCAGGGGTGATCCGGGAAACTACAGACCGGTGAGCCTCACATCAGTACCGGGAAAAATGGTAGAAACCATCATAAAGAATAAAATTACTCAGCATGTAGATAGTCATGGCCTAATGGGAGACAGCCAACATGGCTTTAGACAAGGAAGATCTTGTCTTACTAATCTGCTATGTTTTTTTGAAAGTGTGAATAAACAGGTAGACAAAGGTGAGTCGGTTGATATAGTGTATTTAGACTTTCAGAAAGCCTTTGACAAGGTCCCTCATCAGAGACTTTTTGGCAAAACTAAAGAGTCATGGGATAGGAGGCAGTGTACTACTGTGGATCAGGAACTGGTTAAAAGACAGAAAGCAGAGGGTAGGGCTAAATGGCCAATTTTCCCAATGGAGAAAGGTGAATAGTGGTGTACCCCAGGGATCTTTGCTGGGTCCGCTGCTTTTTGACATATTCATAAATGACCTGGAAAGTGGAATAACGAGTGAGGTTATCAAATTTGCAGATGACACAAAACTATTTAAAGTTGTTAAAACCCAAGAGGATTGTGGAAAATTGCAAGAGAATCTTGATAAATTGGAAGACTGGGCATCAAAATGGCAGATGAAATTTAATGTGGACAAGTGCAAAGTTAAGCACCTAGGGAAGAACAACCCAAAGTATGGTTACACAATGCAAGGTTCCACATTAGGAACCACCACCCAGGAAAAAGAGTTAGGCGTCATTGTGGATAACATGTTAAAACCCTCGGCCCAGTGTGCAGTGGCGGCCAAGAGAGCAAATAGAATGCTAGGTATCATAAGGAAAGGAATGGAAAATAAAACAAAAGATATTAGAATGCCTCTATACCGTTCAATGGTGAGACCGCACCTTGAATATTGTGTGCAATTCTGGTTGCCGTATCTTAAAAAGGATATAGCGTTATTAGAAAAAGGTTCAGAGAAGAGCCACCAAAATGGTAAAGGGGATGGAAGGATACTCCTATGAAGAAAGGTTAGTGCTCTTTAACCTGGAAAAGAGACAGCTGAGGGGAGATATGATAGAAGTTTATAAATTAATGAACGGAGTGGAACGGGTAAACGTAGATCGATTGTTTACGTTATCAGATTATAGAAAGACTAGGGGGACATACAATGAAGCTACAGGATAAACTATTTAATAAAAGAAAATATTTTTTTACTCAACGTGTAATCAAACTCTGGAATTTGTTACCGGAGGATGTAGTAAAGGCTGTTAGTGTAGCTGGGTTTAAAAAAGGTTTGGACAAGTTCCTGGAGGAAAGGTCCATAAACCATTATTAAGAAGGGATCCAGGATATCAATGCTTGACCCAGTACAAGCATTGCAGAACCTGTGTCTTTTGGGGAAACTGCTAGGTACGTATGACCTAGATTGGCCACTGTTGGAAACAGGATACTGGGCTTGATGGACGTTGGTCTGACCCAGTATGGCATATCTTATGTTCTTATGTTAACTCGCTGCTCTATATGTCTGGAACAAGCTACCCAAGTCTGTATCAGGCTCGTTCTCTAACCCTAGTCAAATCCAGGTTAAAAACCCATTGCATTGAAGACGCTTTTGGATCCTGATGCTCCTTACTCTTTTGTTCACTACTTAATGTGTATTTTAACATACTCTCTAGTCCACAGATTCACTATGTGTCTTGACTTCATTAGATCGTAAGCTCTGATGAGCAGGGACTGTCTTACATCTGTATGTACAGCACTGCATACACCTTGAAGGACTATAAAAATAATTTCTAGTTAGTAGTACTAAGAGCACAGGCAATCCAACAGTCTTCTGACTTTATGCTCTGGCAGGAAATCTCTGCCCCCTCAAGTGTCAAAAAGTGTTGCTAGAAACCTTCAGGGACTGGAAAGGCAACAGCTGGCTCTTTCCCCGAATCACCACCACCAGAGGCTTTCCGAAAAGGACACCACTCGGGACGCTACCCGAGACGCTTCTAAAAGGCCCGGATGAGCTAATCGCCTAGATATAGATGGACACAGAACCCTCAGTACTGTAGTGGCACAATCGCCACCACTATGACCTTGAAGAATGTCCTCAGGGCAGTAGAGAGCCCGAAAGAGAAGGCGGTGAACTGATAGTGAGAGCCAAGCATGGTAAAATGCAGACACTTTTGCTGATACGCCCAGATCAAGATATAAAAATATGCCTCAGACTGTAAGAAATTGCAAGAAGACTGACAAATTGGGAGACTGAGCATCCAAATAGCAGACGACATTTAATGTAGACAAGTACAAAGTTATGCACTTAGGGAAGCACAACCCAAACTACAGCTATACATTTGGAATCACCAACCAGGAAAAGGATTTAGGCATCCTTGTGGATAATAAGTTGAAACCCTATGCCCAGTGTGTAGCGGTGGTCAAGAAAAAAATAGAATGCTAGGAATTATAAAGAAAGGCACGGAGAATAAAACAAAGGATATTATAATGCCTCTGTATTGCTTCAGATGCGACTGCACTTTGAATGTTGTGTGCAATTCTGGTCACCATATCTTAAAAAGGATATAGCAGAATTAGAAAAGGTATGGAGAAAGTGTAGTTACTCACCTGTAACAGGTGCTCTCCGGGAACAGCAGGAATCAGTCCTCACATATGGGTGACGTCGGCACCGACAGAGCCCTCGCGGAAGCATCCCCTCAGCTTTCAAAGAAAACCTTTGGGAGATGCCACCACGCATGTGTGGACCCCTTCCCATCAAAGAGTGCCATCTTGCTCAGTCAGATGACATAGCTAAAAGACGGCAAAAAAAACAGAGGATGATAAAGAAGCAACTCCAAGGGGAGGACGGAGGGTTGTGAGGACTGATTTTTGCTGTCCCTGGAGAACACCTGTTACAGATGAGTAACTACGCTTTCTCCGGGAACAAGCATGAAATCAGTCCTCACACATGGGACTCCCCAGCTACAGACTACCGAAAGCTTACAGTAAGAATTGGACTCCCCTGAGGGGAGCCGCAAGCAGCAGTGATTTGGTCCATATCCACAGCAGGATCCCTGTGTCCGATGAACCAGCATTCCGGTAGCCTGAACACAGAAGGGTCGGAGGGTAGGAGTTGCCTAGATCCCGAAAAGGTTATGGAGCACAGCCTGGCTGAAGGCACTGTCCCATCGAGACTCTCTTTCCAGGCAGTAATGGGCAGCAAAGGTATGTTCTGAAGATCAGGTGGCAGCCTGGCAGATGTCCACCACTGGGACAGAGCACAAGTTTGCCACCGAAGCCACCATGGCCCTGACACTGTGCGCCATGATGCGGTCCTTCAGTGAGAGCCCTGCCTACTCATAAACGAGGGTGATACAGTCCGCCACCTAGGAGGACAGCGTACACTTAGTCACCACTTCCCCCAGCCTACTGGGGTCGTAGAAGATAAACAGTTGAGAAGCCTTGCGGTGGCCCTGAGTGCGTTGGATATAGAAGAACAAGGCCCTCTTGCAGTCCAAGAGGGCCTGGTTAAGATGGAAGAGTGACACTACCTTCAGCAAGAATTTGGGGTGTGTGCAAAGCACCACTCTGTTCTTATAGAACCTGGTATAAGGTGCCTCCGCAACAAGGGCTTGGAGCTCGCAACTCTGCAAACGGAGGTGAGCACAACCAGGAAAACAACCTTCCATGAGAAGTTGCGAAGGTGGCAGGTAGCCAGAGGCTCAAAGGGCGGGCGAGTGAGCTGCCCCAACACAATGTTGAAGATCCATTCAGTTGCCGGAGGGTGAACTGGGGGCTTTGATAGGAGAAGGCCCCTAAAGAAATGGGTCACCAACGGATGGACCGAGAGGGGCTTACCATCCACCGGATGGTGGTCCAACGCCAGGGCACTAGGGTGCACCCGAATGGAGTTAGACTTGAACCCGGACTGAGAAAGGTGGAGAAGGTACTGTAACACTAGTGGCACCGAGCAGAAGAAAGGATCAGCCCCCTGTTGGGTGCTCCAAACAGAGAACCTGTGCCATTTGAGGCGTAAGCCTTCCTGGTAGAGGCCTTGCGAGAGACCAGCAGAATGTTCTCCACATCAACCGGAAGGTTCAAGGGAGCCAGAGTTACCCTCTCAGCAGCCATGCTGTCAGCAAGAGAGACCCGAGGTTGGGGTGCAGGAGAGAGCCCCCCTCCTGGGAAAGAAGACCCGGGTCGCTCCCCAGGGGTATGGGGACCTCCACCGTCAACCTCAGAAGCAGCGGAAACCACGGCTGCCTGGGCCACCGAGGAGCTATCAGGATGAGCGAGGCCCTATCGTGGAGCGTCCTGAACAGGGTCTAGGCAATGAGTGGCGTCAGAGGGAAGGCGTACATGAGCCCCTCCGACCATGAGACCAGGAACGCGTCTGCTGCCACTTGGAGAGGTGAGCCTGCCGGGGAGCAGAAGCGGGGCAACTGAAAGTTGTCCGGACTGGCGAACAGGTCCATCACGGGTTCCCCCCAGAGACGGAAAAGCCGACTGGCTACTCTGGGGTCCAGCTGCCACTCGTGCGGCTGGAGAACCCTACTGAGCCTGTGGGCCAGCAGGTTTTCCTGGCCTGGCAGGTACACTCCTGCAGGAGGATTCCCTGATGGATTGCTTACGAGCATGGGGCCAGTGCCTCCTGGCAAAGGGCACAAGACCCTATGCCCCCTTGTTTGTTCACGTAGCACATCACCACCTGGTTGTCTGTCTGGACCAGTACTGGCTGGTGACGTAGGTGGTGACAGAAGACCCTCAGGGCAAGGTGCATGACCTGGAGCTCTAGCAGGTTGATCTGCTGGGTGCTCTCGTCCGGTGACCAGTTGCCCTAAGTGCGGAGATCTCCGCAGTGGGCTCCCCAGCCAAGCTGGGAGTCATCTGTGGTGAGGACCCTCGCGTGAATTGGGGCCTGAAACGACATACCCGCTTCAAGATGTCAGGTCGACTGCCACCAATCCAGGGAGTCTGCCAACTGGCAGGTCACCGAGATTCAGTCCCAGAGATGACCCGTGGCCTGAAACCACTGGTCCCGGAGACACCACTGTGCCGTCCTCATGTGGAGGCGAGCGTCCGGGGTGACGTGGACCGTGGAGGCCATGTGCACGAGGAGGCGCAGGAGAAGCCAGGCAGGCACCGAAGGACAGTGCTATATGTCCGAGCAAGTGACCGGAGCCAATCGGCTCGGTCCTTGGGCAGCAAAGGCCTAGACTGGAGGGTGTTGAGCTTTGCTCCGATGAACTCCAGGCACTGAGTGGGGAGGAGGTGAGACTTGGTTAGTTTATGATAAAGTCCAAGGGTTGCAGAACCTGGATGGTGCGAGTGGTGGCCTGCTGTGCCTCCTCTTATGAGACAGTCATCCAGGTAGGGAAAAATGAAGATCCCCTGGAGCCGGAAGAAGGCGGCCACGACTGCCAGGCATTTCGTGAAGACCCTTGGGGCAGAGGCTAGGCCAAAGGGGAGTACCCTATATTGAAAGTGCCTGCCCCCTACTACGAACCACGATACTGCCTGTGGTTAGGGTGGATGAGGATGTGAGTAAAAGTATCTTTGAGGTCTAAGGAGCATAGTCAGTCTCCCTGCTGGAGGTATGGCAACAATGTTCCAAGGGAGAGGATCTTGAACTTCTCCCTCACCAGGAATTTGTTGCGGTTGCGCAGGTCGAGAATGGGCCTTAGGCCCCCTGTCCTCTTTGGAACGAGTAAGTATCTGGAGTAGAAACCCTTGTCCCTGAGGTGGTGGGGCACCGCCTTGTCCTCTAGAAGACCTGCCAACTCCTTTAAGAGAAGGTCTCGGTGTAAGGGAGACCTGAGAGGCTCTCCCAGAAAATAAGAGGGAGTTGTCTGAGCCAGATGGAGTGCCCAGGAATCGGTGGTAATAGCCATCCATCTCTGGGCATAGAGGGCCAGGCGTCCTCCTGTGGGCTGCTGACCTCCTTGGGGTAGAGAGGCTATGCTCAAGGAGTCAAAAGTTCCCTCCTGGCTGGGGCCAGTGCCGGTGCCTGGGGTTTTGGAGCTTTCTGCTTACGCGGGCCATGTCCGTGTCCCTTGGTCTGCTGACCCTGTTGGGGAGCCGAGGAGACCTGATAGGGTGGGTAGTTTCGGTAAGCAGTTCCCTTCCTCGGATAAAAGGACTTTTTACCCAAGCCCTTCAGTCGGGGAGGGGTAGTGGTCTTCTTAGAGAGCCTGGTCCTGGTCCTCGTCATGAACGGTCTCCAGCTCGGCAGCCTTGTTTGTCATGGGTTTGCCAAAGAGGTTCTCCCCTTGGCATGGGACATCGGCGTGCACCATTGCCTGCCGCAGCTACTCGAGCGACCAATTTGAACCTGTCATGGGCCACTCGAGACATAAATTTGGAGCACTCATGGACGGCCTTTGCCAGGCTCTTGAAGCGCTGCAAGGGTTCCTCAGAGAGACCAGCCGAGAACCCAGTGAGTTCCTTCGCCAGGTCTCTCAGGTACATGCCCATGAACAGCTGGTAAGCCTGGATGCGGCAGAGGAGCATTGAGCCCTGGTAGCACTTTCTGCTGAGGGCGTCCAAGGTGCGGGCCTCCCTGTCGGGTGGCACCGAGGCGTGCATCTTCTGGCTTTTCAGCTGATGCATGGCTGACTCCACCATCATGAAGTTATGTGGCAGTTGTGACTTGTGGAAGCCCGGGCTCCGGCAGACCTGATACATCGAATCGAGCTGTCTGCTCACCACCGGTACTGAGGTCGGTGTCTCCCACATGCAGAGCATGAGCCATTCCAAGACAGGAGGGATGGGTACCGTTAGCGATTCCTGTGGAGGGGCCTCGTACTGGAGGATCTCTAACTCATCCGCCCAAGGGTCCTCCTCCAACTCAGTCGGGAATGCTAGGGCCTTGGACATATCCTTGACAAAGTCCAAGAAACCCATGTCCTCCGGCGGGGACTGCCGACAAGGTTCCAACACAGGGGAACCAGAAGAGATTTTGCGATGGCGATGGGTGTCGAAGAACTCCTCGTCCTCAGTCTCCCACTCAGAGTGGTCCATGGAGGACTCGCCAGAGAGCTGCTCTGTGGGCCTCGAGGGCCCTAATGCTCCACGACCGGCACCTGGTAGACTTGCTGGGGATGACCGCGGTCCCGACGAGCAAGACTCTGAGCATGACCTCGGCCGAGGATGACTCGAGGCCAAAGGACTTTGAGGATCGGCTCGGCCTCTGGGGATGTCTTTGTCGTCAGCAGCCCAATGGTCAGGGCAGATGAACAGTCTAACAGGACAACAGCACCCGCTGATGGTCCATTAAGGCAGACCATCTGCACTCCAGGGCTGCCATTCTGGACTCCAGCCCAGAAGGCTCCACAGCCTCTGGCGCGGGCAGAGGGACTCGGGCCTGATGCCAGCTCCCCCGAAGGGGAATCCTCAACGAGGATGGTATCTGGGGACAGAGGCCGGTCCACGACCGGATCCTTATGGGGCACCTTCGCAGGTCGCTCCTTCTCAGATGCCTTGGACGAGTGACTCGGATTGCGGGACCAGGCCCAGGGAGCTCCCGGCCGGTCAGAACCATCCAAAGACACCGCCTTCGCGGGTTTCTTCTTCTTTCTGAGTTCCCTCAAGGAAGACCCCCTTTCTGAGGACCCACAAGAGGGCTCAGGCTCGGGAAACTCCACCCGAGATGTCGGGGCCTCAGACGAGGCCCTGGAGACTGGGGGAAAAACATCTCATGCTGCTGCTGCTGGCGGCTCTTGAGGGCCTTGCTGGACATCGTCTTGTAGAGACCGCAGACCGCCAGGTCATGGTCTGACCTGAGGCAACAAAGACAGCAGTTGTGTGTGTCAGTCAAAGACATGATTTCAGAGCACCGATAAAAAAGCACCCCTGCAAGGTCAAAGACCCTCTGGGCTGCCAGCGGGAGAAAAAATCCACAAACAAAACCCCAACTATCGGTAATACCAAAAAAGTTCAAAGTATTATTGAATTACCAACACCAACCCTTCCCAAAATAACTAAATACCAAACCTTGATGTGACATATTTAATTGTATATAGTTATCCCCAGTTCACACCCAGTTTACCTTCCCTGTTATCTGTAAACCTAGATCAGTTATATATTGACAGGTATGTTGTTTAATGTAAACCGCACTGATGATGAATAGTGCGGTATATAAAAACTGTTAAATAAATAAAAAATATAAAATATAAAGTAAATTTCTTTTTGTCGGATGGGACCAAGGGAGATTAGAAAATTGCTCTAACCACACCAGATGGCAACATCCATTTTATTCAAGATTCAAAAAACTGCGTATTAGCATTTAAAAGAACTTAACTTAATATTGATGAAAAACGTATTCAGTAACGCGGCAGAACACAGTCCTCTGTGAATAAGGCACGACGTGCACGTTTCGGAAACAATTTCTGTATCAAGTGCAATACTCTTCAATCTGTGTAAACCGCCAAAAAACGCCGAGAAAAAAGGCGGGAGAAAAAAGGCACGAAGGCACCAGAAGAGAAAAAGGAATGAAAACTACAAAAAATATGAACCAAACCTGACACCGAAGCACCGAGGTCGGTAGGCGGGAAGAGTACCGGAGGAACTCAAGGAACAAAATAATCAACTTTTTTTGAGGAAAAGCCAGACAATGTCTGAAGGGCTCCGTGGAAAAAAGGAGACTGAGCAAGATGGCACCCATGGGCGGGAAGGGGACCACACAAGCGTAGTGCCATCTCCCAAAACCTTTTCTTTGAAAGCTGGGGGGATCCTTCCGCGAGGGCTCCACCAGTGCCGACATCACCCATATGTGAGGACTGACTTCCTGCTTGTTCCCATGGAATAAGAAAAATGGAAAAAGGGATCGAAGGATATCCCTACGAGAAAAGGCTTAAAAGAGATAACCGAGGGGAAATATGATAGAGATCTACAGAATAACAAATGGGGTTGAATGGATAAATATACATCAGTTGTTTACCTCTTCAAAACGTAGAGAGGCTACAATGTAGCATATTTAAAACTAATCGGAGAAAATATTTTTTTACTCAACGCGTTATCAAATTTTGGAATTCATTACCAAAGGATGTAGTAAAAGCTGTTAGTGTAGCTGGATTTAAAAGCGGTTTGGACAGGTTTCTGGAGGAAAAGTTCAAAAAACATTAAATAGGACCAGGGAAATCCACTGCTTACCCAAGGATAAGCAGCATGAAATCTGTGTACCTTTTTGAAACCTGACAGGTACTTGTGACCTGGATTGGCCACTGCTGGAAACAGGATACTTGATGGACCCTTGGTCTAACCCAGTATGACATATCTTATGTTCTTATGAATGGACCTTATCTAGAGAAAACTGATGGCCATGCTGACTCCCAGCTGCTCCAAAATCCCTTAGCAGTCAGGTTTCTTGCTGTGGGCTCGCCAGAAAAACAGACTGGCATCCACTGACAGGAGAAACCACAAATGATTGTCCAGTGACATATTCTTTCATAAATGCTGTCGCTGCCGACACCACCTCCAGCAGGAGGGGCAGCATGATCTTGAAGACATGAAGCATGATCTTGAAGTCTGAGAGCTTTAAGACAGATATAGCAAGGACCTCTGAACCAGCCTCATATGAGCTCGCACCAAAGGTATCATTTTAATCGCTGCTACCATCAAGCTGAGAAACTGTAGATCAGGGGTCTCAAACACACGGCCCGCGGGCCGCAACGTTGTGCGGCCCGCGACGGAGGGAAACAAAAAAGCCTGGCTTCTGCTGCTGCCGTTGCCGCCGTGGCAGCGGCAGAATCGACTGTCAAAATAAAAAAAAAAAAACTGGCTTCTGCTGCTCAAGCAGCAAAATCAGCTGTCCTGCGGCCTCTGCCTGTAGTTCCCTGAGTGTGTGCTCCATCAGCGGGTGCTTTTCAAGCCGCGAAGAGAGTATTCCCCTCTCGCGAGGCTTGAAAAGTGAATAGGCTTTAGCCGCGCTAGAGGGAAATACTCTCTTCGCGGCTTAAAAAGCACCCGCTGATGAAGCACACTCAGGGCTCTCCGTGCAGAGGGGAAGGGGCCGCGGGACAGCTGATTTTCTGCTGCAGCAGCAGAAGCCAGGTTTTTTTTTTTATTTACCTGGGCTATTGGGGGGGGGGGTAGGACTGGAAATGGGCTATTGGCAGGGGGGGTTATGACTGGAAATGGGCTATTGGCGGGGGGGGGGGTAGGACTGGAAATGGGCTATTGGCAGGGGGGGTAGGACTGGAAATTGGCTATTGGGGGGGTAGGACTGGAAATGGGCTATTGGCAGGGGGGGGTAGGACTGGAAATGGGCTATTGGGGGGGGGAAGGACTGGAAATGGGCTATTGGCAGGAGGGGGTAGGACTGGAACTGGGCAACTGGCAGGGGGGGGTAGGACTGGAAATGGGCTATTGGCAGGGGGGGTAGGACTGGAAATGGGCTATTGGGGGGGGGGTAGGACTGGAAATGGGCTATTGGCAGGGGGGGTTATGACTGGAAATGGGCTATTGGCAGGGGGGGGTAGGACTGGAAATGGGCTATTGGCGGGGGGCGGTAGGACTGGAAATGGGCTATTGGCAGGGGGGTTATGACTGGAAATGGGCTATTGGCAGGGGGGGTATGACTGGAAATGGGCTATTGGCAGGGGGGTTATGCCTGGAAATGGGCTATTGGCAGGGGGGGGGGTAGGACTGGAAATGGGCTATTGGCAGGGGGGTTATTACTGGAAATGGGCTATTGGCAGGGGGGTTATGACTGGAAATGGGCTATTGGCAGGGGAGGTTATGACTGGAAATGGGCTATGGTGGGGGCTAGGACTGGAGGTGGGCGGCTGGGGGGCGTTAGGACTGGTAATGAGCTATGGAGGGGCTGACTAAAATGGGGTAATGGGGTTTAGGGCTGGAAGTGGGCTATTGGCAAGGGGGGGTTATGACTGGTAATGGGCTATGGTGGGGGCTAGGACTGGAAATGGGCAGATTGGGGTTAGGACTGGAGGTGGGCTGATTGGGGGGTTAGGACTGGAGGTGGGCTGATTGGGGGGTTAGGACTGGTAATGGCCTATGAGGGGAGGTAAGACTGAAAATGGGGTGATGGGGGATAAGACTGCAAGTGGGCTATGGGAGGGACTAGGACTGGTAATGGGGCTATGGGGGGGTAAGACTGAAAATGGGGTGATGGGGGGTAAAACTGGAAGTGCGCTATGGGGAGGTTAGGACTGGTAATGGGCTATGGGGAGGTTAGGACTGGTAATGGGCT
This sequence comes from Ichthyophis bannanicus, assembly GCA_033557465.1. NCBI lineage: Eukaryota > Metazoa > Chordata > Amphibia > Gymnophiona > Ichthyophiidae > Ichthyophis > Ichthyophis bannanicus. The sequence goes on along the minus strand of CM066032.1, from coordinate 198,183,241 downwards.
ATGGGGGGTCTAGGACTGGTAATGGGCTGGGGGGGGTGGCGAGGACTGGAAATGTGCTGAGTGTAAGGGGTGCGTGCAATGCAAATGGCTGATGGGGAGGGGGATTTGGAATGGAAATGGGCTGTGAGGGGAGGGAGCTAGAATTGGAAATGGGCTGATGGGGGGCTAGGATTGGAAATGGGCTGATGGTGAGGCTAGGATAGGACTGGAAATGGACTGATGCAGGGACTAGAAGGGAGCAGATGCTGGGTGGGGCTGGAACTAGAAGGGAGCTGATGTTGGGGGAGGATTAGAATGGGATGGAGCTGGGAAAGTGAAATGGAGAGGGGAAAAATATTTTGTCTGGGAGAGAAGACAAATCTACAATTGGCCAGGTATTGGGAGAGTAAGTGGGGATTGAGGATGGAGGGGTAAAATTTGAGTGGATGAAATAGGAATGAGGAAAGAGAAAAAGGAGAAAGATTAGTATGTTAAAGCAGATGTAGAGAGAGAATGGAAAAAAAACTAGGAGAGAGAAGAAAGGGCAAATGGACAGCAGACGATGGAGAGTTAGCAGAAGACATGAAGAAACCAGAAGAAAGTGGCTGGAACAATTGCAACTGAAAAAAATGCACAAAAGGTAGAAAAATATCTCTTTATTTTGAATTTATTAACTGGAATATGTCAGCTCTGGGAAATGTGCATCACTAATGTTTGCGCTTTGTTTAGTACAAGAGGAAATTAATTTATAGTTTTATTTCTACAGTGTTGTTGTACATTCCAAGTTTGGCTTTTGGGGTTCCCAGTTTAATTATTGTCTTCCTGTTTCTAAATCTTTTAGTCTTTCTTTATCCATACTCATTAAAGAGGCATGTTTACTAAAGGTTAGTGTATGGTAACATTATGCAAATATTTATGCAAATGAGGCCCCTTATGCAAATGAGGCCCCTTATGCAAATGAGGCCCCCGGGTTACTTTACAAGTCCTCATTTGGCCCTCAAAGCAATTTGAGTTTGAGACCCCTGCTGTAGATAATTCCAAACTCTGGGAGCCTGCCAAGATCAGAAGGCTGTCAGCTGGGCCAGCATCTTTTTCACTCTCTCCTTGAGCAGGAAAAATTTGCCTATCCAAGTGTCAAAAGGTGCTCCTAGGTATTCCAGTGATTGGAAAGGTTCCAAATGGCTCTTTTCTTGATTTATCACCCAGCTGAGACGCTCCAAGAACTACACCACCTGGGTCAAAACACAAGACATTTTGATCTGCAATCTGGCCTGGATGAGCCAATCAAACCAGTCCAAAGTGTGGTAATTCCAAAAACACACTTTATTCAAAGGATTCACCAATCAGGGGTGATAAAAGCCAAACCCAACACGGCTGTGTTTCAGCGATGCCTTCCTCAGGGGGTTTTTGGCACTCTAAATACATGAATATAGATGAATGATAAGACATATAAAACATATAAAAAAAGAACAAACATTAAATAATCCTGACTTAAAAAGTTTTTCAAACATTCATATAGAAACATGCCATCATGAACGAATAAAACAACTTTGGATGAAAACTGAATAAGTTAAATAATATAAATAAATAATGTTAACACCCAACTTAGAGAATGGTAACAAAGAAGAAATTAGATTTACCTGCTAATTCTTGTTCCTGGAGGAACCTCCAGTCTAGTCCCATACTTCTGAGTTTAAGCACCTCCTCTCGCAGCCTGGAGACTGAGCACGCCACCTTTTTTAGGTGTCACCAGTATAAGTAGCCCAGGGTCCGCCCACCTGCTCCAGTAACCTATTGACGAAGTAGACTCACAGAGCAATAAGTAAGTAGAAACAAACTTATAAAGTTCATTTAAATTGCATAACTATAAAAAAAAACTGAAACCTGTACTTCACATATCGACCTGGTAATTCACCCAGGCCTCCCTTTTTTTTTTTTTTTTTTAATATTCACACTAAGGCCTACTGCGCCCTTTCCTTAGAAGCACCCAGCAATCACTGCCGACGTTGCTTGAGCCTCACTGAGACTTTCCAAATCCCATCCTCCCTACCGGAACCTCAGCCAACCCAGCGGCAACGGACGCCGAGCGTTAAATGTTAACCTACTTCAGGCTACCGTCCACCAAACAATATCAGGGAGGGATATGGGACTAGAGTGGAGGTTCCTCCAGGAACAACAATTAGCAGGTAAGTCTAATTTCATTTTCCTTATCGTCCCTCCAGTCTAGTCCCAGACCTCTGAGGATGTAACAGAGCAGTGAACACTTTAACGGGAGGGACCAGCCTGAAGTACCGCCGATCCAAATCCAGCATCCCCCTTGTGCCTGCACATCTACCCTATAATAGTTAACAAAGGAAGATAGCGACGACCACATAGCCGCCTTACAGATCTCCACCACAGGAACTAAGCTGAACTCTGCCCAGGAAGCTGCCTGAGCTCTAGTCGAATGAGCCCTTAAGCCCTTCGGAACGGCTTTGCCCTTCAAGATATATGCCGACGCAATAGCCTCCTTGAGCCATCTTGCAATTGAAGCTTTAGACGCCGACTCACCTTGCTTTGTCCCGCCAAACAAAACAAACAACCGGTCAGGAAGCCGTTCTCTGCAAATAAACTCTTAAGCTCCGACTTACATCCAAGCGATGCAAACGACCTTTGTCCCCCTCCTTGCCATCTTTCACGAAAACTGGCAAGGAGACGGCCTGATTCACATGAAACAGGGCCACCACCTTTGGTAAGAAAGAAGGAACTGTTCGCAAGACCACCTTCTTTTCAAAGAACGTTTAAAACAGCTCCCTACACGACAAGGCCTGCAACTCTGAAATTCTTCTGGCCGAAGAAATAGCCACCAAAAAGACCACCTTCAGCGTAAGATCCTTCAAGGTTGCTTTGGACAATGGTTCAAACGGAGCCCCTATCAACGCTTCCAACACCAAGTTAAGATCCCAAGCCGGTACCAGACGTCTACACGGTGGTCTCAGCAGCGCCGCTGCTCTCAAAAATCTCCTAACATCGGGGTGTGTCCCTAGCATCACTCCCTGCACCTTCCCCCGATAACAAGCACGTGCCACGAGCTGCACATGTAGCGTAGCTGCTGCCAACCCTTTATCCAAACCATCCTGGAGAAAGGAAAGAATCTGTGGAATCGACGCCCTTAACACCACCACGCGCTTCTCCGCGCACCAGGCCTAAAATATACGCCATACTCGAATATATGCCATTGAAGTTGACCGCCGCCGGGATCTCAACAAAGTCGAAACGACTGCCGCAGAGTAACTCTTGGCCGTCAACCTCACCCTTTCAAGAGCCAAGCTGTAAGCGAAAACCAATCCACTTGAGGCATATTCAGTGGCCCTTGTAGCAGCAGATCGCTCCTTACCGGCAGCTTCCATGAAGGCTCCACTAGGAGTCGCACTAGGTCGGCATAGCACGGCCTTCTCAGCCAATCTGGTGCCACTAGGATCATGAGCCCCCTGTGCCTCTCTATGCGCTGCAGCACTCAGCCGATCAATGCCCACGGTGGGAACACGTACAGGAGCTGGTCCTCCAGCCACCTTTGAATCAGGGCGTCCAAGCCTTCCGACATCCTTTCTCTCCTTCTGCTGTAAAACCTTTCCACCTTTGCCGACTCGAACGTCGCCATGAGGTCCATAGCTGAAAGCCCCCAGCGACATACTACTAACTCAAACACCTCCTAGTTCAACATCCACTCTTCCTGGATCCACCTTGACTCTGCTCAAAAAATCGGCCGTCACATTGTCCACTCCGGCCACGTGGGCAGCCGATAACACTTCCAGATGCGCCTCGGCCCAATCCAGCAGCTCTTCCGCCTCCTCTTCGAGAGCCACGCTGGTTGTGCCCCCTTGTCGATTGATATAGGCCACTGCAGTGGCATTGTCCGACATCACACGAATCGCTTTTCCTTGCACTAACTGCCCAAACTCTCACAGAGCTAGAGTGACCGCCCATAATTCCAACCTGTTGATCGACCACTTCTTCTCCATCTCGCTCCACTGACCTTGGACAAACTGCCTCTCGAAGTGCACCTCCCAGCCGAATAGACTTGCATCCGTTGTCAGCTGTCTCCACTCCGGCGATTCCAATGGCATTCCCTTTTCTAAACACCCTGGAGCCATCCACTACTGCAAGGCTTGTCTCGTCCGCAATGGGCATATCAGCCGCCGCAACAACTGATCCGACTGATGCGACCATCTCCTGAGGAGAGCTTTTCTGCAACGGCCGCATGTGCACTCTGGCCCATGGCACCAACTCTAGTGCGGCTGCCATCGTTCCCAACAGCTGCAAGTAATGCCATGCCGACGGGGCTCTTTTTCCCAAGAAATCCCGCACCACTGTCTTAGCCATAGGGCCCCCGAGTGTGGGAGAAACACCCTGCCCCTCTGTGTCGAAGCGGCTCCCAAGTACTCCAGCTCCTGCGAAGACTCGAACTTGCTCTTCTCCACATTCACTACCCAACCTAGACTCTGCAGAAACTGTACCATCCAGAGGGTAGCTTTTTCGCTTTCGCTCTTGCCCGAATCAACCAATCATCCAGATAAGGGTGCACCAATACCCCCTCCCTGCACAACGCTGCCGCCACCACCACCACCATCACCTTGGTGAAGGTGCGCAGTGCCGTTGCCAAACCGAACGGCAAAGCATTGAACTGAAAATGCCCCATGGGCACCGCAAACTGCAGGTACTGCTGGTGTTCCAATCTGATCGGTATATGCAGATATGCCTCTGAGAGATCTAGCGAGGTGAGGAATTCCCCCTGCCTGACCGCTACGATGACCGACCTCAGCGTTTCCATACAAAAAGTGGGATAACCTGAGACACCGGTTTACACTCTTGAGGTCTAGAATCGGCCTTAACGAGCCCTCCTTTTTTGGCACCACAAAGTACATGGCATATCGACCGAACCCGCACTGGTCTACTGGAACTGGTACCACCGCCTGAAGAGCTAGCAACCTCTCCAAAGTTTCTCCAACTGCCTGCAGCCTTGTCTTTGTCCTGCATGGAGATAGAACACACACATCTCACACCGGGCACTGGAATTCTAGGGCGTAACCTCTTTGGATGACCTCCACACCCACTGATCTGACGTGATCTGGGCCCAGGCAGAATAAAACTCCTTTAGACGCCCCCCCCCCCCCCCCACGGGCCCAAATCCTGCCTGGACCCCCCTCGCTTCATTGCGACTTCTTGAGGTTCGAGGAAGGAGAGGCTCCAAAACCTCTATCCGCTCCTCTGAACCCCCGAAATCCCTGGGATCTGTAATTAAAACGCCCTCTCTGAAACTGACTGTACCTTGACGGACGAAATCTCCGAAACTCCCTTTGTTGGCTCATAGAAAGCACTGGCAGGCGATCCTGCTTCTGCTTATCCTCCAGCAGCCTACCATCTTTAGACTCCCCGAGGTCCTTCACCAATTTTTCCAAATCCTCCCCAAAAGGGAGTTTACCTCGAAAAGGGAGCTTAGCTAACCTTGTCTTAGAAGCACCATCTGCTGCACAGTTATGCAGCCACAGATATCTGCGCGCCACTACCACCGACGCCATACTCTTCGCCAGATCGCGAATGAGGTCATATTGAATATCCGCCAAATAAGCTGCCCCTGACTCTATTCGGGCCGCTTCCTCAACTACCCCAGCTTCATGATCCCCCTTTATCTTTTGGGACCAACGCAGACACGCCCTTGCCACCCAAGCTCCACAAATGGAAGCCTGCATGGAAATCGCATTAACCTCAAAGACTTGCTTCAACAAACCATCTAACCGCCTATCCTGCGCATCTTTAAGAGCGGAACTGCCTTCCACTGGAATCATCATCTTTTTTGTAACTGCCGAGACCGCTGCATCTACCTTGGGAGCTTTAAAAAGGTCCGTATCCGGTTCCTTCAACGGATAAAGCCGCGACATCACTCTGGAGCCTTTCATCCCTGCCTCTGGCGTGTTCCATTCTTCCTGAATCATTTCTTTAAACATCTATGGACCAGAAAGGCTTTCTGAGACTTCCTAACCGCCTGCAACAGCGGATCCTCCAAAAAGGAATCCGCTGCCTGCTCATCTGCTGGCATATTCAGCGCTTTCAGTGTCTCCGAAATCAAGGCTGACAATTCCTCCCGCCTGAAGACTCTAACAACCTGTGCCTGATCTTCTGGCTCTGCTATCTCGCCTTCTTCCAGGTCCATTTCTCCATCTGAATCCCCCAAGACATCCGACTGCCCTTCCGAATCAACAGCCTGCTCTGCCTTGTCTGACCCTAACCTAGGCTTTTTGCCCAGAATGCTATCTGCTGCCCCTCCCAGAGGAGCCCCTGTGTGCTTCCTTCTGTGCTCTTCCTCTGCTTCCTCAGGCCCCCGTGTCCCCATAGCCTGTTGAAGCAGTGCCATAAAATCCTTGGAAAAAATTGCCACCAGCCCCCCCCCCCCCCCGCAACAACAGCTGCGAACTGGCGGCCTCTGGTGCCGTAGACGGCCCCGGCATAGGCTCAGGAGAAATAGGCTCCGGAGAGCCAACAATTTTGTCCCCAACAACCTGTCCTTCCGCAGCCTCTCCACCTACAGCCACTTCCTGCACACAGGTTCTACACAACCGTCCTCTGAAACAGACCCTTTCTTGGCCCCACACATTACGCACTGAGGCCTAGAAGGCATAATTACTAAGCAGTCAAGTTCCCACCAACAGCCTTGACCGATAACGAAATTGAAAAGCTTTCTTTTTTTTTTTTTACACACAGGCACCTTCCAAACAGAACCCCTGAGCCTGCCTATACCTTTCCTGAGCCGCCGTGCGCTAATCGCATGGCCGCCCTCGCACCCGGCAGCAAAAAAGGCCCTTGCACCTTTTTCCTGCGCGTCTGCCGCGTGGCTCTAGCCTGCGCGTTTTCAGCTGCCTGCTTCACAGCCGCAGCAGTCCTCAGAGGCTGCACACGGCTCGAGCTGCATCTCCCTGCCGCACTCTCACCGCGGCTTACACACCGCCCGGAGGCCTCGCACCTTGCCGCTTACCCCCCCCCCCCGGGGTACTCCTTCCTCTGCTCCAGCCACTACTAATGCCTCCAGTCCGGCCGGCCGCTTCCACCTTCGTGCATCTCCACTCTCCTCTATGGCCCCTCACCTGATCACAGGTTCGGAGGCCCCAACAGTCACACCCGGACACTTCCCTGCGCGTCGGTCCCTGCAAGAAGGGGGAGAGAGGGGGATATTGCCGGCCTGCAGCTCTGCCAGGGAAACTAGCTGCTGCTTCACAAGATTTTACAGGACCTCAGCCCGTTCATCTAAAATGCAATCTTATCCTCTTTCGTTTTTTTTTTTTTTAAACCAATCCACACTAATCTAACTTTCTAACCCTAACTCTCCTTAATCATTCCTCCAGTGAGCCCCGGACCTCAAAGCTCACGACTCCTCCAGCTGCTTGGAGACTGAGACTACTGGAGCAGGTGGGCGGACCCTGGGCTACTTATACTGGTGACCAGGGCCGGCCCGTCCATTGAGCAAGAATGTTTTTTGCACAGGGCCCCGCATTTCAGGGGGCCCCGCGCAAAGAACATTCTGCTTTCCTCAAAATTACATTTTAAAAAAAAAGCTGGCTCTCTGGCTGCTGCCGCTGCGGCAGAATGCAGTGTCCCGCGGGGCCCCCTCTGCGCCGGCTGAGCCCTCTGCCCGGCTTTCAGATTCGCGAAGGGAGAGTGTCTCTCCCTCGCGTCTCTGTTAAGCCCGCAGGGGCTAATGGGAAATTTCCCATCAGCCCCTTTAGACGCGAGGGGTTGATGGGAAATTTCCCATTAGCCTCTGCGGGCTTAACAGAGACGCGAGGGAGAGACACTCTCCCTTCGCGAATCTGAAAGCCGGGCAGAGGGCTCAGCCGGCGCAGAGGGGGCCCCGCGGGACACTGCATTCTGCCGCGGCGGCAGCAGCCAGAGAGCCAGCTTTTTTTTTTGGACTGCTAATGGGCTGGGGCGGGGGGCTGTTAGGACTGCTAATGGGCTGGGAGGGGCTGTTAGGACTGCTAATGGGCTGGGGGGGGGGCTGTTAGGACCGCTAATGGGCTGGGGGGGGTTAGGACCGCTAATGGGCTAGGGGGGGGTGGGGGCTGTTAGGACTGCTAATAGGCTAGGGGGGAGGGTGGGTTAGGACTGCTAATGGGCTGGGGGGGGCTGTTAGGACTGCTAATGGGCTTGGGGGTGGGTTAGGACTGCTAATGGGCTGGGGGGGCTGTTAGGACTGCTAATGGGCTGGGCTGGGCTGGGGGGGTGGGGGGGGGTTAGGACTGCTAATGGGCTGGGGGGGTTAGGACTGGTAATGGGCTGTGGACTGATGGGGGCTGTCTGGAAATGGGGTGATGGGGCGGTTAGGACTGCTAAAGGGCTGGGGGGGGCTGTTAGGACTGCTAATGGGCTGGGGGGGTGGGGGTGGGTTAGGACTGCTAATAGGCTAGGGGGGGTGGGTTAGGACTGCTAATGGGCTGGGGGGGCTGTTAGGACTGCTAATGGGCTGGGGGGGTGGGGGGGGGTTAGGACTGCTAATGGGCTGGGGGGGTTTGTTAGGACTGCTAATGGGCTGGGGGGGTTAGGACTGGTAATGGGCTGTGGACTGATGGGGGCTGTCTGGAAATGGGGTGATGGGGGGGTTAGAACTGCTAATGGGCTATGGGGGGTGGTTAGGACTGATAATGGGCTATGGGGGGGGCTAGGACAGGAAATGGGCTGATGGGGAGGGGTTAGGACTTGAGGTGGGCTGATGTGGTTAGGACTGGTAATGGGCTGTGGGCTGATGGGGGGGGTTAGGACTGGCAATGGGCTGATGGGGTTAAGACTGGAAGTGGGCTGATGGGGGGTTAGGACTGGTAATGGGTTATGGGGGGGGCTTAAACTGAAAATGGGGTGATGGGGGGTTAGGACTGGAAGTGGGTTGATGGGGGGCTAGAACTGGTAATGGGTTGGGGGGTTGCTATGACTGGAAATGGGCTGAGTGGAAGGGGAGGCTTGAATTGCAAATAGCTGATGGGGAGGGAGCTTGGAATGGAAATGGGCTGTGAGGGAAGGGAGCTAGGACTGAAAATGGGCTGATGGAGCAGCTAGGATAGGACTGGAAATGGGCTGTTGGGGGTAGCTAAGATTGGAAATGGGCTGTGGTGGGGGCTTGAATTGAAATGGACTCATGGAGGGGCTAGAACTGAAAGAAGGCTCATGGGGGGGGCTTGGACTGGAATTAGAATGAGTGGAGGGGAGCTATGATTTGACATGGGCTGATGATGGGGCTAGGAAATGACTAGAAGTGGGCTGATGGGGGGCTAGGATTGGAAATGAGCTGATGAAGGGACTCAGACTGAAAATGGATGGGGGAGCTAGGACTGGAAATGGGTTGATGCAGGGACTAGAAGGGAATGGATGCTGGGTGAGACTGGAACTAGAAGGGAGCTGATGTTGGGGGAGGATTAGAATGGGATGGGGCTGGGAGAGTAAAATGGAGGGGGGAAAAATATTTTGTGTGGGAGGGATGAAAAATCTACAATTGGCCTGGTATTGGGAGAGTAAGTGGGGATTGAGGATGGAGGGGTAAAATTTGTGTGGATGAAATAGGAATGAGGAAAGAGCAAAAGGAGAAAGATTAGTATGTTAAAGCAGATGTAGAGAGAGAGAATGGAAAAAAAAAACTAGAAGAGAGAAGAAAGAACAAATGGACAGCAGACGATGGACAGTTAGCAGAAAACATGAAGAAACCAGAAGAAAGTGGCTAGAGCAATTGCAACTGAAAAAAAATGCACAAAAGGTAGAAATATCTCTTTATTTTGAATTTATTAACTGGAATATGAAACCTCTGGGAAATGTGCATCATTAACGTCTGTGCTTTGTTTGGTACAAGAGGAAATTAATTTATAGTTTTATTTCTACAGTGTTGTTGTACATTCCAAGTTTGCCTTTTGGGGTTCCCAGTTTAATTATTGCCTTCCTGTTTCTAAATTGTGATTCCTTGTTTGGTGATGGTCTATGTTCTGCATGCGTAACTGAGCTGAGGTATTCTGTTTATGTAATTCCTATTTGACATTGCCACTTGTTCTCTTTCCCCAGTATTCTCTGAAATGTATTGGTTTAATATTTGCAGTGTTGCCTTTTGATAGTTAGGGTATGGTGCTTTGTGAGTCCTGGTAATGCTGTCAGGATACGGCGGGTTTGCTATGGGTTCTAAATGGGCAGCGTTTGAAGTAGTTCCTAATGTGCCTGGCGGTTGGCACTGGATTATAGTAATGTAGAAATCTTTTAGTCTTTCTTTATCCATACACTCATTAAGAGATATGTTTACTAAAAGTTAGTGTATGGTAACATTATGCAAATAAGGCCACTTATGCAAATGAGGCCCCGCACTGAGTCTCCGCACATGGCCCCGCACCCCCCTTGGGCCGCCCCTGCTGGTGACATCTAAAAAGGGTGGCGTGCTCAGTCTCCAGGCTGCGGGACGAGGTGCTTAAACTCAGAGGTCTGGGACTAGACTGGAGGGACGATAAGGAACAGCTATTTGATAAACATATGCGCAAATAAACAATACAACCAACTGTTGTAGATTCACATTCAGGGAAATCCTTATTACATCTGAACCAAGCAAAAGAAACATAAAAATTGTGAAACATTTTAGATCCGAGACTCATGCAACACATCTTTGGTTGTAAGGAAAGGAGCAGGAGTGAAACTGTTTGCAGAGTTCTAAACTTACTGTATCAATTATTCTCTAGATCTCCAGTATAGCTTATTGTAAATGATTAAGCCTGTATTCACATAATCATGAATACTAAACTATCAAAAAATATACTCTTAGCTGTCTCTTGTATTACTTTAAACAAACATGTTTTATAATGATAAAAACTCCTCTATCATCATAGGAGGTCCACTATGATACCAATTTTTCAGTAGATGTAAGATAAAATGGCTACAATAACCTATTCTTTAAGATACATGTTATCCACTCTGTTTGATAAAAGAAACCTGTAACACTGATGTAAATAAATACCTTTCACCTTCACCAGACGCTCGCTCTCTGGCAAAGTAACAGTTCAAAAAAACGCTGGCTTCTGCGATGTCTTTTTTTTGGCACCAAAACTCTGGGGTTAAAGGGGTGAAGTGCCAGGGAAACTATTTCTTTCTCCATTTAAAAACCTTTTATCCAGCATTTCCCTAATTAATAGTTAAGTTATACAAACCTAAAACCAAGAGACAAGATTTAAAAACTAAAATGAACGTGAATTTGAGTGGATGGTAAGATACTCATGGTCATTTGGATTAATCAAAATTCAAATTTTCATCACTGAACACCGGTTAGAATAAGGTAAAATCTTCTTTGAAGTACCTAGAAACTATGAAGTACTCATGCAAGTATTGTGGTTTAGAACAATTATGTATTCATTAAATTGAACGAGAAATGCACAACTTCTACTTTCTTTATATTAAAGAGATAAAATGATAAAAAGTTAAAATCAGACCAGGCAGTTGTGCATCCAGTGGCCATCGCCACTATTATTTTCAAGAACATCCTCAGGGCAGTGGAGAGGCCAAAGGGAAGAACAGCAAGCTTGAAAATGAGAGTCAAGAAAACAGAGAAAGATAAAGCACAGTTACTTACCTGTAACAGGTGATCTCTGGGAACAGCAGGAATAAGTCTTCACATATGGGTACATCGGTACCGACGGAGCCTGTGCGGGAACGCTCCCCAGCTTCCCAAAAAGGAAAGCTTTTGGGAGCATCCCACAGCACTTGCGCGCTGCCTTCCCGCCTTTCCTAACCGCCTCTCTCCAGTTCGAGTTTTAAAGCTGAGACAAAGAGAGAGAGGAAAGGAAAGATAGATAGAGAGATACAACTCCTAGGGGAGGTGGGTGGGTTGTGAAGACTTATTCCTGCTGTTCCCAGAGATCACCTGTTACAGGTAAGTAACTGTGCTATCTCCAGGAACAAGCAGGAATGAGTCTTCACATATGGGGACTCCCCAGCTAGAGATGCCTGGGAGATCCCCAAGGTTGTGAGACCCTGAGAAGGGCTCTACCTCCTCCCATGGATCTCAGGCATCCAACCAGGGATGGACGGTAGGAGTTGATTAAGCATGGAACAGTAGTTTGAGAACAGCCTGACCAAACAAGGCATCCCGGCAGGAGTCCTTGTCCAAACAGTAATGGGCTTTGAAGGTATGAACCGAGGCCCAGGTGGCTGCTCGACAGATCTGGTCGATAGACACAGAATTTAGATGAGCCATAGAGGTGGCCATGGCCCTCACATTATGAGCTGTGACCACTGTTCCCTCTAAGCTGTGCGCGTGTGCGCGCGCACACACCTCGCCGAGCGAGCGCACATACTTTACAACAGAGCGCACAAAAATTACGGCTCTGATTCTGATAGAAAACAACACAGACGTCTTAAAATTTAAAAGTTATGATTGTAATTACTAGAAATTTCCCGTTTCATTTAGTAATCGTCTATTTTCATTTAATTTGATTAAAATCAATGCGGTGTACATACTGTATTCTGACGTGTAGTCAAATTTTAAAGTATATAACTCCGAGTGTCGTTATGTGGCGCACAAAAATTTAACCTTCCTTCAAAAGCTGCACACAGCTGATATTTAAGCGCACACAGCCTACAGAAAATTAGAGGGAACATTGGCTGTGACATGGCCCTCCAGAGAAAGGTTCTTACTCTGGTAGGCAAAAGAAATACACTGAGCAATCCAATTGGACAGTGTCCTCTTAGACACTGGAAGTCCCAAATGAGAGGGATCAAAAGCAACAAAGAGTTGAGAAGACTTTCTATGTTGCTGTGTCCTTTGTAAGTAAAAAGCAAGAGCTCTCTTACAATCCAGGGTATGAAGATTCCTCTCTGCACTCGATGCATGAGGACCTGGAAAAAAGACAGGTAAATACACCTCTTGATTAAGATGAAAAGGTGAGACCACTTTAGGCATAAAGTGTGGAATGGTCCTAAGGACTACCTTATCATGATGGAACCTTGTATAAGGTGGATTAGCCACTAAGGCCTGCAGTTCACTGATGCGGCGAGCTGAGGTGACTGCAATAAGAAAGATAACCTTCCAGGAAAGAAATTTCAAGGAGGTAGTGGCTAAGGGTTCAAAGGGTGGCTTCATGAGCTGACCAAGAACCAGATTCAAGTCCCATGCCACTGGAGGTGGTCTAATGGGAGGTTTAGTTAAAAGAAGGCCTCTCATGAATCTTGCAATAAGCAGATGAGAGGAGACAGGTTGTCCATTGAGAGGCTTGAGGGATGCTGCAATAGCACTCAAATGGACCCTTAATGAATTCGTCTTGAGGCCTGCATGGGAAAGATGCAGGAGATACTCTAGTAGAGAATTCAAAGGTATTGCTAGAGGGTTAATACCCTTCTCAGCACACCAAATGGTAAACCTTTTCCATTTAAAAGCATAGGAACGTCTAGAAGGCTTTCTGGAAGCATGAAGGATATCCCTTACTTGCTGAGAAAGATGCCAATCTTGAAGGTCTAAGCCTTCAGCAACCAAGCCCTGAGATTTATTATTTATTTATTTATTTATTTAACAATTATTTCTATACCGCTCTTTCACAAGTATCAAGTGCGGTTTACAATGAACAGTATTTTATATGGTATGGATAGTATCATACCAAGTCATTTTACATAGAACAGATGAACTAGGTACAGATAACAGTATAAAGTTTAAACAGTAAATTATTAAACTATTATAACATATATACATAGTAAATATATACAAATTGTATCATATGTCACGTATGGTTGTATACTTTATATAGAGACTGGGGGTTTGGGTGCCACAACGTTCCTTCTTCCTGGGAGAGGAGATCTGGAGCAGACCCCAAGTCCAGGGAGGGAGCTTGAGAGAGATGCAGAAGTAGAGGGTACCACACTTGGCGTGGCAAACGTGGTGCTATGAGGATCATAGACCCCTTGTCCCTCTGAAGCTTGAACAGAGTCTTGGGAATGAGGGGAATAGGAGGAAAGGCATAGAGGAAATCTTGCCCCCAGTGAAGGAGGAAGGCATCCCTGGCCTGAACTCCCTGACACGGAATCCTGGAACAGAACCGGGGAAGTTTGGCATTCCACGGACTTGCAAACAGGTCTATGTCTGGGGTTCCCCAAATTCGAAAGATCCTGGCTATCTGGTCCCCATGGAGGGACCATTCGTGTGGAAGCAGAACTCGACTGAGTCTGTCTGCCCAAGAGTTTTGAACTCCTGGAAGGTATACTGCCAGAAGATGAATTTGATGCTCTCTGGCGAAGGCCCACAATCTCAGAGTTTCGTTGCAAAGCGACAGAGAGCCAGTTCCTCCCTGCTTGTTCACATAGAACATGGCTACTTGGTTGTCCGTGTGAATGAGGACTGTCTTGTAGCTGAGCAGCGTATGGAAGACTCTGAGAGCCAAGAAGATTGCTCTGAGCTCTAAGAAGTTGACATGTAGGGAGGTCTCCTGTGGAGACCAAATGCCCTGGGTGGAGAGGTCTTGAAGATGAGCTCCCCAACCCTTTGGAGAGGCATCTGTTGTAAGGATTGCTTGGGGTAACAATTGTTGGAAGGGGGACCCCAGCAACAGATTTTGAGTGGACTTCCACCACTGGAGAGACCAAAGAGGTGCCTGGAGGTTGCTATTTTGTCTGACAGACTTCCAGATGCCTGGGTCCACTAGGTGGACAAAGTCCACTGAGCTGCCCTCATGTGAAGGCGAGCATAAGGGACCACATGCACCGTGGATGCCATGTGGCCTAGCAGTTGTAACATCTCTCGAGCAGTTAGATGGGTTTTTAACTGAATCTGAGAGACTAACTGCACTAAGCGTAGGCAACGGGCCTGGGGAAGAAAGGCCCTTGCAGTTGTGGTATCCAGCAAGGCGCCTATGAACTCTAGAGACTGAGTAGGGGTGAGTTGGGACTTTGGAATGTTTATAACCAGTTCCAGATACTGCAGGACATGCATTGTGCAGGCTAGGGAAGTCTGGGCCTCTGACTGGGATGGAGCTCGGATGAGCCAGTCGTCCAGATATGGGAATACGAATATTCCCAGAGTGCGTAGAAATGCAGCTATTACTGCCATGCATTTTGTGAACACTCTTGGAGCAGAGGCCAGACCAAAGGGAAGCACCCTGTATTGATAGTGCTTTCCCTGATAAAGGAACCGAAGGAACCTTCTGTGTGCTGGATGGATAAGTATATGGGTATACGCATCCTTGAGATCTAGAGAACAAAGCCAATCCTGACTCTGAAAGAATGGAAGGAGAGTACCCAGGAATGGAAGGAGAGTGCATAGGAATTTGTTCAATTCTCTGAGATCTAATATGGGTCTGTAACCCCCTGTTTTCTTTGGAATTAGAAAGTAGGGGGAGTAGAACCCTGAGCCCTGCTGAAGAAGATGTACTTCTTCTATTGCCCTTTGGGCAAGAAGGGTGGAAATCTCTTGACCCAGAAGGTCGAGGAGAGATGTTGGAGAATTGAACTGTCTCACCATGGTGTGGAGAGGAAGGTTTAAGAAATGAAGTTTGTACCCTTCCTTTATGATGGAAAGGGTCCACTGCTCTGCTGTGATTTGCTCCCATCTGGGAGCAAAGTGAGCTAGCCTTCCTGGAATGGTGAGAGGCTCTGGTTCTTTTAGAGCCAGAAAGGCTAAGTTCTCTAGGTGCAAGTCAAAGGCCCTGAGGAGGCTGAGGCTGTTAGGCTACAGTAGGTCTTGCAGCCTTAGACTTGGCCTGTTTAGGTTGTTGACGCTTTGCAGCAAAACGACCTGCAGAAGATGTCTGCTGACCATAAGCAGGATAATATCTTAACTTCTTGGGAAAATATGTCTTTTTGAACAACCTCTTCTGGACAGGATTAGAGGTAGACTTTGAAAGCCTATCCAAAGCAGAATTTTCTGCATCCATCTGAGTGGCCTTTGCTTGCCAATCTTTGCCAAACAGGTTTTCACCTGTACAAGGAAGATTTCCTAATCCATCTTGGACCCAGGGTTCCAAATCAGAAGCTTGTAACCAAGCAATTCTGCGTGCACCTATGGCAATGGCCGAGGCTCTGCTGGCCCCCTCAAAAGAGTCAAAGGCTGCACGGTTAGAAAATTTGGAATCATCCTGGGCATGCTTAAGCCAGGTAAGAAAGTCTTCCCTTTTATCTTCTGGAAGAAAAGGGAGGAAAGTTTGCAGATGATCTGTAACTTCCTTCAGAAACATCCCCATATAGAGACTATAGGAGTTGATTCTGGCAACAAGCATACTGGCTTGAAGAATTTTCCTGCCAAAAGCATCTAAGGTTCTACATTCTGTTCCTGGAGGAGCAGATGAGTGCCTCTTTGCACTCATTAACTTTTTCATAGCAGACTCCACCACAATAGAATGGTGAGGAAGCTGAGTTTTATGAAATCCAGGACAAGGAGGGACACAATACATGGTATCCAACCTACGAGAATGAGAAGAGATGGTGAGAGGAGTCTCCCATATGCCTATCATGTGGTCATAAAGGATCTCATGAACTGGCAAAGTGGCTGCTTCTTTAGGAGCCTTGGGATATTGCAAAATATCCAATTTTTTGGCTCTAGGCTCTGTCTCGGGGGCTACTGAGATAGAAAGCCCCTTGGCCACTTCCCTTATGAAGTCTTGAAAAGACAAGTCTTCTGGAGTGGATATTCTTCTTTTTGGAGAAGGCGGCTCCTGAGGAAGAAGTACCGATGCTTCGACAGAGGCCTCCGATGCATCAGAGTCTTCGGAGGAATCGAAGTATCGCCTGTCTGGATGCTCTTGTAAAGCCCAATACGCATACCGGGTGGTATCGACATCGGGAGTCATCGGTACCGGATCGGTACCGATAGGCATCATCGGACAGGGTACCGCTGCAGTCGACACCTAAGCCGATGTCGATGCAACCGGTACTGGCACCGGAACCGATATCGGAGCCGGTGTCGGAGCTGGTACCGACAACGAAGCTTGTTGCGGTACCAGCGGCGACGCAGCTTGTATGAATGCCGTAATGGCACGCTGCATGGTCAGAACATTCTGATCCATCGATGCCATGAATGTCTGGAGATCGGTACCGGCAGATTCCACCGGTACCCCAGAACATTGCAACAGGTGATCGGTCGAGGCCGTGCCATCGATGTCAACCTGTGACCCCATAGGAGGAGCTTTGGAAGCCGGAGCTTCCCGCCGGGGTACTTTTGCCGGTGCAGGATCCTCGAGAGCAAGCCCGGAGGCATCTCGATGCTTAGAGTGAGATCTACCCTTCGAGGACCGGCTGGACTTATGTTTGGTTACCTGAGATCCATAGGAGGAAGAAGCAGCCCTGGAAGACGTTGATGCCACCGAAGCTGCAGAGGGAAACAGTGTACTGAGCTTGGCTGCTCGGTTCTGTAAACCTCTTTTAGACATCATGGAGCAGGACGGACAATCCGTGATGGAATGGTCAGGACCCAAACACTTAAGACACCAGTCATGGGTGTCTGTAACAGAGATGGTACCGCT